>CM035841.1:62974006-63574006 GCA_020510985.1 Pholidichthys leucotaenia
GGTCCAGAATCTTGGTGGAGATCAGCGCAGACGGCGCCGATAATATCCAAGTTGAGCTGTGGCTGCAGATTGGCCATGGTGCGTTGGAGCGGTGAGAGTGAATAGACGATCTTTGTCCCTCGGGCTCGTGCAGATGCGTTGGAGCGGTGAGAGGGAGGATACGATCTTTGTCCCTCGGGCTCGTGCAGATGCGTTGGAGCGGTGAGAGGGAGGAGACGATCTTTGTCCCTCGGGCTCGTGCAGATGCGTTGGAGCGGTGAGAGGGAGGAGACGATCTTTGTCCCTCGGGCTCGTGCAGATGCGTTGGAGCGGTGAGAGGGAGGAGACGCTCTTACACCCGCTCGGTCATGGTGCGTTCAGGTCCACGTGTGCTCCGTCAACCATGGGAGTCGCCGTCGCGGAGAAAGGACGAGGTGCATACGCTCTCATGTGGAGGAGCTGCGAGCGCGGCTGGTCCAGGGTGGATGTGCCGATCTAGGCGTGCAGATCTCACCATGAAGTTTGCTGCGGCTTTCCCGGTCGTGGGTGGTCTCCGGAGAGTTTCACCTGGAAACTCTGCGTCGAAGTCTCCTTGAAGCAGAAGGGAGGGCAGATCAGTCAGGCTGCCGCGTTCGCTTGTCGTCGGAGAACCCCCGCCGGGTGCTGCGTTCGCCGGCAGCGTGTTCGTTTCAGTGTCGGGTCACCAGTGCGGCGGCATGAAATAAAGCGGCGTTGGTGAAGGTTTTAAGCAGGTTTATTAAATCATACCGCCGTCACGAAGCTCGCCCGGATGGGCGGCTCGGAGGCTCTCCAGCAAAGAGACACAGAGTGTGTGTGTCAACAGCAGTTACAGAGTGAGAGAGAGAATGAGAGCTGATTTCAGTGCAGTATATATACCCAACTACAACAATACATAAAAGAGCATTCCCAGCAGTTGGTATGATCAAAGAGCCTGCAGAACAGGCATGAGACATTTGCATTTGAGAGACATACATCACAATAGGCAGATTGCTGGCCTCTGCTCCAGCTGCAGGACAAAGAGGTTACAAGGCACATCTACATATTGATCTCAGTCTCTAGGTCACAGTAAGGACAGGACGCATGAACACAATGCATGAATGGCACATTAACATCATAATGCATGAATGGCACATTACATCTCAGTAGTGCAGCGGAAAAAACCAGGAGTAGTGAGCTGTCTGTCCTTAGTCTGTTGTGGGGTTTTTTCCAAACCCGCCACACTAGGTCATTTACAGGGATGGCAATTTTCCGCCGATCCACGGATTTCCACCGATTTATGATTTTAGCAAAAATCAACACGATTACATAAGCGCTCGGCGCTTCCCTGAGTGACAGTCTCCCGCGATAACCCGGATGTTATGTACTCATGCTACTGCTGTAAACGGCCCTGCGATTGGATAGTTGCAAATGATTGGACCAATCAAATGGCTCGTTGTTGCTTTGTCAAAAATTCATGGCGGTGTGTTCGTGTTGGAATTCCGCCATTTTATTTTCAAATTGATCATTCCTGTGAATCGTCTAAATCCATTGAGAATTTTGGCAGGGGTAAGGTACCTTATTGTCACCGATTTTAGCAAAAATCAACACAATTACATCAGCGCTCGGTGCTTCCCCGGGTGAGTCTCCCACGATAACCCGGATGTTATTGGTAAACGGCCCTGCGATTGGATAATTGCAAATTTGGACCAATCAAATGGCTCGTTGTATGCTTTGTCAAAAATTCATGGCGGTGAGTTCGTGTTGGAATTCTGAGCTTTCGGTAATGTTTTCAGCGGAATTATGAGATTTTTATCGAAGGATCAGGAGTCATCAGTGGTAGAAATAGACAAAAGTATCAAAAATAAGTTCCGATGGAATTGGCTTGAGAGAAAAGTGACGGTAAAGGTGAAAATTGGCTCAAAGTTTGACGAGGTAACAGAAACACTCGGACAATTTCTGAAGAAACCAGACGTGGCAGGAAAAGCTTTTTGTGTGTATTGTAAAGAGTTGATTAACCACTTGCGCTCCGTTGTTCCGCGGGTGGGCAAGTCTCTGCGTCCTATGACGCACGAGGGCGCGCGAGAGCGCGCTCGTGCGCCCTCGTGCGCATGACGCATGATAAGGATATTGATGGTGATGGTGTAGGTGGTGTGCCCTCCAAGCGCCACTGAAAAAAAACTCTGCAAACACAGCCGCGAACAGATTAGTTCATCTGATTGACCTCTCATTCGACTAATAAGAGCCTTGAATTGGGTTTCTGAAACCTTGAGGAGCCAATGAATGAAAATCTAGGAAGGAGGACCCGCCTACTGTGAACGCAGGAGCCAATTGAAGCACAGAAATTCTGGCTGGGTGAAGCGATATTTACTGCTGCAGAAGGACTCTGTACAAATCTACTACAGACCCAGGCTCACCCAGCAGCATGGAAAACACCCACAAGTGGGACCTGCACTCATTCCAGCAGAATAGACGGAGGCCAACGACAAAAGTCGTAAATCATTAGCCAAAACGGCAATAATGGAATTATGTTGATCGGGATCCACGAGCGGAGCAGTGTCGCGTTCGTCTGACGCGTGGGAAGAGCTGTTCGCCACGACTCTGCTGCTGTGAAGAGGTAAGGTGTTATAAGCTAAATTATTATTTATCCCTGAAAACTGTAATCCAAAAATGACTTTTGACCGATCGGTAAATTACAACTGTACTGCGCACGAAGTGCGTGCGCCGCGATAAACGGTTCATTTGCCGTGTTGGGACCGTGAACGCCCTCCCCCCCCCCCCGCTGCAGAAGAGGAGCGGGGGGCGGGGGGAGGGGCCACGGTCCGAACGCTCCCCGGTCCGCGGGAGGAAGCATATCAGTCTATTCCATCATGTAGCGATGGCCCTTTTCTGTAGCGAGGAGGGGGGGGCGTTCGTGGTCCGTTCACGGTCCCCCCCCCACACACACACACAGTAGCGAGGGGGGGGGAACCGCTGTGAAAACATGCAAGGAAAAAAAAAAAAAGAAAAAAGAGTGTATTCCGTCATGTAGCGAGGGCCGAATTTGGTCCTCGGTAGCGGGGGGGGGGAACGACCCCCCGCCCACACACACACACACACACAGACACAGCCCTGAGTGTGACCTTTCATTAGAGCCTAAAATGAAGATTCTACATTGAATTATTCAAAAGTTACAGACGTTTTTCCAAACTGTGCCATTTGGCACAATTTGGCACAGTTCCATAACGCCTGGGAACTACCTGAGAACAAAGCTGTGTAAAATATTCATTTTTTGTGGTATTGTTACCAAATTTGGATCTCAGCTGGATAACACTTGGTTCTACATTTCTGTTGCATTTTCCAGCCGGATCGGACAGCTGTGTGTTATTTACAAGCATTTGTATCCAAAAAAACACTGTGTCCAAATTTTTTTTCTTCAAGTTCAGTATGTTTAGATGACTGTAACTCAGTGGCCGGAGCACGTAGAGAGATTATGTTTTTTTTTGCCAAAAAATTCAAAGTGTTTTCTTTTAAATGAAACCAACCCCATGAAGATGCTGCAAAGGGTTGAATAACAGCTTTCGATTTACTTTGGGCACGTTTTTTTTTGGCATTTTTAGGAAAATTGCCCGGAGTGCAAGTGGTTAACTATGGATCGCGTGGATGTGTGGCGCTGTCAGACCACGCATCAGAAGTGAAGAATCATGCCCACTACCTTGCCATTCGGCGGAGCAACTATTCTTTGGGATCGGCATTTTTGAAACAGTCTTCGACAGTGGATAAAGCAGTCAAAGATGTTACACACTGGGGGACTTTGGCTGAACCAAACAACGAGTCTGCTCCATTAACACCTCTTGCCGATAGACAGGTACATTCGGAGGTATGTACTAATGAATGCTGAAATTATAAAAAGTAATGGTATGTTGGAATTTTATTTCTATTATGGAATAGATAAAATTAACTGATTTTGATTTGATCAAGTGTTAAAGCATGTGATGGATAATGCTTGTTGGAATATTTTAGGAATGCTATCTTCTTGGAACATAAGTCAATATTATACAGTAATAAGTGGCATTCAGCTGTTTGTTTTATGTCATTTAAGCACAGTTCTGGTACTTAAAAATCATAAAAACCCAGGAGCTTCGGGGGGCTTCGCCCCCCCACCGGGGCTCTGCCCCAGACCCCGCTGGGGGACTGCATCCCCCAGACCCCCTGCTAAATTTTTAGATAATTTCCCCAACCCCAAATCACATCCCTGGTTCATGTTGGAATTCTGAGGTTTCGGTATTGTTTTCAGCGGAATTATGAGATTTTTATCGAAGGATCAGGAGTCATCAGTGCTAGAAATAGACAAAAGTGTCAACAATAAGTTCCGATGGAATTGGCTTGAGAGAAAAGTGACGGTAAAGCTGAAAATTGGCTCAAAGTTCGACGAGGTAACAGAAACTCTCGGACAGTTTCTGAAGAAACCAGAAAAGGAGATGAAGTTCAAAGTTCAGAGACTGACACAGCTTGCTGCCAAAAGGAAGAAAGTTTCACATTAGAAGTGACTTGGTGACCAGTGTAAATAGTGTAATAAACTCTTATAGAACTGTTAAATATGTTGGACTAAACACAGTGAGACAACATTGAAGAAAAAGTAAGTTAACTTTTCATTAAATTTAATGATTTATCTAAGTGTAGTATTTCATTTTTTTTTATCATTTTTTTCAGTCTAAATTACTTCTGTTTTACTGAAAACCTCCCAGCTTCTCGGGGGCTGCGCCCCCCCCCCCGGCCCCCCCATAAGTCAATCGACCAAATTAGATTTCAGCTGAAATCAGAATTTCCTGTTGTCATCCCTGCATTTAACAGTGTAGAGGATGCTGTCTTTTGTATGGCCTATAGTGTGATTTTGCATTTATTTTGGCCAACTCTGCATTTTTTTTAATGACCAGTTCAGAGAATGGATTTGCAAGGAATGTTTTGGACTCTTAAATTTTGCGTAGCTTTTTTGTGCAGGTCTGATGTCACTGAGTGTGGTCCGGCCGAAACCAAACACAGTGAGTAGCAGTACCTAGGCACATTGTAATCCTGCAGTACATTTATTCCTTCCACATGTGGAAAATGTGATGCTCTCATACCGTTCTCCGTTGGGAAACTTTGTCCTGAACCTGAAACATCACTTCAGGGAAAACACTGCGTTGTCAACATCAGATCAAAGTCAGGTAAATGGATGTCTGTTATGTCAGTGTTAGCATCATCAGTTGCACTTATCTTCGATGTGGTCAGTCAGGTAGTCGGCCCGTGGGGTCCTCCATCCCCTCCCCGCCGCTGCAGGTGTCCAGGACATTGCCTCCGCCAATAGCCACTTTTAGTCCACATTGATGACAAACGTTACGTTCCCCTTGCCACGGCCAGTCCACCCCACGCCTCCTTCCGTCTCCTCTCCACCACTGATGTCCAGTTCCGGTGCCACCCTGAAAAATAGAATTAGGGGGAAGGTGCCCCCCCCCCCAGTGTCAGCAGTCACACAAACAGGAGATGGTTTTTCTTTGTTTTGGTTTTTTTCCTTTTTCTTTCTTTTCCTCCCCTATTGTCTCTCCATGTTTGGCATAAGTTAACACATCACCAAATGCACAGGTGCGGTATGTGGCCAAATGTTTGCAGATGTAAGCCAGATGTGGGTGCATGTTTTGCAAAGAGACACTTTTCAGCTGCTAAAGTTCTACACCTGGATCATTTTCGGCCTTAGTTAAGATAAGATAAGCCTTTATTAGTCCCACAATGGGGAAATTCCAGGATTGCAACAGCACAGGGATAGCAACACTCAGAGCAATAATTAAGAAGATACGGAAAATATAAATAAGAGCAGTGGATATACAGTATATACTGTACATACACATAAATATATATAAATATACAGTATATATACAGTATAGAGTGATGTATTGAGTATGGTAACAGAGGACACTAATTACTTTTCTGTAGGATACTGGATGGGTTTAGCAGGGGTCACCAATCATGCACCATGGAGGGCCAAGACCCCGCTGGTTTTCTCTTCTGCCCAGTCTCTGCAGCAGATGTTTCCACTTGTCACCAATCACTGTATTTCACTTTACAAGTACATACCCGTGCATACCCGTCCATGCCTGTAGAAACCAAGTATAAGCAAGTATTTCTGCATGCCCGTTGCTGAAGGGTCGCCTCCTGTGTGAGACGGCTGTGTTGTTCACAGTCATTCCGCAGAGATTTCTTGAATTTATAGAGTGTCTTCTGCCTTACTGAGTGAGATTTCCCAATGTCCTGTTTTGAATGGGTGTGGTTTAAAGTAGTGTGTCGTATTCAGTCTCAGCTTCTCTGTGCTTTGCCTGGCGTGCAGCGTTGGTGGCCAGCTGACTATTCCGCATCTCCTGGGTCTCAGCTTGTCTGTGCCTTGCGTGGCGTACAGCGTTGCTCGCTTTGCGGGCATTTCGGGCTTCAAGTGACTCAGCACGTGCATGGCGCACTGCCACATGTTTCCTGTCTGTCTGTGCATCCCTTGTCTTTTGTTCCCTATGCTGGTGAAGAGTCTCCTCCTGTGGCAGGCATCATAGGACACTGCATCATAGGTAGGCAGGCAGGCATCGTGAGTGACGGTCTATATGACATCATAAAGACATCCAGGCTGGCATCATAGGACACTACATCACAGGTAGCCTGATGGTGTATATGACATCATAAAGACATCCAGGCTGGCGTCATAGGACTCTACACAGGTAGCCAGTCCTATTGCCTATATGATGGCATTGCCTATATGGCATCATCGCGAGTCCTATGTACCCTGAGATCATAGGATCATCATAGGACATCCTGCAGACATCATAGGCTGTCCTATGATTGTGAAAGACACACACTTCAATTTATAGAGTGATAGAGTGATTATTATCATCCTGGGTTGCTATTATTATTATTATTATTCTGTCTTGCACATTTATTTCATTGGTCTTCCTCTAAGTTTATCAGCAGTATTATTATCGTCATTATCATTATTGCCTTGGTCTTGTCTCCCCTCTGGTCCCCTGTGTGTGATTATCTGTGCAGCCCTGCCCATCCCGTTTTCTGTAACCATGCCCTGCCGTCTCTATTTGCCCCTGCTTGTTACTTCTTCTCCTGCTTGTTACTGTTCTGTGTTAGGTTGATTACCTGTGTCTATATACAGTATATGTCTTTTAGCGAGTCCTGCGGTCTGTGTGACATCATGTAGACGTCCTTCAGAGATCATCGGAACATCAGCCTTACGGTGTATGTGACATATAGACTGCGGTTTATCTGACGTCATATAGACATCATGTAGATGGTCCTATGATTGCTGACATCATAGGAACATCCTAGGACATCATGCAGACATCATGGGAACATCATAGGCGACCTATGATCGGGACACACAGACACACACACTGACAGAGATTTCTTGAATTTATAGAGTGAAGATCAACAGATCGCTGACCATGTGTGGCCCAGTTACATGTCTTGATTTCAAATTGGGGCCCAACTGATTTTGTGATTGAATAGCCTTGCAGTAGATGGATGGATAAAATGATATCATGACCTAGTTTTTAAAACTCTCTCCATCAAAATGATGAGCAAAGATAAATTCGGGACAATAATTAAAAGAATCTAAGAAGAAAAGGAAATATGACAAGGCTTTGCTTGCTCATGGATTAATTGTGGGTGTGGAGGGGCAGAGAAATAGCTGTGTGGGCTTGGTAATGTCTGGCTTCCCAAAATGGGCAATTAAAAAAAAAAAGTTTAATAGCCACTGGTTTAAATGAGAAAAAAAAAAATCTGCAGATTACAATGACCAGTCGCTGAACTTTTATTGCTGACGTGGGCTTCACCAGCAAAACAAAAATAAATGCTACAGCTCCTCAGCTGTACAATTTATTCTTGTTAAAAACAGCGTACTTTGTACATTTAGTACTGTTTACAGCCCATTAATGCGGGTTTACCATGCAAAGCATACCTGACAACACTCCGGTGCACAATGTCACTGTTGCTCCCGCTAGTGGCTCCCCCACATCTTGCTCGATGTGCCATCACTTGCAGAGAGCAGCACTAGGTTTCAATAATTTTAGTTTTTATAATATAATAATGGGCAGCACGGTGGCGCAGTGGTTAGCACAGTGGCAGCACAGCAAGAAGGTCATGGGATCGATTCCACCCTTGACCATCGTGGGTTCGATCCCACCCCCAGACCATCGGTGACCCTTCTGTGTGGAGTTTGCATGTCCTCCCCGTGTCTGCGTGGGTTTACTCCGGGCACTCCGGTTTCCTCCCACATGCCAAAAACATGCAAGTTAGGTTAATTGGCATCAAAACTGGGGATTCTAAATTGTCCTTAGGTATGGATGCGAGAGTGAATGGTTGTCTGTCTCTCTGTGTTGGCCCTGCGATGGACTGGCGATCTGTCCAGGGTGTACCCTGCCTCTCGCCCAAAGATGCTGGGATAGGCTCCAGCCCCCCCGCGACCCGAAAGGATTAAGCGGTAGAAGATGGATGGATGGATGGATAATATAATAATAATTAAAGTTTTAGATCTCCCTCTGCTGGCAGACTCTAATTGCATTTAAGATTGTGGTTCCCAACGTGATATAAATAAATGATTTTTGGAAATTGACTGGCAGACCACAATGAACAAGGGGGTGGGGTGCCAGTTTCCCATCCCTGTTTTACACCAAAGCAATCACTCCAACTTTATGGTGTAATTTTTTTTAAGCATTAAATCGTCAGTATTATCATTTTCAAGTCAAATTTGTCGCTTTTCACTTCCTTGTTTTGCCCGAAGAATGCTGTGGTTACTGATGTGATGCCGCATATTGTCCAATCAGTACGGAGTCAATCCAAAACCCCGCCCACACCTTAAGAAGCCAGAGCATGAGGAGAGAGCAATGACTAAACTTTTTGATAAAAATTCATATTTTGACTGAACAACTCCATACTTGGGGATGCACACCCTCATAACCTAAGCAAAGCACTTTTAAAGTCCGAGGTCTGTCTGACGAACAGTTTGAGAGATATGTGAGGAACACAAACACAGATTCCTTGGATTTATCAGGGATGTGATTTTTCCGCTAATTCACGGAAATCCGCTATTTTTATGAAATGATGCGCCTGATTGGCTGATTGTCCTTGCAGTGACCAATGAATGCGGCTGTTTCTTATCTTAAGGCCGCATAGCTGACTTGACTTGCATTGCAGTGATGCCAGTGATTGAACGTAAAGATGCTCCGAGAATTAAAGAAATTGACAAGATCGTGAAAAACAAATTTCGTTGGGATTGGCTAGAAAAGGAGATTGCAACGGATGTTGGGAAGAAAACTGTGACAAATTTGTTTAGCGATTTTATATGGAAAATCGACCGTGCCGGGAAGGCGATATGCACGTGGTGTCACAACATGATTGACTATGGTGGAAGAGGATTTAAGTCTCTCGAGAGTCATGCTAGGAGCAAAAAACATGTACAAGAGGTCAAATCGAGGTCCACTAATTCAATTGCTGGAACTTTCGGTGTTCAGAAAAAAACTTTGAAACCATACGGCCTCCACCCTTTGTTGACGACATGATCGGACATGGAAATCGAAAGGAATGATCCACCCCAACAATCAGTGCCAGCTGCGGATAGAGTAGTGAATTTTGAGGTATGTGAAGATATATTTTTGTATACTTGTCATCTAGTTAATATTTTCTTCATCTTGCCTGCTGAAGATGTTTTGGACTTTATTTAAAAAATATTTTTAACGCCACACATACTTGGAATTACGTTTATGCTTGTGCTTTTCTGTCTTCCCTAATTAAGTCAATAAGTCAATATTATACAGTAATAAGTGGCCCCAGACCCCCTGCTAAATTTTCAGATAATTTCCCCACCCCGAGATTGAAACTGGTGCTCTGAAATGAATGCTGAAATTATAAAAATTAATGGTATGTTGGAATTTTATTTCTATTATGGAATAGATAAAATTAACTGATTTTGATTTGATCAAGTGTTAAAGCATGTGATGGATAATGCTTGTTGGAATATTTTAGGAATGCTATCTTCTTGGAACATAAGTCAATACTAGAAAAGCACTCGGAGAGCGCAGACCTCCTCCAAGCACCACAGTTCCCCCCGTACAGTATTTAACATCATAAATATTAATCCTACATTTATTTTGTCTAACTTTATAGATTCCTTGACCATGAAAAAAATGCCATTCACAAGTGGCATATATTAGCTATACTGTGATGCTTGTTTTTTTGTTTTTTTTTTCCAGACGGTGATCCGGATCACCACCAAAATCTAATCATCTGTAGGATACCCCATTTCTGACAATCTCTGAAAATTTCATGAAAATCTGTCCATAACTTTTTGAGTTATCTTGCTAACAAACAAACAGACAGACAGACAAACCAACGCTGATGAAAACATTACCTCCTTGGCGAAGGTAATTATACAGTAATAAGTGGCATTCAGCTGTTTGTTTTATGTCATTTAAGCACAGTTCTGGTACTTAAAAATCATAAAAACCCAGGCGCTTTGGGGGGCTTCGCCCCCCTTGCCCCCCCACCAGGGCTCTGCCCTGGACCCCGCTGGGGGACTGTGCCCCCCAGACCCTCTGCTAAATTTTCAGATAATTTCCCCAACCCCAAGTCATATCCCTGATTTATAGATTGATATATAATGCCCCAGTTTTGCACAAATAATTCATCCTTCAGTGCACTAAATGACTTTTCTGATTTTGTTCTTATGTACTTTTTGTTTTTAGTTTGTCTGATTAATTTTATAGTGACTATAGTACACTGTAAACACTGGCAGATGGTCACTGGTGTCACTGAGTAATATTCCACTTACAGTCCTGTTTAAAATGTCATTTGTGATGATGTTATCTATGAGTGGTACAATGGGAAGTTATTCTAGTGGGTCTGGTAATAGCTGGGTACAAATTCATACTGTAAATTGTATTGATAAAGTCATTAGTCATATTATGATTATTTGGGTTGAGCATATCAATGTTGAAGTCACCACATATAGAAATTGTTTTAAATTGCAGTGAACATTCCTTCCATCCAGTCCTTAAACACTTCAATACCAGACCCTGGTGTCCTGTACAGACAATTAATAAGTGCACTTTTAGTTTTATCATTAAAGATACAGTGATGTGAAAAAATGTTTGCCCCCTTCCTGATTTCTCTTTTTTTATGTTTGTCACACTTAAATGTTTCAGATCATCAAATTTAAATATTAGAGAAAGATTACACAAGTAAACAGAAAATGCAGTTTTTAAATGAAAGTGTTTATTGTTAAGGGTTAAAAAACAAATCTAAACCTACATGGCCCTGTGTGGAAAAAGTGATACCCCCCCCCCCCCCCGGTTGAAACATAAATTAACTGTTGTTTATCACATCTTTGGAAAGCTGAGTTCAGTTTCTCTAGCCACACCCAGGCCTGATTACTCCCACACCTGTTCTCAATCAAGAAGTCTCTTAACCCTTTAACTGCCCATATTAAATGGACAGGTCACACGCCCCCAGTGGCACAGCACAGCAACTGCACGTGTCAACTTATTGACGTCCCCCGGCTATGTGAAAATGAAACTATGGTTTTTTGACATTTTATTGATTTTCTGGTTCATATACTTTGAAGATTAGATAAAAACACACCCCTGTGGACTAATCGGCGTCAAAAAAACTGGACCATTCTTTATGTAAATGTGCCCAAAGTCCACTTTTGACTGAGTTGTGTAATTTATATAGCTGCTGTGACATTATGCAAACTAGATGCATAAATTTATTCCTATCTGAAACTTTGGATCATACTCTACATCTTTCTACTTTTTTGTTCAAAATAAAGTATCTGTCTATCTATCTATCTAATTGACAGTAAGCCATTATCTCTTGTAACTTTCAAGTTATAGCCTTGGAAATCTGAACTATTTTATTGACAAATTTTTTTTTTACCACTCTTGACCACTAGGGGGGGCCTTGACCACCCGTTAACCATCCCTGTCGCCATATGGCACCTGAGGCAGTTAAAGGGTTAAATAGGACCTGCCTGACAAAGTGAAGTCGACCAAAAGATCCTCAAAAGCTAGACATCATGCTGCAATCCAAAAAAATTCAGGAACTAATGAGAAACAAAGTAATTGAGATCTGTCAGTCTGGAAAAGGTTATAAAGCCATTTCTAAAGCTTTGGGACTCCAGCTAACCACAGTGAGAGCAATTATCCACAAATGGCGGAAACATGGAACAGTGGTGAACCTTTCCAGGAGTGGCCGACGGACTAAAATTACCCCAAGAGTGCAGCGACGACTCATCCAAGAGGTCACAAAAGACCCCATGACAACATCCAGAGAACTGCAGGCCTCACTTGCCTCAGTTAAGGTCAGTGTTCATGACTCTACCATAAGAAAGAGACTGGGCAAAAATGGTCTGCATGGCAGAGTTCCAAGACGGAAACCACTGCTGAGTAAAAAGAACACAAAGGCTTGTCTCAGTTTTGCCAGAAAACATCTTGATGATCCCCAAGATTTGGGGGAAAAATACTTTGTGAACTTTTTGGAAGATATGTGTCCCATTTCATCTGGCGCAAAAGTAACATGGCATTTCAGAAAAGGAACATCATACCAACAGTAAAATATGGTGGTGGTAGTGTGATGATCTTGGACTGTTTTGCTGCTTCAGGACCTTGAAGACTTGCTGTGGTAAACAGAACCATGAATTCTGCTACCAAAAAATCCTGAAGGAGAATGTCCAGCCATCTGTTCGTAACCTCAAGCTTAAGCACACTTGGGTTCTGCAGCAGGACAATGATCCGAAACACACCAGCGAGTCCACCTGTGAATGGCCTAAGAAAGCCAAAATGAAGACTTCCGAGTGGCCTCATCAAAGTCCTGACCTGAATCCGATTGAGATGCTGTGGCATGACCTTAAATAGGGGGTTCATGCTTAAAATCCTTCTGATGTGGCTGAATTAAGATAAGATAAGATAAGCCTTTATTAGTCCCACAACGGGGAAATTCCAGGATTGCAACAGCACAGGGATAGCAACACTCAGAGCAACAATCAGAAGGCAAGAAAAAAAAAAACAAGAGCAGCGAGTATACATATGTACATATAAACATAAATATATAGACACACGATGCGGAGCATTGCAGCTAGATGGAATAAATATATAGATATATAAACACAGTGCGGAGCATTGTAGCTAGATGGACTAAATATATGAACATATGAACACAGTGCGGAGCATTGTAGCTAGATGGAATAAATATGTGAATATATAAACACACACACAGTGTGGAGCGTTGTAGCAAGATAGAATAAATATATGAATATATAAACACACAGTGCGGAGCATTGCAGCTAGATGGAACAAACAGGCAAATATATAAGCACACAGTGCGGAGCATTGTAGCTAGATGGAACAAATATGCAAACACATAAACACACAGTGCAGAGCAACGTAGCTAGATGGAATAAATATGTAAATATATAAACACACACAGTGCGGAGCACTGTAGCTAGATGGAATAAATATGTAAATATATAAACACACAGTGTGGAGCATTGTCGCTAGATGGAATAAATATATAAATATACAAACAAACACACACAGTGCGGAGCATTGCAGCTAGATGGAATGAAACAGCATAACCGTCTACTTAGTTATCCTACATGGTATGATTATGTACCCATACATATTGTCACCCTCCGTAGCTACCGGTATTTTCCTAGTTGTATACCGGAGGGGACCATTGTGTAAGTGTATTGCGTCTTTTGCATTCAATACTATTAGGTTGTCACATCTTTTTGCTATCTCTACGAGCAGCCCTGCTTAGGTTATACAGTCTGACAGCCGTTGGTAGGAAGGAATTACAGCAATTATGCAAAGATGATGGGCCAAAATTCCTCCACAGTGCTGTAAAAGACTCATTGCCAGTTATCACAAACTCTTGATTGCAGTTGTTGCTGCTAAGGGTGGCCCAATTAGTTATGAGGTGTAGTGGGCAATCACTTTTTCACACAGGGCCATGTAGGTTTGGATTTTTGTTTCCCGTAATAATAAACACCTTCACTTAAAAATTACATTTTTGTTTACTTGTGTTATCTTTGTCTAATATTTAAATTTGTTTAATGATCTGAAACATTGAAGTGTGACAAACATGCAATGAGAAATCAGGAAGGGGGAAAACACCACTGTATCTGTTGTTATGCACTCCAAAACATTGTCAACTGTAAGTGACATTTTATATACAGTAGCACATTATACTTAAAGTTTTTTTTCCACAGAAGTTGCTCCACATCTTGCATCTTCGTTTTTCTGATTGATATGCAAAAAGTCATATCCTTCCAGCTCAAAGTCCATCTCTTTTTTGGGTTAATCCAACTTTCAGATATTGCAATTACATCGAAGGGTTGTATAAAAGGATTTTTACCCTTTAAATGTGAGATTTTGCGTGCCCGTAGTTGCAGAGCATTGCACTGCACGTGTCAGCTGATTTTACTTTCCTCAATACTGTTCCTTTACTGACGATTTGTACTGATCATGGCAGTTCACAAGGTGGCAGGCACGCATTGGAGGACTCATTGATGACACTTAATACACCAAAGAGTAAGAAGTCCTCCTTCTCCTTCCTTGTTTTTGAGATTACATCACAAAATGGAGGCACCAATCACTGTGGATATTCGCGATTGCACACGGACGAGGAAATTTGGAGGATTTGTCCACAAATTTGCCAGCTATCATTCTAAAAAGAGATTATTTAGCATATGAAGGTAGATGTTTACATGTTCTTATAACACAGGGAGTGTGAGGCTCGTTGAATTCATCTGCCGGTACCCAGATGAGCCTGTGACTGGAGCATAATCGCTGGTTGTATGTCGTCAATATAAGATAAATTATGGCGGAATAAAAGAAAAATGACGGTGGAATAATCAATAACATTTTCTCTTCCGGCTTTCCTTCTCTTCCGGCTTCGAGAGAGAGCAGACGCCTTTTCTAATCCTCTCTTTTCCCTTCTGATCCCAGCTTGCAATGTTGCGTTTTTGTCTGTGTTTAGTCGCTCTTCTGCTGAATCTTAATCTAAATGGAAATTATGGATCTGGAAAGCGGCTTAACTGTGATTGTCACCACTTCAAAAGAAGATCGGGTCAGGAGGAACCCAAGAGGAGACTCATGGACATTGAAATTCATGCGTCTGTGGAGATTTGGCAGGAAACATTATATATATATATACTATATATATATATATATATATATATACATTTATAGTAATATGGACATATGTTTACTAGATGTTGTTTTTTCTTGCCTTCTGATTGTTGCTCTGAGTGTTGCTATCCCTATGCTGTTGCAATCCTGGAATTTCCCCATTGTGGGACTAATAAAGGCTTATCTTATCTTATCTTATCTTATCTTATCTTATTATTGGTTATGATCTCAGGACTTCTATTTTTGGCTGTGAAGTTTCCTGATGTATCAGAAAATTGAAGGAAGGTGAGAGAGCTGATCAAAGCAGACCCAACAAGCTCCTTCATCAAATTTGACCAGTTGGGGAGTGCACGTGTAGCGGCAAACGGTGAACTGAATGACAGTGATTCAGTGAAGGAATACATCTGGAGCACCGTGCTCTCCATGGAATGGAATGTCTGTTTAAGCCTGTAATATTAAATTATGAAGCACAAGCGCATGAGAGAGGAAATTTTATTCTTCGTGGGCTCTGAGCTGTATAGATTTGACCTTGTTTTGATGCCCTGTTTACATTCCTCCTTGATGAGATAAAGCAGTAGTGGCGGCTGCTAACCCAAACAATCGATAGACAGCTGCTGTTTTCAGCGGATGAACTTCTCAAGGACAGTCCATGTGCCTTCATCTGCAAGCGAAGAGACAGACTCCGGACTTGTTTATAAGTCACATGATTATAACATCTATCTACTGCCTGGAGGCGCCCTCTGCTGTTCACTAGCAACTGTCACACCTACACCACATAAATGCACACAACATTACACGAACTGACACATATACTGACTCATACATACACTGCCTCTCTCAACTCTTGTTTGTGTGATCTATATTGTCTGCTAATTGTGCATAGAGGGTTTTTTTCTGTGTAGTCAAAATTTGGCTCATTTGAGCTTTATATGAGCTTATACGAGCGTTATTCTGATTAACTATGTTTTTTCTCTCTCCTATTGTGTTTTCCTCCCCCTCCCTTCCCCTCTTTACCTCCACTGTATGACAGGCGCCTTGCATGGCGCCGCGTCATTGGATGCGCCTAACGTGCGCGTCCAATGTCAAGTCAGATTCCTCGTATGTTTACTTGTAAATATACTTGGCAATAAAGCTGATTCTGATTCTGATTCTGAACATTTTCTGGATGTAGGACAGAGAGCTAAAATGACCGGGAGAGGACAAAATAACCACTAGAATGCCGCTAAAGGACTCTGCTTTGCCAGAGGTAAGTGACGAATGTCTGTTGTATTCAAATTAGATGCGTAAATTCAATCCTATCTGAAACTTTGGATAATATTCTACATCTTTCTAATTGACAGTAAGCCATTATCTCTTACCACTTTAAAGTTGTAGCCTTGGAAATCTCTCTTTCAATATTTTATTGAAAAAAAATCATTACCGCTCTTGACCACAAGGGGTTATGTCGCAGTTCGGTGACAGTCACACTCAAAGCCTTAATAGTCCTTAATGTGTATAAAATTTGCACACAGACTTCTGTTGTTAATGTGTATTATGGAAAATTTTCCATCCTTATTTATGTGGCCATATTGTTCTTCTATGTAGTAGCAGCAGTTTTTATTGATGGATTGAAGAAGTTATTATCTGGGTCAGTGTTGTGTTCCATATCCTGTACATTGTAATCAGTGTATTGAAATATTTGGAATTCCTGATTTTTACCTCCACCAGGCCGCAGGCAGGAGGTTATGTTTTTGCTATCGTTTGTCTGTTTGTCTGTCTGTTGGTTAGCAAGATAACTCAAAAAGTTTTGGACGGATTTCGATGAAACTTTCAGGCGTTGTTGGAAATGGTACAAGGAAGAACTGATTAAATTTTGGGGATGATCCAGATCACCGTCTGGATACAGGAATTTTTTAAAGGATTCTTTAACATTGTGAGATACAGCCATTTTCAACATGTGTGCAGGCGCAATGGAGGGCGCTGGTCGTCGTGTCTGACGAACACAAACTCCGCGTTCTTCAAAGTTTTAGGCACAAAAGCACGCGGAAAACAGTGGTGGGCTGGGCCCGGCAGCGTGCCTGTGTTTGCGCTACGCTGCAAAAGCTGAGACGGGCAGCTGTCCGGCGCGGGATTATTTGGCAGAAATTCCCCGGGCAGCCATAGGGGCTGCGCAAAAACAAGCTCTCTGCTGGGGAAGCTTCCAAATCGTCTTTTGCCGCGGAGCGCAACCCCAATATAAAGCCCACGGCAACCTATCTACCCAATTTGCATCCGTCAGTGAACCCCTGAGTGCTGCTTTCAGTGATCTATGAAAACGCTCACATAACCCATTGGCCTGTGGGTTGTACGCGGTTGTGCGATGAATTGCAACGCCCGCAGCCTGGGAGTTTGGAGATGGAGGAGATGGACACAACACCAACACTTCAGTTTATTACCTCCGCCAAGGGGGTACTGCTTTTACTACTGAACCACTAATCCTACCATTGTGAATCCAATTGCTAGTCATATGTTTTCATGGTCAAGGAATCTGAAAACGTACACACAAACACTGTATGGGGGGGAACTGTGGCGCTTGGCGGAGGTCTGCGCTCTCCGAGTGCTTTTCTAGTTAACCTTGTTGTTCCTGTTTTCATTAGAAGATGGTGAGTTCCTTCAGAGTATATCATGTTTGTGTGATCAGGTGCTCAGTTGTTTGTTGTCTTATTGACCAGTTCATATTGATTATTGGTATTTTTCCAAATCCTCCATGGTGCTCACCATCAGCACTTTAGCCTCTTCCAGTGTTCCATTTAGCGTGATGAATAGTTTGCAGTTTCTTGTCCATGTACTCTGTATTTTCTTTTTTTTTTTTAGATAATATGCTTTTTTTTTTAGCAATATCAGCGGTGACCTTCATTAAATGCTCATTTATGAAAACAATTGTTCCTTTAAGCTTCTTCCCTTGTTTCAGAAGTGCAGTCTTGTTCTTTCTGTTGACAAATCTCATGAAAATGGCTTTTTTGTCACTGCTGTTTCTCCTGGGTAGAGGATGGCAAGCTTCAATATTATTATAATCTAAAGTGAACCCTGTTGGATTATTTTGCAGTATAATTAATGTGAGTCAAAAATCAAGCAGGATCTTGAGATATAAGTAGATTTATTCCTCTGGCTATGAGTTAGAAGCGGTACAGCAGCCCCAAGTCTACATTCACACACCACTGAATTAGGTCATTCCTTGCTCAAAGTTTTATTGAGCTGTTATTCAAAGGGAGGGGTCCAGGGAGACAAACAGATTGTCCTTGAGATGTCCGGCAAGAAGGCGCGCACAGTCCTTATCTTACTCACAGTAAACAGGTAGACAAGCACACTCAGTCACAAGGAACTGGACATGATGAATTGAAAACAGCTGCGTCATTACAAATATCTGAACTAATCACACTCACTCAGAGACTGGGGCGGCTCAAGGCCATGCATAAATCACAAGTATATCAGACATGGAAATATAAGACAATATTATAGAATCACAATTAAAAGAAAAACAACAAAAGAAATAGTCAGTCATAATGAAGAAAAATAAATTGAAAAATAATGAATAATGATAAAAGGATAGGTATACAGTATGTAAGGATGTATGTGTTACAATATGTGTCTTTGCAGATTAGCAGCAATTTTGTGAGGTAGATTAAACTAAAACAAAGCTATGATAAAATGTGCAGCAATAAAAGTGAATATGTGTATTAAGTGTAAATATAATCAAAATCAATTAAACTGTATAATAAGAATGTAGCGATTAATGATATGATTACAATAAGTGTAATGTGATAGAAACGGTAATGTGAAAATGATATGGAAAAATTTAAAACAAGTAGAACAATGTTTCAAACTCCACACACCTTAGGCTGGCATTGCTCCTTTATCATCCTCATCATCATACTACAGACACAAGGAATGACACAGGAAAAGACCAAAATTATCATTATAAAAATCACTAACAAATTCATGATGAGTCTTCTCCATGAAGAGAACAACTAACTTAATCAATTCTGTACATCAGTGAGATTATTCTTGGCCGCAGCAGCCTGCAAGGCAGTGAGGTTGCATATGGCCGAACTAATAATATGACCACCTACACATGTGGACAGAATTGTTGGTACCCCTCTGTTAATGAAAGAAAAACCCACAATGGTCATAGAAATAACTTGAATCTGACAAAAGTGGTAATAAATAAAAATTCTATGAAAATTAACCAATGAAAATCAGGCAATGCTTTTGAATTGTGGATCAACAGAATTATTTTAAAAAACAAACTCATGAAACAGGCCTGGACAAAAATGATGGTACCCTTAACTTAATATTTTGTTGCCCAACCTTTTAAATCAAAAATCACCTTTTATTGTCATTCAACTGTACAACCAATCATGTACAGTAAAACGAGATTGTGCTTTACCTATCTACTGTGTTAATCACACACAACCCAAGTGTAGAATCAGAGGGCCGCTGCCATGCAAGGCGCCGCCACAAACTTCCCTTCTCCATTCCATTTTTGCTGAGCACCAAGCTGGGCGGCAGGAAGTTCCACTTTTATATGGTCTTCGGCATGACCTGGCCGGGATTTGAAGCCCTGCCTCCCGGGTGTGGGGCGGATGCTCTACCAACTGAGCCACCACTCCGATTGCCTTTTGAGGCAATCACTGCAATCAAACGATTTCTGTAACTGTTAATGAGACTTCTGCACCTCTCAGCAGGTATTTTGGCCCACTCCTCATGAGCAAACTGCTCCAGTTGTCTCAGGTTTGAAGGGTGCCTTCTCCAGACGGCATGTTTCAGCTCCTTCTACAGATGTTCAGTAGGATTTACAGTAGATCAGGGCTCATAGAAGGCCACTTTAGAATAGTCCAATGTTTGGCTCTTAGCCATTCTTGGGTGTTTTTAGCTGTGTGTTTTGGGTCATTATCCTGTTGCAAGACCCATGACCTGCGACTGAGACCAAGCTGTCTGACATTGGGCAGCACATTTCTCTCTAGAATACCTCGATAGTCTTGAGATTTCATTGTACCCTGCACAGATTCAAGACACTCTGTGCCAGATGCAGCAAAGCAGCCCCAGAACATAACAGAACCTCATCCATGTTTCACTGTAGGGACGGTATTCTTTTCTTGGTATGCTTCATTTTTGCGTCTGTGAACATAGGGCTGATGTGCCTTTCCAAAAAGGTCCAGTTTTATCTCGTCTGTCCGTAGGACATTCCCCCAGAAGCTTTGTGGCTTGTCAACATGCAGTTTGGCAAATTCCAGTCTGGCTTTTTTATGATTTGTTTTCAACCGTGGTGTCCTCCTTGGTCGTCTCCCATGAAGTCCACTTTGGCTCAAACAACGACGGATGGTGCGATCTGACACTGATGTACCTTGACCTTGGAGTTCATCATGAATGTGTTTAGAGGTTGTTCTGGGCTCTTTTGTTACCATTTGTATTATCCGTCTCTTCCATTTTTCATCAAGTTTCCTCCTGCGGCCACTTCTAGGGAGGTCGGCTACAGTCCCCTGGATCTTAAATTTCTGAATAATATGTGCAACTGTAGTCACAGGAACTTCAAGCTGCTTGGAGATGGTCTTATAGCCTTTACCTTTAACATGCTTGTCTATAATTTTCTTTCTGACCTCCAGAGACAAGTCTCTGCTTTGCTTCCTCTGGTCCATGTTTAGTGTGGTACACACCATGTCACCAAACAGCACAGTGACTACTTGTCACCCTTTAAATAGGTCGACTGACTGATTACAAGTTTGTAGACACCTGTGATGTTAATTAGAGGACACATCTTGGTTGAACATGTCCCTATGGTCACATTATTTTCAATCTTTTGTAGAGGTACCATCATTTTTGTCCAGGCCTGTTTCATGAGTTTGTTTTTTAAAGTGATTTTGTTGAACCAAAATTCAAAAGCATTGTCTGATTTTCATTGGTTAATTTTTATAGAATTTTTACTTATTACCACTTTTGTCAGATTCAAGTTATTTCTGTGACCATTGTGGGTTTTTCTTTCATTAACAGAGGGGTACCAACAATTTTGTCCATGTGTGTACATCATTTTCAGGTATAAAAGTACAACAATAACCACCTATGATAGTGCACACGCCCCTAGTGGTGGCAGTTAATTGATCAAGAACCATTCTATTTTGTGTCATCACAAGCCTCATAGCGGTCATCTCTTCTTTTCACCCGACCAAGCAGATAAGGAAAAATTTACTAATGATTGTAGTTTTTAATTAAGTGTTTCAATCCATAAGGTATTCTTACCCACTCCCACCCAAGGAAATAGTGAATGAAGTACTCCTTACTCCTGTGCTTTTCATCTGAAATTGCTCTGGTACATCTGTTCCCCAAATGACATCTTGCGGTAAAAAGGGTAGCATCCTGCGGTAAGAAAGCTCTCTCTCTACACCCTGCCCACCTGGCCTGCCAACATAATGAAGGTATGATCAGTCACCAAAACGGGGGCACACAACCCTGCCCACTTCCTGGGCAGGTGTGAGTACCCCCAATGACCACATGACAACCATCCCCCTGTATTGACAATGTAGAGCTTCGGGATAGCACTTGCCCACTTCGTTGGTCAAGCAGGTAGCAGCGCAGGGGAAAGACGCACTGTGAACCGTTGCACACTTAGAGATAGGCTGCCCAGGGAAACATCACCATTTCCCTTTAGACAAAAGGAGATGTTTCCTGATGAAATTAATCTTGCCTTCACAGAGAAAGGAGTGTCATCGTGTTTCCGATCAGTGGAGTGATAAGTAATCTGACAAGTGTGATTTAAAGTAATGTTTGTTGTGTTATTTGTGTACATAGCCTCTTTTAAGAAAAAGAACAAACAGCCTGTGGCAGCTTCATTGTTTTAGCAGTAACAGATAATTTGCCCTGCTGATAGTGGCATTAAGGAACAAACATAACAATTTGAGTGAGTAGCTGATTTTGCTGTGTAATTAGCATATCTCCATTGGACATTGCCAGCATAAAACATGATCATGATGGCCTGGAGCTTCCAGCCAGTCATGATGTATGTGTAATGAATCCTGCCCTATGGTGTATAGGCAGTGGAACAACTAAGAATAAACAAAACAGATGAGGATGAAAAGGAAACAATACCAACCGCACCCTTCAGTTGCCAACCTTCTCTCTCTTGCATTTTGCCCCTCCATGATAAACAAAGAGTTGCTTCGTCATACAAGCCATTACTGGATGCCAGAAGGCATCGTCAGTCGACACTTGTATAGCAAAACAGTTAAACAGTCACTTGCTGAGGTCACTTGCTTTTAAATGAGTTTGCAGTTTTTATTAAGCAGTCTCTTGCTGAGGGTTCCAAGTTGGGTAATATGTTAAATGCACCCAAGAGTCACGTCCTTCACCTTTCACAGCTGTTGATGTCGCCAGGATAAACCTCTGTGTTTTCTTTGCCAGGGAGTATTGGTCCAGTTTTCCTCTTTGATGATCAGATCCCCTGTTTTGGCCAAAAGATTGGTGCACCCCCCACCCCCCATGGTTCCTTCATCACATGGTCCCTCCTGGAAAGAGCAGCATGGATAACATCTATGTCAGTTGACATTCTTTGCATGTAATCAACCAAAAACCCTTCCTCATCACCTAAGTTAAATGGCTTTAATAGTGAGAATAGGTAGGGTTTTCCATTCATTAGTTTCCTATTTTCCTAAGTCGTCTTTCATAATACTATTTGTGCATCATGCTAATCCTATAGATTGTAGATGGTAAGCTCAATAGTTTTTCAGGCAAATGTTAAGTACTGTACCTAACTGTGATATGATTTAAAAATGTATTCCATTATCTGAGTAAATCATTTCACTTATTTCAAATCTTGACATTATTTCAGTTAAGGGTTTCAGTTTTGCCGTAGCAGTATTTGGATGAGTGCAAGGGAAGGCCTTTGTCTATTTAGTAAATATATCAATAATTACTAAACAACATTTTTGCCTTCACATTTATTTAACTCAATGAAATTCATGCAAAGGTTTTGAAAAGAATAAGCTTATGCAGGGAAGGTCAAATTATTTTTGCTTTGAGTTTCCTTAAGCATTGTTTTCTTCTTACATAATTCAGTAAAAAGTTTTGTCTTTGTAACAAATTTTAAATTGAGTCCCACAGTAAACTTCATCAGCAAAAATTGGACTTTGCTTAGACATTTGGAACTTTTTCCCCTAAATTTGCAGCTTTTCTTTTTCCTTATTAGTTTACTGTATTACTTTTTTTTTTTTTTTTTGCTCTCCTACATTTCTTATAAAATCTTTGGACCTTTTTCCACAATGATCTGCAAATATTTTTTCATCGCATCATTTTCTTAAATATCTGCAAATTTATTGATGTAAATTTAACTTCTCCTAGTTAATGTTGTGACTCCATTACCAAGCTGCAGAGATATTTATAAAGTGTTTCACCTGTTTTTCTTTCCTACATTATTGATCATTTTTATTCATTATTTTTATTCATTGTTAATTTTTACTAATTGTTTACTTGCTCTTACATAATTACATAATTGCACTACCCCCCCTTTGATGCATGGAAGTCCCCCTTGTATCAAAGTGGTGGCTTACTGAAACAGTGTGATAGTATTTCCTTAGTTTGTGTTAGAAGAAAGAGGTGATTTGGTAGGTAAATGTTTTCCTTAGCGATTCGGTCTGTGCCATTAATTTGTGTGGCACATTTACATATGGCTAATTTAGATGAAACTTTTTGGACTGTGTAACACCTTTAAAATGAGGTCTCTGTAATCATGCCTCTTGTGTGTGTATTGTGAGTGTCTTCCCTTGGACTAATTTGTAAATTTCAGATAGAGCAACTGACCTAGTTGTCTGTGCAGATTTAGTGTGATTCAGCATTTATTATAATCAATTCTGCAATTTCCATCAGGCCTACATCTTTTTTCCTGTTGACCACAGACAGTTTTGAATTTGTGAAAGTGCGTGTGCTTGTCCCACTCCTTTTGTTAATGGTAAAGTGGACATATTGCTTAATTTGAATTTGGACTTCATTCTGCACAAGGAATGCGGTCTCTTTTTTTTTTTTCCCTAAATGTTGATCTGGCCTGCAGTCACTGGGCCCGGCTTGGCCGAAAGCCAAGCACGGTGGGTGCAATGCCTTAGCACATCAAAATCATACAACACAATTATTCCTTATTCCTGTCACTTGTATGAAATGTGATACTGTCACACCATTCCCAGGTGTGAAGCTTTATTGAAATGTCTTGGACCTGCAATGTCACTTCATATAAGCAGTGCATTGTCATAGTCTAAGTCAGGTAAATTGATATGCGTTATGTCAGTGTTAATGTCATTTGTTGTACTTAGCTTTGGGTCTGCTTGTCACATGTTGTGGTCCGCCTGTGAAGTCCTCCTCCCCAGGCCTGCTGCTGCTGGTGTCCACAACACTGCCTCTGCCAATGACCCTGATGTTCAGATTGGTGACAAACGTCACGTTCCCCTTGCCACAGCCAGCCTGTCCCACGCCTCTCTCCGTCTCCCCCTCACCACAGGAGTCCTGTGTTGGTGCCACCCTGAAAAAATAGAATAGGGGGAAGCCCTGGGCCTCCCCCCTTTGCGTCAGTAATCACACAAGCAGGAGTTTAATTGTGCTTTTATAAATCTTCTGAGTGTTACTCTTGTAGTCATTCAAGTCTTTCCTTTTTTTTTTTTTTTTGTCTTTGTAACTGCTTATTTTAATGCTGGTAAAATTTTAGTCTAACTAATGGTTCAGGTTCCTTTTTTGCCTGTACATCTAGAAAATGACCCAAGCTTATTTTCTAATGTTTTTGCTGGAATGGGAGAGATCTTTTCTCTCCTCATTCTAAATGGTGTGAACTCTTCCCAGTTATCTGCAGAAGAGATCATGGTGATATGTCAGCCGGGCAGCGGTCCCATCGTCTCTGCTTAGACTGTTGACTGGACAAGTGGTAAAGGATTGACTGATTGAATTTGAGGGCTTAAATTCCACAAGGTGCTTCCCATGCACTATGTTATCCTAGAAAAATGTTGTAGTGCAATAACTGCTATCTTTTGTACTGAACCCTTAAGCCTATTCCATTTCATTAAAGGGAAAAATTTCACAGAATATATTGTTTAAATGGGAAACTCAGACTGGAACTTTCAGAGTTCCTTTTCTATGTTTAAAATTTAAGTAAAAAATGACCATGAACTTATCGTCTTTGCATTACTTGATCCAAGAACTTAACAAAAGCAACATCTGTTTGTCTTTTTGGACATTAGTCATTTCCTCTAAGTGAACACCATAAATGATGCTTTTTATTTTCAAATTTGGTGAGTTCTTTTCACCATTTTAGAGAATAAATAAAATGGTTCCTTTTACTCAAGCACACCCATATAAATAGTAAAACAGAAAAAGTGATGATTTTATAGTATTCCAGTAGTGATTTGGATATTTGTCTGTCCTCATAAAGTCCCTTAACCAATACACTCTGTATTACAATGTGAACTTTCACACAGTGTCTCATTTATTTAAATTTACAAGACAGTAAACCAACCAATTGGTCTGTTTTAATGTCAACAGAATCAGATCGAATCAGAGAGCCCAGTATTGGAACTCTTTTCTCTTTTTTTTTCCAATCTTGCAATCCTTCAAAGCTTTGCTGTTTTGTCATGAACAGTAAAAGGATAAAAAAGTTTAACAATCACAGTCATTCATTAAGAGTGACTTTTCTATTTTAAAAAGAACAATAATATGGCAAAGAAACATTAAAACATCAGTTTGATCATTAGCAGCCTCAGGTAAATCATGCATAAACATTTTCATTTATCACCTGGTTTGTGGTTTGAATCATGCCATATAAGCTGTATTTAAAGCTTTTAATCAGTGAGTATTATTTAGTGACAGCATTATTCCATAATCTCCAGTATAGTCACATTGATGATGATTGCAGAGATGGATATGCGTACACTTTTACTTAACTCTTTGGCATCCGGTGCTGCCAGGAGGAGTGGAGGGGAGCATAGGCGGGGTGACGTCATTTGCTGGAGTCCTGGGGCAGGGCCATGGCTTAGCAGCAGAAGAGTGTAGATGATCACTTAGATCACACGTTAAGCAGCAGTTTCACACACACACAGGCCCACAACACTCACACAGACACACACACATGTGCAGCTCTCTGTCACTCTCTGATTCACTCCACGGTCACTGTTAGACAGCCACAGTCACACACAGTAGCAAGCTTCAGGTTAACACACACACATGTGTTAGTAAAACAGTTTTGAAATCTCTTAAAGCAAGCTGATATGGCAACCCAAACTGGAAAAGAACAAATTTGGGAACCCCATGCTCTCATGTCAACCTTTTTCACACCGCTGTGAGAACACAATTCATTTGCACCCTAAAATTATCACTTGCAAGCTCACATAACCATCCCTTTACACTTCACAATAACCAAAAAAACAACAGACAACCATGGCTTCAAACCTTCGTGGCACTTTCTACTTGCGCTTCTGTGGAACCTCTTTTCTTGCCAGGACAAACCGAAAAACACAAAACAACCAGACAAACAAACAAACTGCAGTATTTTTTTTTATACCAGCGCTATTTCAAAAGTTAACCCTCGTTATACCAGTCCACTTTAATCAGTGCTCACTACGGTGGTATTGGAGACTCTTACACTGATTCAATCAATGCTCACTCAAACCCAGCATCAGTCAATATAAAAGTACTCAGACTCAATCCCGCCTGTAGAGTTCTAGACCTGTCACCCAATCTGCTCCAGCATCCCCGGTCCGGATGCCTCACTGAAGCCAAAACCAAGCCTTTGGGCTCGGTGCCAGAGGACTTTCAATCAGCTGTGCACCTGCTGAGATCGGGCGGAGGCACCGGAAGCAGGACAGAGTTATCTGTGTCCCTGTTTCAGTGCACCAAAATGTTGGATTATTTTGCAGTATATCTGAGTCAAAAATCAGGCAAGATCTTGAGTAAGTAGATTTATTCCTCTGGCTATGAGGGAGAAGCGATACAGCAGCCCCAAGTCTACATGCACACACCTCTGAATTAGGTCATTCCTTGCTCAAAGTTTTATAGAGCTGTTATCCAAAGGGAGGGGTAGAGATTTGTCCAAGGAAACATACAAATTGTCCTTGAGACGTCCGGCAAGAAGGTGCGCACAGTCCTTATCTTACTCACAGGAAACAGGGAGACAAACACACTCTCAGTCACACGGAACTGGACATGATGAATTGAAAACAGCTGTCATTACAAATATCTGAACTAATCACACTCACTCAGAGACTTGGGCTGGTCAAGGCCATACATGAATCACAAGTATATTAGACATGGAATATAAAACAATATTATAGAATAATATGGAATTTTTCTTTCAAACCTCTTGGACTGCAAAAAGACAGCCACTTGTTGCTCTGTGTAACTTGCATCCAGTCCACCACCGGACTCCCCCTTGCTGTCCACTGCCACCGCCCTCGCATAGGATCTGGATTTAATCTGGAGCCCAGTGAAGACAACATCATCCATCCTGATATACTGCTCCAGGTCTGCGACTCGACTTTTGAGGAAGGTGAGCCGCTTGTTCTTCTCAGCATTTTGAGGACAGAGAGCTTTCACTTCTACTATCGCCAAGCTGTTTTTCTGCTTTTTTTTCTTCGCTTATCTTTTTACCTTTTAAACTTACTCCCTGCTTGGTTCAGTGTCAACAGTTTCTGAAACCAGACGTGAATTGCTTTCTATATGTGCTGTTTTTCTTTTAATATCTTCCCGCCTGCCTCAGGGACTACAGATGGAAATTAGTGAGAATGCTGTAATCTGGTACAGAGCATCTTTTCCCTGTGTTTTATGTTTTGTTTTGTTTTCTGTACATGGTCCCTTACAAATAAACCAATAAACTAAACTTGAACATCTGGTTTATTTTACACTCACATGGATATAGAAAATTAAAAAGTTTAACTGTTTTTAAAATGAATTATATTCACAGTATTCTAATTTTTCAGGGTGTGCTAATATAGAAATGTAGCAGTTAATGAAAAAAGGAAGCAGAAAGGAGATCATTTCTGATACCTGCCAGGTGGGTCATAATGAAGAATGCATCTGCTTTCTGATTGTTGCAGGAACGGGTTGGTGAGACCGTTTAGCTTGTCGGTGGTTCTGGTCCTGTTCTGCTCCTCATGTAGCTCTGGAGAGACCTGCCATTGTTGGTGTGTGCTGGAGAATAAAGAAACGACGTAGAAGTCCACATTCTGAGTCCGAGGACTTTTATTGGGCCTCCAGGCTAACTGAACTAGCTTCATCCTGCTAGCTCTGACCATCAGCAACCACGTCACAACATGTGGAAGGGAGTAAACAAACCGTAAAGATGTTTTCAGGTCGGCGTCCGAGAGAACTGATCAGAGAGCCACTAGCTGCTGCTGCTGAAGAAGTAATAACAGAGTTTGAAGAAATCACCAACCAGTGCGAGGAAGAGATGGATCGTCAATGCAGACTACTGAATATGCGCTGGGGTTCCCAGATAAAAACCCACAGAATAGGTATATTGGACTATAATGGTCCGAATGAGACTTTAGAAAAGTCTGAATCTGTTTTTCAATCATGGTTGTGTCTTAAATGTGCAAATTTGTAAATTTTCTTTCAAATTTTAGTTTTAAAATCCCAAATTTGACACATTTTTTCTTATTTGTAAAGTGAAACAGTATTTGATTTTTTTTTTTTTTTTGTTTTGTCTTTGTTCCTCCAGATTTACCACAGAAACCTGAATGTAAAGAGGAGGAAGTTCTGACAGAGCAGCAGCTCTGGAACCAGGAGAGGAACTCTGGTCTGGAGCAGGAGGAACCACAACTTCCACATGTTAAAGAGGAGCAGGAGGAACCACAACCTCCACAGGTTAAAGAGGAACAGGAGGAACCACAACCTCCACAGGTTAAAGAGGAACAGGGGGAACCACAACCTCCACAGGTAAAAGAGGAACAGGGGGAACCACAACCTCCACAGGTTAAAGAGGAACAGGAGGAACCACAACCTCCACAGGTTAAAGAGGAACAAGGGGAACCACAACCTCCACAGGTTAAAGAGGAACAGGGGGAACCACAACCTCCACAGGTTAAAGAGGAACAGGGGGAACCACAACCTCCACAGGTTAAAGAGGAACAGGGGGAACCACAACCTCCACAGGTTAAAGAGGAACAGGAGGAGCCACAACCTCCACAGGTTAAAGAGGAACAGGAGGAACCACAACCTCCACAGGTTAAAGAGGAGCAGGAGGAACCACAACCTCCACAGGTTAAAGAGGAACAGGGGGAGCCACAACCTCCACAGGTTAAAGAGGAACAGGAGGAACCACAACCTCCACAGGTTAAAGAGGAACAGGGGGAACCACAACCTCCACAGGTTAAAGAGGAACAGGGAGAACCACAACCTCCACAGGTTAAAGAGGAACAGGAGGAACCACAACCTCCACAGGTTAAAGAGGAACAGGAGGAACTCTGCATCAGCCAGGAGGGAGAACAGCCGGTCGTGAAGCTAGAAACCGATACCTTCATGTTGACTCTTATTTCTGAGGAAAAACAGCAGAGTGAAGCAGAACCAAACAGTGAGCACCTCCTCTCTCACAACTCTGCTGGAACTGAAATCCAAGATGAGGAAGGAAGCCAGCATGTGGACTCAGGATCCACTAAAGAAAAAGAAGAACCCAAACCAAAGAAGAGACGACTGGAAACAGGATGTCACTATGAAGGTAAACACTCTGAGAACAAAGACTTATTGTGAGAATGAAACCGATAAAATGTTAGAGAAATGTTTGTCTTAAAGAAAAACAGAAATGAAGAAACCAAAATCTTCTTCTAGCGCAGTCTAGAAGGTCACAATGAATAAATCTGATTTGGTTTAATCATATGTACAGTGATGCATGCTGGGAATTTTTATTGTTGGTAAACAGGAGTAAACTCCAGAATCCCAACTTTATGGACTTTTAGTGCAACTTCAAATCCAACCTGCACACAATAAAATTAAGGATGCGTCCCAGTTCATCACTTCATTCTACCCCTTAGCCCAACCCCGCATGAGCAAAACGGAAGGGTAGGGCTCAGGGTTTGGGCAAAGGGGTGATTTGGGACACACCCTATATCTACAGCCATCTGAACGTCATTATTATTTTTACTATCAATGACTAATTACTCATATTCTGACCAAGATGGTAAACACGAATTCTGTTTGGTTAAGAAGGATTATTAATGTCTGACTTTTTTCTGCAGAGTTTCAAAGAATGATGGAGCGTCAGCACAGACTGCTTGATGTCACCAGGAAACCAGTGATAAAGTTACACAGAATAGGTCTGTAAAACTATAATGTCTGACTCATAGTGGTTTCAAAGTTAACATGTTAACCTCACTGTAACTTAATGCCTTCTTTATGTCAATGTTTTTTTTTGATAGCAGTTTATTGCAGTTAATCACTTTGGAACAAAAACAGCAGGGTAGAATGAAAAATGTGGAACTTTGAAAACCCGGATAATGTTTCCATCCCGTCTCTATGTTGCACTCAAAGCAACTTTATTTACTAGCAGCTCCGGCCCCAAAAGATTAATTATGATCAAGAATTTTAATCGTTTGACACCAAGACTGACTGAACAAACACATTAGTATGATTCATGTTTCCTGTTCCCTCCTTTATCCAGATTGTCCAGAATGTTATCAGAGCAAAGTTCAAAAGCCAGCATCTGTGCTGGTATGGGGGTGTATTAGTCCCCATGGCATGGGTAACTTGTATATCCGTGAAGGCACCACTAATGCTGAATGGTACATACAGGTTTTGGAGCAACATCTGCTGCCATCTAAGCAACGTCTTTTTCAGGGATGTCCCTGATTATTTCAGCAAGACAATGCCAAGCCACATTCTGCATGTGTTACAACAGTGTGGCTTCGTAGTAAGAGAGTGTGGGTACTAGATTGGCCTGCCTGCATTCTAGAGCTGTCTCCCATTGAAAATGTGTGGAGCATTATGAAGAGCAAAATATGACAATGGAGACCCGGACTGTTGAGCAACTGAAGTCGGCCATCAAGCAAGAATGGGAAAGAATTCCACCTCCAAAGCTTCAACAGTTAGTGTCCTTGGTTTTTAAATGCTTACTGAGTGCTGTTAAAAGGAAAGGTGATGTAACACATGGTAAACATGACCCTGTCCCAGCTATTTTGGAACGTGTTGCAGGAATCAAATTTAAACTGAGTGAATATTTGCAAAAAACAAAGTTTATCAGTTTGAACATTAACCCAACGACTGCCACAGGTGCTCCATTGCACCGTCACCCCCTAGTGGTCAAGATTTTTTTCAAGAAAATATTCAGTTCAGCTGTCAGAGATTTCCAAGGCTATAACTTGAAAGCGGTAAGAGATAATGGCTTACTGTCAATTAGAAAGATGTAGAATATCATTCAAAGTTTCAGATAGGAGTAAATTTACATATCTAATTTGCATAATGCAATGGCAGCCGAATCAAATTACATAACTTTCAGTCAAAAGTGGAGTTTTGGCATATTTACACAAAGAATGGTTTTGTTTTGGGCATTTTGTTATCTTATCTTCAAAGTATATGAACCAGAAAATCAGTCTTTGTTTACACATGACATAATGCACGGCCCAGGAGACACACACGCAGGCTCAGGATAGATTTAACAGCTTTATTAGCAACAAGGAAGTGTATGGCTGCGTGTCTGTGGAATAAGAATGTATTGGTGGTGGCGTCTGCGTCAGGCACGGGGGCAGGAGGCCGTACAGCCGGACAACCCTGTGGGAGAGAGCAGAGGGAGAAGGGTAACGGGCACCACACCAATACAGGGAATAATGATGGTAGCTGGCTTACTTGGTTATGACAGGTGGCTGGCGTCGACAAGGGCGAAGCCCGGGAGACAGCGACCTGCGGTACCTGTGGCAGCAGCATAGAGCTAACGGCGAGGTGATGAAGTCCGCCGCCGGGAATGTCCACCTGTGCACAGGGGAAGGCTAGAGGAGAGAGGTAAGGGGAGCTTACCCAAGATATCTTCACTAGTCGGTTTGAGATCCGTAGTAGCAAAGGGGCCGAAGTAGAGAGACGGCTTCAGGCCGAAGCCCAGGGCAGAGTGGATTAAATACCTTGCCGCTGACGAGGAGCAGGTGTGCGCGCAGCTGGCGCCGCTGATGATCGGCGAGTCATAACAGTACTCCCCCCTCTAGCAGCGCCTCCTGGCGATGGTTTTTCCGGGTGCGCTCGATGAAACTCAGAAATGAGTGACCGGTCCAACACCATCGAGGAAGGCACCCACTGTCTCCACTCGGGTCCATAGCCCTCCCAATCCACCAGGTACTGCAATCCACGACCCCGGCGTCGGGCGTCCAAGATGTCAGCGACGGTCCAGGCCGGATGGCCACCAATCATCCGGGGAGCGGGGTGCGCCGCAGGTGGAGGGCAGAGGGGGTCAGAGACCACCGGTTTAATTTTGGAGACGTGGAAGGTGGGATGGATGCGGAGGGAGGAGGGAATAGCCACACGCACAGCCACCGGGTTGATGATTCTGGTTATGGGATAAGGGCCGATGAACCGTTGGGCCAGCTTTCTCCTCTCACCCTTTAGGTTAACGTCCTGTGTGGATACCCAAACTTGCTGTCCCACCTGGTAGGCAGGTGCAGGTCTCCTATGTCGGTCCGCCGTAGACTTATTGCGCTCCGCCGTGTGTAAAAGCACATTACGCGCCGTGGACCAAAGGGAGTGGCATCGCCTCAGATGTGCCTGGACAGAGGGGACAGCCAACTCGCCCTCCTGCGCGGGAAACAGGGGTGGATCATAGCCCAAGGATGCTTTAAAGGGCGACATCCCGATGGCCATAGAGCGAGAGGTGTTGTGGGCGTACTCCACCCAGGCGAGGTGAGAACTCCAGGACGTGGGTTTGGATGAAATGACGCAGCGGAGCGTAGCCTCCAGCTCCTGGTTAGTCCACTCACACAGCCCGTTAGACTGGGGGTGATGGCCGGAGGAGAGGCTTACCTTGGCTCCCAGGGCGTTGCAAAATGACCTCCAGACGTCCGAAGAAAACTGGGGGCCGCGGTCGGAGACCACGTCGACCGGGATTCCATGCAGTCTGACCACGTGCTGGATGAGGAGGTCCGCCGTCTCCAAGGCTGAGGGAAGTCCACGTAGGGGCACGAAGTGGGCGGCCTTGGAAAAACGGTCAACAATGGTCAGAACTGTGTCAAAGTTGTTGGGGACAGGGAGCCCGGTGACGAAGTCCAGAGCGATGTGCGACCAGGGCCTACCAGGGACGGGCAGGGGCTGGAGCAGACCCGCAGGGGGAGCGTTATCTGACTTACTGGTAGCACAGATGGGGCAGGCCCGGGCGTAACGGGCGGCATCCTTCCGCAGGCCTGGCCACCAAAAGGATCGCTGGATAAGGTCAATCATCCGCGAAGCTCCAGGATGGCAGGTGAGCTTGGAGGTATGGAGCCAGTGTATAACGTCCCCCCGGACGGCAGATGGCACGAAGAGCCTCCCCTCCGGTCCGCCGCCAGGGTCCGGTTCCGACTCCTGCGCCCTCCGGATCCTGTCTTCTATGTCCCATGTAACAGCCCCCACGACGCACGACCTGGGCAAGATGGTGTGAGCAACGTCTTCTGCGGCCTCCGGGGCAAATTGCCTGGAGAGGGCGTCGGGCAGGCTGTTCTTAGAGCCAGGCCTATATGTGATGCTGAACTTAAACCTTGCAAAGAACAGGGACCAACGCGCCTGGCGGGCGTTCAGACGCTTGGCAGATCTTAGGTACTCCAGGTTCTTGTGGTCAGTGAGGACCACAAAAGGCAAGGCTGCCCCCTCCAGCCAGTGACGCCATTCTTGAAGGGCAAGCTTGATGGCAAGAAGCTCTCTGTCCCCCACGTCGTAGTTTCGTTCCGCCGGGGACAGGCGCCGAGAGAAGAAGGCGCAGGGTCGCTTGACTCCATTGGCTGGGGACCGCTGGGACAACACCGCCCCCACCCCCGTGTCCGAAGCGTCCACCTCCACAATGCACTGCAGCGCGGGATCGACCTGGCTGAGGACCCGGGAGGAGGAGAACTCCGTCTTCAGCGCCTGGAAGGCCGAAGCGGCCTCTTCAGTCCACCAGAACGGGGTCTTAGGAGAGGTGAGGCGGGTCAGGGGCCCGACGATGGCTCCAAAGTTCGGGACAAAGCAGCAGTAGAAATTGGCGAACCCGATGAATTGCTGAACCTGTTTCCGAGAAGTTGGTGTGGGCCAATCCACCACTGCTTTGATCTTCACTGGGTCCGGAAGCACCTGGTCATGGGAGATGACGAACCCCAGGAAGGAAGTCGTTTTGGCGTAGAATTCACATTTATCCGCCTTGACGTACAGACGGTTCTCCAGCAGTCTCTGCAGGACCCGCCTCACGTGGACCCGGTGTTCATCCCTGGACCTGGAGAAGATGAGAATGTCGTCCAGGTAGACGAATACAAACAGGCAGATGAAGTCCTGGAGGACGTCATTGATGAGGCGCTGAAAGACGGCTGGAGCGTTGGTCAACCCAAACGGCATCACGAGATATTCAAAATGCCCGTTTGGGGTACGGAAGGCGGTTTTCCACTCATCTCCCTCCCGGATCCGGACGAGGTGGTAAGCGCTGCGGAGATCCAGCTTAGTAAACCAGGTCGCCCCCTGGAGGGAGTGGAAGGCAGTGTCCATAAGGGGCAGGGTGTACCGGTCCTTCTCCGTGATATCGTTGAGAGCTCAATAGTTGATACAAGGACGAAGAGATCCGTCCTTCTTTCCCACGAAGAAGAACCCTGCACCTACTGGAGAGGAGGACGGTCGGATGATCCCAGCACTGAGCGACTCCTTCAGATAGCTGTTCATTGCCTCCTTCTCCGGCGCTGACAGACTATAGAGGCGTCCTGAGGGTAAGGGCACCCCCTGGCGGATGTTAATGGCGCAGTCGTAGGGCCGGTGAGGAGGCAGAGACATCGCCTTGGACTTACTGAAAACGGCACCCAGGTCGTGGAACTCTGAGGGCACTAGGGTGAGATCCGGGGGCGCGGTGTCCTGAGCTGTGGGAGGCGAGGACGGGGCGCAGGCCGCGGATTAGAGGCAGGTACCCATGCAGAAAGTGCTCCACGCTGACACCTTCCCAGTCTTCCAGTCCAAGGCGGGGTTGTGGAGGCGCAGCCAGGGATAACCGAGGATGACAGGAGTTACTGAGGTGGGGAGGACGTAAAAGGAGATATCCTCCCGATGGTTTCCAGAGATGATCACGGGAACGGGGGATGTTTGGTGAGTTACTTTTCCCAGGGAAACTCGGGAGAGATTAACCAGGAGTGTCGAGGGAGTGACAATGGATTGGCTGCACGGTGGTGCAGTGGTTTAGCACTGTGGCAGCACAGTTTTACCCTCGGCCGGGGGATTGCGGGGATCATGAGATCGTGGGTTCGATCCCAGCCCCCGACCAACAGTGAGCTGTGTGGAGTTTGCATGTTCTCCCCGTGTTGCGCGGGTTTACTCCGGGATTTCTCCGGTTTCCTCCCGCATACCAAAAACATGTAGGTTTAGGGCGCTTGCGCACGCAGCGACCAGCAGCCGGTGGCTTGTCACCAGACTGCAAACCAAATCTACCTATGGGTACAAATAAGTAACAACAACAAACAAAAAAAAAAATGGATGCCCAGTCGGGTTGCCAGGCTTTGTGAAATAAAGCTACCCTCCATGCCTGAATCCACCAGTGCATGTGTGAGGTGCCCAGTGAGGTTGTGACAGAAGCGGATGGGCAGCGTCAAATGTGTGAGGGGATTTAACCGATTAGCGTCCGCGAGGCCCCCTACAGTGACTCGCGGACCACCTCGTTTGGCTTCTCCGGACAATGCTTCACCGTGTGCTGGCTACCTCCGCAATACATGCAGAGGCCCAGGTCACGACGGCGCTGTTTCTTCGCCAGGGGGAGCTTTGTCCGGCCCGTCACCATTGGTTCCGACTCCTCGGAGACCTCCGGCGGCGGCAACGCCAGGTGGCGAGCTTGGGGCAGACGTGCAGAGGCGCCCCGCGAGCGAGAAGACTGCTTCTACTCGGAGGCGCGCTCGCGCAGCCTGTTATCCAAACTGATGGTGAGAGAAATCAGCTCCGCCAGCATCTCCGGGGTATCCCGTCCAGTCAGCTCATCCCTCAGACCGGAATTTAGGCTGCGGAGGAAGATGCCTCAGAGCGCGCGCTCTTCCCAGCCAACTTCCTCCGCGGTAACCCGGAAGTCGATCGCGTAGTCGGCCGCCGATCAGCTCCCCTGTTGGAGTCCGAGAAGGCGGTCGACCTGGACACTGTCCAAGCGCGAATGATCGAACACTTCCAGAAATTGTCGCACGAACTGGCCATAGGTGAGGGTGGCGTAGCTGGGCTTCACCATAATGGCGTAAGCCCAGGTAAGCGCACGACCCTCAAGGAGATTACCTATATAGCCAATTCTGCTATGGTCTGAGGGAAAATCTCCGGGAACGCGAAGAAACACGGACTCACACTGCATAATAAAACCCCGAGCTCCACCCAGCTTACCGCTGAAGCGAGCAGGAGTGGGGATTGGTGTGAGCCGTGTTGGCGCACCCGGAGCGGGCTGGACGGCCACCGGAGCCGCAGGAGCCACGCCACCCGGACAAGCCGAGGGGAACGGCTGCTTGGGGGTCCAAGCGGTCTAATCGGTTAGTAATGATAATTAATTGATTTAATATCACCTGTTGCTGATGAGCTATTAAATCCACCCGAGCCTCGAGGGTGGAAAGACGGCGTGCGAGCCCGCTGTCTGCTGAGCCGATCTGCTGAAGCCGTACTGACATAATGCACGGCCCAGGAGACACACACGCAGGCTCATGATAGATTTAACAGCTTTATTAGCAACAAGGAAGTGTATGGCTGCGTGTCTGTGGAATAAGAATGTATTGGTGGTGGCGTCTGCGTCAGGCACGGGGGCAGGAGGCCGTACAGCCGGACAACCCTGTGGGAGAGAGCAGAGGGAGAAGGGTAACGGGCACCACACCAATACAGGGAATAATGATGGTAGCTGGCTTACTTGGTTATGACAGGTGGCTGGCGTCGACAAGGGCGAAGCCCGGGAGACAGCGACCTGCGGTACCTGTGGCAGCAGCGTAGAGCCAACGGCGAGGTGATAAAGTCCGCCGCCGGGAATGTCCACCTGTGCACAGGGGAAGGCTAGAGGAGAGAGGTAAGGGGAGCTTACCCAAGATATCTTCACTAGTCGGTTTGAGATCCGTAGTAGCAAAGGGGCCGAAGTAGAGAGACGGCTTCAGGCCGAAGCCCAGGGCAGAGTGGATTAAATACCTCGCCGCTGACGAGGAGCAGGTGTGCGCGCGGCTGGCGCCGCTGATGAGCAGCGAGTCATAACAACACAAAGACATTTGTCAGATTTACCGCTGGCTATGCAGCTCGCTTCGTCCTTTTGCGGCATCCTGGTCGTTATTTGGTGTTCTGTCAGTCATTTTTGCTTTCTCTCCCACATCCAGAAACTGTTATTATTCCACCTCAATTTGGCTTTTATTCCGCCTCTATTTATCTTATATGACCGGCGCGATTGTTCTCTCCAGTCACATGGCGCTGGGGGCGATGGCAGGTGAACATCAACCAGCTTCGCCCATCCTCTGTTATAACAAAATGTAGGTATTTACCTTCATAAGCTAAATAATCTCTTTTTAGAATCATAGTTGGCAAATTTGGGAGCAAATGCCTCCTCCATCTTGCATTCGAGTAAGATCTACATTTGTTTACAAACTCTTCTTCTCAGGTTTCCAGAAGTGAAGTTTTTGAATGGTTCTCTGTCCGCCATTAGTCCTCCAAGGCAAGAGCAGTCAGTTATACGTGTCTGCCACCTTGTGAGGTAGAATCCTTTGTACAACTGGGGAGTTCTTGGCCATGTCAGATGACATCACATGACAGGCACAGCACTGCGACATGGGCAGTGGGGGGCGCTATCTGTCCTTGAAATCATGCCACAATAAGGGTTAAATATCCTGTCTTTATCGTGTATTCAATTGAATATACTGTAGGTTGAAAACAATTTGCAAATCATTGCTTTCTGTTTTTAATTAATGTTTTACACAACATCCCAACTTCATTTGAATTTCAGTTTTTTAATTGACATGCTGAGTGCATGTTAAAGTGCAACTGTTTCCTCGGTGGAATTAAACCCTCTAGATGTATAAACAGTAATTAGGTTAATTTTTCAAATAAGTTTTTAAAGATGGCATCTTATTTCACCTACAAAAATATATTGAGATACTGTATATATCATGTAATCAAGATTCTAGAATAATTATAGGGAGATATAATTTTTGACCCATATTGCCCAGCCCTACCTAGAGTATAATAATGCTGTAATGCTGTTGATACCATCTAGCTGCAGTGCTCTTGCACTGTGTATATAGCTGTGTACATGTGTACATTTATTTACTGCTTTGGCTAACCAATTCTTATCTTATTTACTATTGATCTGAGTGCAACTATCCCTGTGCTGCTGCAATCCTGTAATTTGCCCATTGTGGGACTAATAAAGGCTTATTTTATGTTACCCTAATAATCAATGAAACGACAGAATGAGTGAATGTTTGGGTCTGTTGAGCCTTATTCATGCTGCATTTCCCTTCTAGTCCACTTTGGTCCGTGTGCACGCCTGACTCGTCCAAAGTGCACGCGGTATTGTACATGCTCAATTTTTTCGTCGACCAGGCCAAGCAGTTGACACATGCGCACAACTGCTTTTTTGTAGTTTCGCCCAGCCCTATGGGTTGCGCAAATGCGCTAACACGCCAGTTTTTTCACCGGCTATAAAACACGAGAGTGACACGCTTTTTTTTTGTAGCAACAACAATGGCGTTGTTTCAAGGAAAGGAGGAAGTACCGTTTTCCAGTGCTTTTCTCCACTTAAGCTGCTGCCAAAGGATTCATGTATGTTTACTCTCGTCTTCTGTGTCCTTGTTGTCTTCCTCATCTACTTTGTCTTTGTATGCTGTGTTGATAGCACCATCTTGTGAATGGGACATTCAGTCTTGCGCATGGTCTGTCAATGCGTTCAGCTCGTGGGCAGGCCACGCTGTCACAAAATTTGGACTCCACGCTGTCATCCGCGGTAGACTTCTGCGTACACTAGCGGAGTGGAGATGATGATGTAAATTTTGTCACATGAGGTTTCCGGTTGCACGTACGCGGACAGCAGAGGTGCAGCATGAATGCAGCTTAAGCTGCAGGTAACTGCTGTTGGTGAAGGAGCCAGTGTTTTCACGGTTATACAGTTATAGTTTGCACTTCAAATGAGTTTTTTTTTTTTGGTTCAGTGTACCAGGTGGAGGAATTGTCTGCTATAGCCAGTTAGCCATTAGCCCCTTATAGCAACTCCAACAGGAAACAATAGCTTATTTGGGATGACCCGTTCACACTCCAAAACAATGTTAAAAAAAAAAAAAAAAGCCTATTGTATACTGCTAATCATGCTGTTGATAATTCACATTGTAATCCATTCATGCTGTTGATAGTGTGTGTGTGTGTGTGTGAGTGTGAGTGTGAGAGAGAGAGAGAGAGAGAGAGCGCATGTGTGTGTGGGGGTGTGTGGGTGTGTGTGTGTGTGTGTGGGGGTGTGGGTGTAAACTGTTAAACTTAAAACTTAAACTTTAAAACAATGCAGTATGTGGTTATTTGTGTATAAAAACACCATAGTGACATGTTCAGAAATAGAAATTGGGCAGTGATATGTGTACAGCTGACTAGAGATGTATAAAAAAGAATTACAAATAAATAGTACATTTTATACTGCTGTTGATGTGCTGGGCACGGGCTCACCATCACGTCACAACTGGTGTCAAATCAGAAATGTTCACTGAAAACGCCCTAGTGAGATCATGGTGGACCCTACCAAAGCAACAGGGTTGTTTTTTGGTGTATTTTTGTTGATGGCCACTCCAAACAGACAAATTCATGTGTAAAATCACTAAAAAAGTCAAGTTTTCATCCTGTGACCCCTTTTAGACCTCAGGGAACCATGTTAGCATGTGGAAAAATAATTTGGTCCCCTTTAAATAACTTGTTGAATCGGAAACAGATTCATCACTGCTGTAATTATCACATGCAAGGATAAGAACTACTGGTTACCAGCTGGTAAATTTTTTGGTCAGTCAGTGTATTTATTCTTTTTAGTTTTTCTATTACTAGCATTTTTTGTGTCTCTTTGTCCCTCCAGATGCTTCACCGCTACATGACCGTAAGGAGGAGGAGGTTCTGACTGTCCCGCAGCTCTGTAACCAGGAGAGGAACTCCAGTCTGGACCAAGAGGAACAAGATACTGCACAGGTTAAAGAGAAAGAAGGAGAACTCTGTAGTAGTCAGGAGGAAGAAGACTTTGGACAGAGAAAAGAGACTGATACTTTCATGGTGACTCCTACTGATGAGGACAATGACAAGAGTGAAACTGAACCAAACAATGAGCAGCTCCTCTCTCACAACTGTGCTGACACTGAGAGCCAAGACCAGGGAGCAGGTAAGAATGTAAACCCAGGATCAAGTAAAGATGAACAGCCAAAGAAGAGACTTCACAGAAACAGAAGTGACCGTAACAATGTAGACAACTCTTCCATGTCAGAGAATCAGTGTGATACTGACAAAGGTGTAAAGTCTGTAAAATGTTCTGATAATGACAAAGACTGTAAAAATGAGACCCAGAAGAAGAAACAGCACACTGTTAAGTCATATGTTTGCAACACGTGTGGGAAAAGAGTCAGGGATAAGAACCATTTATCAGTTCATGAGAGAACTCACACAGGTGAGAAGCCATTTTCTTGTGAAACATGTGGGCGCCGTTTTAATCGATGTGATAATTTGAAAATTCACATGAGAGTTCATACAGGTGAGAAGCCATTTTCTTGTGAAACATGTGGGCAGGGATTTAAAGATCGTGGTACTTTAAAAACTCACATGAGAGTTCACACAGGTGAGAAGCCATTTTATTGTGAATTATGTGGGCAGAGCTTTAAACAAAGTGGTACTTTAAAAATTCACATGAGAATTCACACAGGTGAGAGGCCATTTTCTTGTGAGACATGTGATCAGAGATTTACAGAGCGTCGTACTTTAAAAATTCACATGAGAATTCACACAGGTGAGAAGCCATTTTCTTGTCAAACATGTGGGCAGAGATTTAAATCACGTAGTGCTTTGAAAACTCACATGAGAGTTCACACAGGTGAGAAGCCATTTTCTTGTGAATTATGTGGGCAGAGATTTAGACAAAATGAGACTTTAAAAATTCACATGAGAATTCACACAGGTGAGAAGCCATTTTTTTGTGGCACATGTGGGCAGAGATTTGCTCAATGTCGTTATTTGAAAAAACACATGAGAAGTCACACGAGTGAGAAGCTGTAGTCTTGTAAAATATGTGGAAAATGCTTCATTCAGTGTTTTGGCTTATCACATGAGAACTCACAGTTGAGGTGCTGTAGTCCAGTAATGTCTTTCGATCTTTATTTTCAAAATTTAGTTTCTTTTGTGTGAATGAATTGTTCTTTAAATTTCTGAGTCTTTAACTATGGTTTTTGTATAAAAGTCGGTTATCAGATCATCTGTTTGTTCTCTTTGCTTTGGACCCTCATACCTCTAATCTTTTTTTGTAACTTTGATTTTTATTCATTTTTCATCATACATATTACATTCAGATCACAGTCTCTACATTTAAAAAAAGGAGCTAGAAGAAGAAAAAAAAAGAAGGGGGGGACAAATATTGGAGCATCAAGTTTTTAGTTTCCATCTCTTAATTCTTCTGGTTTTTCCAGTGTCTTTGGTTATTCTTTCAATTTCTGTCTCGTTGTTGCACTTTGTAGTGTGTCCATTTCCACCATTTTTTTTCATATTGTCCTTGCATTCTTTGTCGATATGTTAGTTTTTCCATTAAACGTATATCCTCAACAATGTCTGTCCATTGCTCTTGGTCAGGAAGAACTTCTGATCGCCATTTTCTTGTGATTGTTTTTTTTTACATGCAATCAGCATGATTTTAACTAAATATCTGTCCTCAGCCTGTATTACATTGTCTCTTTTAAGATCACATAAATGCATCAACTTACAGTTCATTGGTATATTATATCCTAATATCCTCTGTATTGTCACGTGTATAGATTTCCAGAATGATGAGATTTTGCAGCATTTCCAAAACATATGCGAGTGGTCTGCATTTTGAGCCCCACAGCCCCTCCAGCATATAGATTTGGTATTTGTATATTTTCTTTGGATCTGTGGTGTAATGAAATAGCGAATCAGGTTTTTCCATCCAAATTCCCTCCATGTCCTTGAACTTGTTGATGTGTGTTGTGTTTTCCATATTTCTTGCCAGTTTTCTTCTGTTATGTTTAAATTTAGCTCTTTCTCCCATTTCTCCTTTATATAGTTACTTGAATGTTTGTTTGCCGTAAGTTTCTGATATAGCTTTGAAATAATTCTTATTTTATTTCCTGCATACGAGCTTAAAATGAATTGTATAATCTCGCTCACATTTGTGTGGAGGTTATGCCTAATCTTCCTCATATAATAATCTCTCATCTGCAGATATCTGGAGAATTCAGATTTAGTTTAAATTTAGTGCCCCATGCTGTGATTCCCTTGTTTACCAGATTTTTGTATCCCCTATCTTGCTTTTCCGGTTCAAACTGACTGTCAAATGCTACCCATTTCAATAGTTTTATGTCCTCCTTTATATTATACTTTTGTACTATTTTATACCACAGTTCCAAAGTAAATTTAGTGATTGAGTCTAATTGTTTGATTTGCTTATATGCATCCTTATCTCCTATTATGCTTTGTACTGGGAGTCCCTCAATTTCCTTTTCCATTTCTTTCCATTTTGCCTCGTATCCTCCGTCGCACCAACATATGATATATCTTATTTGTGCTGAGTAGTAATATTCCTTTAGACTCGGTAGGCCCATGCCTCCTTTCTCTTTTGGTAATTGGAGAGTTTTATATTTCACTCTTGGCTTTTTACCTCCTCAAACAAATGTCAATATCATCCTGTCCCACTTTGAGAACTGTGCACCAGGAATCTCTGTTGGTAGAGCCTGGAAGAGGTAAAGCAGTCTAGGCTGTATGCTGATTTTGACTGTCTTAATTTTTGAATTCAGATCCATGTTTAAGATTGACCATCTATCAATATCTTTTTTTATTTCTTGTTCTAACCTATCATAGTTTGCTTTATAGATTTTGCTTAAATCTTTAGGTATGTTCACTCCAAGGTATTTTATTTCTTTTTGTTTCCAGTTTAGTTTGATCTTATCAGTTATCTGGTTTAAAGGGTTATAGTGGAATGTCAGTATTTGTGTTTTTGTTATGTTTATCTTGTATCCTGATAATTTTCCAAAATTTTCTATCAAGTCCATCATTTCCATTATTGATTCATCTGGTTGTTCAAGGTAAACTATAATATTATCTGCAAATAGCCCAATCTTGTGTTCCGCTCCCTTTATTGTTACACCTTTTAATTTCTTATTTTGTCGCATTGCTTGAGCCAGTGGCTCTATGAACAGAGCAAACAAGGTGGGCGATAGGCAGCATCCCTGCCTAGTTGATCTTTGTGTATTTACTTTGTCTGTTAAGCTACCGTTTTTCTTGATTCTTGCCACAGGTTTTTGATAGTGTCTTTATGCATTGCACTGACTTTCCGTTAAATCCAAAGCGTTCCAGCACATTATATAGGAACATCCAATTAACCCTATCAAATGCTTTTTCTGTGTCTAAACTCATTATTACTGCGCTTTTCTTTTCTTTATGTATTTGATTAATTATGTATATTGTTCTCCTGATATTATCATGTGTTTGGGGTCCCTCTATGAAACCAGTTTGATCATCCTCTATCAATTCTGTCAAGAATGTCTTTATTCGTTTACAGATAATTGTTGTATATATTTTATAATCCACATTTAATAAAGAGATTGGCCTATAGTTTCCGCATTGTTCCCTATCTTTCCCTGGCTTTAAAATAACTGAAATAATGGCTTCGTTCCATGATGGCGGTATTTTGTTGTTGTTTAATGTCCAATTAAATGACTTTAGGAGCTGTGGCGTGAGTTCTTCTATAAACAGTTTATAAAACTTAGATGGGTATCCATCACTACCTGGTGATTTACCATTTTTTAGTGACTTAATCACATCTCTAATCTCTTGTGTTGTTATTTCTGCTGTTAGCTTTTCATTTTGTTGGTTTCCTATTGATGGCAAGTCCAATGTCCAGGACTTGCAGGAACAACAGTCCAGGGACAACAGGAGCTGAAAGTTTTTGAATACACAGATCACAACCCACAGGACATAGAATATGACATAGACCCTGATAATAATTTATTTAGCTCCATCAATAATGACTGTAATTACTACACAGATGAACAGTTTAACACAATGGTCACATCTGATTTCAATATTTCTATGATCCACTTCAACAGCAGGAGTCTCTATGCAAACTTTAATAACATTAAAGATTATTTACATCAGTTTAAAGAGCCCTTCAATATTGTGGCAATATCAGAGATGTGGCTCAGTGAAGAGAAAGGAGAGGATTTTACCATGGATGGCTATGAATTAAATTATATAAATAGAAAAGTGAAAAAAGGAGGAGGAGTTGCAATTTTTGTTGACAAGAGCTTGAAATACAAGGTTGTTGAAAATCTGTCAGTAACTGTGGATGATTTATTTGAATGTATTACAATAGAAATCTGTCTGGACAATGTGAAGAATGTAGTAGTGAGCTGTGTATATAGAACACCTGGATCAAACATTGACTTATTTAAGGACTGGATGGAAAAAATGTACGCAAAACTAACTCATAAAGTTATGTTCATCTGTGGGGATTTCAATATAGATCTGATGAACTCAAAACAACATAGTTTGACAGAAGAATTTATCAACACAATGTACAGTATGGGCTTACATCCAACAATTACCGGACCTAGCAGAATCACGTCACACAGTGCCACACTAATAGATAACATATTCACAAACATTATGGAAAATAATATCAGGAGTGGACTTTTATTGAATGATATCAGTGACCGCCTGCCGATTTTTGTTGTCTATCAATGTGATTATAGGAAGAAAAAGTATACCAAAAATATTAAATATAAAAGAATAAGAACCGAAGAATCAATGCATTTACTGACAAAGGAATTATTAATACAAGATTGGAAGATAGTTTATGATGAAAATGACATAAATAGAGCATATGATAGATTTTTACAAATATTTCAATCATTGTACAATAAATACTGTCCTATAAAACAATACAGTGACAGACAACAAAAAAAAAAAATATTCCTTGGGTCACCAAGGGGTTAATAAATGCATGTAAAAAGAAGAATACATTATATGAACAATTCATTAAATGCAGAACGGTGGAAGCTGAGATCAAATATAAAAGATACAAAAATAAGCTTACTACTATAATGAGGACCTGTAAGAAAGAATATTACAACAGAATACTAGAGGATAACAAAAATAACATAAAAGGAATATGGCAAGTACTCAATGGGATTATTAGTAATCGTCCTAAGAATGCAAATTATCCAGAATATTTTATCGAAAATGGCAATTTGATAAATGTTATGGAAGATGTGGTCAGTGGTTTCAATAAATTTTTTGTAAACGTTGGTCCTGAATTAGCAAAATCAATAGTGACACCAGAAACAAACTACAGTGGTTCTGTGAATGAAATAGAAGATAGAAATCCAAACACAATCTTTTTGGGTGCAGTTACTGAAAAGGAAATTATCGAGACTGTGAGTAAATTTAAGAACAAAAAATCAACGGACTGAAATGAAATTGACATGACAATAGTGAAAAAAGTAATTGAGGGAATTGTTAAGCCACTCACCCACGTCTGTAACCTGTCATTTCAAACTGGTACATTTCCAGACAAAATGAAAATAGCAAAAGTAATACCTCTATACAAAACAGGAGACAGTCATCGCTTCACAAATTACAGGCCAGTCTCTTTACTCTCACAATTCTCCAAAATACTTGAAAAAATCTTCACTAACAGACTGGATGATTTCACTGAAAAACACAACCTCCTTACAGATAGCCAGTATGGTTTTAGAGCAGATAAATCTACATCTTTGGCACTGATCGAACTTATAGAAGAAATTACTAGTTGTATAGATAAAAAAAATGTTGCTGTAGGAGTATTTATAGATTTAAAGAAAGCTTTTGACACCATTGACCACAGAATACTACTAAGGAAACTGGAAAGGTATGGGATAAGAGGGGTAGGACTGAGTTGGGTGGAAAGTTATTTAAGTAACAGACAACAATTTGTACAAATTGGAGAGCACAAATCACCCTTCATGGACATCACTTGTGGTGTGCCCCAGGGGTCAGTTTTGGGACCCAAACTCTTTATTTTATATATAAATGACATATGCCAAGTATAAAAAATTCTGAAATTTATTTTGTTTGCGGATGACACAAATATCCTTTGCACTGGTGAGAATTTGCAGCAGGTTTTAGAGGTGGTCACAACTGAAATGGAAAAATTAACGCAGTGGTTCAACAAAAATAAATTATCTCTAAATCTAAAAAAAACAAAGATTATGTTGTTTGGAAATTATAAAATAAATCATGAAATAATGGTAACGATAGATGATACCAGAATAGAAACAGTACAGGAAAATAAGTTTCTGGGGGTGACGCTAGACAATAAAATCTGCTGGAAACCTCACATCAGTCACATCCGGGCCAAATTAGCAAAATGTATAGGCATACTGGGGAAGACAAGACACATCTTGGACTATAAATCATTGGTCTTATTGTACAATTCACTGTTTTTACCTTATCTTAACTACTGTGTAGAAGTCTTGGGAAACACCTACAAGACCAACCTACAGTCAATATGCACATTACAAAAAAGAGCTATAAGGATAATGAACAATGCAGGATATAGAGACCATACCAATTCGTTGTTCTTAAAGTCACATGTCATAAAGTTCATCGATTTAGTTAAATTTAAGACAGCACAAGTAATGTACAGGGCAATTAATAATCACCTCCCAACTAATATACAAAAAATATTTAAAAAAAAGAGACAATGATCATAATTTGAGGGGAGACTTAAACTTTACAAAACCCAAGATACGTACAACCAAGAAAAGTATGTGCATATCTGTCTGTGGGGTGGATTTGTGGAACAGTCTAGAGCCGGAACTGAAACTATGTACAAACAGAAATCAATTCAAAAAGAGGTATAAGCACCATTTGCTGAAAGGATATGTTAGAAGGGTAGTGGTTATATGTACGATTCATTATGTTCACTCTGGGATATTATGGGACACTATGGAATGGTGGGTGGGACAGCACTGTGTATATCTGTGTTGTTTGAGGCTGGTTTTGATGTATGGACTTCATTGTATGTTAGAATGGATGGGTGTTAATGTTGATTTGTAAAAAATACAGTAAATTGTTTACTTGGGGTCTTAAAGGTGGTAATTTGTATAAAATTCACATGGGTGTATCTATGGAAAAGAGATGGAATTAATAAGTGTTCACTTCTTCCTTCTCCCTTTCGAACAGCGTATAATGTTACTTTATTGCATTTGCCATTTACTTGTGTTTGTTATAATTTTGTGTTCGAAATAAACTATCTATCTATCTATCTATCTATCTATCTATCTATCTAATGTGCATAGAAATTTTTTGATATCCTTAACATTTGTCTCTTCAAGTTGCGAGTGTAGTTCTTGATAGAATTTATGGAATATCTCTTCGATGTTTTCTGGGGTAACTGTGGTTTTATTTGTGACAGGGTCCTTAATCTTATATACATTATTCACTGTTTGTTGTTTTCTTAACCGTTTTGCCAGCAGTTTTGTGGCCTTTGGCCCCGTTTTATAATATTTTTGTTTTAAATATCTATTTTTCCTTTCAATTTCATCTATTTGTATTTCTTTTATCTTTATTTTTTCTTCATTAATTTCTTGATATATTTTTGGGTCATTTGTGTTTTGATGTTTACGTTCTAATTCCCTCAGTCTCTCACATCTTTGTTCATATGATTCCAGTTTAGACTTTTTTGCTTTTCCTGATTCAACAATTAATTTACATCTTAACTCGACTTTTAGTGCGTCCCATAGTATTGTTGGGTCCACTTCTCCATTATCATTCTCCTCGATATACTCATTTATGTTTACCTTTATTCTTTCTTTCATTTTCTCATCATTTAATAGTCCTACATTAAGTTTCCATGTTTGTCGTTTTCTATTGTTTAAATATATTTCCATGTATATAGGATTATGATCTGATATTTCTGCCCCTCCAATCCGACAATTTCTCACCCTGTGTCTGTCACCTTCATTCATAAGGAAGTAATCTATTCTAGAGTGTACTTTATGGACTGCTGAATAATGTGTATAGTCTTTTTCGAGTGGGTGCAGGTCCCTCCATATGTCTACCATACTCATTTCTGCCAGTGAGGTTCTTATGAACTTTGTTACATTTTTTTTGTCTTCTTAACACTTGTTGTGTCAACTTCATGATCCATGATGGCATTTAGGTCTCCTCCACAAATTAGGACTCCTTCACTGTGTGTTGCTATGAGATCAAATAGATGTTGAAAAAAACCCTTGTCACTTTCTGGTGGAGCATAGATGTTCACTAATGTGATCTGCATACCATCTATTCTTCCCTTTATTATTACATATTTGCCTTCTTTATCCTGGATTTCTTGTTCACATTCAAATTGTATTTTATTTGAAATTAGTATCATAACCCCCCTTTTAGTTCCTCCCTTAAATGAACTGTAGTAGGAGTTCTTATAGCCAAATCTCTTTAGTTTCTCATGTTCTGTCTTGTTCAAATGTGTCTCTTGCATAAATATAATTTCGGCTTTTTCCTTCTTGAATTTTCTTATTATTCTTTCCCTTTTAACAGGTGAGTTCAGACCATTCACGTTTAATGTCATTATCTTAAGATTTTTAACCATATTCATGTTTTTCCATTTTTTTAACTTGTGCTCCTAACCCCTTTAACAACAAAACTAACACATATATGTACAAAAACACATTAATGAACCTCGACCCCTCCGTACTTTGGGCCTTTCTTCTGCCCATTGGTCCCTGTTGGAGGGTGGAGGGAATGTCCTCACCGAGTGAGGGGCCCTCCCTAGACCTGTAGTTACTATCCAAGTAATAGTCATTAGTCTAGAAATGTCAAACAAAAATCACTTTAACCTTTCCTAGCCGTTTGTTTCTCTTTTACCTTGTCTTCTTGGCCTTCATTTCTTCTGTGCCCTTCTTAATCTTTGTTATAATCTAGGCTTTCCGTTGAAAGCCTTGCAGTTTTTCTTGGGCTTGGTGCGCCACGTCCGTCTCCCGCCCTCTGCCGCTCACTCGCCTCCACTCCGGTCGTCTCGGTGCGCTCCGTGCTGCCGCTGCTCCAGTCGCTTCCTCCGGTACGCTCACCACAAAACCTCGCTCCGTCATGTCCCGCGCTGCCTCTCTGGCCGTGTTGTAGGTTTTCACGCCGTCATCCCAATGAATTCTCATCTTCGTTAGCGGCGTTTGGAGTCTAATTTTTTTCTCTTTCAGCATTTTTTTAATGTTGGCATATTTCTTTCGCTGCTGCACAATTTCTGTCGGGTAGTCATGGTCAAAGAATATCTGTTTGTCGCCAACTCGTATCTTTTTTTTCCACGCTTGTGTCAGGATTCTTTCCTTTACGTCGTATTTTAAAAAGTTTACCACAACTGACCTGGGTGCAGAGTTTGAGTTCGGGTTCTGTGCCAAGGCTCTGTGTGCACGTTGGATCTGCAAGTCTATTTCATTGGGCAGCTCAAGCTCTTTTTTTAAGAATTGATCTATGAATTTCGTCATCGAGTTGCCTTCAGTGCCCTCCGGAATCCCGAAGATGCGTATATTGCTCCACCTGGACCTGCTCTTCAGGTCGGTTATTTTTTTCCTGCATCCTCTGTGTTTGTGCCGTCAGGGTCGGTAGCAGCTCGCTTGCCTCGGTCTTCCAGTCTTCCAACTCTGATATTCGAGCCTGTGCTTCTGCCATACATGCCCATTGAGTGCGCATCTCCTCCATGTTTTCTGTTAGCTTGCGGTCCATTTCTTTTCGGAGACCCATAATTTCCTCCGTCATCTTTTTTCAGTTCTTCCTTAAGAGCCGTTAAATCCTGTTGGAGTTGTTGCTTGAGGTCTTTTATGCCCTTACTTATATTGGCGAAGCCAGTGTTCATAACATCGAGGTTGGCGTCTTCCATTTTCTTTGAAGTCTCCTCGTTTTTGTTGGCCTCGTGTTCAGCGATTTCTCCAATGTTGTTGAAGAGGGATTCTTTAGTTTTACCCTGCTTTTGTCCGTGTGCCCGGCTTCTTCGTGTTTTCATCCCTTGGTTTATTGACCTATTTATGTCGAGTTGGCCATTTACCAAAGATTTTTAATCCGACTAGGGAGAGCTCTCTGTTTAAGCGTTATGCCTCTCCGCCATCTTCCCGGAAGTCTCCATACCTCTAATCTTTAATGTTCTGGATGCATGGACGTCATGAGCATTTTTGATGAGGGGGGCATTGTTGTCAGGGTCTGGAGTTTCCTCCCCACCATAGAAATTAAATGGAGTAGATGTCATTTCCTCCTTGTGTGTATTTTAGTAGCTCATTAATTGATTTAATACTTTATTTTGAATGTGAATTATCAGTTAAAATAGAGAACAACAAAAGTTCATTGTGAACTGATGAACAAAGGAAAAAAAGACTGAAATGCCTTTTATACGTACATACAGTAAATGTGTGCTTGTATCAAATTTTCTTTTAGCTCAAGATCCTTTTTTGGGGGTCACGGGGGGGCTGGAGCCTATCCCAGCATCTTTGGGGCAAGAGGCAGGGTACACCAGTTTGCTCTAAAACCATATTGACTGTCGGAGTAGTTTGTGTTGATTTATAAATTTCTCTAATCCATCATTGAAGAGTTTTTCTGGAATTTTGACAACTGTGTCAGAAGGGAAATCTGTGAAGTGTTACTTGTCACAAGATTTATGTAATGGAGTGACTTTTGCTGTTTTAATTTTATTAGGAAATTGTCCCGTTTGGAGTAATAAGTTGAAGATGTGAGTTAGTGGTTTCGAAATTCCTCAGTGACCTATTTCACTGTTTTCATATCTGTGTCATCACAATCACTTGATGTTTTAACATTTACTAATATCTCTATTTTATTTTTCTTCAGTTTTAATAAAGATTGAACTAAGATTTCTTTCTATAAAATCAATGTCATTATTTTCTGTGGATTTTTTTTTTTTTTGCCAAGTTTCCACCAACACGCAATATTTGTAAAACTTTCACATTCATTTTATATTGTTATAATTTTCAATAAAATTTTGAGGCTAATTAACCTGTCTAGGGAAATTTGTTTTTGCTTTTTAATATACTGCATGTACGTTGATTATCATTTGTATGGTTTTCTAATATTTTATTGTAATAATCTAAAGTCATCACTGATATCATTTATTAATAATTCATTCACTATATTATTGTCTAAACTGTTTGTAAATATATGATGAATTAATGTTTCACAGTCAGAGATAATGTGACTGGGTTTGATGATTTTAGGACAGGGGTTGAACAAAGTATTGATGAAGTCATCTGTCAGCTTGTGCTGATTTGGATTTATCAAGTCAGTATTAAAATCACCACAGATGAACATTGTTTTACTGGATTTTGTCAAATGTTCTTCCATCCAGTTCTTAAATGCATCTGTACTAGAACCTGGTGTTCTATACATGCAGCTTACATTAACAGTTTTCTTTTTTCCATCAGAATTTCTACTGTGACACATTCCAGTAAATTATTGACCACTGTTGACCTTTCTTCCACCACCTTATAATAAACTGATGTCAACAAATAGAGCTGTAGGAGCCAAACTGTGATTTTGTTTTGAATTGTTGTCTTGTGGTTGTTTATTTCTGGTTGGTGGCATGGGAGAGGGTGTGGTTTTGCTTATTTATTTCACCTGTGCACCTGCATGAATTTAAAAGCTGATGGAGGGTGAAGCAGGCTCAGATATTTTCTGTTGACCGTTTGTCCGTTCATTTGTTTGTTTTTCTTTTATTTTTGTTGGGTTTTGATGCACCTTTTTGGTTCAGTATTTTTGATTATGTTGTCTCAGTCCCATTTGTCAGCCATATATTTTAATAAACAGTAGAAATTAACTATTTGGATTCTTTATGGACGCGTCGAGACGAGACCGATTCAGCCTCCAAGCGGCTTTTGGTGGACTGAAGTCGCTACAATTCTAGTCAACAGAAAATGGCTGCATCCAGGACGTGATGACAATGAACGTTTGTGTGGCGGGTTTGGAAAAAACCCCACAACAGACTAAGGACAGTCAGCTCGCCACTTCTGTTTTTTTTCCGCTGCACTACTGCGATGTAATGTGCCATGCATGCATTGTGATGTTAATGTGCCATTCATTCATTGAGTTCATGCATCCTGTCCTTGCTGTGTCTCTGAAATGCAAATGCCCATACCAACTGCTGTGAAATGCTCTTTCATGTATTGTTGTAACTGGGTATATATGCTGCACAACTCTGTAACTCTCTCTCACTCTTCAACTGCTGCTGCTGGACACACACACTCTGTGTCTCTTTGCTGGAGAGCCTCCGAGCCGCCCATCCGGGCGAGCTTCGTGACAGCGGTATGATTTAATAAACCTGCTTAAAACCTTCACGAACGCTGCTTTATTTCATGCCGCCGCACTGGTGACCCGACGCTGAAAAGAACACGCTGCCAGTGAACGCTTCACTGGTGACCCCGAACATGCACACGTTTTGTGCAAAGCAACCATTCTGGTCTGGACAGTTACGCTGGTGACCCCGAGAATGCAACCTTCTGGTCTGGACAGTTACGCTGGCGACCCCGAGAATGCAACCTTCTGGTCTGGACAGCCGCACTGGTGACCCGACGCTGAAACGAACACGCTGCCGGCGAATGCAGCACCCGGCGGGGATTCTCCGACGACAAGTGAACGCAGCAGCCTGACTGATCTGCCCTCCCTTCTGCTTCAGGGAGACTTTGACGCAGAGTTTCCAGGTGAAACTCTCCGGAGACCACCCATGACCGGGAAAGCCGCAGCAAACTTCATGGTGAGATCTGCACGCCTAGATCGGCACATCCACGCTGGACCGGCCGCGCTCGCAGCTCCTCCACATGAGAGCGCATGCACCTCGTCCTTTCTCCGCGACGGCGACTCCCATGGCCGACGGAGCACACGTGGACCTGAACGCACCATGACAGAGCGAGTGACAAGAGCGTCTACTTCCCTTCACCGCTCCAACACATTGAACGGGGATGATTAAGCTCCCTGACCCTGTCTCCTCTCCAGCTGGCCCAACAACGCACGGAGCCCCGGCACATGCACCGGGGAGTTACGAGGACGGCGCACCACGCACGGGACAAATTCGGCTCCACAGACTGCCAGCAGCCTTCGCCGCCGCACACAGAGCCTTCAGGGCCGCTCTCACACCTGAAGCACGCACGCAGCATGCACGGAGGATTGGCTAATGGTCTCAGCCACGGCGCACAAGGGAAATTCAGCGGTTTGCGGTTTCCGAGAGCTTTAAGGTTGTGCCTGCACCTAAAGTCAATACGCCAGTCCCTCTGCTTTTATTACAGCCGCCACGCAGCCTCGTCTTTCATCACGGCCGCTATTAATCCTTGCAGGACTTAATCGCGGGAGGAGTCAGTGACTAATTTTTCTTCTTGTGACCTCCGCACGTTCAAAGGGACAGCCCCTCGACATCGCGGAACAGCAAGCAATTTTTGCGCAGCCCGGACGATTTCACCGTCCCCGGCCGGCATTTACTACCCCCCACCTTCGCCTGCACAGAGCTTTTCCTGCTCGCTGCCAAAGCTATCGAGGTCTCGGCCCCCTGCCAAGCCCTCTGGGGGGAGCAGTGTGGCGGGTTTGGAAAAACCCCCACAACAGGCTAAGGACAGTCAGCTCGCCGCTCCTGTTTTTTTTCCGCTGCACTACTGCGATGTAATGTGCCATGCATGCATTGTGATGTTAATGTGCCATTCATTCATTGAGTTCATGCATCCTGTCCTTGCTGTGTCTCTGAAATGCAAATGCCCATACCAACTGCTGTGAAATGCTCTTTCATGTATTGTTGTAACTGGGTATATATGCTGCACGACTCTGTAACTCTCTCTCACTCCAACTGCTGCTGCTGGACACACACACTCTGTGTCTCTTTGCTGGAGAGCCTCCGAGCCGCCCATCCGGGCGAGCTTCGTGACGGCGGTTTGATTTAATAAACCTGCTTAAAACCTTCACGAACGCTGCTTTATTTCATGCCGCCGCAGTTTGGATGTCGGAGTATTTTTGAATGCAGGGATATTGTTGGAATCGGCACTGCACTCCCACCTTGATGTTTTTGGAAATCCGCTGACTGCATCCATGGAGACGACCAGTTGGACAGCCGCACGTCACAGCCAACAGAAGCGATAGGCCTGCTTGTGTTTTATCATTCTGTGTTAATGAGATGGAATGCAGAGTTTTTGTTACAAAAGGAACGTCTATCAATTGTGAGAAAAATTAAAGGGCTCACCCATGAAATTAAAGAGTTGATGAAAATGCAAAAGATGTTCATCTTAAATTGGTGAAACTGAAACAACTGCATGGAAATGCAAAGGCAGCACATGAGTCGGTTATTGCTTTAATACCAGAGGAGGAACAAGAAACAAACACAAAGTGAATGGTTTGGACGCATAACACAACACACTGGATTTTGCAGAGGATGTTCAACAATGGCTTTCTGAAACTAACAGGCCCTCTCTGCAAACTGTTAATGTGTTTGGTAATTTACGAACTGCTGCAAAATCATACACTTGTCCTGCTTTACCTGAGGATCTACCTGCTGAAGAGAATAAAAATCTTCTCCCCGATTGTCAAGAGTATGGTTCCTTCATCTAATGCAGTTATTGCATCATCTGACATACAGGATGAAATACAACCTGGTGACAGTGTGTCAAATGTTGGTAGCAGAAGAAGCAAAAGAGGTTCCACTGGTACAAGCTCCAGAGCTTCAATTACATCATCTGCACGCATAAAGGCAGAGGCTGAAGTTGCTGCACTAATTGTGTGCCAATAAATGCTTAAGGTTACGCATGTTTTAGAAGAGCAGGAGGAATAACTAAGGAGGAAAAAGGAGAAATTTGAGATGGAAATGGACATTGCTGCTACAATGGCTAAAATGAGAGTCCACTCAGAGCATTAAGAGGATCCAGTGTGAAAAGTAATTTGTCCAAAATTTCGGATGGTATTACCAGTTACCAACTACCACTTCACAAGATTTCCCAAATCCCAACATTGTCAGTTCACAAATGATGCCTTTTGGTAGAGTTGTAAATCAGTATCGACAACTTGCCACAGCCCCCACAATGTTTCAGACCATCGCCAGTGGTCAAACTCAAGTGACATCCCTTGGTGACATCAAGTGACATCCCTATTCCTACCAGGTTATTTAAAGAAGTCTTCCCATTTATTGGTAGCTTTATTCTTCATATAATCAATTCTTCATTAACTTTAGGCCATGTACCGCAGGCTTTTAAAACGGCTGTAATTAAACCCTTACTCAAAAAGCCAACGCTAGATCCAGGAGCTTTAGCTAACTATAGACCAATCTCTAATCTCCCTTTCATTTCAAAAATCTTAGAAAGAGTTGTTGCTACGCAATTATTTGACCACCTGCAGGGAAATGGTTTACTTGAGGAGTTTCAATCTGGGTTTAGAATCCATCATAGTACTGAAACAGCCTTAGCGAAGCTCACTAACGACCTCCTCATTGCATCTGATAATGGACTAGTTTCTGTACTTGTCCTTTTAGATCTTAGTGCAGCTTTTGATACTATTGATCATAATATTCTACTTGATAGATTAGAACACTATGTTGGACTTAATGGAACTTCGTTGCAGTGGTTTAGATCTTATTTATCTGATAGGTTCCAGTTTGTTCATGTAAATGATGAATTTTCTCTCAGCTCAAAGCTTAGTCATGGAGTTCCACAGGGATCTGTGCTTGGCCCTACTCTTTTTAGTTTATATATGCTTCCGTTAGGCAACATTATTAGAAAGCACTGTATACATTTTCACTGTTATGCAGATGACACACAATTATACCTGTCAATGAAGCCAGATGATACTAATCAATTAGCCAAGTTAGAAGCCTGTCTTAAGGAAATCAAAGCTTGGATGACTTGTAATTTCCTGCTATTAAATTCAGATAAGGCTGAAGTCATTCTTGTTGGTCCAAAAAACCTTAGAAATTCCTTTCCAAATCAAACTTTCAGTTTGGATGCAGTTACTCTTTCTCTTAATAGCTCTGTGAGGAACCTTGGAGTTATTTTTGATCAGGATTTGTCCTTCAATTCACATATTAAATTTGTTTCTAAGACTGCCTTCTATCATTTGCGTAATATTGCCAAGATTAGGAGCATCTTGTCTCAGAGTGATGCTGAGAAGCTGATCCACGCTTTTGTTAGCTCGAGATTAGATTATTGTAATTCTTTATTATCAGGCTGTCCTAAAACATCTTTAAAAAGTCTTCAGCTGATCCAAAATGCTGCAGCAAGAGTTTTAACAGGTACTAGAAAGAGAGATCATATCTCTCCGGTTCTGGCCTCCCTTCATTGGCTTCCCATAGAGTTTAGAATTAAGTTTAAAATCCTTCTTCTTACTTACAAAGCTCTAAACAATCAGGCTCCTTTTTATTTAAAAGATCTGATACTACCGTATCATCCTAACAGAGCACTACGCTCCCAAAATGCAGGTTTACTTGTAATACCTAGAATCTCCAAAAGTACAATGGGAGGCAGAGCCTTCAGTTATCAAGCTCCTCTCCTGTGGAATCAGCTGCCAATCTGGATTCGGGAGTCAGACTCGATCTCTGTTTTTAAGAATAGGGCTAAAACCTACCTTTTTGATATAGCCTACAATTAGGGAGGGATCATGTGTTTCTGAACCCTCCCTTAGTTATGCTGCTAATAGGTTTAGTCAGCCGGGGGACCTCCAGTAATGCACTGGGCCTCACTCCTTTCCTCACTCTCTATGAAATATTTTTTTTTTGCTGGTCATTAACATTTGTTTGTTCTCTCCCATAGATTGAGTCCCCATCGTGCTGTTTGCTCTCTACATGTCTGTTCTTTTCTTCTTCTCTGTCCCCTCACCCCCCAGCCAGTCGCAGCAGATGACTGCCCCTCCCTGAGCCTGGTTCTGCTGGAGGTTTCTTCCTGTTAAAAGGGAGTTTTTCCTCTCCACCGTCGCCAAGTGCTTGCTCACAGGGGATCGCCTGATTGCTGCGGTCTTTCTGCAACTGTGGGGGTCCTCCCTACAGTTGATAGTGCTATGAGATGACTGTTGTTGTGAAATGGCGCTATATAAATAAAGTTGAATTGAATTGAATTGGTGCACCTCCTGTTTCGCGCAATAATAGCAATGGTGATCAGAGCAATGACATGTTCAGGACCCAGGAAACAGACACTGACACAAGCGGATATAGACAATTATTCTTTATTGGATAGTGAGTGAGTGTAGTGCGTGTGTGAGTGCAAGTATTGATGTCTGGTCACTGGAACTGAGCAGTTCAGATGCCGACCTGGCAACCCTGGAACACACAAGCAGAAACAATAACAGCTGTTCAACGATGGTGGGTAATTGTAGATGGTGAGGCTTACTTGGATATGCCACAGGTTGTGTTCTGCTGACTCCCAGTGTCCGTGCGACGTGGTGGTGATTGTGCCCGTAGCTGTGGTGGTGATTGCACCTGTAGCCGAGATGATTGTACCCATAGCTGTGGTGGTACCTGTAGCTGTGATGGTGGTTGCTCCTGTAGCTGTGGTGGTGATTGAATCCGTAGCTGTGGTGGTAATGAGGAACTCCGTGATGGAGGTGGCGATGCCCCGTTGGCTGGGGAAGCCGGTCCGCCGCCTGGGAGGTCCACCTGTGCACAGGGGTAGAGGCAAGGGGTAGAGTAGCAAATAATTCTTACGTGACCGGTCTTGACGTGACGTTCTTGACTTGGCTTGAGAACGAAGCTCTGGCTCATACTCAGACGAGGAAGACAGATGACTCCCTGCCGGGCTGTCAGCAACACTGGCTTTTAACAGCCGCTGATTAGCACCTGCTGGTCTGTGCGCAGCTGGAGCTGATGAGACAGATGACGGCCCAGCAGCTGTCATGACAGTACTCACCCCTCTAGCAGTGCCTCCAGGCACCTGCCCAATTCTACCTGGATTCGCCCGATGGAAATCGCGGATCAACTGCTTATCCAGGATCAACGCTGGGCAAATCCAAGAACGATCCTCCGGTCCAAAGCTCTCCCAGTCCATCAAATACTGAAGACCACGACCCCGCCTGCGAACGTCCAGGATGGCAGTCACCCCCCAGGCTGGATGGCCATCGATCATCCTCGGGGGGGCAGGAGCCGCAGGGGGCAGGCACAGAGGGTCTGAGATGTACGGTTTAACCTGGGAGACATGAAAGGTGGGGCAGATGCGCATGGAAGGGGGGGAGAGACAAGCGCACAGACACAGGATTGACAATTCGAGAGATGGTGTAAGGACCAATGAAATGTTTAGTGAGCTTGTGCTTCTCAGCCGGTACACCAATATTCCAGGTAGACAACCAAACTTTCTGACCCACCTTGTAGTCCGGGGCGGGTCTCCTGTGATGGTTGGCCACCTGGATGTTGCGTTCAGTGGTCTTCAAAAGAGCCCTGCGGGCGATGGACCATACTCGCCGACAGCGCCTAATGTGAGTCTGGACAGACGGGACCGCTACCTCCTTCTCCTCCTCCGGGAACAGTGGTGGATCAAACCCAAACGATACCTTAAAAGGAGAGAAACCCGTGGCCGTAGAGATCATGGTGTTATGGGCGTACTCTATCCAAGGAAGGTGCTTGCTCCAAGAGGACGAACAGGAGGAGATGACACAATGCAGCGCGGCCTCAAGCTCCTGGTTAGCCCGTTCACACTGGCCATTACTCTGTGGATGATACCCTGAAGAGAGGCTATCTGTGGCTCCCAGCGCTGCGCAGAACGCTTTCCAGACCCGAGAGATGAACTGTGGTCCCCGGTCCGACACTATGTCAGCGGGGATGCCGTGGAGACGGACCACATGCTGGACAAGGAGGTCCGCCATTTCCTGGGCCGAGGGCAAAAACTGAAGGGGCACAAAATGGGCCGCCTTCGAGAAACGGTCCACAATAGTCAAAACTGTGGTAAAATTATCTGAGGGGGGCAAACCAGTCACGAAATCCATGGCAACATGGGACCAAGGGCGGGAAGGGACCGGCAGAGGATGTAACAGACCCGCCGGGGGGGATGATGTCGTCTTCCCAGTGGCGCATTGAGCGCAAGCCCGGATGTAACTTACAACGTCCTTCCGCAGCCCAGGCCACCAGAAGGTCCTCTGGAGAAGGTCCACAGTCCGACCCACTCCTGGATGACAAGCCAGCTTGGAGGCGTGACCCCACTCAATCACTTGACCCTGAATAGAGCGTGGAAGGCCCCCCCCCCCCCGGATCTGGCTCCGTCTTCAGCGCTCTTCGGACTGTCCTACAAATACCCCAGGACAGAGCGCCCACAACACAGGAGGGCGGTAGGATGGGTGCTTCCTGATCTTCAGTGGATGGTACATCGAACTGCCGCGAGAGGGCGTCCGGCTTACCGTTCTTGCTCCCCGGCCGATAAGTGATGGTAAAATTGAATCGGCCAAAGAAAAGGGACCAACGAGCCTGGCGTGCGTTCAGACGCTTCGCCGTCCTGAGGTACTCCAGGTTGCGGTGGTCAGTCCATACAACGAACGGCTGAGCAGCCCCCTCCAGCCAGTGTCTCCATTCCTCCAGGGCGAGTTTCACCGCCAGCAGCTCCCTGTCTCCTATGCTATAATTCCTCTCCGCCGGTGACAGGCGATGAGAGAAGTAGGCGCATGGGCGGATCTTACTGTCCTCAGGAGAACGTTGGGAGAGCACCGCTCCCACCCCCGAATCAGAGGCATCCACCTCCACCAAGCACTGTAGATTCGGGTCCACCTGGGTTTGAACACGGACAGAAGCAAACTCCTCCTTAAGTTTTCCAAACGCCCTGGCTGCCTCCTCACTCCAGCAAAACGGGGTCTTTGGGGAGGTGAGCGCAGTCAGAGGGCGGGCAATATTTCCGAAATTGGGCATAAACCGACGATAGAAATTAGCAAAGCCCAAGAATCCCTGAAGCTGCTTCCTAGAGGTCGGTGCGGGCCAATCCACTACTGCCTTGACCTTGGCCGGGTCGGGGAGCACCTGGTTCCGAGCAATGATGAATCCAAGGAAGGAGGTCTGGTCAGTGTGAAACTCACATTTTTCTGCCTTGACGAACAGTTGGTTCTCCAGGAGGCGCTGTAACACTTTACGAACGTGCACCTGGTGCTCTTCCAATGTGCGAGAGAAGATTAGTATATCATCAAGATACATGAACACAAACGAGTTAAGGAAGTCCCGAAGAACATCATTTATTAGCCGCTGGAAGACAGCCGGAGCGTTGGTTAACCCAAACGGCATTACCAGGTACTCAAAATGACCGCTTGGGGTCCGGAAAGCCGTCTTCCACTCGTCACCTTCTCTGATGCGCACCAGGTGATAGGCATTCCTGAGATCCAGCTTGGTAAACCAGGACGCCACCTGGAGGGAGTCGAAGGCTGTGTTCATCAAAGGCAGAGTATACTTGTCCTTTACCGTAATCTTGTTAAGACCCCGAAAGTCGATGCAGGGGCGTAACAAGCCATCCTTCTTCCCAACAAAGAAAAAACCGGCACCCACGGCCGAGGACGACGGGCGGATGATACCAGAGGCCAGGGATTCCTTGATGTAGGTGTCCATGGCCTCACGCTCCGGGGCTGATAGGCTGTACAGGCGGCTTGCAGGAAGAGGGGCCCCAGCCTTCAGATTTATAGCACAGTCGTACGGTCGATGGGGGGGTAGAGACAATGCCCGAGACTTTTCTAAATACTAACCCCAGGTCATGGTAAACCTCCGGTACCTTGGACAGATCCAGGGGTGATGTTGAGGGTGGAGGCACCTTGACTGATGGGGCACACGCCGCAGATTGGAGACAGGCACTCAGACAGAATGTTCTCCACGCTGTAATACTCCCTGCTTGCCAGTCAATGGTGGGATTGTGAAGCTGAAGCCTGGGGTACCCCAGGATGACGGGCGAGGATGAGACGGGCAGAATCAGAAACCTAATCTCCTCCCTGTGGTTGCCTGAAATTATCACAGAAACTGGGGCCGTCTGATAGGCGACGGTGGTCAGTGACGCCTTGGACAGGGTGATGAGATTCAATTCAATTCAACTTTATTAATATAGCGCCATTTCACAACAACAGTCATCTCATAGCACTATCAACTGTAGGGGGGAACCCCCACAGTTGCAGAAAGACCCCAGCAATCAGGCGATCCCCTGTGAGCAAGCACTTGGCGACGGTGGAGAGGAAAAACTCCCTTTTAACAGGAAGAAACCTCCAGCAGAACCAGGCTCAGGGAGGGGCAGTCATCTGCTGCGACTGGCTGGGGGGTGAGGGGATAGAGAAGAAGAAAAGAACAGACATCTAGAGAGCAAACAGCACGATGGGGACTCAATCTATGGGAGAGAACAAACAAATGTTAATGACCAGCAAAAAAAAAATATTTCATAGAGAGTGAGGAAAGGAGTGAGGCCCAGTGCATTACTGGAGGTCCCCCGGCTGACTAAACCTATTAGCAGCATAACTAAGGGAGGGTTCAGAAACACATGATCCCTCCCTAATTGTAGGCTATATCAAAAAGGTAGGTTTTAGCCCTATTCTTAAAAACAGAGATCAAGTCTGACTCCCGAATCCAGATTGGCAGCTGATTCCACAGGAGAGGAGCTTGATAACTGAAGGCTCTGCCTCCCATTGTACTTTTGGAGATTCTAGGTATTACAAGTAATCCTGCATTTTGGGAGCGTAGTGCTCTGTTAGGATAATACGGTAGTATCAGATCTTTTAAATAAAAAGGAGCCTGATTGTTTAGAGCTTTGTAAGTAAGAAGAAGGATCCATCCATCCATCCATCTTCTACCGCTTTTCCGGAGGTCCGGGTCGCGGAGGCAGCAGTTCAAGCAGAGAAGCCCAGACTTCCCTCTCCCCAGCCACCTGCTCCAGCTCTTCAGAGGGGATACCAAGGCGTTCCCAGACTAGCTGGGAGACATAGTCTCTCCACCGAGTCCTGGGTCTGCCCCGGGGTCTCCTCCCAGTGGGACGTGCCTGAAACACCTCAAGTGGGAGGTGTCAAGTTGGTACGTGGAAAGAAGAAGGATTTTAAACTTAATTCTAAACTTTATGGGAAGCCAATGAAGGGAGGCCAGAACCGGAGAGATATGATCTCTCTTTCTAGTACCTGTTAAAACTCTTGCTGCAGCATTTTGGATCAGCTGAAGACTTTTTAAAGATGTTTTAGGACAGCCTGATAATAAAGAATTACAATAATCTAATCTCGAGCTAACAAAAGCGTGGATCAGTTTCTCAGCATCACTCTGAGACAAGATGCTCCTAATCTTGGCAATATTACGCAAATGATAGAAGGCAGTCTTAGAAACAAATTTAATATGTGAATTGAAGGACAAATCCTGATCAAAAATAACTCCAAGGTTCCTCACAGAGCTATTAAGAGAAAGAGTAACCGCATCCAAACTGAAAGTTTGATTTGGAAAGGAATTTCTAAGGTTTTTTGGACCAACAAGAATGACTGCAGTCTTATCTGAATTTAATAGCAGGAAATTACAAGTCATCCAAGCTTTGATTTCCTGAAGACAGGCTTTTAACTTGGCTAATTGATTACTATCATCTGGCTTCATTGACAGGTATAATTGTGTGTCATCTGCATAACAATGAAAATGTATACAGTGCTTTCTAATAATGTTGCCTAACGGAAGCATATATAAACTAAAAAGAGTAGGGCCTAGCACAGATCCCTGTGGAACTCCATGACTAAGCTTTGAGTTGAAAGAAGACTCATTATTTACATGAACACACTGGAACCTATCAGATAAATAAGATCTAAACCATTGCAACAAAGTTCCATTAAGTCCAACATAGTGTTCTAATCTATCAAGTAGAATATTATGATTGATAGTATCAAAAGCTGCACTAAGGTCTAAAAGGACAAGTACAGAAACTAGTCCATTATCAGATGCAATGAGGAGGTCGTTAGTGACCTTCGCTAAGGCTGTTTCAGTACTATGATGGATTCTAAACCCAGATTGAAATTCTTCAAGTAAACCATTTCCCTGCAGGTGGTCAAATAATTGCGTAGCAACAACTCTTTCTAAGATTTTTGAAATGAAAGGGAGATTAGAGATTGGTCTATAGTTAGCTAAAGCTCCTGGATCTAGCGTTGGCTTTTTGAGTAAGGGTTTAATTGCAGCCGTTTTAAAAGCCTGCGGTACATGGCCTAAAGTTAATGAAGAATTGATTATATGAAGAATAAAGCTACCAATAAGTGGGAAGACTTCTTTAAATAACCTGGTAGGAATAGGGTCTAAAAGACAAGTTGAAGGTTTGGATGAGGAAACTATTTTGTCTAACTCACAAAGGTCGATTGGAGTAAACTCATCAAGACAGACATCAATAGAAGGAGTTGTAGTAGTTACTGTATTTAAGTTAACTGTGGGAAGAATCTGATTGATTTTATCTCTGATGGATGAAATTTTATTATTGAAAAAGTTCATAAAGTCCTGACTAGTAAGCTCTAAGGGAATGCTAGGATTGACAGAGTCCTGACTCTTTGTCAACCTGGCTACAGTACTGAAAAGAAACCTGGGATTATTCTTGTTCTCTTCTATTAATTCAGAGTAATAACTCATTCTAGCTTTTCTAAGAGATTTTTTATAAATTAAAAGATGATTTCTCCAAGCTAAATAGATTTCATCTAAATTAGTAGAGCGCCATTTTCTTTCTTATTGACGAGTCTTCTGTTTTAAGGTACGAGTTTCTGTGTTGAACCAGGGAGTTAGAAATCTCTGATTAGACTTTTTCTTTTTTAAGGGGGCCACCAAGTCTAGAGTCTGATGCAGAGAAGCTGAAACACTATCCACCATGTTATCAATTACAGAAGGAGCAAGCTGTCTATAGCTTATTTCCGTTGTGTTGACACATGGCATAGAGGAAACAATCTGCATAAATTTGGAAACAGCATCATCTGAGAGGCATCTACTGTAATAATATTTTTCTTTAGGAGCCAAATAGTCAGAAATAGTAAAATCAAAGGTTAATAGACAATGGTCTGACAGTACAGGGTTATGAGGAGACACTACAAGATTTTCTATTTCTATGCCATATGTCAAAACAAGGTCCAATGTATGGTGGAGGTAAAGAGTAGAATTTCCTACTTGCTGAGAAAACCCAATCGAATCTAATATTGAATTGAATGCCACATTAAGGCAGTCACTATCTACATCCACATGTATATTAAAGTCCCCTACTATAATTATTCTATCAGATTTCAGCACTAAATCAGCTAAGAAATCAGCAAATTCGGATAAAAATTCTGAGTAGGTTGATGGGGGACGATAAACTATGGCAAATAAAATTGGGTTTAACCTAAAATTGCTAAAGTGCCCAATACTGAGGACCAGGCCCTCAAAGGAATTATAACATGTTTTTTGCTTTACATTAACTAGTAATTTGGAATGGTAAATTGTTGCTACTCCTCCTCCACGACCAGAACTTCTGGGATTTTGACAGTTTAAATAACCAGAGGGAGTTGATTCATTTAAACCAACATAATCCTCTTGTCCTAACCAAGTCTCTGTAAGGGAAATTAAATCAATCTGATGATCAATTAACAAATCATGGACTAACAGAGACTTGGGAGTTAGAGACCTAATATTTAATAAACCACATTTAATTTTTAAATTATGAGGAGGAACAGAGGCCAAATCATTCAATTTAGAGGCTTTATGTTTAATTTGATTTTTACCAATATTTTGCTTTTTCACTTTGGGATGCTTATGCATTATATTTTTATTTACTTTGGAGGGAGCAGACAACGATTCTCTGATGGGGAAGACAGGGGCTAAGCTGAGGGGTGGCAGATGAAGAGGAGCTGCAGAGAGGCGACTAAGACTGCGACTCTGCTTCCTGGTCCCAACTCTGAGTAGTCATGGTTTTGGAAATTTGAATAAAAAAGATGCCAGATTGTTAGATAAATGAGAAGCACCATCCAAAGTGGGATGAATGCTGTCTCGTCTCATAAGACCAGGTTTTCCCCAAAAAGAGCTCCAATTGTCAATGTAGCCCCCGTCATTTTTAGGACACCACACAGACAGCCAGCAGTTCAAGAATGACGAGCGGCTAAACATGTCATCACTGGTCAGATTGGGGAGGGGCCCAGAGAATACTACAGTGGCAGACATCGTTTTTGCAAAGTCACACACCGATTCTATATTAAGTTTCGTGACTTCAGACTGCCGGAGACGGATGTCATTAATGCCGGCGTGAATAACAATTGTGGAATATTTACAGTTACTTTTAGCCAGCATTTTCAAATTTGACTCGATGTCGCCTGCTCTGGCCCCAGGAATGCATTGGACTATGGCCGCTGGAGTCTCTAGGTTCACGTTTCTGACTACAGAGTCTCCAATGATCAGAGTTTTTTCCTCAGCGGGTGTGTCACTGAGCGGGGAAAAACGATTAGAAACGTGAACAGGTTGGTGGTGTACCGGGGCTTTGCGACTAGGCTTCCTTCTCACCATCACCCACCCAGTCTCCTCGCTGCTGAGGAGAGCCGAGGGACCGCTGACAGTGGGACCTAAGCTAGCTAGCTCCGCTGCAGCTAATGGGCGTCCGTCAAGATTAACTGGCGCAGACGGTGTTTCAATGCAGCAGAGCCGGGATTCCAAATCAGACAACCTCGCCTCGAGCGCCTCAAAAAGACAACATTTATTACATTTACCGTTATCGCTAAAAGAGGCAGAGGTGTAGCTAAACATCTGACAGAGAGAGCACACCAGAGGAGGAGAGGAAAGAGAGCTAGTAGCCATAGCTAGTGGCTAGAGAGCAAACCACAAAGCAAACCATGCAGGCAGACAGCAAAACAGGAAGTGACGATACGTTACCACAAGGAAGTGACGATCCAGGCTGGGTTGACAGGGGGATCCAGAGGCTGACAGCTGAGGCCCATCCGGGTTGCCAGGTCTCTGGAAACAAAGTTCTGCTCAGCTCCTGAGTCTACTAAAGCCAGCGTGGAATGTTTTGTATGTTTGTGAATTAATCTGATGGGTATGCGGAAACTAGTGAGGGGTTCTTCTAAGTTCTTGTCCGTGAATCCCCCTACTGCGATCCACGGACCTTCCCTTTTAACCGACTGGGACATTCGAACACCCCATGTGACTCCTTCCCACAATAGAAACAAAGGCCAAGATCCCTGCGGAGCTGTCTCTCAGCCGCTGACACCTTTGACTGCCCTATTACCATAGCCTCTTGATCCGGAAGTTCCTCTGACGTGGGTAGAGCGAGCAGAGGAGAGCTAGTGGAACGAGGGCGGGGTTTAGCTGAACGGGAAGTAGTTCGCTGTTCGGCCGCTCGTTCCCTTAACCTACTATCTAGGCTTATAGTAAGGGCAATTAATTCACCCAAATTATCCGGTTTGTCCCGTGCTGCTAACTCATCCTTTAATTCAGCGTTGAGACTGCGAAGGAAGATACCACAGAGTGACGGCTCCCCCCACCCAATCTCAGCGGCCAGGACCCGGAAATCAATAGCATAGTCAGCAGCTGGTCTATTACCCTGCTGCAGACTCAACAGCCGTTCTGTCAACACCGCACCCCTATCTGAATGGTCAAACACAGACAAACTCCGCCACAAACTGCTGGTAAGTTAACACAGGATAACTCTGTTTAGCCATTACCGTGTATGCCCAGTCTAAGGCTCTACCCCCCAACAAGTTGATGATATAACCAATCTTACTTGAGTCTATGGCGAAGTCTCCCGGAACGCGGAGGAAAACTGATTCACATTGTAGAATGAACCCACGAGCTTCCCCGAGTTTTCCGCTAAACTGGGCAGGAGTTGGAACAGGGGTGAGGTGAGAAGAAGATGGAATATTAGCTTGACCTGGCGGTAAGCCTGCAGGGATTGAAGCACTAGCGGCCGGGGGAAACGTCTGGTGTCCCTCCAGACGATCCAGCCGGCTGTTAATTTGAGTCAGTTGGTTAATAATAACTGTCTGTTGGTGTGATAACATATCTACCCGAGCGCTAAGTGTGTTTAATCTGCGCAACAGTGTGCTGTCCACTGGGTCAACGTGACGGAGTCGTACTGACATGTTCAGGACCCAGGAAACAGACACTGACACGAGCGGATATAGACAATTATTAGACAATACGATATAGACAGTTATTCTTTATTGGATAGTGAGTGAGTGTAGTGCGTGTGTGAGTGCAAGTATTGATGTCTGGTCATTGGAACTGAGCAGTTCAGATGGCGACCTGGCAACCCTGGAACACACAAGCAGAAACAATTACAGCTGTTCAACGATGGCGAGTAATTGTAGATGGTGAGGCTTACTTAGTTATTTTTGATCAGGATTTGTCCTTCAATTCACATATTAAATTTGTTTCTAAGACTGCCTTCTATCATTTGCGTAATATTGCCAAGATTAGGAGCATCTTGTCTCAGAGTGATGCTGAGAAACTGATCCACGCTTTTGTTAGCTCGAGATTAGATTATTGTAATTCTTTATTATCAGGCTGTCCTAAAACATCTTTAAAAAGTCTTCAGCTGATCCAAAATGCTGCAGCAAGAGTTTTAACAGGTACTAGAAAGAGAGATCATATCTCTCCGGTTCTGGCCTCCCTTCACTGGCTTCCCATAGAGTTTAGAATTAAGTTTAAAATCCTTCTTCTTACTTACAAAGCTCTAAACAATCAGGCTCCTTTTTATTTAAAAGATCTGATACTACCGTATTATCCTAACAGAGCACTACGCTCCCAAAATGCAGGATTACTTGTAATACCTAGAATCTCCAAAAGTACAATGGGAGGCAGAGCCTTCAGTTATCAAGCTCCTCTCCTACATGATGATTGTACCCTGCCAATCTGGATTCGGGAGTCAGACTCGATCTCTGTTTTTAAGAATAGGGCTAAAACCTACCTTTTTGATATAGCCTACAATTAGGGAGGGATCATGTGTTTCTGAACCCTCCCTTAGTTATGCTGCTAATAGGTTTAGTCAGCCGGGGGACCTCCAGTAATGCACTGGGCCTCACTCCTTTTCTCACTCTCAATGAAATATTTTTTTTGCTGGTCATTAACATTTGTTTGTTCTCTCCCATAGATTGAGTCCCCATCGTGCTGTTTGCTCTCTACATGTCTGTTCTTTTCTTCTTCTCTATCCCCTCACCCCCCAGCCAGTTGCAGCAGATGACTGCCCCTCCCTGAGCCTGGTTCTGCTGGAGGTTTCTTCCTGTTAAAAGGGAGTTTTTCCTCTCCACCGTCGCCAAGTGTTTGCTCACAGGGGATCACCTGATTGCTGGGATCTTTCTGCAACTGTGGGGGTTCCCCCTACAGTTGATAGTGCTATGAGATGACTGTTGTTGTGAAATGGCGCTATATAAATAAAGTTGAATTGAATTGGATATGCCACAGGTTGTGTTCTGCTGACTCCCAGTGTCCGTGCGACGTGGTGGTGATTGTGCCCGTAGCTGTGGTGGTGATTGCACCTGTAGCCGAGATGATGATTGTACCCGTAGCTGTGGTGGTGGTGGTACCTGTAGCTGTGATGGTGGTTGCTCCTGTAGCTGTGGTGGTGATTGAATCCGTAGCTGTGGTGGTAACGAGGAACTCCGTGATGGAGGTGGCGATGCCCCATTGGCTGGGGAAGCCGGTCCACCACCTGGGAGGTCCACCTGTGCACAGGGGTAGAGGCAAGGGGTAGAGTAGCAAATAGTTCTCTTACGTGACCGGTCTTGACTTGGCTTGAGAACGAAGCTCTGGCTCATACTCAGATGAGGAAGACAGACGACTCCGTGCCGGGCTGTCAGCAACACTGGCTTTTAACAGCCGCTGATTAGCACCTGCTGGTCTGTGCGCAGCTGGAGCTGATGAGACAGATGACGGCCCAGCGGCCGTCATGACAAGCAATTTATTTTCCATAATGGAAAAGCAAAATGAAATCACTGTTATGTTAATTCAGGAACAATGTGTCTCTTCTATGCCCAAAAAAGAGATTCCAGTTTTTGATGGTGATCCATTGCAATATCATATGTTTGTGAAGTCTTCTGACAATGCCACTGAAACTCAAAATGCAAATTCTGCAGATTGTCTTTATCTTGAACAGTATACAAGAGGTCAACCAAGAGAACTTGTCAGAAGTTGTTTGCATATGGCCTCAGATAGAGGATTTCATAAAGCTAAATCACTGTTGAAAGAGCATTTTGGGAATGAGCATAGGATTGCTGCAGCTTATATGAAGAAAGCATTTTCATGGTCGTCAATAAAACCTGGTGACACAAAGGCTCTTCAGGGATACACTTTTTCTAAGAGGATGCTGTAATGCCATGGAAGACATCAATTATATGAATGAGCTTAACATGCCTGCTAACATGCTGTTGATGTTAAAAAAAAACAAAACAAAAAAAAACTACCCTACAGGCTGAGGGATAAATGGAGAACAATGGTCTGTGATTTTCAAGAGAACAGTAAAAGAGCTATGTTTAAAGACATAGTCAGTTTTCTTAGATAGATAGATTTGTTTATTTGACAGGGACAGTGCAATAAACATAGACAATTAATCAATGACAATCAATCTGATGTGTTGCACAGAGTGTATAGCTATTAGCTAATTTGCAACTCTTGTCCCTGGATGGGCTTTAGAAAGGAGAAACAAGTTAAAAAAAAAAAAAAAAAAAGGAAAGAAAAGGAATACACAATAACCACATACATCAATGCAAAAAACATAAATACATTATAAATACACAATTATAAATATTATAAATACACAAATATAACAACCTGACACACATTTGCCTATTTCAGGCCTCCCTCCCTTCATCACTCACTATAAACAAACACATTCATTCCTTCCCTTCATTCACTCTCACCCTGCAGACAATCATTTCATACATGGGTACATTCTTGTTTATTTTTCAGCCAGTTTTTAACCTTTGTAGTGAATGTTTTAAAGTCCATTATTATTTTAATTTCATTTGGCATTGTGTTCCAGATGTGACTGCCCTTTATAGAGAAAGCTGTTTGTCCAAATGTGGTTCTGCGGTGGAATATTTTACAGTTATTGTTAACAGAACTCCTGGTGGCTCTGCTGCTGTCCTGTCTTTGGATGAAACCAGCAAGTGGCTCAGGTGCTGATTTATGGAAACATTTGAAAGTTAATTTCAGTGAACAGAGGTCAATGAAACTCTCAAAACTCAATAGGTTGTATTTTTTTAAAATATTATTATATAATGAACCTATATGTCTTATTGTGGAAGGGGCTGCTTGAGCCCAGACTGTCAAACAGTATGATATATGAGAAAAAACCATAGAATGCATATACAGTACAGCAGGTTCGTAAGGTATGTAATATCTAATTAATTTAAAGCAGTTCAGATTTTTTTTTTACTGTTTTTGAAATTTTCTTTATATGAAGATTAAATTTGAGTTGAGGATCTAGTACAACGCCAAAGTATTTGAATTCTGTAACTAAACTGATGTCATGATCATGTATATTAACTTTAAAACATTGCAGGTTATATTTTTTGATTGAAAAGCACATTGAAACTGTTTTCTGAAGGTTCAGCAATAGATGGTTCTGGAGGAGCCACTCTTGGACATCAACCATACTTGTAGACAGTACATCTGCAGCCTGTGCTGGAGTCTTGGCAGCTGTGTAAATAACTGCATCATCTGCATAAAGTTGGCATGTTGCAGCAGAGCAGTGTAGCGGCAAGTCATTAATAAAAATGCTGAAAAGTAAAGGACCAAGAATGGACCCTTGTGGGATACCCATACGGTTATTTAAAAGTGAGGATTTATCCTGGTGAACTTTTACACACTGTTCTCTATTCTGGAGATAAGATGCAAACCAGTCTAATGTGTCTGGAGAGAAGTTAAAAGATACCATTTTGGATAAAAGCAAACTGTGGTTTACAGTATCGAAAGCCTTTTTGAGATCTAGAAAAACAGCTCCTACCACATTACCCCTGTCCAAGGACTGTTTGACATTTTCAATAAGGCAACAATTTGCTGTTTCTGTTGAGTATCCTGGTCTAAAACCAAATTGATGTGGATGAAGAAGTTGACTGTCTTGTAAGTAGTCTATCATCAGTGTAGCTACAACTTTTTCAAGAACCTTAGACAGGACTGGTAAAATAGAGATTGGGCGGTAATTGCATATATCGTCTTTACTGCCTGATTTATGAACTGGTATGATGACAGCTTTTTTCCAGCCAGATGGAAATGTACTAGACCTAATGGAGAGATTAATGAGATGAGTCAGTGGTTTGATTAATATTTTGCAGTCCGTTTTGAGAAAGGAGGCGCTCATGTTGTAGATATCATTAGTTTTTGAGTTTGACAGTGTTTTAACAATACCAGCAATTAACTCCTCATTTACCTCATCGATGTGAAAAGAATCTGTTGGAAGTATTGAATTTGTGTTGTTGAGCACATTTGGCGGCACAAAGTTTTTTGTCAAGTCTTCCACAGAGCCCACAAAATATGAATTAAATTCATTTGCCAATGTAGCCTTGTCACTGATGGTCTTGCTATTGATTCTAAGTTCCTTTACCCCCTTCTGAACATTTTTTTTATTAGTTAAGTTATTTAAATGCCTCCATAGGGAACTGTTGTTACCCTTTGCATGATCTATCAGTTTATTGTAATAAGATACTTTTGATTTTCGCAGCTCTTGTACCACTTTATTTCTTAAACTTTTGTACACAAGGTGATCATTTTGCAGTTTAGAGGTTAATGATGTTTTCAATGCAGAGTCTCGCCTCTTCATAAGTTTTCTTATTTCATTATTTAACCATGGTAGGTTAATCTTCTGTTGTCTACTTTTAATTTGCTTTGTAAATTTTTCTATGGACTTAGTAATTGTTGCAGTTATAAAGTTACAACAATCATCTACTTCGTTTATTGACATGAGCTGCTCCCAATTTTGATTCTCTAAGTAATGTTCAAACTCCTCATTTTTTGATTTGGGAATAATAAAATTTGGTTTGTCAATATCGACTCCTCCAAAATACTGTAGTCGCTTTTTAGTGAGTTTTCTGACAGCAAGAACCATGTTATGATCTGAGAGACCAGTTACAAGATTATAGGTTCTGGTTATTTGTTCTGGTTTATTAGCGAATACCATGTCAATAAGTGTTCTCGATTGTTTGGTTATCCTGGTGGGTCCTTTGATCATTTGTTTGTAATTAAATTTAGTCATGAGGCTTTTCAGTTTCTGTTTTTCCTTATTATCAGACCAGTTGATATTGAAATCACCATAAAATATGGTTTCTCTGCTCCTCTCAAGTTGTTTAACCAGATCACTTAATTCATTATAAAAAGAAGAATTGTGTGAGGGTGGGTTGTACAATACTGCGATGTTGAAATTCATTACCGGTGAGAGACATACATTAACTGCTAAACATTCAAGTGAAGTATTCAAATCAACCAATTGACATTTAAATTTCTCTTTGATGTAAATTAAAACACCTCCTCCCCTCCCTGGCTGCCTGTCTTTTCTAAAACACTGATAGCCCACAATATCGATCATATTGGTGTCAATGTTACTGTGTAGCCAGCTTTCTGAGAGACAAAGTTAGTCCAGATTTGAGTCAGACAGCAACACCGAAATCTCATCTCTTTTGGGGATTATGCTTCGTATGTTTAGATGTCCGCCGAGGATCCCCTTTGGTTTAGCCTTTGCGTCCCAAAGAACTCGTGCATGATTAACAGTTTGGAAAAATAGATGTTGTTTTTGCTTTTGAACAGCACGGTTTTCAGATCTCGCCTCATTTGTAATTTGTTTAACCGCTCCTGTTTCCAAAAGTTTGGACATAGCGCAGCTGTTTACAGCAGGATTAGACATGTGAGTCTGTTCAGTGCAATTCGACTCACCCGACTCGCTATGAAGGGCCGTAGATAGAAACAACCAATTCGCCAGCTCAGATGTTTGTGCTAACCCAGTGGTCTGCTGTTTAATAGTGGCAGGTCCAGGGTTAAGGTGAATATCCCCTGCCAGAAGTAGCAGTGCTAACAGTACTTTAACTGTATAGCCTCTGCCATATTGTGATATTTGCTTACCCGTCATGTTTGCCTTGTTTTGGGAGCTTTTTCTCAGGGCTTTTGCAGACCAGATAGAGTACAGGGTGAAATGTCCATGTCCAAATCCATATAAATAAAACTTTTTAGCTTCACCTTTAGTTGAGTTGGCCGGAAAACCCTTCTTGTTGCAGTTACAGAGACACAAAGACAGTAATAAGAATAAGTATATAGGCAGAAAGTGTCCCATCAGACCACTCCTCACTCCGGTGGCAGCCATCTTTTTTGAAGTCATACACTCTCATAGAAACCATACATACATTCCCAAAGTGCCCAAGATAAGAGACTACCCCACAATAAATATTATATATAGCATGAATACCCTGAAAAAGCACATAAGGGAAAGAAGCAATACAATTCTTTCAACCAGAGTCACTTCCTGCGCTACAAGAGGAAAACCTTCTGAGTGTCTTCAATCGAGCGTGATGCATTCACTGACTGTCCGGCCAGGAACTCCCGCTAACATCCTCCTTAGCCTGGAAGTTAAGCACCGAACTGTCCGGGCTCGTCCAAGGCCCTCTTGTACGCCTCGAGGAGGGAATGCTCCGTGCCCGAGTAGAGATGGCAGGCAGGTGACAAGTGGAGAGAAGAGGAGCGGCTCTTTGGTTTCTGTTGTCCAGGGGAAACCTACAGCATACAATGCAGCACAACTTAGCCTCCCGTGAACGCACCGTGGCTAACAAACATTCACCACACACAGACAGTGAGCACGTTCCTTTACTTAGCTGTTTTATCGCCTCTCATCCAGCACTGCGGCGTCGCTGCCAGCTGGTCACTCTCCCGGCTTCATTCGGTCCCGTGCGCTGCCACTGTAAATTCCCACACCGTCCTCTCTCTCCGCTGCGGCCCTCGTGGTTCTCTGTCTTTTGTTCTCCCTGAGGGTGAGGGGCTGGATAGCTTCACCAGCTACTTCTGGCAATTACTCCTTTTTTTTGGCACGAACAGGTTTATTCTCCAGCGGTAGTAACAAGAAAAGCTCAAAAACGCCAGCTCTAAACTGTGTTTAACTGCGTTTTAAACAGAAACGAAACTGGGAGCCTCAACTTGTGCGTCCTCACCCTACAGGAACCGGAAGTTCCTGTAGGGTTCCTGTTGAAAAGCCTTGAAAAGTCTTGAAAAGCCTTGAAAGCCTTGAAAAGCAAGTGAGGATTGCAACTGATCCAATATTTGGAGATATCTGGGACACTCCTGCTGTGAACAAAGAGTTAAAAAGACTTAAATCATAACCGAGCCAAAGGATAAAAGGAAGCACGTTTGCCACCACTATTGTAAGTGCAGAAAGGAAAAATGAAACGGGAACGCAGGAAAATAAGACATTGGTTAATGCTGTTAAGAAATGCTTGTTCTGTGGAGGTGGACATCATTTGGATGTGTGTTCACAACTGGAAATAAGGACACATGAGATCACTTTCTGAAAGAAAATGGAGTATGCTTTGGTTGTATGTGTATAGGGCGCATCAACAAAGACTGTAGAAGGCGACTTACCTGCACCATATGCAGCTTGAAGCATCCAAAAATGCTACATATCCACCAGAAAGAAAAGAACAAAAGAACAGCGAGTGAAAATGGAGTCACTGCCTCAGTTCAGACAAGTGGACTTGTCTGGGGCCAGTGAAGAGAATTGTAAACTTTCAATAGTTCCTCTCCAAGTAAAGGCCAAGAAAGGAAATTTGATTTTAAATACATATGCGTTTCTTGACCCAGGCAGTACTGCTTCATTCTGCATTGCTGGCTTGATGAATAAACGAAATCCACATGGAAAGAAATCTAGTATCCTGTTGAGAACAATGGGTCAAAACAAGGTTGTCTTAACCAGCATGGTGTCTGGCTTAGAGGTTGCAAGATTAGATGATGAATTTTGTGAACTTCCATCTGTATATTTTTTTTTATTATTTTGTATACTTTATTGATCCCCAGAGGGGAAATTGAGGGCATCCACCTGGATGGATGGAGCAGCCACGGTACGGCGCTATCCCTTAACCATTCACACACACATTCACACCTAGGGCCACTTTAGAGTCTCCAATTAACATAACCTGCATGTTTTGGGCCTGTGGGAGGAAACTGGAGAAACCCCGGTGTAAACCCACGCAGATACGGGGAGAACATGCAAACTCCAAACAGATCACTGTTGGTCAGGGGCTGGGATTGAACCAGGGATCCCATGGCCAAGGGTGAGTTGCTGTGCTGCCGCAGTGCTAACCACTGCACCACCGCACCGCCCAAAGAATATACCCAAAAGAACTATGCCTGTTCATAAGGGGAATATCCCACACCAAAATAATATCCATCATTGGTCTCATTTGTGGAAGGTCAACTTACCCGCTATTGACTCTGAGATTGAGCTGTTGATTGGTTCTGATGCACCAAGGGTTTTGGAACCATTGGATGTAATCCAGAGCATAGGAGATGGACCTTATGCAGTTAGAACCAGGCTTGGATGGACAGTTAACAGATGTGATAATGTAGCGTCGAGGCAAGGCAGATTTCAATTTTCCATTAGTCCATTTATTTCAATAATCTACAAGCAAAGTTTCCAGGAAAACATCTGACACGATCCTTCAAACAAAATGCACTTTGTCAACCAAGAAGCATACCAATTACAATAAGCAATCTGCAATCAGCAATGTTACTCTTCTTCTTCTTCTTCTTCTGTTTTTTGGCGGGGGCACCCAACTTAAAGGCGCATTACCGCCATCCAGCGTTGGAGTGTGGACCAGACATTATACCCCAAGGGAGGAAAAAACAAAACAAAACAAAAAAAACAAAAAAACAAACAAAAAAACAACAACACTATATTCTATTAATTAGCCCCGTATCTTTAAGGTAGACCAACAACTTTCTTACCCCATCCCCCACCATCATGCTTAGGTTAGCATCACCCACCCCTAATCCTCTAATTCCCTCCACTAATCTGTCTCTCTCCTGGGTATACTTCTGGCAGTGGAAAATGACATGCTCCACACTTTCTTCCTCTCTCTCACAATAATCGCACATCCCTGTCGGGTGCTTACCTACCAGATGCAAAGTTTTATTTAGCCTAGTGTGTCCCATCCTTATCCTAGATAAAATATTCTCTTCCTTTGTATTTCTTGTCCCCATCCTGCCCTTCACTCCAACCGCACTCTGGATAGCATACAAATGTCGCCCTGTTTCCCCTGTATCCCACCTATGCTGCCACTCCTGCCTAATACACTCTTTAATCAGCGTTTTTGCCTCAGATTTACTCAGTGAAATATCCCACACCTCCCAGTGTCCCAGAGCCTGTTTAGCCAATTTATCTGCGACCTCATTTCCCTTAACCCCCCTGTGAGCTGGAACCCACATAAACACCACAGCCACCCCTTTGTTTCCGAGTCTATATAAAGTCTCATATATCTCATAGATCAAGTCCTGTCTGCTATCAGATGACCCTGATTTTATTGACAGCAAGGCTGCACTGGAATCCGAACAAAGGACTAAACCCTTGACCATCAGCTCCTCAATCCTCTGCAATGCAGCCACCAAAGCCAACAATTCGACTGTATACACAGACAGATGGGAAGATGTTCTTCTATTATCAGATATTTTTTAAGGCAGGGATATGGAAAGCAAATCCAGTGCAGCCCGTGTCAGGATCCTTTGATCCATCTGTGAATACTGGGGTAAGGGAATGATATATTGTACCCAACCGATCCTCTACTAAAATTGCAGCGTTTCCAAATTCTCTGCACCCTCGCATCTTTTCCAAAAAAAACAAATCAACTGATACTGGGTAGAAAAACCATGGAGGAGTGACTGGCAAAGGAACTGATGGGATAGCATTGTTACTCGATATCTCACACCTGTTATATAATATACAAGATAATTAGGGCTGATTAGCCCCTACCATAATCCCAGGTAAAACAATCAACATTCCTATTCTTAACACATACCCACTAACATCTAAAAATACATAAATAATTTCCCCAAGTATATACAATATAAATATAAATAACATACAATAAATAGCAATATAAATAATTCAATAAATAATTTCAACCCTTATTTACAAATGTTAAACCACCCCTCTAACTTACTATACATGTTTCCTTCCTGCTGGTGTCCTATAAAAGGCCCTCAACCCCTCACAGAGTCTTTTGCCTGGACACCCACAGGAAGCATGTTGGCAAAGGTATGTGAAATAAATCCTTTATCAATTATTTTACCAAATACTTAACCATAATAGTTATCTCCCAAGGGCATTCAAATTAACAAAGACAAATCCCAAAATACTGTGTGCATTTTAACAAATAATCATACTGACATTTACAACATTACAGATATAACATAATCACACAATACAACAAGTCATACAGTGGTGGCATCCCATCGTCACATTTCCTCCCCCCTTTCCCGAGAGTACAGTACTCTGAGTCATGTACTCTAGAAAGGCTATCTGCTACAAGGTTGGTTTTCCCTGCCACATACCGAACAGTAAAATTATAAGGTTGGAGGGACACATACCACCCTGTAAGACGACTGTTTACATCTTTCATTCTGTCCAACCACTGTAGGGCCCAATGATCTGTCTCCAACAAAAAATGATGCCCTAGTAAATAGTACTTTAGAGACCCTATTGCCCATTTCATGGCAAGACATTCTTTTTCTACCGTAGAGTATCTTGTCTCCCGGTCCAACAACTTACCGCTCAAGAACAGTACTGGGTGTCTCTCTCCCTTCTCCTCCTGGAGAAGTACTGCTCCAATGCCAACCCCTGAAGCATCAGTCTGTAAAATGAACGGGCGAGCAAAGTCTGGACTGTAGAGAACCTTCTCCCCAAAAATAGCCCTCTTCAGATCCTCAAACGCTCTGTCACACTCCTCTGTCCATTTTACCTTATTTGGTGCTGAAGCCTTAGTGAGGTCAGTCAACATTGCTGCTCTTTCAGCAAAGTGGGGGATGAACTTACTGTACCATCCTACCATTCCCATGAATGATCGTACTTTCTTTTTAGTGGTGGGTACAGGGTAGGTCCGGACGGCATCCACTTTACCTACTCGTGGTCTAATGACCCCCTGATCAACCACATGTCCCAGGTACTCCACCTGCTGCTGTCCGAACGCACATTTGCGTGGATTGATTGTCAGTCCAGCCCTCTTAATTAACTGAAGGACCTGCCTAAGGTGTATCAAATGTTCTTCCCAGGTCTGACTATAAATGACCACGTCATCCAGATAGGCAGCCGCAAAGTTTGATACTCTCCTTAACACTTGGTCCATCAGCCACTGAAAAGTTGCAGGTGCCCCCTGAAGGCCAAATGGCATGACCCTGAACTGAAAACTGCCATAAGGTGTTTTAAAGGCTGTAAGTTCCTTTGTTTCTGGTGCCAATGCCACCTGCCAATACCCCTTGCATAGGTCCAAAGTAGAAATAAATCTAGCCTTGCCCACTTTCTCTAATAATTCGTCAATCCGGGGCATGGGGTATGACTCAAATTTAGATACTGAGTTAAGGTATCTGAAGTCAATGCAGAATCTTAATGAGCCGTCCTTTTTGGGGACCAGCACAATCGGGCTACACCACTCACTGACTGACTCCTCAATCACTCCCAGCTGCAACATCAAATCAATTTCATGCTTCATTTTTGGTACCAATCGTTCCGTGATCCTATATGATTTTCTACGTGGAACAGTTTCCTCTTTCAAATAAACCTTATGACGTACCAATGTGGTGAAACCAGGTCTCTCCTGAAACAATTCCGGATCCAACAGTGCCTTTAACTCTCTCTGCTGATCCACCTGCAAATGAGACACTTGAAACACGTAAGGCTCTGACACATTTGTGGGAAAAGTCTGTTCTCTCTCCTCATCCACTTCCGTCGCACAAATGAAGTACTGTGGTGTCTCCTGAAGAACAGGTTGCTGCTGCTGATGACCAGGCCGCTGAAACTCTTTCAGTAAGTTAATATGGAAGGTCTGATATTTTACCTTTCCGTCAGGCATATATAGTTCATATGTCACTGAACTTAATCTCTTAGAAATTTCATATGGCCCCTGCCATCGAGCCAACAGCTTACTGTCACACAAGGGCAGCAATAACAAAACCTGTTGTCCTGGGTGAAAAACCCTTTTTCTGGCCTTCTTGTCATACCAAGTTTTTTGTTTGGCCTGCGCCGTCCTCATGTGCTCCTAAGCCAAAGCAGTCATTCGATCCAGTTTTTCTCTCATCTTAATAACATAAGAGACCACATTGTCCTGATCACTCGGTGGACTCTCCCAGTGCTCCTTTAATAAGTCCAGTGGGCCCCTCACCTGACGACCATACAGCAGTTCAAAAGGTGAGAACCCTGTTGAAGCCTGGGGCACCTCCCGGTAAGCAAACAGTAAATAAGGTACCCATTGATCCCAATCTGAGCCCGTTTCAGAAACAAATTTCCGCAGCATATTTTTAAGAGTCTGATTGAATCGCTCCACTAGTCCATCAGTCTGAGGGTGATATATAATACTCTTAATACCCAACAGCTTATATACTTGCTGCAACAATTTGGACAAGAAATTTGTTCCACAGTCTGTTAGAACTTCTCTGGGTATGCCTACCCTGGAAAACAACTGGATAAGGCAGTTGGCAACCTGCCTAGCCTTGATAGATTTCAGGGGAAAGGCTTCTGGGTACCGAGTAGCATAGTCACAAATTACTAGAATGTATTTATTACCTGAGGAGCTTCTCTCTAGGGGGCCAACTACATCCATCCCTATTCTATCAAAAGGTGTTCCGATGATTGGTAATGGTTGCAGTTGGGCACGTGCTACTCCCCTAGATGCTGTAATCTGACATATTGAGCACATTGTGCAGAACTCCTTTATCTGGGTATACATTCCCAGCCACACAAACCTTCTAGCAATTCTCTGCAAAGTTTTTTGGAATGCCAGATGACCTGCCCAAGGGATAGCATGTCCTAGTTCCACAATCTTTGGTGTGAGGTCCTGTGGCAAAGCTATGGTCATAACTTCACTGTGCTGTTGATATAAAATGCCCTTTTTAATGACATACAAGGTCTCAGCCAAATAATCAGTTTTACCCTGTTTCACACCCTCAATCTCCGAGACTTTATCAAACCATGGTTTAAGTGTTGGGTCAGCTTTCTGCAATGTAGCTATGTCAGGAGGGATGTCAAACTCTACTGACTGATTTAGCTGCGGTGTTCCTTCACCCAAGTTCTTTGCTGACGCTAACATCTTATCTCTTCTCTTCTGAGCCTTGGATTTGGGTTGCTTAATAGGGCCTGCCTCTATCTCAGAATCATAAAATGGTAATTCCTGAAGAGCATTGGCAGCCCTCTGTGCCCTAGTTGTCACCATATTACAATTTTTCACCACAGTTGTATTTACTCTCTGCTCAACAACGCCACCTGCCTGTCTCTCCTCCGTTTGTTCCTCTCTAACCTGTTGTATGATGTCCAACAAAGTTGGAACATCATTGCCAAGAATAACAGGATAAGGCAAATCAGGCACAAGAGCTACAGGAAGGAGATAAGTTTGACCCCCTACTGTTAAATAAACCTCAGCGGTCGGGTACAGTATCTTATCCCCATGGACACAACTTTTGTTTTATATACTCCACTGTGCCCTGAGGCTGAACAAGTGGGTCTAGGAACTGAACATAATAGTGACGGTTTCTGATTCTTTGTGGCAGGACATGAATATTGGGTGTGACCGATTTTATTACACTGATAACAGTGTATATCCTTATTTGCAACAACTCGTGACTTTTTGCTATCATCATGTCTGCTGTTTGTGATCTGACTGGGCCTAGAATACAACCTATTTTGAGCTGGACCACCCCTTTCACCCTCATTAAACTCACTCCGTGTGGTGAAAGATCTATCACGGCCGAGAGTAGGTCTCCTGCTCCCAGACCTGGCTGACAGAAAAACCTCCGCCAGATGAGCAGCGTCTTCTGCAGTTTTCGGGTCCCGCTCTTGTATCCAGACTCCCAGTTCCGGGTTCACCATGCGCAAAAACTGTTCCAAAATTAGTTGTTCCATAATGTCTTTTAAAGATAGGGTCTCTGGTTTAATCCATTTAAATAACAGGTCTTTTAGGCATATATAAAGTTCACGAGGGGTTTCGTCCTGATGAATGTCCAGGGACCGAAACCTCCTCCTATATATGTCAAATGTGATTTCATATTTATTCAAAATAGCTTCTTTGACTTTCCCATAATCATCCGTGTCAGAACTCAGAACTCAGAAAAGATTTATTGCCAAGTACATTAACAGATACTGATAACAGATCACTGATAACATACGAGGGATTTGACTTGACACAGAAAATGAACCTGCATTTCCGGTGACACGGCTGCATCTGAAACGCGCCTGCCAACAGGAGGGTACAGGTAGCATAGGAAATAATACAATAGGAAGGAGCAAAAAAAATCATTGATTTCAGAATAGTGGTCATATATGATCAATATTATGATTACAAAGGGGAAAAAAAAGCCCTCAATGCACAATCAGAAGACCAAAAAAGTTCACAGGACACAAAGAGAGCAGTGAGTGTGTCATCTTTATCATCTATTTGTGGAGCAGTATGAGTGTAATGTTGAAGTAAGTGTTGTATCAGTTAAGAACAGCAAGGACTCTTGGCAGGAGATGTTTTGTCTGGCTACTGGCAATTGTCCTTGGCAATTGTCCATGCAGCTGCCTGTCCGAAGGCCATGAGCTCAGTGTTTTGAAAAACAAAGACTGCAGATGATCAGGAGGATTTTTGTGAGGGAGAGATTAAGTCGAATAGTACTGATCACAGAGAGGGAACTTTATATTCTCTTACAGATTCAGTACTTAATCCTTCATTGCTGGGCGTTGAGTCCATCGTGGATAGACCTAAGCGTAATCATGATGTAATCCACCTTCCGAGACAGTTCTCCATTTGTCGCTATCAGGGTCCTCTCCATTTTTTCAATTTGATGGATGCACCTCGCCTGGCCAGCATTTTGATAGGTTGTATCCATCTTCAACAATTTGCGGTACACCAGGACAATCCCAGATCCAATCAGAACGATCCCAATCACCATTACTACGAAGACGTACAAATCTTCTACATCTTCGATAAAAAGATTAGTCAGGCACAAGAGTTTCCAATTACTTGTCTCCCTAAATAGCCCGCAGCAGCTGTTCCTGCGGGGCAAACAACCTCCCCCGGGGCACTTTTCCTCGTTGAAAAGATAGTGTCAATTGCGTTCAAAGCCCAGCTTATTAATTCCATAATTTCATTTCGATAATCAGCAGTAAAGACGCAGACAGACGACAGCAAGCTGGGATCCAGTTAGTTTGGGGAGGAGGAAATGGGTCGGGAGCAAGAGAGAAGAGAAAAGGCGTCTGCTCTCTTTGGAGGGCGGAAGTGAAAGGTCAGCAACATCCATCAGTACATATGCGCTCCGCGCTTTACCTGTAAGTAGAGGAGCAAGATGGATAGCCCACTCTTCTTCCCTCCAGCGGCAGACTGTAGCGATCCTCTTGAACGTTGTCAGGTAATGCTCGATATCGTCCTCGGGTGAGAGAGGATTCAGCCTGGGCTCGTGGTGCACTGGTGTCCTCCTCGGCTGCACCTGCAACGGCAAATCTTCCTCCTGCAGGCCGACCCGACTGGCCGTCACCTTGGGGTCCTCCCCCAAAGCGCCGTCATCACCACTATGCTCCACCCGGCTCCCGTACTCCTCTCTCAGCTCCGTAACCTGCGACTGCACCCGACGAATTTGCTCATTCACAGCCTGCCACCTTTGGTCACGGAGAGAGGCTTCTTCCTCCAGCTGGCGATCTCTGAGAGTCAGCGAACGCACCACAGATTTCACCAGGCTCGTTAGCTCCTCGAGCTCGCCCAGTCCGCTGACTCCCGGGTCCTCAGCCGCCATACCTGCGTCTAGGTCAGGCTGCTCCTCCTTCCTCGCTTTCCTCCTCGACATGAGTCCTTCCGTCCCCCAAACGCCACAATGTCCCGGCAACGGACCACCGCTGCCACCAAATGTGATAATGTAGCGTCGAGGCGAGGCAGATTTCAATTTTCCATTAGTCCATTTATTTCAATAATCTACAAGCAAAGTTTCCAGGAAAACATCTGACACGATCCTTCAAACAAAATGCACTTCGCCAACCAAGAAGCATACCAAGAACAATAAGCAATCTGCAATCAGCAATCAGCAACGTTACTCTTCTTCTTCTTCTTCTTCTTCTTCTATTTTTGGCGGGGGCACCCAACTTAAAGGCGCATTACCGCCATCCAGCGTTGGAGTGTGGACCAGACATTATACCCCAATCATCCTCCAAAAAAACCCCAAAAACCCTATATTCTATTAATTAGCCCCATATCTAAGTAGACCAACAACTTTCTTACCCCATCCCCCACCATCATGCTTAAGTTAGCATCACCCACCCCTAATTCTCTAATTCCCTCCACTAATCTGTCTCTCTCCTGGGTATACTTCTGGCAGTAGAAAATGACATGCTCCACACTTTCTTCCTCTCTCTCACAATACTCGCACATCCCTTTCGGGTGCTTACCTACCAGATGCAAAGTTTTGTTTAACCTAGTGTGTCCCATCCTTATCCTAGATAAAATATTCTCTTCCTTTGTATTTCTTGTCCCCATCCTGCCCTTCACTCCAACCGCACTCTGGATAGCATACAAATGTCGCCCTCTTTCCCCTGTGTCCCACCTATGCTGCCACTCCTGCCTAATATACTCTTTAATCAGTGTTTTTGCCTCAGATTTACTCAATGATATATCCCACGCCTCCCAGTGTCCCCGAGCCTGTTTAGCCAATTTATCTGCAACCTCATTTCCCTTTACCCCCCTGTGAGCTGGAACCCACATAAACACCACAGCCACCCCTTTGTTTCTGAGTCTATATAAAGTCTCATATATCTCATAGACCAAGTCCTGTCTGCTATCGGATGACCCTGATTTTATTGACAGCAAGGCTGCACTGGAATCCGAACAAAGGACAAAATCCTTGATCATCAGCTCCTCAATCCTCTGCAATGCAGTCACCAAAGCCAACAATTCGACTGTATACACAGACAGATGGGAAGATGTTCTTCTATTAGCAGATATTTTTAAGGCAGGGATATGGAAAGCAAACCCAGTGCAGCCCGTGTCAGGATCCTTTGATCCATCCGTGAATACTGGGGTAAGGGAGTGATATATTGTACCCAACCGATCCTCTACTAAAACTGCAGCGTTTCCAAATTCTCTGCACCCTCGCATCTTTTCCAAAAAATACAAATCAACTGACACTGGGTAGAAAAACCATGGAGGAGTGACTGGCAAAGGAACTGATGGGATATATGTTCTATCACATAACTTCATATCCCTAGCCACTTTCCCAGCGTGAAATGCAAAATTCTCCCCTTTACCTCTTTCCCCCTCCCAACAAGGCAACAACACTCTGACTGTAGGGTGTTTCTCTTGAGCGTGCCCCTGCAGATTGACCCAATAACTCATCATCATCTGCTTACGCCTGATACTTAATGGCATTTCCCCCATTTCCACCTGGAGGGCAGCAACAGGAGTTGTTTTAAAAGCCCCACAGCAGATCCTCAGTGCTTGGGCCTGGATGACATCCAACTTGCTCAACGTGGTTTTGGCAGCAGATCCATATACAATACACCCATAATCCAATATAGACCTAATTAACGCAACATAAATGTTTCTCATAGCCGTTCTGCTAGCACCCCACTCAGCCCCTGTCAAACACCTCATCACATTCAGTACTTTTTTGCACCTAGCTGACATCTTCTGAATATGCTCCCTCCAAGTTAGATTAACATCAAACCAGATACCCAGAAACCTGAAAACTTTGACTTGTTCCAATTCCTGAGCGTACAATGTTAACTGGGCATCAGCTACCCTTTTCCTTGTAAACACTACCACCTTTGTTTTCTCAACAGAGAATTTAAATCCCCAGGAATATGACCACCCCTCCACTGCACTTATCGCTTCTTGTATTTTCCCTCTTATATACTTAAAATTACTCCCTCTTTTCCATAATGCCCCATCATCAGCAAATAAAGAACGGCCAATGTCATTGTTCACAACAGAAAAAACATCATTTATCATAATAGAAAAAAGTACTGGGCTTATAACACGGGCTGCACGGTGGCGCAGTGGTTTAGCACTGTGGCAGCACAGTTTTACCCTCGGCCGGGGGGACCGCGGGGATCATGAGATCATGGGTTCGATCCCAGCCCCCGACCAACAGTGAGCTGTGTGGAGTTTACATGTTCTCCCTGTGTTGCGCGGGTTTACTCCGGGATTTCTCCGGTTTCCTCCTGCATACCAAAAACATGTAGGTTTAGGGCGCTCGCGCACGCAGCGACCAGCTGCCGGTGGCTTGTCACCAGACTGCAAACCAAGTCTACCTACGGGTACAAATAAGTAACAAAAAAAAAAAAAAAAAAAAAAAAATAACACTACCCTGGGGGGTGCCATTTTCCACCAAGTACCTATCTGACATGGCTCTGCCCACTCTAACTTGAATGTACCTATTAAACAAAAAATCCTTTATCCAGTTAAATGTTCTCCCAGATATTCCTATCATACTTAGCTTTATCATCAGCCCCTCCTTCCACAACATGTCATACGCTTTTTCCACGTCAAAGAATACCGCAATTACCAACTCTTTGTTTACCTGAGCCTTCCGTACCTCTGTCTCCAAACACACAACAGGATCCATAGTTCCCCTTCCTTTTCTAAATCCACTCTGATGTGGTGACAAAATTCCTCTACTTTCAAGATAGAAAGCAATCCTATCTGTGATCATTCTCTCCATTATTTTCCCCAAATGCGACGTTAAAGCTATAGGCCTGTAACTCGCTGGGTCTGAGGGATCCTTTCCAGGTTTCCTTATAGGAACAATCACAGCTTCTTTCCATGCAGATGGGAGCTTTCCCTTTTCCCACACTTTGTTGTAAACTTCCAATAGTTTCCTCCTTGCCAAAGTCCCTAAGTGTTTCACCATGATGTAACAGATACTGTCTTTCCCAGGGGATGTTAATCCTGATTTGTTTACCGCTCTTTCCATTTCATCTAGAGTGAAAGGAGAATCCAACGGGCTACTAAAATCACACCTTTCCTCCAAAACCCCAGGGTGTGCTAAACTCGTCCTACTTCTTCCTCTTTTACCCTCTTCAGTCAAATTACCTGAGCTATGAATTTGAGTCAGGCTCTTTGCTATCATTGCTGCTTTCTCCCCATCAGTTATTGCAATCTCTCCCCCACTTTTTAATATTGGGTACTGCCATTCCCTCCTGACTCCCCTCATAGCCTTGATCATGCTCCATACATCTCCCACGGCTGTTGATCTACCTACAGTACTACAGTATCTCTGCCAGCTTTCTCTCTTGGCCCTCCGGATAGTTTTCCTGGCTTTTGCCAGTGCTCTCTTATAATTAATCAAGTTTTGCCAATTATGAGTTCTCCTTAGGACCTTAAGCATCTTATTCCTCTCTTTAATAGCTCTAGTGCACTCCTCTGTCCACCAAGGCACTGCTTTCTTTAATCTTTTCCCTTTACTTTTAGAAATTGACTGATTGGCTGCTTCCAGAAAAATAGTTTTAATACTTTCCTCCATGCTTTCAATGTCTTCACTGACCTCTACTAGGGGAAGGTCTCTCTCACAAATAAACTTAAATAATTTCCAATTAGCAGTGCTAAAAACCCACCTCCCTTCCCTGTGGCCACTTACCCTATTCACTGAAATAAAAAGATTACAATATACTGGAAAATGATCACTTCCCACTGAAGACTCCTCCAAAACCTCCCACTCACACACACTTGCAATATTACTAGTCACCAATGTCAAGTCAAGAACTGAACCACTCCCCGTATGTACATCAATTCTAGTTGCTCTACCATTGTTCAAACATACTAGCTTCTTCTCTTCCAAGAGTTCTTCAATAATCTCACCATTTAGGTCTGTATAATTTGCCCCCCATAACACATTATGGGCATTAAAATCCCCACAAACTACCACCCTGCTCCCATCTATCCCCTCCATCTGAGATAACTGACTCAATGTCAGTCTCCTACAAGGATTGTACAAATTAACGACTACTAATTCCCCCACTTTAGTCCAAATTTCAACTACCACGTATTCCAGCTCATCCCCTTTACCTATCTCTCTAAACTGAATTCCCTCCCTCACAGATGTTGCACACCCACCTCCCATTCCCTCCTTCCTATCATTCCGAATAGAAACATATCCCACTATTTTAAAATCCAGATTAGGTTTCAACCACGTCTCCTGAACACAAATGACAACTGGTTTGTCTGAAAGTTCCTCAGTATATCTTTTGAATTCCTGTCCATTTGCCACCAAACTTCTTGCATTCCATTGAATCACTATAACCATCCTCACAATTCCTTTCCAGTCGATGCTTGATCCTGATTTGTCTGGCTACTGAGCCCACTCCTCACCTCCTCCCAAGTTAAACCACTGAAACCAAGATGATTAGCTGCTGCCTTCACTATTATTTGAATTCTTTCAGTTTTAGACTTTACTTCCATTGTGGCATTCACAACTCCAGCTATAAAGATAACCAGTCTCTTCAGATCAACCTGAATTTCCCCATTCCGTACCAGCTCTCTTTCCCCTACAGGCAGCCTCCCCCCAGTCCTTTGCCCATTCCCTCCTCCCTGGTCCATCCTTTTCACTGCTTCAGCATAAGAAACTTTACTCTGTACCCTGACTCGCTGAATTTCCCTTTCTCTCATCATACTTTCACAGCCTCCATAGGCCACACTATGATTCCCGCCACAGTTACAACACTTTGGCGTTTCTTGCTTACATTCTCCATACTGGTGGTTGCCCCCACACCTTGCACACCTTTTCCTCCATCTACAAGTGTTAGCTATGTGTCCAAACCTTTGGCAATTATAGCACCGAATTGGATTAGGGACAAATTCTCTTACCCCATACCTCAAAAAGCCCAAACTTACACTTCTGGGGAGCACCTCTCCTTCAAACTCAACCACCACGCCCTCAGTGTCTCTCCTCTGTCCTTCCCGGGTGGCCTGTAACCTACGAGCTGCCTTTACTACCCCCCTTTTAAATTAGCTTTAACTTCTTCCATTGTCATTCCTTTTGGCACCCCCCAAATTACACCCTTGTTCCACTTTGATCCGTTATCAATAATGCTTGTATTTTTCACTTTAAATCGCCCAACCTCCCTCATTTTGTCAGCTCTTTCCCTTTGCTCCTCACTCCTGCACACAATCAGTAGATTTCCATCTCTCAATACCTTTGCCATGTATATACTGTATCTCCTACCTGATTTTTCAATATTGTTGTTAATTTAATTGGACTCATTGTGGATATCCCCTTTTCGTCCTCAAACCTTTCAATAATTTTTAACTCGGCTCCTTCCTGCCCTCCTCCCTCCGCACCACCACCACTTCCACTACTTCTAGCCTTCTTTGCATTATTACCGGGAAAGTTATTCTCCCTTTTCTCTTTTCCTTTCCCACTTCCCTGCCCAGTATCCATACTATCTTCACTGTCCCACAAATCAGAATCTCCCCAGTCTGGCCCATTCACAACGCTGCTGCGCCGACCCGCCACACCTGTCTTTACCCTGCTCCTCCTCTCCATTTTCCCATGCCCGCAGACTCCAGTCCCATCACCCAACCTCCTTGCCAAACCGACCGACAAACTTCTCTGGCTCTCTCTCGGAGATCTAACCATCCGTCGCTTCTTTTCGTTTGATGAAGTTCAAAGTTTCGGCGTTCCGTCTCTACCGCCAACAACCAGCAATGTTACTCGATATCTCACACCTGTTATATAATATACGAGATAATTAGGGCTGATTAGCCCCTACCATAATCCCAGGTAAAACAATCAACATTCCTATTCTTAACACATACCCACTAACATCTAAAAATACATAAATAATTTCCCCAAGTATATACAATATAAATATAAATAACATACAATAAATAGCAATATAAATAATTCAATAAATAATTTCAACCCTTATTTACAAATGTTAAACCACCCCTCTAACTTACCATACATGTTTCCTTCCTGCTGGTGTCCTATAAAAGGCCCTCAATCCCTCACAGAGTCTTTTGCCTGGACACCCACAGAAAGCATGTTGGCAAAGGTATGTGAAATAAATCCTTTATCAATTATTTTACCAGATACTTAACCATAATAGTTATCTCTCAAGGGCATTCAAATTAACAAAGACAAAGCCCAAAATACTGTGTGCGTTTTGACAAATAATCATACTGACATTTACAACATTACAGATATAACATAATCACACAATACAACAAGTCATACAGTGGTGACATCCCATTGTCACAACGGACCTTTAGGAGAAAAGGAAGATGACTGCCAAGATCAGAGTGGCAAGTGTTAACAGGTTTTCCGTTATGAAACTTGATCAATTTTTAAAACAGCAATTTAAAGTTGACTTCCCAGAGCGTGTTAAGGAGGGCCATGAATTTTCAAAGGAAGACCATCAGTTCATACACACGTGGACAAAATTGTTGGTACCTCTCTGTTAATGAAAGAAAAACCCACAATGGTCACAGAAATAACTTGAATCTGACAAAAGTGGTAAAAATATTCTATGAAAATTAACCAATGAAAATCAGACAATGCTTTTGAATTGTGGTTCAACAGAATTACTTTAAAAAACAAACTCATGAAACAGGCCTGGACAAAAATGATGGTACCCCTAGAAAAGATTGAAAATAATGTGACCACAGGGACATGTTCAACCAAGATGTGTCCTCTAATTAACATCACAGGTGTCTACAAACTTGTAATCAGTCAGTCGATCTATTTAAAGGGTGACAAGTAGTCATTGTGCTGTTTGGTGACATGGTGTGTACCACGCTAAACATGGACCAGAGGAAGCAAAGGAGAGAGTTGTCTCAGGAGGTCAGAAAGAAAATTATAGACAAGCATGTTAAAGGTAAAGGCTATAAGACCATCTCCAAGCAGCTTGATGTTCCTGTGACTACAGTTGCACACATTATTCAGAAATTTAAGATCCACAGGACTGTAGCCAACCTCCCTGGAAGCGGCCGCAGGAGGAAACTTGATGAAAAATGGAAGAGACGGATAATACGAATGGTAACAAAAGAGCCCAGAACAACCTCTAAGCACATTCATAGTGAACTCCAAGGTCAAGGTACATCAGTGTCAGATCGCACCATCCGTCGTTGTTTGAGCCAAAGTGGACTTCATGGGAGACGACCAAGGAGGACACCACTGTTGAAAACAAATCAGGGGCACATGAGTTTGTTTTTTAATCAAGGGCGCATGTGCACGCAGCGACCGGCAGCTGGTGAAAAAAGTCCGTCATCTGTGTGTGTTTTTATGTACTTTTATATGTTTTTACGAAATCCTCTGTGTCGTTTCTGCCCTGGAGTGTTTGTGGACTGTATGGCGAAGCGCTCCCTGGTTCCAACAACATGGACTTCCTTCCCTTTCTTGCACTGCTGCTACTTTTCCTCCGGCTCTTTGTCTATGAGGCAAGTGCGTTCGGCATCATGACGGGCAGGATACATTATTCCAGGGACATGTTGCTGCATTTAAACACGGTTGATGCAGCGGCTGTGATTGAGCCTAAGCCGCAACTGCCAGACTTTATTTTGAGAGACGGACATAGCGGTGAAAAGAGAGTCGGGAGAGACTGCAGAAGGAAGTGCGGAAGGCGTGGAGGTGTGAAATTGCGCCTGAGAAGACGTCAGTTTGGTAACATTCCTCTTCCTTCGATGATTTTTGGGAACGTACAGTCTCTGAGAAACAAGGTGGATGAAATTCAAGGGAATGTACGCTACCAGAAGGACTTTAAGAACTGCTGTGTCATGGCTTTCACGGAATCTTGGCTTAGTGCGCATGACCGAGACGCAGACCTGTGGATTGACGGCTTTGGAGCCCCGCTGCGCTCGGATCAGCAGGAAGAGGTAACAGAGAAGCGTCAGGGGGGCGGCGTATGTTTATACATTAATAAGCAGTACTGCACATCTGTCACGGTCAGAGAGCGCATCTGTACACCCGATGTGGAGCTGCTGTCTGTGTCACTATGCCCCTTTTATTTGCCTTGCGAGTTCCCTCAGCTTTTCATCACAACTGTGTACATTCACCCGAGGGCAGACAATGACTCTGCCTGCAGCACAATCTTTGATGTGATCCAGCAGCTGCAATCAATTTCTCCAGAGGCGCCAAACTTAATTCGTGGGGATTTTAACCATGTTTCTTTAAAGAAGACACTTAAAAACTTTTATCAGTATGTCTCCTGCCCAACCAGGCGAAAAAAGACATTGGACCTGTGCTATGGATCCATAGAGAGGACCTATAAATCACTCCCTCTTCCTCCTTTAGGATCCTCAGATCACAACTGTGTACATTTGCTGCCCACATATAAAACTGCTCTCAGAAGAGGCAAGGTGGAGACGAGAGACATTGATGTGTGGACAGAAGATTCAGTGCACAGCCTCCAGGAATGCTTTAACTGTACAGACTGGGAGATGTTCACACTGGCCTGCGGGGACGATTTGGACTCTTTGGTGGACGTCACATGCTCATACATGGCTTTCTGTAAAAATAAGATTGTTCCACATAAACGTGTTCAAACAACAAACCATGGGTTACAAAATCAGTTAAAGCGTACCTGTGGTGGTCGTGAAAAAAAAAGATATTATATTGAGCCCCTGTCTCACGTTCTAGTTCAAGTTTAAGTTCAAGTTCAAGTTCAAAGCAATGTGATATAAATCCATTGCTGATGTGCTGGTTCAGCTATGTCAGCAAAACATGGGTGCAGCCATACTAGCGGCTACATGGCCTGCCAGGACGCTTCCTGTGACGTAGTAGCGTGGATACCGCGATCTGGATCAATATTGGCTGAGCCTGGAGTGCCTGGATGAGCAGTGGCTTTCGGGATATTCAAATTCAAATTCAAACGTTTATTTCAAACTCAGGGTTCATATTAAATGCAGAACTAAAACGAGTAGAAAATAAATAAATAAATGCTTAAATTCAGCGGGTCGTCTCGTCTGATCTGAGGTTGTAACGGCCGCCAGACGGCAGATGATTCGGCTCCTCCCTCGCCGCTATACAGAGCAGCAGACACTCGGCGCTCTTGTAACAACAAAAACATACAATGCGATATGGATATCGCAACATGGCGGAATGTAAAGCCTTTGGATGTCTCAATAATAAGCGAAAAAACAAAGATAAACACTTCTTTTGTGTACCCAAACCCAGCTCACCTTGTCAGAAGATCGTAGCGGAAAAGTGATTGCGCAATCTCGGTACAGGGCACAGACGAATCCTTTCAGACGAAATTGCGTTGTGTGTGAGGACCACTTCGTCACTTTCACCCTCAGAAGACCTTTCTGGCTCAAACCTGTAGCCATGTTGGACGAATTCTTCCTCAGAGTCCGACAATTCAGCCATAATAGAATAAAAACACTCACAACAGCACCCTAGTCGCTCATACAGACGGGAGTATTGACTTTTCAGTGTCAACGAAATGACGTCACATCCACATGTGTCATGGCTGCGCGCAGAGTTTTCATTGGCTGGCCATGCCTGCGGTCGTATTTGCATATTTCTCTGGTGGTATATGGCTGGCAATAATTATTTAACCAAATAACGAATACTTTGCCTAATGTTTTCAAGTTGAATGCGTTTAGATGACCACTACAGGTACACTTTAAATCCTGCTTACAGAGGAAAGCACTTGCCTTTAAACAGGGGTCTGTTTCTGAGCTACAGGTTGCCACAAAAGAGCTGAAATCCAAAATTTTAAGAGCAAAACAGAATTATAAATCAGAATTGGAAAGCAAGATGGCAACAAAGAAACTTGGTTCAGCCTGGGCCAGTATGAAAACTATTGCAGGCCTTCAGAGCACAGAGCGCAGTAATCGTGTGTTTTTAGATGGTTTTAATTCAGACACAGAGATGGCTACCCTAAATTGTTTTTATGGTCGTTTTGACTCCTTTGATTTTAGCACAGAAACCCAAGCTTTGAAACAGAAACTCAAAGACAATCAGCACTTTAATATTGAGGTGCAGGATATTAAAAGGGAGTTCTGTGCTGTAAAAGTGAACAAAAGTCAGGGCCCTGATAATATATGTGGGCGCTTGGTAAAGTCCTGTGCACATGAACTGAGTCCTATATTTCATTACATTTTCAATAAGTCCTTACAGACACAACATGTGCCTAAGATCTGGAAAGAAGCTGTGGTTGTTGCCGTTCCAAAATCCAGCTGTCCTAAAACGGTAAACGACTTTAGACCAGTTGCTTTGACTTCAATTTTAATGAAAATTTTTGAAAAACTGGTCAGATGTGAGGTCCTAAAGCAGACTGAACATGCATTGGATCCTCTGCAGTTTGCCTATAGGCCTCACAGAGGAGTGGAGGATGCCACTGTCACTCTGTTTAACATGCTTTTTAAACATCTGGATTTTAATGGGACACACGCCAGACTTTTATTTGTGGACTTTTCCTCCGCCTTTAATACAATCCAACCTCATATTTTAGTTGAAAGGCTCCTGCAGCAATTTGATTTGAGCAATAATCTGGTGGGTTGAATTCTGGATTTCTTAACCAACAGGACGCAGAGAGTAAGGGTCAATGGTACATTGTCTGACCTAAAGTGCTATTCTACTGGCTCTCCTCAGGGGTGCGTGTTGTCACCACTACTCTTCATCCTGTACACAAACATGTGTCAGAGCAGACATGACAAAAGACACATTATAAAGTATGCTGATGACTCAGTTATTGTCAGTCTCCTCCAGGATGGTGAGAGTGGCCACGGCCCAGTAGTTGATGATTTTGTTCACTGGTGTGAGGATTCCTACCTGCAGCTGAATACGACAAAAACTAAAGACATGATTATTGACTTTAGGAGGAAAAATCCCAGGCACAAAGTCACCGTACTAAAAGGCCAGACCACCGAATGTGTACAATCCTACAAATATCTTGGGACGATTATTGACAGTAATTTAAACTTTGAAGAGAACTGTGAAAGGGTGTGCAAAAAGGGTCAGCAACATTTGCACTGCTTGAGAAAACTTGCACGCTTCCAAGTTGACCGAACCATAATGACAATGTTTTATCGGGCTTTTATTGAATCTGTTTTATCCTTTTCTTTAGTGTCATGGTTTGGTCAGATAAAACTGAAACAGAGGAAATCCTTGGATCAGGTAGTTAGATGGTCCAGTCGTTTGCTTGGTGAGCCACAGCTGAGCCTGATATTCCTGTACACCAGACAAGTACAGAGGATGGCTACCTCCATTTTAAATGATGACTTCCACCCTTTGCACTGCCACTTTCAGCTTCTTCCCTCAAGACAGAGGTTTGCTGTCCCAAAAAGTAGAACCCAGCGCTACAAAAACAGCTTTGTCCCTGCTGCTGTCAAAGAGTTGAACAAGCTGTAACAATATATTGTACATAATTTAGGTACCTATTTATTAACTCCGTTTTATACTTACTTATTTTTGTAGGATGTCACTTGGGTTCTAAATATTTTATTGGGTTTTAGACCTTTGAGTTTTTAACCTCTTTGACTAGTTTTTAACTTTTAATATGACCCTTCTCTCTTACCTCTGGTTTTTCTCCCATCTCTTTGTCTTTTTATACCCTGATTGATGGAGCCTTGAGTATTCTTATCATATTTATAGTCAGCTTCATATGTGCCTGTGTTTGTGTCTATGTTGAATGTAATTTGTGGCTTGTAAATATGGATGTCACCAGACTGCAAAACAAATCTACCTACGGGTACAAATAAAGTAACCTGAACCTGAACCTAAACCTGAAATCATAAAAAGCCAGACTGAAATTTGCCAAACTGCATGTTGACAAGCCACAAAGCTTCTGGGAGAATGTCCTATGGACAGACGAGACAAAACTGGAACTTTTTGCCAAGGCACATCAGCGCTATGTTCACAGACGCAAAAATGAAGCATACCAAGAAAAGAACACTGTCCCTACTGTGAAACATGGAGGAGGTTCTGTTATGTTCTGGGGCTGCTTTGTTGCATCTGGCACTGGATGTCTTGAATCTGTGCAGGGTACAATGAAATCTCAAGACTATCAAGGTATTCTAGAGAGAAATATGCTGCCCAGTGTCAGAAAGCTTGGTCTCAGTCGCAGGTCATGGGTCTTGCACTGCAAAAAATGACTTCTTAGTAAGAAAAAAATATCTGAAATCAAGGATACAATTCTTGTTTTTTGTATGACAAGATATTTTTTCTTGTCGTGCAGTTTTCTATAAGAAAATCTGACCTATTATAAGATTTTTTTTTCCTTGTTTTAATCAATTTAATCTGGTTTCAAGTAAGAAATTTCTGCCAATGGAGCAAGAAAATTTTACTTATGAAATTTCTTAAAACAAGTATAATTTTTTTCCCGGAAATTTATACTTATTTCAAGCAATTTGATAAGTAAAATTTTCTTGCTCCATTGGCAGAAATTTCTTACTTGAAACCAGATTAAATTTCTTAAAACAAGGAAAAAAAAATCTTATAATAAGTCAGATTCTTACAGAAAACTGCACGACAAGAAAAAATATCTTGTCAGACAAAAAACAAGAATTGCATCCTTGATTTCAGATATTTTTTCTTACTAAGAAGTCATTTTTTTGCAGTGTGCAACAGGATAATGACCCAAAACACACAGCTAAAAACACCCAAGAATGGCTAAGAGCCAAACATTGGACTTGTGGGCTATATTAATCATATATTCCATAACCTACATATGTTGAAGCATGTGGGAATGTTTGGTGATTACATATGTAAGGCGACTTCGCACCTCTGAAAGGACAAAGACTCTCAACCGCCAGTGAAGAACGAAGACGTTCCCAGACACTGCGGTGGAGACTGGAGGAGCTACCCTCACCCCCCCAGGGCGAAGAGAGGAAGTACCAAGACAATGGGGGGATTAAGATAATGAGGGATGTCAGCCTTTGATATGCATGTCTTTTGTTATGTGCAAGTATAAAGTCAGAGAGCCGGAGGTATTCGGTCTCTTTTTTCCTTCTGCTGCTTCTGCACTTAGATGAGACTTGTTAGGAGAGCTGATAATAAACTTTGGTTTATATATCATACCGCCTCGTTCTTTCAAGCTCTTCTACACTGGTGAGCCCTGACGCGAGTATGGACCTGAGGCGTTCCCCCGCGATCGACTCATCTGTGGCGACCCAGGCAGACGCCAGCGCCCACGCAGACAGGGGAACAGATGGACGACTTTCCCCCCCCCGGCAGAAGGGATTGAGAGGGCTCAACCGAGCATCAGCGCCGCTGAGAGAGCCGAAGCAAGGCACTCTCACCCTGCGGACACATCAGTGACGGTCTACACGAATGCCGTCGCTGTCAAGCTGCCGGACTTCTGGCAGGAAGACCCCGCCTCGTGGTTTCAACAAGCTGAAGCCCAGTTTACACTGGCGGGCATCACGGCTGACGATACGAAATTCTATCATATCGTCTCCAAACTCGACGCCGCCACTTCGAGGTGTGTGCGGAGCATGATCCGGCGGCCGCCGGCCCAAGACAAATATGAAACACTGAAAGCAACCATCGTGGCAAATTACGTCCCCTCAGCTGAAGAGAGAGCCGAGAAGATCCTGGCGGTCTACGGCCACAGAGGGTGCAAACCTAAAGCCCTCATGGAGGATTTGCTGCAGCTTAAAGAAGAGGAAAATGACAACTTCCTCTTCCAATTCATATTCCTCAGCACGCTGCCGCCACACATGAGAGGGACGCTCGCCAACATGAGATGCAGCACCCAGCAAGACTTCCGCGTGCTCGCCAACGAAGCTCAACGGCTCGTCAACGCCTGCAAGGAGCAGACACCCACAGCAGCATCCGCAGACCTCAACGCTGATGCCCAGAACCACAAAGAGCCACAACCCACTGAGCAGATCCAACCCGCGGTGACAGCGACACGGCCAAAACGTAACAGACGGAGCGACGTCTGTTATTATCACCACCGCTTCGCCGAGAAGGCCCGCAAATGCATTCCCCCCTGCAAATTTACGATTTCGGGAAACGCCAAAGCCGAGAGCCGTTAACAGCAGCGGTTCTCGGCGAGAAGAGTAAGCTGTTATATGTGACGGATGGACACACCGGCAAGCAGTTCCTTATTGATACAGGAGCTCAGTTGAGTTTCGTCATGCCCTCCCAAGCAGATCGAGCCATGGGCACCCGGGGCAACGGAGCGGTGGCAGCCAACGGCTCCAACATTGACACTTTCGGCGAAAAGAGCCTGCACCTCCACATCCACGGCCGCAACTACAGATGGACATTTGTTGTAGCGGCGGTGAGTTTTAACTTGTTAGACGCAGATTTTTTGTGTGCACATGGGTTATTAGTGGATCTAGCGAATAGACGCTTGGTTAATGCACTGTCCTTTGCTTCTATTCCCTGCTCAGCCCGAGTTTCTCCACCACCCGTGCAGGCTAGCGTCACCACGGCAGGAGGTAAGTTTGAGCAACTCCTCACCCAATTTCCAGCACTCACAATTCCCAAATTCTCAGCCACTGTGGCTAAACACGGGGTTGAACACTTTATTCCCACAACGGGCCCACCCGTATTTGCCAAAGCTCGCCGCTTAGACACGGCCAAGCTCAACATAGCTCGGGACGAGTTTACTACCCTTGAAAAATTAGGCATTGTTAGACGCTCGAAGAGCCCTTGGGCCTCACCACTTCACATGGTTCCGAAACCCGACGGTTCTTGGAGACCGTGCGGAGATTACCGCAGATTAAACAATGCGACAGCGCATGACCACTACCCAATTCCTCACATTCAGGATTTTTCACTACATCTGGCGGGTGCGCGCATTTTTTCAAAAATAGACCTGGTCCGCGGTTATCATCAAGTCCCAGTTCGAGCAGAGGACATTCCTAAAACAGCTGTAATAACCCCTTTCGGCCTTTTTGAATTTCTGCGAATGCCTTTTGGCCTCAAAGGCGCTACTCAAACTTTTCAGCGGATGATGGACGCAGTATTACGCGACCTTCCTTTTGTTTTCGTCTACCTCGACGACATGCTGGTAGCCAGCTCGTCTGAGAAAGAACACGAGCAGCACCTCACTACGGTTTTTCAGAGACTAGAAGAGCACGGGTTAATAATCAATCCAGCCAAATGCAAATTCGGCGTGTCACAAATTGATTTTTTAGGACACAAAGTCTCTCCGAAAGGGGCAGTTCCACTTCCAGACAAAGTTCACACGATAAGAAGTTTCCCGTGGCCACAAACGGTCAAATCGCTGCAAGAATTTTTAGGAATGGTTAATTTTTACAACCGTTTCCTCCCCCACGCAGCTCAGCTCATGCAGCCCCTATATGACGCACTCAGAAAAAAGAAAGCTTCCAACGCGGTCGAATGGACCCCGGAGCGCGAACGCGCCTTCGCGGAAGTAAAGAGCACTCTAGCTAATGCCACATTGTTAGTTCACCCCGATCCCTCGGCCCGCATTGCGCTAACCACAGACGCTTCGGACCTAGCTATAGGGGCAGTTGTAGAACAACATGTCAGCGGGATCTGGCAACCTTTAGCATTCTTCAGCAAATCGCTAAACCAAACTGAACGTAAGTACAGCACTTTTGACAGGGAGCTGCTAGCGCTTCCATCCGCCACTTCCAGTTCTGGTTAGAAGGGCGGAGTTTCACGGCTTTTGTAGACCACAAACCGCTCACCTTTGCTATGGCTAAAATTTCAGAACCATGGTCAGGCAGGCAACAAAGACAGCTGGCTGCGATTTCAGAGTTCACCACAGACATTCGACATGTGGCAGGCAAACTTAACGTGGTAGCAGACTGCCTCTCTCGCGCTGTGACATCACCAGAGCGCGAGGAGACAGATTATACTACCTCAGCCGCAGAACTTTTCACTAACGCGGACACATACGCAGCACCTATCCATGCAGGGATAGATTATGCAGCCATGGCAGAGGAACAAAGCAGTGACGCGGACGTGCGCGCACTCCTGTCTGGACCAACAGGGTTAAGGATGGAGGAAAAGGGTTTACGCGATGGCGTGCCCCCCCTAATATGCGATATTTCAACTGGCCGACCTCGCCCGTTAGTCCCAGCCACATGGCGCCGCCGTATTTTCGACTCAATTCACTCCCTCGCGCACCCAGGTGTGCGCGCCTCGATTAAAATGGTCGCCGAAAAGTTTGTGTGGCCAGGCCTGCGCAAAAACGTAAAAGAATGGGCAAAAACTTGCATTTCTTGTCAGCGCGCCAAAATACACAAACACACAAAAGCCCCTCTGGAGCCTTTTCCGATCCCGGCTAGAAGGTTCGACCACGTTCATGTCGACCTCGTGGGGCTACTACCTTCCTCCCAAGGTTTCACACACCTGTTAACAATGATAGACCGCACCACGCGCTGGCCAGAGGCAGTCCCTCTAGCGTCAACTACAGCAGAGGAAGTCGCTCGCGTTTTTTTGACAAACTGGGTGGCACGTTTCGGCGTCCCATCGGACATCACGTCTGATAGAGGACCTCAATTTGTCTCGGAGCTTTGGTCAGCCATGTCCAGCAGCTTAGGGGCAACAATTCATCGCACCACCACTTATCACCCTCAGGCTAATGGGTTATGCGAGCGTTTTCACAGGTCTTTAAAAGCCGCCCTCAGAGCCTCACTAACGGATACAAATTGGGTAAATAAACTTCCCTGGGTTTTATTGGGGTTGCGTGCTGCGCCTAAAGAGGATCTAGACGCCTCTCCGGCAGAATTAGTTTTTGCACAACCTCTCAGGCTCCCAGGTGAATTTTTACCAGAGAACCCAGAGCCAGGGCATTTTCCAGTCCCAAGGTTTTTAGGCAGCAACGGACCGGACTCTCTCCCCGGTCCAGCTCATCACTCCTTTCCACGGGTTTTTGTCCCTCAAGCTTTAAAGAACGCTGAATTCGTTTTTGTTAGACATGAAGCTTTAAAACCAACTTTCCGCCCACCATACGATGGGCCATTCAGAGTGCTGGAACCTGGTGATAAACACTTTGTGCTTGATTTTGGGGATTGAAAAGAAACAGTCTGCATTGACAGACTTAAACCTGCCTTCTTGTTGAAAGACGAGCCTGCACAGTTGGCGAGAGCACCTCAGCGGGGTAGACCCCCCCAAGAGAAAAGACTCAGCCCCCCTGCAGGGAACAATTAACCACTCTCCTTCCCACGCTGCAGATTCCTTACAAGAAGGTCCCAGCAGGACGCCTAAACGAACCCACAGCAGTTTTGGGAGAAGATTAAAACCCAGACAGCACAGGGACTGATGCAAACTACTCCACAGTTGTTCACTAATTGTGCTGTAACAGTTTAGGACTGACTTATGATTTTACTATGCTGTTATGATTACCACTGAACTCTCTTTGGGGCATGGCTGCTGGAAAGTTTCTTCTGTGGCAAGAGGTGTAACAGTTAGTATGTCATAGTAATTATCTTAAACTGTGAATTTTTCTATTGTGCTTTCTTAGTCGTTTGGGGGAGGCTGTGGGCTATATTAATCATATATTCCATAACCTACATATGTTGAAGCATGTGGGAATGTTTGGTGATTACATATGTAAGGCGACTTCACACCTCTGAAAGGACAAAGACTCTCAACCGCCAGTGAAGAACAAAGACGTTCCCAGACACTGCGGTGGAGACCGGAGGAGCTACCCTCACCCCCCCAGGGCGAAGAGAGGAAGTACCAAGACAATGGGGGGATTAAGATAATGAGGGATGTCAGCCTTTGATATGCATGTCTTTTGTTATGTGCAAGTATAAAATCAGAGAGCCGGAGGTATTCGGTCTCTTTTTCCTTCTGCTGCTTCTGCACTTAAATGAGACTTGTTAGGAGAGCTGATAATAAACTTTGGTTTATATATCATACCGCCTCGTTCTTTCAAGCTCTTCTACAGGACTATTCTAAAGTGGCCTTCTATGAGCCCTGATCTAAATCCTATTAAACATCTGTGGAAGGAGCTGAAACATGCCGTCTGGAGAAGGCACCCTTCAAACCTGAGACAACTGGAGCAGTTTGCTCATGAGGAGTGGGCCAAAATACCTGCTGAGAGGTGCACAAGTCCCATTGACAGTTACAGAAATCGTTTGATTGCAGTGATTGCCTCAAAAGGTTGTGCAACAAAATATTAAGTTAAGGGTACCATCATTTTTGTCCAGGCCTGTTTGATGAGTTTTTTTTTTAAATAATTCTGTTGAACCACAATTCAAAAGCATTGTCTGATTTTCATTGGTTAATTTTCATAGAATTTTTATTTATTACCACTTTTGTCAGATTCAAGTTATTTCTGTGACCATTGTGGGTTTTTTTCTTTCATTAACAGAGGGGTACCAACAATTTTGTCCACGGCTGTAGATTCTGTTTCAAAATCTATAAAGTTAGTGGATGGACACTATTTTATTGGTCTACCTTTGAAACATCCAGAAATATGCATACCTGACAATAGAAGTGTTGCTGAACAACATGTGTTGAACTTAATTCAATTCAATTCAACTTTATTTATATAGTGCCATTTCACAACAAGGGGGAAACCCCCACAATTGCAGAAAGACTCCAGCAATCAGGCGATCCCCTATGAGCAAGCACTTGGCGACGGTGGAGAGGAAAAACTCCCTTTTAACAGGAAAAAACCTCCAGTAGAACCAGGCTCAGGGAGGAGCAGTCATCTTCTGCGACTGGCTGGGGGATGAGGGGATAGAGAAGATGAAAAGAACAGACATGTAGAGAGCAAACAGCACAATGGGGACTCAATCTATGGGAGAGAACAAACAGATGTTAATGACCAGCAAAAAAAAAAAATTTAATTGAGAGTGAAGAAAGGAGTGAAGCCCAGTGCAATTATTGGAGGTCCCCCGGCTGTATAAACCTCATAGCAGCATAACTAAGGGAGGGTTCAGAAACTTGAAAGGAAGATTTAAAAGAGATCACTCTTTTCACTCTCGTTACACCAACTTCATGTCAGACATGATTTCCAAAGGGTATGCTGAGAAGGTACCAGATGATGCCCTAAAACAAAATGATGGAAAGAAATGGTACTTAACCTCATCACAGTGTCTTACACCCAAGGAAGAAAAAGCTCAGAGTGGTGTTTGATTGTGGAGCAACATTCCAGGGAGTTTCTCTAAACTCTATGCTCTTACAAGGACCAGATCTGACCAACACATTGATAGGAGTCTTGGCTAGATTCCATAAGGAACCTGTAGTCATCGCTGCAGATATTGAGGCAATGTTTCACCAAGTAAAGGTACCAATTGGTGATTGTGACCTGTTGCAGTTCCTCTGGTGGCCTCAAGGAGACTACACTCAGAGCATGGTGTAATATCGAATGACTGTAAATCTGTTTGGAGCAACGTCCTCTCCAAGTTGTGCTAACTTTGCTTTGAGGAAGTGTGCTGAGGACAGCATGGAGGAATTTAAATTGCAAACAGTAAATACCATCATGAGCAACTTCTATGTAGATGATTGCCTCATCTCAGCAGCATCAGAAGAGGAAGCCATCTCTCTTTATCATGAGCTATGTTCACTGTGCTCCAGGGGAGGCTTTGTACTCACCAAATGGATGCGTAATAGTCACCATGTGTTGGCAGCTATACCTGAAGCAGATAGAGGGAAGGAAATTAATCTGGATCTAGAAAATGATGATCTCCCTATTGAAAGAGTTTTGGGTGTACAATGGTGTGTACAGTCTGATGTTTTCAGATTTAAAATAATTTTGAAGGACCGACCTCTCATGCGGAGAAAGATTCTTTCAATAGTCAGTTCCGTATACAACCCACTGGGGATGTTGTCACCAGTCATCCTAACTGCAAAGAAAATCCTGCAAGACTTGTGTTGGCAGAGGATTGGTTGGGACGATTTGGTGCCAGACTCCATTGGACAGGAATGGATCAGTTGGGTTCACAAACTCGGCGCCACAAGAGTAGGCTGCCTTTTTGCAACAGCGGATCAATTTCTTCCTATTTCTATTTACTATCTGGCTTCTCTTGGTAAACTTTCTGATCCAGCGACACCTTATCCATCACGGACACACGGATTACCCAAATGTCTCCTGAACCAGCGGACGGAGCCACTGCTTTTAGGAGGCAGTACGATAGTAGTAGTAGATTAGTTTATTTGACAGGGACAGTGCAATAAACATAGACAATTAATCAAAGACAATCAATCTGATGTGTTGCACATAGAGTGTATAGCTATTAGCTAATTTGCAACTCTTGTCCCTGGATGGGCTTTAGAAAAAAGAATCAAGATAAAAAATATACACAATAACCACATACATCAATGCAGAAAAATTATAAATACACAATTATAAATATTATAAATACACAAATATAACAGCCTGACTCACATTTAACATAAATATTATAAATATTATAAATACACAAACAGCCTGACTCACATTTAACACATATAACATAACTCACATTTGCCTATTTCAGGCCTTCCTCCCTCCGTCACTCACTATAAACAAACACATTTATTCCTTCCCTTCATTCACTCTCACTTTGCAGACAATTAATTCATACATGAGTACATTCTTGTTTATTTTTCAGCCAGTTTTTAACATTTTTAGTGAATGTTTTAAAGTCCGTTATTATTTTAATTTCATTTGGCATTGTGTTCCAGATGTGACTGCCCTTTATAGAGAAAGCTGTTTGTCCAAATGTGGTTCTGCGGTGGAATATTTTACAGTTATTGTTAACAGAACTCCTGGTGGCTCTGCTGCTGTCCTGTCTTTGGACGAAACCAGCAAGTGGCTCGGGTGCTGATTTATGGAAACATTTGAACGTTAATTTCAGAAGACAGAGGTCAATGAAGCTCTCAAAACTCAATAGGTTGTATTTTTTTAAAACATTACAGTGATGCCACCTAATGGGCTTTTTGTCCAAGATTTTTAGGGTTTGATTATATAATGAACCTATATGTCTTATTGTGGAAGGGGCTGCTTGAGCCCAGACTGTCAAACAGTATGATATATGAGAAAAAACCATAGAATGCATATACAGTGCAGCTGCTTCGTAAGGTATGTAATATCTAATTAATTTAAAGCAGTTCAGATTTTTTTTTACTGTTTTTGAAATTTTCTTTATATGAAGATTAAATTTGAGTTGAGGATCTAGTACAATGCCAAGGTATTTGAATTCTGTAGCTAAACTGATGTCATGATCATGTATATTAACTTTAAAATGTTGCAGGTTACATTTTTTGATTGAAAAGCACATTGAGACTGTTTTCTGAAGGTTCAGCAATAGATGGTTCTTGAGGAGCCACTCTTGGACATCAACCATACTTGTAGACAGTACATCTGCAGCCTGTGCTGGAGTCTTGGCAGCTGTGTAAATAACTGCATCATCTGCATAAAGTTGGCATGTTGCAGCTGAGCAGTGTAACGGCAAGTCATTAATAAAAATGCTGAAAAGTAAAGGACCAAGAATGGACCCTTGTGGGATACCCATGCGGTTGTTTAAAAATGAGGATTTATCCTGGTGAACTTTTACACACTGTTCTCTATTCTGGAGATAAGATGCAAACCATTCTAATGTATTTGGGGAGAAGTTAAAAGATACCATTTTGGATAAAAGCAAACTGTGGTTTACAGTATTGAAAGCCTTTTTGAGATCTAGAAAAACAGCTCCTACCACATTACCCCTGTCCAAGGACTGTTTGACGTTTTCAATAAGGCAACAATTTGCTGTTTCTGTTGAGTATCCTGGTCTAAAACCAAATTGATGTGGATGAAGAAGTTGACTGTCTTGTAAGTAGTCTATCAGCTGTGTAGCTACAACTTTTTCAAGAACCTTAGATAGGACTGGTAAAATAGAGATTGGGCGGTAATTGCATATATCGTCTTTACTGCCTGATTTATGAACTGGTATGACGACAGCTTTTTTCCAGCCAGATGGAAATGTACTAGACCTAATGGAGAGATTAATGAGATGAGTCAGTGGTTTGATTAATATTTTGCTGTGCATTTTGAGAAAGGAGGTGCTCATATTGTAGATATCATTAGTTTTTGAGTTTGACAGTGTTTTAACAATACCAGCAATTAACTTCTCATTTACCTCATCGATGTGAAAAGTATCTGTTGGAAGTATGGAATTTGTGTTGTTGAGCACATTTGGCAGCACAAAATTTTTTGTTAAGTCTTCCACAGAGCCCACAAAGTGTGAATTAAATTCATTTGCCAAAGTAGCCTTGTCACTGACGGTCTTGCCATTGATTCTAAGTTCCTTTACCCCCTTCTGATCGTTTTTTTTATTAGTTAAGTTATTTAAATGCCTCCATAGGGAACTGTTGTTACCCTTTGCATGATCTATCAGTTTATTGTAATAAGATATTTTTGATTTTCGCAGCTCATGTACCACTTTATTTCTTAAACTTTTGTACACAAGGTGATCATTTTGTAGTTTGGAGGTTAGTGATGTTTTCAATGCATAGTCTCGCCTCTTCATAAGTTTTCTTATTTCATTATTTAACCATGGTAGGCTAATCTTCTGTTGTCTACTTTTAATTTGCTTTGAAAATTTTTCTATAGACTTTGTGATTGTTGCAGTTATAAAATTACAACAATCATCTACTTCACATGTTGACATGAGCTGCTCCCAATTTTGATTCTCTAAGTAATGTTCAAACTCCTCATTTTTTGATTTGGGGATAATAAAATTTGATTTGTCAATATCGACTCCCCCAAAATACTGTAGTCGCTTTTTAGTAAGTTTCCTGACAGCAAGAACCATGTTATGATCTGAGAGACCAGTTACAAGATTATAGGTTCTGGTTATTCGTTCTGGTTTATTAGTAAATACCATGTCAATAAGTGTTCTGGATTGTTTGGTTATCCTGGTGGGTCCTTTGATGATTTGCTGGTAATTAAATTTAGTCATGAGGCTTTTCAGTTTTTGTTTGTCTTTTTTATCAGACCAGTTGATATTAAAGTCACCATGAATTATCGTTTCTCTGTTCTTCTCAAGTTGTTTAACCAGATCACTTAATTCATTATAAAAGGAAGAGTTGTGTGACGGTGGGTTGTACACTACTGCAATGTTGAAATTCATTACCGGAGAGAGACATACATTAACAGCTAAACATTCAAGTGAAGTATTCAAATCAACCAGTTGACATTTATATTTCTCTTTGATGTAAATTAAAACACCTCCTCCCCTCCCTACCTGCCTGTCTTTTCTAAAACACTGGTAGCCCACAATATCGATCATATTAGTGTCTATGTTCCTGTGTAGAGACCAGCTGTTAGCACTTAATAGGCCCACGATGCTAACTCAAGAATTCGACATACTGGGTTAAATAAAGCAGAAGCGGCGTGGATGTTGTGCTGGAGCAAGATGGTGGGCGAGAAATATAAAGTATAGACCCGTCCTTCCATCCGTTATTATGGGGAATGTACGATCGCTACTCAATAAGACAGATGAGCTAACGGTTATGGCTCATTACCAGAGCGTCTTCAGAGAGATTAGCATGATGTTGTTTACTGAGACGTGGCTAACAGAACTAGCAACAGATGCTAACATCGAACTGGAGGGTTTCCACGCAATACCGGCAGACCGGACACCAGACAGTGGGAAGGCAAGGGGCGGAGGAGTGATAATGTATGTCAATAACAGCTGGTGCAGACCGGGACATATTACAGTTAAAGAACAACACTGCAGCAAAGACATTGAGTTGCTAGCTGTTAGCATGCAGCCTACCTATCTCCTGAGGGAATACTCACATGTGATCTGCATTGTTATTTATGCAAATCCCACGGCGAACACAGGGACACGCGTGATGCCATTCACTCAGTAACTGGCAGGCTGCTGACACAACACCCAGACACATTCCTCCTCATCTCTGGTGATTTTAACCATATTTCACTGTGCCCCATTCTGCCCACGTTCACCCAGTATGTCACATGCCACACTAGAGACAGTAAAACACTGGACTTATTCTATGCAAACACTAAGAAGGCGTACACCTCATCACCACTCCCCCCACTCGGGAGATCATATCACAACTTGGTTCATTTCCTGCTGGTGTACAAACCCCTAGTACACAGATAACCTCCGGTCATGCGCACAGTGAGGATATGGTCTGAGGAGGCAATGGATGCTCTAGAGGACTGTTTTGAAATCACTGCCTGGGAGCAGCTCTGTGATCCACATGGTGAGGACATCGATGGCCTCACTCACACCATCACGGACTATATCAACTTCTGTGTGGACAACACCGTACCCACCAAGACCATACGGTGTTGCTCGAACAACAAACCGTGGATCAACCCTGAGATAAAATCACTACTGAGGAAGAAGAAGAGGATCTTCAGGCCGGGAAATAGGGAGATGCTGAAGTCCGCACAGAGGAAGCTGAGGAGGAAGATCAGGGAAGGCAAGGAGAGCTTCATGAAGAAGGTGGAGGACAAGCTGCAACGGAGCGACATTGGCAGGGTCTGGAGAAACCTCAAAACCATCTCTGGGCTCCAGAATACCTCCTCCCAGGCCACAGGGGGCAGGGAGTGGGTGAACAATCTGAACTTGTTTTTTAATAGGTTTTACCAACCGCCCTACCCCCCGCCTGCACACCAACCACTGCCGCCTCTACAGTCATCGAGACCTGCTGTCCACACCCCACCCCACCAACACCCCCCACTCCCAGCACTCAGCCCCCCAACATGACCCTCACTAAGACCCAGGTGAGGATGGAGCTGAGGAAGATCAAGGCGAGGAAGGCGTCGGGACCGGACGGCATCAGCGCAAAGCTCCTCAAGTCCTGTGCAGATCAGCTGTGTGGGATTGTGGAGCTCATCTTCAACCTGAGCCTGAAGCTGGGGAGGGTACCACAGTTGTGGAAAACATCTTGTGTGGTACCTGTACCAAAGACCTCCCGCCCCAAAGACCTGAACAGCTACAGACCAGTGGCCCTGACGTCCCACATGATGAAGACCCTGGAGAGACTGCTCCTTGCTCACCTCTGCCCCCTGGTGGGACCAGCGATGGATCCACTTCAGTTCGCATACCAGCATGGCATTGGGGTGGGGGATGCAGTGATCTTCCTCCTTCACCGTTCTCTGTCCCACCTGGAGAAGCCCGGGAATGCGGTGAGCATCATGTTCTTTGACTTCTCCAGTGCTTTCAACACCATCCAACAGATGATCCTGGAGGACAAGCTGTTGTACGTAGGGGTGGACTAGCACCTGTCATCGTGGATCCTGGACTACCTCACAAACTGGCCTCAGTTTGTGAGAACCCGGGATTGTGTGTCCCTCACGATCATCAGCAGCACGGGGGCCCCCCAGGAAACGGTTTTGGCTCCCTTCCTGTTCACCCTTTATACCGCGGACTTCTCACACAACACAACACACTGCCATCTACAGAAGTTCTCTAATGACTCAGCGATTGTCGGCCTCATCTCCAACGGAGATAAGCTGAGGACTTATCCAGGACTTCGTGGACTGGTGCCATCAGAACTGTCTCCAGATCAACGCGAGGAAAACTAAGGAGCTGGTGGTGGACTGCCGCAGGCAAGGACAACCCCTCGCAGCACCAGTAAACATCCAGGGAACAGACATTGAGATGGTGACATCCTACAAGTACCTGGGTGTTCATCTGAACAATAAACTAGACTGGTCACACAATACCGACTCACTCTACAAGAAGGGACAGCGCAGGCTGTTCCTACTGAGTAGGCTCAGGTCTTTTGGTGTACAAGGGGTGCTCCCGAAAACATTTGACGACACGGTGGTGGCATCAGCCATCACTTTTGGAATGGTCTGCTGGGGCATTGGCATTACAGCAGCTGATAGGAAGAGACTGAACAAACTGATCAAGAAAGCTAGCTCAGTCCTGGGGCAACGCCCTGACCCACTGGAGGAGATGGGAGAGAGAAGGATGGTGACGAAACTGTCATCTCTGCTGGAGTCCGAGTCCCACCCTATGCAGGACATACTGAACGCACTGAGGAGCTCATTTAGCAGTAGACTACATCATCCTAGGTGTGCAACCAAGAGGTTTCGCAGGTCCTTCCTACCTACGGCTGACAGACTTTATAACTTAAGCAGGGCTGCTTGCAGAGATAGCAAAAAAACGTGATGACCTAGTAGTATTGAATGCAAAAGATGCAACAAACTTACACAAATGGTCCCCTCCAGTATACAACTAGGACAATATCAGTCACTACGGAGGGTGACAATATGTATGGGCACATAGTCATACTATATAAGATAACTAAGTAGACGGTTATGCTGTTTATTGCATCTAGCTACAATGCTCCGCACTGTTTATATATATTTATATATTTATGTGTACATGTAACGGATGCCAACTAGTACTGTTTGGCGTAGAACATTAGTAAACCTCCCTCCCAAAGCCTCATACAGTATCGGTAGCGCTGAGCTATCGGTCGGACCTTTAGCTCAGCGCGATCGTGCTGTGTCTCCCATGCTCGAACTGTGTAGTTGACTGAGAGGTCGCGGGTTCGTGTCCCGTGTGGGGCGAACTGCGCAGGATGATCTCTGTCACACTGGTGCCGTGACCCGGATGGGAGTGAGGTTTAAGTGGGAGAGTGTAACGGATGCCAACTAGTACTGTTCGGCGTAGAACATTAGTAAACCTCCCTCCCAAAGCCTCATACAGTATCGGTAGCGCTGAGCTATCGGTCGGACCTTTAGCTCAGCGCGATCGTGCTGTGTCTCCCATGCTCGAACTGTGTAGTTGACTGAGAGGTCGCGGGTTCGTGTCCCGTGTCGGGCGAACTGCGCAGGATGATCTCTGTCACATACATTCATTGCTCTTATTTTCTTATCTTCTAAATTATTGATCTGAGTGTTTCTATCCCTGTGCTGTTGCAATCCTGAAATTTCCCCATTGTGGGACTAATAAAGGCTTATCTTATCTTATCTTATCTTATCTTATCTTATCTTAACTTCAAGGTTGACAGATGCTATGAACCAAAGGCTTTTGGCAGTTTCATCTGCTCAGCTACATCTTTTTGCAGATGCCTGTGAGGATGGGTTTGGAACTGTCACTTATCTGTTGGTCAGTAACAAACATCACAACTACCCAGTACCCAAACTCAGTGTAAATGGTGTAGAGATTGAAAGGGTATCCGAAACTAAATTCCTTGGAGTAATAATTGATAACAAACTGTGTTGGAAGCCACATATTAATTATATAAAAGGTAAAGTATCCAAATCAATTGCAATATTACACAGAGTGAAAAATTTGCTGAATCAACCCACACTATACACCTTGTATCATTCATTAATACTCCCATACATGACATATTGTAATGAAGTATGGGGAAATACCTATAAAACAAACATATATCCACTCTTTATGCTTCAAAAGAGAGCTATTAGAATAATCAACAAAGCAGCTTACAGGGAACCAACAAACCCACTTTTTCTTAAACAAAAAACTCTCAAGTTGAAAGATCTGATCGACTTTAAAACCGCAATAATAATGTTCAAAGTGAAGAATCTATCACTGCCCGCAAATATCCAAAAGTTGTTCCAAACAAGGGAGAAACGATATCACTTCAGAGGAACATGTATATTTCAAAAGCCTACAGTGAGAACAACTACCAAGCAACACTGTATTTCAGTGCAAGGTGTCAGATTATGGAACGATTTTGGACCTGAATTAAAATCATGTACAAAGCTTGGACAATTTAAACAAAAACTAAAGGAAGAAATACTCCAAACATATTTACAAGACGACATGTAAACTCACATAAGGATTGACATTTCCAGCCTGTGTTGTGTTATAGCTTAGTTTTTCTTTTTTCTCTGTGACACTATGTCTTAGATTTGTTTTTGAATAGTAACCGCTTAACTTAGACTAGCTCAGTTTTCTTTTTCTCTCAGTCATATTTTGTCCTAGCCTTGTTTTAAATTGTAATCGCTCTTGTCTTGTTTTCTCTTTTTTCTCCTTTGAATTCTTGGATGGAATATGGGTGGGCAATATAAGCTGCGGCTTCAGCCATCACCCATTTCGGATAACTCATGTGGAATTGTATAGTAGAAGGAGTCTTTGTCTAATTTGACCTTGTTGTTATATTATACAGTTTCTTTTAACCTGTAATGTACTATCCGAAATAAATAAATTCATTCATTCATTCAAAACATGGTCAAACCCATTGTGGATTTGAGATGGGGAATGCACGAGTGGCTCCATTAAAACCAGTGACTATTCCTTGAATGGAGCTTACTGCGGCTGTGATGGCTAGTAGAATGGACACAATGTTGAGAAAGGAGTTGCACTTGGAACTTCTGGATTCTGTGTTTTGGACTGATAGCACTTCAGTTCTTAAATACATCAACAATAGCACAACTCGTTTCAGAACTTTTGCTGCCAACAGAGTTTGTGAAATCACCAAAGTTTCAAGTACATTTCAATGGAGATACACTACCGTTCAAAAGTTTGGGGTCACCCAAATTGGCCAAAATACCAGCAACAGTGTGTGAAAACCTTGTGAAAACTTACAGAAAACGTTTGACCTCTGTCATTGCCAACAAAGGGTATATAACAAAGTATTGAGATGAGCTTTTGTTATTGACCAAATACTTATTTTACCGAGGAATTTACCAATTAATTCATTAAAAATCCTTCAATGTGATTTTCTGGATTTTTTTTTTTTCTCATTTTGTCTCTCATAGTTGAGGTATACCTATGATGAAAATTGGAGACCTCTCTCATCTTTTAAGTGGGAGAACTTGCACAATTGGTGGCTGACTAAATACTTTTTTGCAGTGGGGTAAAAAAGTATTTAGTCAGCCACTTTCTAGTACAGCAGGCTGCATAAATACTAAGTAGTATTTATGCAGCCTGCTGAACACCATCTCAAGGCGCTGCAATGCACTCTCCTCATCAGATGCAAAAATCAGCAGATCATCCAAATAGCACAACAAAGTCAAATAATTCTGGTCACCAAAAATGGCAGTCATCATGCGCATAAAACTAGCAGGACTATTGCATAATCCCTGGGGCAGGCGATTGTACTCATACAAGCCCATCGGAGTGGTAAAAGCAGAATACTTCCTGTCATCCTCATGAAGTGGCATGTTGTAGAAGCCGGACGTTAAATCCACTGTGCTGAAGAGGCAGTTACCTCCCAGTGCTGCCAGACAATCTGCCTGGTGAGGGAGAGGGTGAGCATCTTTCAGAGTCCTCTTATTCAGCCAGCGAAAATCCATGCAGATGCGGAGGTCACCATTCTTTTTCCACACAAGAACCAAGGGAGATGCATACTCGCTAGTCGATTTCCTGATAATGTCTTTTTCCTCCATTTCATTCAGCACCTGTCTTAATTTCTGATACTGACTAGGGGGTACACGCCTGTATGGGAGTCTGAATGGTTTATCATCAGATAAATGTATGCGGTGTACAAAGCCCTTAGCTTCTCCGCAGTCTAGGTGGTGGCGTGAAAAGACATCCTCGTACTGAAGAACCAAGTCAGCCATTCTCTTTTTGCAGTCCTCTGACACTTGGCATGAATTAATGTCTATGTCACAAAGCCCCACTGACTTGAGTTTTTCTTTTACAGACTCCATACCGGCATCACATACCGTTGTAGACTGTGTGTAGCAGGTCACTGGTACACTAGACTGCTCAGCTGCGTCCATGTCTTCAAGGGCTACACATGTGTAGATGTCAGCTAGCTTCGCATTGCGCCGTAACAACACAGGCTTGTTGGACGTGTTGATGAGTTTAAGCGGCACCCACCTGTCACCCCACATAGGAGTTACAATCTTAGCTACTAGGACACCCCTAGGAGCTGAACGAGAAGATGTGGGCTCTGTCATGACTGTACTGCCTGGAGATACAACAGTGTCTTTCGGCAATTTACCCCAAACAAGGTACTCACGCCCAGGTTCAAGGTAGGTGGCTGAATTACATCTGACAGTACCAACTTTGTCAGGAATGTCATTTCCTTTCCAGGGGTTCAAACCAGTGAGCATAGACAAGAACTGCTCAGCTTCTGGTTCTGCAGTTGGGCAGGGGCCAGACACTGTTTTCCAATAGGATTTGCATTGTTTTGAATGGTGTAGGACGTGCTTTATTACATTGGTACCAATAATCAACTCATCATGCTGACCACAGACAACCAGAGTGGGAACTAGCATTTTACAACCATACACCTCCATCACAATGTCAAAAGCACTCTTTGGCTTGACACGCTGTCCACCACACCTAACCAGCATCACATCCACATCAATCTGGTTCTCATTTGTTATCACTCCAGCAGTTCTCAGCTTCTTCTCTGCATCCTCGTTGATACTGCAGGCCATGAAGCCACTGTCCAGCATGCCATCAATTATTACTGCACCACCAAAAGCTACTGGTGTGTAGAAAAGGCTGGAACTATTGCCAATTATGTGAATGTTCTGATACACAACAACTACATCATCGCATGAGCTTCTCACCGATGCAAAAATTGACTCAGCATCAGATGTGTCACTGCAGTGGGAGCTTGAAGTGTGACCTGCACTGCCTCCCTCCAAGCACAGGTCAGTTAGTTTCCCTGAGACTGAGAAGGAGGCTGACAGTTGTTGTTGGGACAGGCCAGTCTGGTATGACCAGGGGAAAGACAGCTAAAACACAGTTTCTCAGACATGCAATGTGAAATGGTGGAGTGACGTGTGTCATTACAGACCATACAAGTTGCTTCTCTGGGGCATCTCTGACGAGGGGCATGTCTAAATCTGTTGCTCTCATTCGGGTGAGGAATTGTACACTGCTGCAACTTCTCCATCATTTCCTGAAACATATTAACCATGCGACCAAGGAGCCTCTCCTCTGACTGTTGGAGATTTTGAGCAACAACCGGCACACTAGCACAATCTGAGCTGAGTGTGTTTGGGGTAGGGTCAGAGATGGGAAATGGAGAGGGACCCTGACATGTAAACTGTCGGGTTTGAGGAAGTGAAGAGAGAATGACTGGGGTGTGGCACTGTTCTGGCAAGGTCATAGCTGAAGATGGCAATCTGGGTTTGTCAGATGTTACAGTAGCTGTGTGACTCATTAGCTGTGGACCATCAGGCGCTCTGGCACTAGCTCTAACCTCTGTCTGATAATCGTCAATTCTCAACTGAACATCACGTGAGGTCCATTCATGAGGTGGTTTCCACTTCAATGTGCAAGACAGATCAGGATCAGGACAATTTTTGACAAACATGATGGCAACCTCTTTGCTCATGTCCTCAGTCTGCTTGCCTTGTCTACGCAGGCCCTCGAGAGCCAGGTCTGCTGCTTTGTTCAGCCTTATCCAGTAGTCCACTGGGTTTTCTCTGTACCTGGGCAGGGTTGCATAAAAATCTGCGAGCGGAAGACATGAGGAGGCATCGCAGAAGTAATGGAGAAGAACATCGTAAATTATCTCAGGTTCCTTTTTAGCATCTAGCTCCAGGTCACTACGCAGGGCAACTTTCACAACATCTTTAGCTTTGCCCAATAAATGACTCATTATCTCTCCTGCTTGCTCACACACAGGAATCTCTCTCTTCTTGAGTTCAGTCTTAGTCAAGTCAATCCAGTCCCGAACTGAATATTTGTCCGTACCGTCACCTCTAAATGTTCGTAGTTCTCTGTCTGACTTAACATGGACAGTCACATGTGGAGGGTCACATTTGGTAACATCACAATGTGCTGTTCGATCAGTAGAAGAAGTCTGGTTGTCATTGGTCATATTCACAACACCAGCAGACATTAATTTAATAATTATAGACTCACCAATTTGAGCACCAAGCTGCCCCACCATGTCTGTAAATTGTTCAATGGCACCAACATTACTGCAGGGTGTGGAAACATGAGGACCCTCACTCATGAACTCACCAACAGGAATACAACCTGGGCTCTGACCTAACCCCGTTTCCCCACCACTGTTCATAAATTTTGAATATCCCACATCTCTACTAACAGTAATATCACTGCGCCAAATACCTCTCCCTTTTGGCAAAACAGGTGTTTTATAATTATCCATGTCCTTTTTTTTTTTTTTGAACTACTCTACACAGTGAAATTTACTTGTGTTGTGACCAACTCCAAAATAAAGTGGCATATATCACAGTACAGAATCACAATTATCATTACTTCAAACACCATAAATGTACTGTGGTAATCATATAAGATAAGATAAGATAAGATAAGCCTTTATTAGTCCCACAACGGGGAAATTCCAGGATTGCAACAGCACAGGGATAGCAACACTCAGGCAAGAAAAAAAAAAACAAGCAAGCAAGAGCAGCTAATATACATATGTACATATTACTATAAAATATATATATACACACACACAGACACAGACACACAGTGCAGAGCATTGTAGCTGGATGGAATAAATATATGAATATATGAACACACAGTGCAGAGCATTGTAGCTAGATGGAATAAATATGTAAATATATAAACACACACAGTGCGGAGCAATGTAGCTAGATGGAATAATATGTAGATATATAAAAACACAGTGCGGAGCATTGTAGCTAGATGGAATAAATATATAGATATATAAATATAAACACACCCAGTGCTGAGCATTGTAGCTAGATGGAATAAATATGTAAATATATAAACACACACAGTGCAGAGCATTGTAGCTGGATGGAATAAATATATGAATATATGAACACACAGTACGGAGCATTGCAGCTAGGTGGAATAAATATGCAAGTATATAAACACACACAGTGCGGAGCAATGTAGCTAGATGGAATAATATGTAGATATATAAAAACACAGTGCGGAGCATTGTAGCTAGATGGAATAAATATATAGATATATAAATATAAACACACCCAGTGCTGAGCATTGTAGCTAGATGGAATAAATATGTAAATATATAAACACACACAGTGCAGAGCATTGTTGCTAGGTGGGATGAAACAGCATAACCGTCTATTTAGTTATCCTACATGGTATGATTATGTGCCCATACATATTCTCACCCTCCATAGCGACCGGTATGTTCCTAGTTGTATGCCGGAGAGGACCATTGTGTAAGTCTATTGCATCTTTTGCATTCAAAAAAACTATTAGTTTGTTACGTCTTTTTGCTATCTCTTCGAGCAGCCCTGCTTAGGTTGTACAGTCTGACAGCCGTTGGTAGGAAGGACCTACGAAACCTCTCGGTTGTGCACCTGGGATGATGTAGTCTGCTGCTAAATGAGCTCCTCAGTGCATCCAGTATGTCCTGCATAGGGTGGAACTCGGACTCCAGCAGAGATGACAGTTTAGCCACCGTCCTTCTCTCTCCTATCTCCTCCATCGGATCAAGGCGCTGCCCCAGGACAGAGCTAGCTTTCTTAATCAGTTTGTTCAGTCTCTTCCTATCGGCTGCAGTAATGCCACTGCCCCAGCAGACCACTCCAAAAGTGATGGCTGATGCCACCACCGTGTCATAGAATGACTTCAGCAGCGCCCCTTGTACACCAAAAGACCTGAGTCTCCTCAGCAGGAACAGCCTGCGCTGTCCCTTCTTGTAGAGTGCGTCAGTATTGTGTGACCAGTCTAGTTTATTGTTCAGATGAATACCCAGGTACTTATAGGACGTCACCATCTCGATGTCTGTTCCCTGTATATTTACTGGTGCTGTGAGGGGTTGCCCATGCCTGTGGCAGTCCACCACCAGCTCCTTAGTTTTCCTCACGTTGATCTGGAGGCAGTTCCGATGGCACCAGTCCACAAAGTCCTGGATAAGCCCTCTGTACTCAGCTTCATCTCCGTTGGAGATGAGACCAACGATCGCAGAGTCATCAGAGAACTTCTGTAGATGGCAATGTGTTGTGTTGTGTGAAAAGTCCGCAGTATAAAGAGTGAACAGGAAGGGAGCCAGCACCGTTCCCTGGGGGGCCCCCGTGCTACTGATGATCGTGTCGGAAACACAGTCCCGGGTTCTCACAAACTGAGGCCGGTTCGTGAGGTAGTCCAGGATCCATGATGACAGGTGCTGGTCCACCCCTGCGCGCAGCAGCTTGTCCTTCAGGATCATCGGTTGGATGGTGTTGAAAGCACTGGAGAAGTCAAAGAACATGATCCTCACCATATTCCCGGGCTTCTCCAGGTGGGACAGAGAGCGGTGAAGGAGGAAGATCACCGCATCCTCCACCCCAATGCCATGCTGGTAGGCGAACTGGAGTGGATCCATCGCTGGTTCCACCAGGGGGCGGAGATGAGCAAGGAGCAGTCTCTCCAGGGTCTTCATCAAGTGGGACGTCAAGGCCACCGGTCTGTAGCTGTTCAGGTCTTTGGGGTGGGAAGTTTTTGGTACAGGTACCACACAAGATGTTTTCCACAGCTGTGGTACCCTCCCCAGTTTCAGGCTCATGTTGAAGATATACGTCACAATCCCACACAGCTGGTCTGCACAGGACTTGAGGAGCTTTGCGCTGATGCCGTCCGGTCCCGACGCCTTCCTCGCCTTGATCTTCCTCAGCTCCATCCTCACCTGGGTCCTGGTCAGGGTCAGGATGGGGGGCTGTGTGTTGGGAGTGGGGGGGGTGTTGGTGGAGTGGGGAGTGGGCAGCAGGACTTGATTTCTTAGAGGCAGCAGTGGTTGTTGTGCAGACAGGGGGGAGGGCGGTTGGTCAAATCTATTGAAAAACAGATTCAGGTTGTTCGCCCACTCCCTGCCCCCCGTGGCCTGGGGGGAGGTATTCTGGAGCCCCGAGATGGTTTTGAGGTTTCTCCAGACCCCGCTGATGTCGCTCTGTTGCAGCTTGTCCTCCATCTTCTTCCTGAAGCTGTCCTTGCCTTCTCTGATCTTTCTCCTCAGCTCCCTCTGTACGGACTTCAGCATCTCCCTGTTCCCCGACCTGAAGATCCTCTTCTTCTCTCTCAGAAGTGTTTTTATCTCAGGGTTGATCCAGGGTTTGTTGTTTGAGTAACGCCGTATGGTCTTGGTGGGAACGGATTTGTCCACACAGAAGCTGAGGTAGCCCGTGAAGGTGTGAATGAGGCCATCGATGTCCTCACCATGTGGATCGCAGAGCTGCTTCCAGGCAGTGGCTTCAAAACAGTCCTTTAGAGTGTCCATTGTCTCCTCAGACCATAACTCCACAGTGTGCATGGCCGGAGGTTGTCTGTGCACTAGGGGTTTGTACACCGGCCGGAGATGAACCAAGTTGTGATCCGATCTCCCAAGTGGGGGGAGTTGTGATGAGGTGTACGCCTCCTTAGTGTTTGCGTAGATATATATAAAATGCTTTTCAACAGTCCTGTATATGTCTGACCACATATACGTCCCAGCATAGACCCAATTTGTTGATGCAGCATCCACGGTGACCGACGTCGAGCTGATCTGAAGATCCAAGGGTCACTGGCACCAGTGTAACGGATCACGTCACAAGTGTAACGGCTTCTCTTTTTGGGCACCCTTAAACGGCCGTGATCGGGAACATTAATGCAAGTGTGTGTGCGGCATAGGGACCACGATGACACCAGACTGCTGTTTCCACAATTTATTTCTCCTGTAGACGAAATAAAACAAAATGCATCATGCTCCGTCTGTACCTCGATCCCACACAGGCTCCCACAGCAAAGCAACGCGATACTGTGTGGAAAGGAGCTCTAAAATAACTTCACAATACAAAAATAAATTACATTTCAAATAATAAAATTTTTCAGAAACAAACATACCTGTCAGAGAAATAAAACAAAATGTATCATGCTCCGTCTGTACCTCGATCCCACACAGGCTCCTACATTTACAAAAAAAATATGTGTTACACAATGATATAAGCTGCTGGAGTCACCATAGAGCCTATATTGGCGCCAAACCCTAAAATGGCGCCTATCGGACTCCTAATGTGCGCCGAAACATCTATAAAACTCTTATTTATAACACAAATAACAAAAAAAAAAATACACTACAGTGACATGACAAACTAATAAAGAACGATTACAAACTAAGGTTACAGTCCAATGATAAACTAACGAACGATACGATCATTTATTGCCAGCAGCGTTTTGAACACAACTTACCCACAGCAAAGCAACGCGATACTGTGGGGAAAGACTAAACTACCGGAGCCTCGAAGGTACAGGAAGAGCGGATGTGAGAAGTGTACTGCCAAAATAAAACACTCAAATAAAATAAAATTCACAATATAAAGAAAAACATAACTGATAAAAAGAAATACTTAGAGTACATTTTTGACTCCGTTACACCCGGCTGTCTAAACCCATTAGCAGCATAACTAAGGGAGGGTTCAGAGACACATGATCCCTTCCTAATTGTAGGCTATATCAGAAAGGAAGGTTTTAACCCTATTCTTAAAAACAGAGATCGAGTCTGACTCCCGAATCCAGATTGGCAGCTGGTTCCACAGAAGAGGAGCTTGATAACTGAAGGCTCTGCCTCCCATTGTACTTTTGGAAATTCTAGGTATTACAAGTAATCCTGCATTTTGGGAGTGTAGTGCTCTGTCAGGATAATAGGGTAGTATCAGATCTTTTAAATGAAAAGGGGCCTGATTGTTTAAAGCTTTGTAAGTAAGAAGAAGGATTTTAAACTTAATTCTAAACTCTATGGGAAGCCAATGAAGGGAGGCCAGAACCGGAGAGATATGATGTCTCTTTCTAGTACCTGTTAAAACTCTTGCTGCAGCATTTTGGACCAACTGAAGCCTTTTAAAGATGTTTTAGGACAACCTGATAATAAAGAGTTACAGTAATCTAATCTAGAGCTAACAAAAGCGTGGATCAGTTTCACAGCATCACTCTGAGACAAGATGCTCCTAATCTTGGCAATATTATGCAAATGATAGAAGGCAGTCTTAGAAACAAATTTAATATGTAAATTGAAAGACAGATCTTGATCAAAAATAACTCCAAGGTTCCTCACAGAGCTATTAAGAGAAAGAGTAACTGCATCCAAATTAAAAGTTTAATTTGGAAAGGTATTTCTAAGGTTTTTTGGACCAATAAGAATGACTTCAGTCTTATCTGAATTTAACAGCAGGAAATTACAAGTCATCCAAGCTTTGATTTCCTTAAGATAGGCTTCTAACTTTGCTAATTGATTACTATCATCTGGCTTCATTGACAGGTATAATTGTGTGTCATCTGTATAACAATGAAAATGCATACAGTGCTTTCTAATAATGTTGCCTAATGAAAGCATATATAAATCAAAAAGAGTAGGGCCTAGCACAGATCCCTGTGGAACTCCATGACTGAGCTTTGAGTTGAAAGAAAACTCATTATTGACATGAACAAACTGGAACCTATCAGATAAATAAGATCTAAACCACTGCAATGAAGTTCCATTAAGTCCAACATAGTGTTCTAATCTATCAAGTAGAATATTATGATTGATAGTATCAAAAGTTGCACTAAGGTCTAAAAGGACAAGTACAGAAACAAGTCTATTATCAGATGTGATAAGGACATCATTAGTGACCTTCACTAAGGCTGTTTCAGTACTATGATGGATTCTAAACCCAGATTGAAACTCTTCAAGTAAACCATTTCCCTGCAAGTGGTCAAATAATTGCATAGCAACAACTCTTTCTAAGATTTTTGAAATGAAAGGGAGATTAAAGATTGGTCTATAGCAGGGGTGTCCAATCATGTACCATGGAGGGCCAAGACCCTGCAGGTTTTCTCTTCTACCTAGTCTCTTCAGCAGGTGTTTTCACTTATCAACAATCGGTGGGAAGAAATTCAGTGGAATCTGCTGTTGAAGACACTGGTTGAAGGTAAAGCCTGCAGGGGTTTTGGCCCTCCATGGCACATGATTGATGATGATGATGATGACACCCCTGGTCTATAGTTAGCTAAAACTCCTGGATCCAGCATTGGCTTTTGGAGTAAGGGTTTAATTACAGCTGTTTTAAAAGCCTGCGGTACATGGCCTAAAGTTAATGAAGAATTGATTATTTGAAGAATAAAGCTACCAATAAATGGGAAGACTTCTTTAAATAACTTAGTAGGAAGAGGATCTAAAAGACAAGTTGAAGGCTTGGGTGAGGAAACTATTTTGTCTAACTCTAAAAGGTCAATTGGAGTAAACTCATCCAAACAGATGTCAATTGAAGGAGTTGTAGTAGTTAGTGTATTTAAGTTAACAGTGGGAAAAATCTGACTGATTTTATCTCTGACAGATGTGATTTTATTATTGAAAAAGTTCATAAAGTCCTGACTTGAAAGCTCTAAGGGAATGTTAGGATTGACAGAGTCCTGACTCTTTGTCAGCCTGGCTACAGTGCTGAAAAGAAACCTGGGATTATTCTTGTTCTCTTCTATTAATGCAGAATAATAACTCATTCTAGCTTTTCTCAGAGATTTTTTTATAAAATAAAAGATGATTTCTCCAAGCTAAATAGTTTTCATCTAAATTAGTGGAGCGCCATTTTCTTTTTAACTGATGAGTCTTCTGTTAAAAGCTATGAGTTTCTGTGTTGAACCAAGGAGTTAGAAATCTCTGATTAGACTTTTTCTTTTTTAAAGGGGCCACCATGACTAGAGTCCTATGCAGAAAAGCTGTAACACTATCTACCATGCTATCAATTACAGAAGGAGTAAGCTGTCTATAGCTTATTTCCGTTGTGTTGACACATGGCATAGAGGAAACAATCTGCATAAATTTGGTAACAACATCATCTGAGAGGCATCTACTGTAGTAATATTTTTCCTTAGAAGCCCAATAGTCAGAAATAGTAAAATCAAAGGTTAACAGACAATGGTCTGATAGTACAGGGTTATGAGGAGACACTACCAGATTTTCTATGTCTATGCCATATGTCAGAACAAGGTCCAACGTATGGTGGAGATAATGGGTAGAATTTCTTAATTTCTGAGAAAACCCCATCGTGTCTAATATTGAATTAAATGCTATATTAAGGCAATCACTATCTACATCTACATGTATATTAAAGTCTGATTTCAGCATGAAATCTGATTTCAGCATTAAATCAGCTAAGAATTCGGCAAATTCAGATAAAAACTCTGAGTAGGCTGATGGAGGATGATAAACTATGGCAAATAAAATTGGGTTTAGCCTAAAACTGCTAAAATGCCCAATACTGAGGACCAGGTCCTCAAAGGAATTATAATGTGTTTTTTTTTTGCTTTACATTAACTAGTAATTTGGAATGGTAAATTGTTGCTACTCCTCCTCCACGACCAGAACTTCTGGGATTTTGACAGTTTAAATAACCAGAAGGAGTTGATTCATTCAAACCAACATAGTCCTCTTGCCCTAACCAAGTCTCTGTAAGGGATATTACATCAATCTGATGATCAATTAACAGATCATGGACTAGCAGAGACTTGGAGTTAGAGACCTAATATTTAACAAACCACATTTAATTTTTAAATTATGAGGAGGAACAGAGGTCAAATCATTCAATTTAGAGGCTTCATGTTTAATTTGAGTTTTACCAACTTTTTGTTTAATCACTTTGGGATGCTTATACATTATATTTTTATTTGCTTTGGAGGGAGCAGACAATGACTCTCTGATAGGGAAGACAGGGCCTAAGTTGAGGGGTGGCGGACGAAGAGGAGCTGCAGAGAGGCGTGTAAGACTGTGACTCTGCTTCCTGATCCCAACTCTGAGTTGTCATGGTTTTGGAAATTTGGATAAAAATTATGCCAGACTGTTAGATAAATGAGACGCACTATCCAAAGTGGGATGGATGCCGTCTCATCTAATAAGACCAGGTTTTCCCCAAAATGAGCTCCAATTGTCTATGTAGCCCACATTGTTTGCAGGACACCACACAGACAGCCAGCGGTTGAAGGATGACAAGCGGGTAAACATGTCATCACTGGTCAGATTGGAGAGGGGCCCAGAGAATACTACAGAGGCAGACATTGTTTTGGCAAAGTCACACACCGATTCCATGTTAAGTTTCGTGACTTCTGACTGCCGGAGTCGGACATCGTTAATGCCGGCGTGGATAACAATTGTGGAGTATTTACAATTACTTTTAGCCTGCATTTTCAAATTTTACTCAATGTCACCTGCTCTGGCCCCAGGAATGCATTTGACTATGGCTGCTGGAGTCTCTAGGTTCACGTTTCTGACTACAGAGTCACCAATGAGCAGAGTTTTTTCCTCTGCAGGTGTGTCGCTGAGCGGGGAAAAATGATTAGAAACATGAACAGGTTGGTGGTTTACCGGGGCTTTGCGGCTAGACTTCCTTCTCACTGTCACCCACCCAGTCTCCTTGCTGCTGAGGAGGACTGGAGGACCGCTAACAGGCCCTATGCTAGGGAGCTCCGCTGCAGCTAGGGGATGTCCGTCAAGATTAACTGGTGCAGACGGTGTTTCAATGCAGCAGAGCCGGGATTCCAAATCAGACAACCTCGCCTCGAGCGCCTCAAAAAGACAACATTTATTACATTTACCGTTATCACTAAAAGAGGCAGAGGTGTAGCTGAACATGTGACATAGAGAGCACACCAGAGGAGAAGGGGAAGGAGAGCTAGTAGCCATAGCTAGTGGCTAACCCGAAGCTAACAAAAATACAGATGAAAGGTGAACAGAAGACTAAAGAGGGTGATTAGATGACACTGAGTGCGCACACAGGTGCAAGAGGCTTGATAAACAGAAGTGAGAGCTAACGGTAGATGGAAAAAAGTGATTAAAATACAATTAAAGGCAAAATCCTCGGGAGAACGAGGACAGCAAACTACAGACAGACAGTCAGCAACACAGGAAGTGATGATACGTTACCACAAGAAGGTAGAACAAGGTCAGAAATATGCGGGGATTTTGCGAGAATGATGGGGTGCTTCATCTCATCTGGCATAGCTGCTCTACTCAGGCATCCACCAACTCTCAATACACCCTCATCCAAAATGGGATTCAGTTTGTGAATATGGCTGGATCTTTTAATGCTGAGGTGTGGGGTGACCCACCACAATCAGCTTGAACAGTCAGAGCACTCAGCTTGAGCAGAAAACAGAACAATGATATGTATGGACTGATATCAATATGTACATGTGCCTGCATTCTCTTTTGTCCTACAGCCTTGGAGCAAAGAGAAGAATTCCGGCGCCAGTAATCAGGCAATTGATATGTGTGACTCTTATGTAAAGTTGCCATGCATTCTTTCTTGACTGTTATGTAAATGTCCCATGCACTCTCTCTTGCCGGTATAAATGTGCTCACTAAAAGCTCACTGTATCGCTCTTAGACAACGCACTCAGAGCTCACTCACAGCGCACAGACAGAGCGCTGAGTGAGTCTCGTGATGGAGGAATAAAACCCTTAAACCTTCAGCATCGGCGTGTCCGCCTGCACTTATTTTTTCCTCCACACTGGTGACCCCGACGTGATGGACTGTCTCTCCCTTCTGATGCGCTGTGGACTATTTCGTTCTTCCACACTGGTGACCCTTGACGCAGAATGGAACACCAGGCAAACACCCCAGAGATCATCCACGACCGGGAAAGCCTCAGAAAGCAGCATGGTGCGACCTTCGCCTGAGATTTTGGACCTCCACGCTGGGACCTGCCGAGGGACAATGATCGTCTGCCCCCTCTCACCGCGCCGTGGATCCCAGAGACAGAGGATCGCCCACATCCTTCGCATCCACATGAGCGCGCGCGCACCTTGTCCTCTCTCCACGATGGCGACCTCCAGGGCCGGACGGAGAACACAGCGCTTGGACCAGAACGCACCATGACCCAACATGAGCGAACGACAGAAACAGCCTGAACAGGGAAGACCATCAGCGCCGACTGCGCTGATTTCCATCAAGCTCCCTGACCCTGACTCACCTCTCGACGGCAGACCTTCTGCGCACAGAAGCCACACGCGCACATTGCAGGATTACGAGGACAGCGCAGCTTTCAGCTATGTGGTCACTGCGCCAGGCGCGTGCCATGCACCAGGGACAATCCGGCTCCACAGACTGCTTTCGTCCTCCGCCGCTGCACATGCCCGAGAAAAGCGGCCGATCGCCACCCTCGGAAGCTTCAGGGCTGCTCACGCACCTGAGGCAGACACGCAGCCCACACACAGGACTTTGTATGGGTCTCAGCCACGGCGCACAATGGGAATTCAGCCGTCTGCTGTCCCCGATGGCTTTAGGGCTGCGCCCGCACCTAAGGCCAACCCGCCAAGTCCCTCACACAGCTCCAGCTTCTGTTCTTTCTCACAGCTGCTACGCATCCTCGCAGGACTGAGCCGCAAGAGGAGTCAGAGACAATTTTTTTTCTTCTTCTCACAGCCGCTGTGGAGCTCCGCCACGTTTAACGGGAAAGTCCCTCACCATCGCGGATCGACATGCAATTTTTGTGCGGCCTGGACAACCTTGCCGTCCCGGGCCAGCACTTGCTTACCCCCACCCCTCTCCACCTCCTCCTGCACAGAGCTTTTCCCGTACCTTGCTTCCAAAGCCAGCCGATCGCCGTCTCATTCCCCTGCTGAGCGCTCTTGGGGGGGAGCAGTGTGGGGTGACCCACCACAATCAGCTTGGACAGTCAGAGCACTCAGCTTGAGCAGGAAACAGAACAATGATATGTATGGACTGATATCAATATGTAAATGCGCCTGCATTCTCTTTTGTCCTCAGCATCGCCGTGTCCACCTGCACTTATTTTTTCCTCCACAGAGTCCCCTTTTCAGGCTTGAGATTTCTTCTGCAAATTTCCGTCCCTGGCAAAAGCGGATAACTTCCATTTCAGTAGCAGCCAGCTCTTCAACTGTGAGACCATTGGTTTTATCAGTCTCAACATTTGTCATCTCCTTTTGTGACAAAGCCTTTTGACAGGTTTCACCTAAGTAAAGCTTGGCAAGGTCATTCGGTTTTTTTCCTTTTACTCTTGGCCAAAAGCAGTTTCTTCAGCCTGAGCATCCACTCTACAGCCCTTTTTAAGCAAATCCATGATGAAAAGTAGTCAATAAGACGAGTTGTTGGATCTTTATCTTCAGACACAATCTGAACAACAATGACAGTTGTAGTTTTGACTTTAGAGTCCTTTGATGATAATTCATTCAATCTGTCAGGATTCTGAGGCCGTATTCCTGAGGATGGAGAAGGAACTGTGGTCCAAATACCCATGTTTCTCTCTTCAAAAAAAGGTCCAACAGTAAGACCCCTACCGTTCAAAAGTTTGGGGTCACTTAGAAATTTCCTTATTTTTGAAAGAAAAGCACTGTTTTTTTCAATGAAGATAACTTTAAACTAATCAGAAATACACTCTAATATCTAATATACATTGCTAATGTGGTAAATGACTATTCTAGCTGCAAATGTCTGGTTTTTGGTGCAATATCTACATAGGTGTATAGAGGCCCATTTCCAGCAACTATCACTCCAGTGTTCTAATGGTACAATGTGTTTGCTCATTGCGTCAGAAGGCTAATGGATGATTAGAAAACCCTTGTGCAATCATGTTAGCACAGCTGAAAACAGTATAGCTGGTTAGATAAGCTATAAAACTGACCTTCCTTTGAGCAGGTTAGTATCTGGAAAAAATTATTATTTCAAATACAAATCATTATTTCTAATCTTGTCAATGTCTTGACTATATTTTCTATTCATTTTACAACTCATGGTGGTAAATAAGTGTGACTTTTCATGGAAAACACAAAATAATTGTCTGGGTGACCCCAAACTTTTGAACGGTAGTGCTGTGGTGAACACTCAATGGACCTGTTGGACCAGTTCTGTGACTCGCATTTTAGGTCAGAACAAAGGCAGGAAGCTTAGCCTTGTTATGCAAGGCTGGAGACTGTGGGGGGTCGATTAAAGGATGCATGGGAGACAGTGGAAGTGATATCATGGAGGGAAATGCATTGTGACTGTCTTTATTATGCAAGGTGGTCTGTGGGACATGTGATCTATGAGGTGTGAAGTCCCTGATATTTAAGGACGAGAGTTACTGTTTCATTCTCTCTTTTTTCTGCTTTGAAATGTTGGAGATGTGAATAAAGCTGACTCTGAGAAAGAACGCTGCCTCGTCATTTTCACATCTTCCACACTGGTGACCCCGAGACGTATCATGGAAGAAAGAAATTCCCCCGGGCCAGCCGCGTCAGGAGCCCCCAGCCAAGCGAACGCCGCTGCAGTCCAGCTACCAGACTTCTGGCAGAACAATCCGCGCTCCTGGTTCAACGCAGTTGAGGCGCAGTTCAACCTCCAGGGGATATCGGTAGATGTCATGAAATTCTACCACGTAGTCGCAAAGCTGGACAACAACACGGCCCAGCATGTGGAGAGCCTGATCGACCAGCTGCCGGAGAGCAACAAATACGGCGCGTTGAAGGCTGCACTCATCCAGCAATTCATCCCCTCGGCGGAGGAGCGAGCAGAGAGGCTCCTGGCGCTGACGGAGGGGGAAAACGACATGCCCGCGAGCCTGATGGAGAAGTTGTTGAGGTTGAAAGACTCTGACGACAATCACTTCATTTTCACCCACCTCTTCCTCAGGACTCTACTGTCAGCAGCGAGAGCGGTTCTGGCCAGTTTGCCACTGTTGGCCCTACGGGCCTACTGCACGCTGGGTCGAGAGGCGCAGCGGATTGTCAACGCCACCAAGCGGCGCGCAGCCATGGCCGCTGCAGCGGAACTCGGTGCGACAACCGTAGACGACAGGAGGCCAGAGACAGCGGTGCCAGACTCACCGACGACGGCGGCGGCAAGGGCCAGGGAGCATGGACCGGACGTCTTTTGTTTCTACCATCGCCGCTTCGCAGAGACGGCACGCAAGTGTGTACCGCCGTGCCAGTTCGGGCGTTCGGGAAACGCCAAGACCGGGGGTCGGTAGCAGCCGCGGCCCTCGGGGAAGAGAACAAGCTGCTCTACTTGTCGGATGCATGCTCTGGGAGGCAGGTCCTCGTCGACACAGGCTCCCAGTTGAGTTTCATCACTCCTTCCTACGCGGACAGATTGGCGGGTTCCGGAGGTCCCCTGGTGACAGCGGCGAATGGCTCGGAGATTAAGACCTTTGGTGAGAAGACTCTGCTTCTGTCTTTACACGGCCGTACATATGAGTGGACTTTTGTTGTAGCAACAGTAAATTTCAATATGCTGGGGGCTGATTTTTTGTGCTCACATGGGTTGTTGGTTGATCTCGCTAACAGGCGCCTAGTTAATGCACTTTCTTTTGATTCTGTCCCCTGTGCAGCGCGAGTGGCCCCGCCTGCAGCACAAGCCAACGTCACAACAGCAGGCGGTAAGTTCCACACACTGCTCACTCAGTTCCCAGCACTCACGGTCCCCACATTTTCGGCAATAGTCGCTAAGCACGGGGTGGAGCATTTTATTACCACTACTGGACCGCCCGTTTTTGCAAAAGCTCGGCGCTTGGACGCAGTTAAGCTAGCCATAGCGCGCGAGGAGTTCGCCAACCTGGAGAGGTTGGGCATTATCCGACGTTCAAACAGTCCGTGGGCTTCCCCCCTACATATGGTCCCGAAAGCTGATGGATCATGGCACCCTTGCGGGGATTTTCGCAGGTTAAACAACGCTACAGCGCACGACCGCTACCCAATCGCACATATCCAAGATTTCTCGGTTCATTTGGCAGGGGCGTGCATTTTTTCTAAAATAGACTTGGTCCGCGGTTACCACCAAGTCCCAGTGCGCGCTGAGAACATACCCAAAACAGCGGTAATAACTCAGTTTGGTTTATTCGAGTTTTTACGCATGCCTTTCGGACTTAAAGGGGCTGCTCAGACGTTCCAACGCATGATGAACGCGGTACTTCGCGATCTCCCGTTCGTGTTAGTCTACCTGGACGATATTTTAGTAGCCAGTGCGTCCGAAGACGAACACGAAAAACACCTGGCCACAGTTTTCCGAAGGTTGGGAGATCACGGGTTAATAATCAACCCAGCGAAGTGTCAGTTCGGGGTGGCGCAGATCGATTTTTTAGGACACCGCGTCTCCCCCGAAGGAGCAGTCCCGCTGCCTGACAAAGTGCACGCTCTGGCAGATTTTCCCCGGCCGCAGACAGTCAGGGCGTTGCAGGAGTTTTTGGGAATGGTGAATTTTTATAACCGTTTTCTCCCCCGCGTGGCGCAGCTCATGCTGCCGCTGTATGCCGCACTCAAAAAAAAGAAACCCGCGGATAAGATCGAGTGGTCCCCGGAGCGGGACCAAGCGTTCTCGGAGGTGAAAGCAGCCTTGGCAAAGGCTGCGTTGTTGGCACACCCAGACCCAACGGCCCACATAGCGCTCACCACTGATGCGTCAGATGTGGCCATAGGGGTGGTCGTGGAGCAACACGTAGCCGGGGTTTGGCAGCCCCTCGCCTTTTTCAGCAGGACCTTGCGCGATAGCGAACGTAAATACAGCGCGTTCGACAGGGAGCTGCTCGATCTCCATATGGCCATCCGCCACTTTCAGTTCTGGCTGGAAGAACGTGCTTTCACCACTTTCGTTGATCACAAACCGCTAACATTCGCGATGGCCAAGGTCTCGGAACCGTGGTCAGGCCGGCAGCAGAGACAGCTGGCCGCGATATCAGAGTTTACCACTGATATTCAGCATGTGGCGGGCAAACTCAGTGTAGTGGCAGATTGCCTCTCGTGCGCTGTGGCGGCCCCAGTCAGCGTAGGGTTAGATTATGCAGCCATGGCCGCAGAGCAGGTTAATGATGCGGACGTGCGCGCACTCCAGTCTGGACCAACAGGGTTAAGGCTGGAGAGCAGGGTGCTGCAAGACGGTATGTCCCCCCAATCTGCGATGTCTCCACTGGACAGCCGCGTCCAGTAGTACCGGTCGCGTGGCGCCGCCGCGTTTTTGACTCGGTTCATTCTTTGGTGCGCCTGGGAGTGTGCGCGTCGGTCAAAATGGTGGGAGAGAAATTTGTTTGGCCGAGCCTCCGCAAACAGGTCAAAGAGTGGGCAGCAGCCTGCACGGTGTGTCAATGAGCCAAAGTACACAGGCACACGAGAGCTCCTTTGGAACCGTTTCACATTCTAGCCAAGAGGTTCGATCACGTTCATGTGGACCTCGTTGGACCCCTCCCGCTGTCACAGGGGTGCACACATCTTCTGACAATGGTGGACCGCACCACGCGCTGGCCTGAAGTGGTCCCGCTGGCATCAACCACGGCCGAGGAAGTGGCGGGCGCGTTTTTAACAGCTTGGGTGGCGCGCTTTGGCGTTCCGTCGGACATTACGTCCGACAGAGGCCCTCAATTTGTTTCCAAGCTTTGGTCGACAATGGCCCGCAGCCTGGGTGTCACAATTCACCGCACAACCGCGTACAATCCGCAGGCTAACGGGTTATGCAAACGTTTTCATAGGTCATTGAAAGCGTTCTGCACCTAAAGAGGATCTAGAAGCCTCCCCAGCGGAGCTCGTGTTTGTGCAGCCACTCCAGCTGCCTGGGGAGTTTCTCCCAGATAACCCTGCGCCAAACGCCTCCCCGTCTCAGCTGTTGCTGAGTAACATAGAATCAAGCACGCTGCCCGGCCCCGTGCACCACAGTTTTCCGTGCGTTTTTGTGCCTAAAACTTTGAAGAACGCAGAGTTTGTTTTTGTTAGACACGATGCACATCGAACCCCGCTGTGACCACCTTATGACGGACCATTTAGAGTGCTAGAAAAGTAACTGCATAGATGCATAGACAGGCATAGACTGCATAGACACTTTTTGGGTGCCAACTTCAAGTTGTGAACCTTCACAACTTGAAGTTGGCACCCAAAAAGTGTTTTTTCCTCAGGAGGTCTGTGAGGTTTCTTGGTCACGTAATTGATGAGAATGGTGTTTCAACCGACCCTAGTAAGGTTGAGAACATCGCAAAAATGACTTGTGCTGACCTTATGGACACTGATGGTGTGACACCGTCCCAAAAAAGACTTAGATCCTTCTTGGGGATGGTTAATTACTATCAGCATTTTGTGCCAGGATATTCTGCCATTGCCAAGCCATTGTTCAGCCTGTTGAAAGGTGGAAAATTTAAAGGCAGATGTAAGAAAACCAAGATGGCTTGCAGAAAGCTTTGTGCTTCTGATTGGACCCAAGAGCACATACATGCCTTTGGAAGTCTCAAATCTGCACTTGTTAACACTGTGGTCTTGGCTCATCCTAACTTTGACCGTCCCTTCATACTTTCAACTGATGCATCTCTGGATGGGATAGGTGCCGTTCTGTCCCAAGTCCAGGAAGGTGAAAGTCATGCCAGACCTATTGCTTTTGCCAGTAAGTCCCTGACACAGTCTCAGAAAAACTATCCAGCGCACCGACTGGAATTTCTGGCTTTGAAATGGTCCATCACTGACAAGTTTAGTCATTGGCTAAAGGGTCACAAATTCACTGTTTGGACTGACAACAATCCTTTGACTCACATATTGACAAAGCCCAAGTTAGACTGTTGTGAGCAACGCTGGGTAGCCAAGTTGGCTGCTTATGACTTTGACATAAAGTATGTTCCAGGGCGGCAGAACATTGTGGCTGACGCACTGAGCCGTGTGCCTTTTGTCAAGGAAAATATTGGTCACAGACTGTTCAATGAGCCATATGTCAAACTCCTCAGTGAAGTCAAAAATGTGTCTACTGCCTCTGTTCAGGATGTTTTTCGTTCATCCAGTGGTCACATGGATGCGATGTGTGACAATGCTCATACCTCCCGGGTACACACTCAGATTGTGAATTCAGAAGAAGTGTCTGCTGTGATGCAGTCACACATTGAGTGAGATGCTGGTCCGAGGGCCCGGGCAATTGAAGCCTTGCAGTTTTTGCCCCAGTTAGTCCCACCAGGTCAAGACCCGTTGCCTGCCTATTCTGAAAAGGCTTTGCGTGACAAACAGTTGGAGGATGGAATTCTTTCTCACGTCCTGTTTTATGTTGAGAGACATCGGAGACCCTCAAGGAGAGAAAGGGTGAAAGAATCATTTTCAGTGATTAAATATCTGAAACACTGGGATAAGCTATCTGTGAGCAATGGTGTTCTGTACAGAGTTTCAAGAGACCAGAGAACCAAGTCCAAACGGCTTCAGTATGTTGTCCCAGACTCACTTAAGGATGAGGTCTTGAAAGGCGTGCATGATGATGCTGGTCATCAAGCCCAGTCGCGAACCCTCAGTTTATCCAGACAAAGATTTTTCTGGCTGACCCTTGAGAGAGATGTTAGAGACCATGTCAGACACTGCCAGCGTTGTGTCCTCAGCAAGTCAGCTGAACCTGAGGGACGGGCTCCTTTAGAGAGCATCTTGTCATCTAGACCGCTGGAGCTGGTCTGCATTGACTTTTGGTCAGCTGAAGACTGTAGGAACAAGTCTATTGATGTCCTAGTGATAACAGATCACTTTACCAGGATGGCTCAGGCCTTTCCTTGTAAGGATCAAACAGCTAAGCAAGTAGCAAATGTTCTGTGGAACAAGTACTTTTGTGTCTTTGGATTCCCAGAAAGAATCCACAGTGACCAAGGTCCTAATTTTGAAAGTCAATTAATCAGTGAACTCCTCAAAGTGTCCGGTGTCAGGAAATCTCACACTACCCCTTACCACCCAGTGGGAAATGGGAGTGTCGAACGGTTTAACAGGACACTGGGTGGGAGGATTCGTGCACTGTCCCCTGAGGTGAAAGCTAACTGGCCACGACGGTTGCAGACTTTGACATTTATGTACAACTGTACAGCCCATGAGACGACTGGCTTTCCTCCTTTTTACCTCATGTATGGCCGTGTGCCCCGTTTGCCAGTAGATGTCATGTTTCGTTCTGTTCTTCGCGATAATGATGTAACCAGTTATGACAAGTATGTGGCAACTCTCACCTGTGAGCTAAAAGAAGCAATGATGGTTGCTCAGGACCGTGCTGCTAAGGAGCAACACAGACATGCTAATCTTTACAACAGGAAAGTGAAAGGATCCAGGATTGAGATTGGTGACAGGGTGCTTTTGGCCAACAGAAAGGAGAGAGGCAAAAAGAAAACTGCTGATAAGTGGGAATCAACTGTTTACACTGTAATGGATGTGAACCCACAGACACATACATACAGAATTTGTGACACTCTTACTGGACGGACAAAAGTGGTCCACAGGAATCTGTTGATGCTGGTAAATTTTCTTCCTGTGGCGGATGTGTGCGATGTGTCCAACCATGGTTCATCCACCTTAGCTACAGACGTTGGTGATGAGGGAGACACATCTGTGGACCTCTTCGAGGGAGAGAGTGAGGCTGGTACAGGTGAGCCGTCTTCATGTGGAGAAACACGTGAACCATTAGTTGATCCAGAACCTGTTGACTCTGAAAGGAGAACTGTTGAGTGGATCACGCAGCTCACTGAACCATCTGTGTCACAGGTAGACGTTTCTGATGTGACAAGTGTGTCCTCTGACCCCCAGAACTCTTCAGTTACACCTGTTGCTCAAGGTGTAGATCATCCCATGTCCTCTGACTCTAGACCTGTGACTACAGCTGCTACTGATACTCATGGTGGACAAACACTTGACAGTCAACTAGTTTCTGTTCCTGACTCCGAGAGACAGACAGACACTCCCCTTGTTCGCTGTACTGTTGACCAGACGTCACGTACACATTGTCACCGTCCAAATGCACAACCTCAAATCAGGTCAAGATTTGGTCGCCTGATTAAACCTGTAAATAGACTAGTGCAGACAATGTCCAGGCAGGATGTGGTTCGTGACAGGTTTAATGTTAAGGCTGTTTGTAGGTCCATGTTTCAGACCCTGACTGATTAAATGTCACATGTGTGGACTATGTTTTTGTGGACTTAGCTTTGTTTTTTTTTTATGTTCGGTTATTTTATTTTATTTTATTGTTCAAGAGCATTTGCTACACTTATAGTTGGGGTTTTTGGTGGGGTGTACAAGGCACTTCATTACCAGTGGTTGGGTTGAGAGATAAGCGCTGCTCTCATGCCACTTCGTCCTTGTGTGGGACTCTCTGTCGAATGGTGTTCTTTATCTAACCCTGGGTGTTTTGTGTATTATAGTGAATTCTGTGTAGCTATGGCTCAAGTTCAGTAAAATTCAGTGGGGTGGGTGTAACGGAGTCAAAAATGTACTCTAAGTATTTCTTTTTATCAGTTATGTTTTTCTTTATATTGTGAATTTTATTTTACTTGAGTGTTTTATTTTGGCAGTACACTTCTCACATCCGCTCTTCCTGTACCTTCGAGGCTCCGGTAGTTTAGTCTTTCCCCACAGTATCGCGTTGCTTTGCTGTGGGTAAGTTGTGTTCTTTATTGATCCCCAGAGGGGAAATTGAGGGTCATCCACCACCTGGATGGATGAAGCAGCCACGATACGGCGCTATCCCTTAACCATTCACACACACATTCACACCTAGGGCCACTTTAGAGTCTCCAATTAACCTAACCTGCATGTTTTTGGCATGTGGGAGGAAACCGGAGAAATCCCGGGGTAAACCCACGCATACACGGGGAGAACATGCAAACTCCACACAGATCACTGTTGGTCGGGGGCCGGGATCGAACCCACGATCCCACGATCCCCACAATCCCCCGGCCAAGGGTAAACTGTGCTGCCGCAGTGCTAACCACTGCGCCACCGTGCAGCTGGCAATAAATGATCGTATCGTTCGTTAGTTTATCATTGGACTGTAACCTTAGTTTGTAATCGTTCTTTATTAGTTTGTCATGTCACTGTAGTGTATTTTTTTTTGTTATTTGTGTTATAAATAAGAGTTTTATAGATGTTTCGGCGCACATTAGGAGTCCGATAGGCGCAATTTTAGGGTTTGGCGCCAATATAGGCTCTATGGTGACTCCAGCAGCTTATATCATTGTGTAACACATATTTTTTTTGTAAATGTAGGAGCCTGTGTGGGATCGAGGTGCAGACGGAGCGTGATACATTTTGTTTTATTTCTCTGACAGGTATGTTTGTTTCTGAAAAATTTTATTATTTGAAATGTAATTTATTTTTGTATTGTGAAGTTATTTTAGAGCTCCTTTCCACACAGTATCGCGTTGCTTTGCTGTGGGAGCTTGTGTGGGATCGAGGTACAGACGGAGCGTGATGCATTTTGTTTTATTTCGTCTACAGGAGAAATAAATTGTGGAAACAGCAGTCTGGTGTCATCGTGGTCCCTATGCCGCACACACACTTGCATTAATGTTCCCGATCACGGCCGTTTAAGGGTGCCCAAAAAGAGAAGCCATTACACTTGTGACGTGATCCGTTACACGGGGAACCTCCAATAATGTGCTGGGCTTCACTCCTTTCTTCACTCTCAATGAAATTTTTTTTTGCTGGACATTAACATCTGTTTGTTCTCTCCCATAGATTGAGTCCCCATCGTGCTGTTTGCTCAAACATGTCTGTTCTTTTCATCTTCTCTATCCCCTCACCCTCCAGCAAGTCGCAACAGATGACTGCCCCTCCCTGAGCCTGGTTCTTTTGGAGGTTTCTTCCTGTTAAAAGGGGAGTTTTTCCTCTCCACCATTGCCAAGCGCTTGCTGACAGGGGATTGCCTGATTGCTGAGGTCTTTCTGCAACTGTGGGGTTTCCCCTACAGTTGAAAGTGCCATGAGGTGACTCTTGTGAAATGGCGCTATATAAATAAATAAATAAATAAATAAATAACCAAGGTCAAATTCACAATGCACTGCTTCAAAAGGGAATAAACTGGATTTTTCATCCCCCTTCTGGCTCACATCACGAAGGAGTATGGGAAAGGTTAATTCAATCAGTGGGGAAGATTCTTAATTCCATTTTCAGTGAACAAACTCTTGATGAAGAGGGACTTCACACGGTTTTATGTGAGGTTGAGGCTATTTTGAATAGCCAACCAATTACAAAGGCCTCTACAGATCCAAATGACCTTGAAGCTCTTACTCCAAACCACCTTTTGCTTTTGAAGACTAATCCATCCTTACCACCTGGACAGTTTCAGATGGAGGATATGTATGCTCGCCATAGATGGAAGCAAGCACAGTACATGTCTGATTTATTCTTGAAAAGATGGACCAAGGAATATCTTCCTCAGCTTCAGGAGTGTCAAAAATGGTTCAATATTAGATGAATCTTTGTTCCATGAGACACTTTTATCATCGTGTACGATTCAGCCCCACAGAATTCATGGCTCATTGGAAGGATTGAGACCATTCAGGACATTAAAGGACTAGAAAGACATGTTCGGATCAAAACCAAGACTGGGTTGCTGAACAGACCTATCAATAAAATCTGCTTGCTACAGGAGACAGAAGATACTTGACAGTACTGACCGACTTTTGACTTTGACCTTTGACTTTTGCCTGCCCACACTTCACAGTTTACAGGCTGTACTTATTTAGAGCAGTATTAAAGATCACTCCATCATAGACTCTGGCCTTGTGAAAGGTGAAGAAAGATCATCCTCATGACATTGTAATATAATGCTGTAATTACTATTGTTTGAGGAAATAATAATTAGGGGCTGGAATTGTAGGAGCCAAAGTGTGATTTTGTTTTGAATTATTGTCTTGTAATTGTTTGCTATTTCCAGTTGGTGGCACAGGAGAGGGTGTGGTCCGTTCATTTGTTTGTTTATATTTTATTTTGTTAGTTTTTGATGCACCTTTTTGGTTCAGTATTTTTGATTATGTTGTCTTAGTCCTGTTTGTCAGCCATACATTTTAATAAACGGCAGAAATGAACTATTTGGATTTGGCCTGGATTCTTTACGGATGCGTCAAGGAGACAAGACCGATTCAGCCTCCAAGCAGCTTTTGGTGGACTGAAGTCGCTACAAGAGCCACACCAGCTTTAATTTTTGTTTTCTCTGTTCTTACAAATCATTTCATAACCATCAATCCCAAAATCCATGCCCCCCTCACTATTAATCCATGTTTCTATTATTGACGTATGTGTTCCTCAATCCAAGATGGCTCTGTGGGACTGTAATGCTCTGAATGGGGCATTACAAAATTCTGAATCTGTAAATCATTGGATTGAAAATGGATTTGTGCAAATCAGATCCCGGGACGACTTGAGCTGTACAGTCTTTTAATGAGAGTTGCGACTCTCTTTGATCTCGCAGCTGCTCAGTCACATGGTTTATGAAGCGCCAAATAGTTCCAAACAATGGCCTTTCTATCATGGTGTATGAATGGCAGCTGTGGAAATCCCCGGTATTAACAACATTTTTTAGCCATATTAGGTAAATATTCAGAATACCTATCAGTAGGTATATTGTTTAAACTTATAATGAACAGATTTAAATGGATTATGATATAAAGAGCAGCTTTAAAAGACTCAGTATGTTCTGGAGGGAAGAAGAACTGCTGATTCACACTGATGAAAGCTGCAGTGCAAATATCACTACCTAGCTTGTGATGTTCATAGGACGTATTGTTGTGTGGCACAGGTGGTGGCTCCACCTTCCCGGTTCTGCCGCCACCAAGGTTATAAGAGGGCTGAAAGGAAGAGGGGCAGTCCCTTTGAACACCTCTCTTCCTGACAGGAGCATCTGTATAACTATTGTGAGTCTGCAATAAAGTCCAGTTCAGTTCCAACTTCAGCCTGGTCATTGACCCTCATTTACGGACATAACATTTGGCGACGAGGATAAATGTATGGATGCTGGAGTCGCTACCATTCGGCCGTTTCTGGAGTTTCCTGGTGAGCCGCCAGTCCCTTGGGTGAGATGGTTCGCCATGTTCCATAATTACCTAGTTGCTCTGAACCTTGGTGAACTGAAGAAAGTGTGGGCTTGGGCAACATTGGTTCATAATTTGGGTATGGAAGGACAGTGTATCCTTGCATATCCTAGGTGTTTGTGATAGCTTCGAGGACGTTGTTGAGCTAATGGCGCGACATTTTTGAGCCCCCACAAAGTCATCGTCCAGAGGGTCCAGTTTCGGCAGTGCCGCCAGCAGACAGGCGAATCAGTACAACGTTATGTTGCAGACCTGCATCAGCTGGCCAGGGACTGCCTGTTTGGGGCATTGGAGGAAGAGATGGTCCATGACCAGTTGGTGGAGTACACGCTTTGCTCAACGTTGAGGTCGAGGCTCCTCACACACTTTGGCGAACTGACATTGGCCATGGCTGTCAAGACAGCTCAGCAATGTGAAGCAGCGGACAAATTGTCACGTGACCTCGGTGAGAGAGCTACACTTCGCCAGTCTGAATCAGTCAACAGTGTAGGCTGTGAACCCGGACAGTGATGATGGCGTGCAGGAGGAGTACGCTACCGCTGTGAAGATAAGGTCTGCCCTGGGACTGCCCAGGTGTTTGGATTGTGGGTCCACCAGGCACCATTACAAGGCTAGTGAGTGTCCGGCAAGAGGAAAATGCTGCAGCAAGTGCAGACTTCTGCATCATTTTGCCAGGGCCTGTAATAGGTTCAAACGGGGAGAACGGCGAAGCAAAGTGGACTCCCCCGCTCCAACTCCCACAGTCATCCACACTGTTTCTCCGAGCACCAATGGTCACACGTATTGTATGGTGAAATTGGATGGGGTGGAAGTGCCATTGCTGATTGATACGGGCGCGGTGAGGTCCGTGTTGAATTGGCCCACCGTGAGGAGTTTCTTCCTGTATTACTGAATAAGAGGTCATTCAGCGCCACTGTGCGGATATGGTGGAAAGAGGTTGGCCATGGTGGGTTCGGTGGAACTGACGGCGAGGTACAAGTCGGCAGAGGTGTCCAACCTGAAGTTCGTGGTGACCGCCAGTGGTGAGAACATTATGGGCTGTGACCTTTTTTATGGACTGGGTTTCACCATTAGCAGTAGTGTTTGAGAGGAGAAGTCGGGCCGTGGCTTGTGGGACCGACCAGCTTCGTGGGTGGTGGATGATGAGGCATGGGACGAACCTTGATCTAGCATTCTAGAAGATGAGCAGGACCAACCCCACCCAGGGCCATCGCGGGAGGGTTCTGGTGCCAGAGCCCAAGTAATCCTAGCTGAGGGAACTGGGCGGCACGATGGGACCCCCATGACGGTGGGTGGAGCCAAGTGGATGGCCCATTCTATTTCCGGAGTTCGGCTGGGAGGTACCGAGGAGCAAGGGGTCACAACGGCTTCGCCGGCAGGCAAAATGAGAGCGAGCGTGGCAGGATCGGCTGGCACAGTAAAGCGACGTGCCACTCAGGGACACTGGAAGCCAAGTCGAGCTCCTCTAGGGGTCGCTGATGTGGTCTGACCCAGAGGAGAGGCCCAGTCGAGAGGACTGCTGGGCAATCACAAGTGACAGGACAACCAGGGGTGGCTGCAGGCAGTAGTGATTCGGGAGGATGGCTATCTTCAGCTATCCGATGGTTCATGGCGGCATCCCAACGAGCTGCGGCATGCCAAGCAGGAGAAGGAGGTGTTTGAACGGCGGCGTGGGTCATCCCTGGGCGTGAAGAGAAGAATGTACTCCAGAGGGAACCGTCTGATGGTTTTCCAGGGGGTGGTTCCTTTACTGGGGCAGACTGATGTTTGGGGAATGTTGTGTTTTTAGCATGGAGTTGGTATAAATAATAAGTTGTTTACTGGGTTCCTTAACAAAGTATAATCTGTTTGTATATATGTTCATTCTGATAATGGGATTGTTTTGTGTTTTGCTATTTATGTAGGAACACGGCAGTTTTGGTTTAATGGACTGTATTTAGTTGAGACGGCAGAATAATTTGTCTGGACGTTTGAGAGTGGAACAGTAGTCCACCTGTTTCCCCTACCTTAAGTTGTTTTGTGTGAATGGTATAAGCCTTGATGTACACTACCGTTCAAAAGTTTGGGGTCACTTAGAAATTTCCTTATTTTTGAAAGAAAAGCACTGTTTTTTTCAATGAAGATAACTTTAAACTAATCAGAAATACACTCTAATATTTAATATACATTGCTAATGTGGTAAATGACTATTCTAGCTGCAAATGTCTGGTTTTTGGTGCAATATCTACATAGGTGTATAGAGGCCCATTTCCAGCAACTATCACTCCAGTGTTCTAATGGTACAATGTGTTTGCTCATTGCATCAAAAGGCTAATGGATGATTAGAAAACCCTTGTGCAATCATGTTAGCACAGCTGAAAACAGTTTAGCTGGTTAAAGAAGCTATAAAACTGACCTTCCTTTAAGCAGGTTGAGTATCTGGAAAAAATTATTATTTCAAATACAAATCATTATTTCTAACCTTGTCAATGTCTTGACTATATTTTCTATTCATTTTACAACTCATGGTGGTAAATAAGTGTGACTTTTCATGGAAAACACAAAATAAATGTCTGGGTGACCCCAAACTTTTGAACGGTAGTGTATTTCTGTTTATTTTCGTGCATGTGTCATTTCAAATCCTTCAGTGAGAACTACCACCAAGCAACACTGTGTTTCAGTGCAAGGAGTCAGACTATGGAATGATTTTGGACCTGAATTAAAATCATGTACAACGCTTGGACAATTTAAACACAAACTAAAGGAAGAAATACTCCAAACATATATACAAGATGACATGTAAAATCACATAAGGATGATCATATCCAGTCTGTGTTGTGTTGTTGCTTAGTTTTTTTGTCACATTTTGTCTTAGCTTTGTTCTTAATTGTAATCGCTCTGGTTTTGTTTTTTCTTTTGAATTCTTAGATGGAATATGGGTGGGCAATATAAGCTGCGGCTTCAGCCATCACCCATTTTGGATAACTTATGTTGAACTGTATAATCAGAGGAGTTATTGTCTAATTTGACCTTGTTGGATTTTCTTTCCCCCTTTGTTATATTATTTTGTTTCTTTTTTAATCTTTACTTTTAATCTATCCAAAATAAAGATTCATTCATTCATTCATTCAGGTTCTTAAATTGGGGAGGGTCTTGGTTGTATGTGTGTTTTGAACCTTTTTGTTTTGTCAAATGTGTATTATTGAAAACCTGATATTGTATATACATTACATAATAAAGCACATCTTGTTTTTTTCCATTGTTTTTCAAAAAAAAAAGGGGGGGGGAATAACCAAAAACAAAATAAATATACAAATACACCAAACACACACAAACACACAATTCAATTCAATTTTATTTATATAGCGCCAAATCACAACACAGGTCGTCTCAAGGCACTTTACAGAAAAGAGTGGGTTTAGGCCACACTCTTAGTTTATAGAACCCAGGAGAGACCCCTAAGAGCAAGCACTGCGGCGACACAGGCGAGGAAAAACTTCCCTTTAACGGGCAGAAACCTCGGGCGGAACCATAGCTCATAGAGGACGGCCATCCACCTCGACCGGCTGGGTTGAGTAGCTACATTCAAAAACAAACATACAAATACAACATTAAAAGCCAAACAGTCCAGTACCAAGCCTGGCCAGGCTGCACATGCAAGCGAAGGCCTAGCAGGGGCAGCATTTCTAACTAAAGGCCTCATCAAAGAGAAAAGATTTCAACTTGCTCTTGAATAAAGAGAGAGTGTCTGCTTCCCAAACTGAACTGGGAAGATGGTTCCGCAAGAAGGGAGCTTGATAGCTGAAAGCTCTACCTCCCAATCTACTTCTAGATACCTTGGGGACCACTAGTAGTTTGGATTTTTGGGAGCGCAGAGCTCTGGTTGGATGATAAGGAACTAAGAGTTCATGCAGGCAAGAAGGAGCCATACCATTACGAGCTTCATAGGTTAAGAGCGATATCTTGAATTCAATTCTATACTTTATTGAGAGCCAATGTAAAGAAGCTAAAACTGGAATAATGTGATCTCTTCTCCCTGTTATCATAAGGATACGTGCAGCTGCATTCTGAATGTGTTGGAGAAACTTTATGGAGTTATTTGGGCAACCTGATAAAAGTAAGTTACAATAGTCAAGTCTAGAGGTGATAAAAATATGGACACGTTTCTCTGCATCTTTATGAGACAGGATGGACCTAATTTTAGAAATATTACGCAGATGGAAGAAGGCGGTCTTAATGGTTTGCTGTATATAAGATAAGATAAGATAAAATAAACTTTATTGTCCCTCAAGGGGAAATTTGTCTTGGGCTTGTCACCCGTGCTGCAACCACACAATCCACACATACACAATGGATGTAGTACATAATGAATGAAATAAAACTCAATAAATAATACAAGTACACTACCGTTCAAAAGTTTGGGGTCACCCAGACAATTATTTTGTGTTTTCCATGAAAAGTCACACTTATTTACCACCATGAGTTGTAAAATGAATAGAAAATATAGTCAAGACTTTGACAAGGTTAGAAATAATGATTTGTATTTGAAATAATTTTTTCCAGATACTCAACCTGCTCAAAGGAAGGTCAGTTTTATAGCGTCTCAAACCAGCTAAACTGTTTTCAGCTGTGCTAACATGATTGCACAGGGGTTTTCTAATCATCCATTAGCCTTCTGACGCAATGAGCAAACACATTGTACCATTAGAACACTGGAGTGATAGTTGCTGGAAATGGGCCTCTATACACCTATGTAGATATTGCACCAAAAACCAGACATTTGCAGCTAGAATAGTCATTTACCACATTAGTAATGTATATTAGATATTAGAGATATTAGATTTTTTTTTGTTTTTTTTCTTTTGTCACATTTGGTCTTAGCTTTGTTCTGAATTGTAATCGCTCTTGTTTTGTTTTTCTTTTGAATTCTTGGATGGAATATGGGTGGGCAATATAAGCTGCGGCTTCAGCCATCACCCATTTCGGATAACTTTTGTTGAACTGTATAATCAGAGGAGTTACTGTCTAATTTGACCTTGATGGATTTTATTTCCCCCTTTTGCTATACTATTCAGTTCCTTTAAACCTGTACTATCCGAAATAAAGATTCATTCATTCATTCATTCATTCAGAGTGTATTTCTGATTCGTTTAAAGTTATCTTCATTGAAAAAAACAGTGCTTTTCTTTCAAAAATAAGGAAATTTCTAAGTGGCCCCAAACTTTTGAATGGTAGTGTACATGCATACATAAATATATAACAGCAGTCATTAAGAACAGGAGTTATAAGTGTCCCTGACCTATTTTCCTGAGTTTAAAAGTTTTACTGACGTCGGGATAAATGAGTTCTTATATCTATTGAACCTGCACTTGGGGACTCTGTATCTCCTCCCTGAGAGCAGCCGCACATAGTATTCATTATTTAGTACATGGCTCATGTCACTGATTATTTTTTGAGCTTGTCTACAGGCTGCCTGTTCGTGTAAGATCTGCATGGGTAAATACTCTTTAACTCCAATAATTTTCCATGCTGTATGAATTAAACGCAACACTCTGTTCTTAAGTTTCACAGAGAGGTTGCCAAACCAAGCTGTAATGCTGTATCTAATACAGCGCTCCAACACAGCCTGGTAAAATATTAGCATAATCCTTTTATCAATGCCATGTATTATTAATCTACGCAAGAAATGCAGCCGCTGTTGTAGTCTACTGCAGAGGTAATCAATATGTGTGCTCCAGGTTAATGAATTGTCAATAAATACTCCCAAATATTTATAGGAACTAACCTGTGTTATAGTGTGGTTGTGGATGACCACAGGCCTGAGGTCACCAACTCCCCGAGGGTGAAACAGCATCTTCTTTGTTTTATCAGTATTCAAAATGAGATGACTGTCATCACACCAATTGACAAACCTCTGAATTTCTATAAAATAGCTTGACAGATCATGAGTCTTTTGAAGTAGTGATAAAATAGCAGTGTCATCAGAAAATTTAATAATTTGATTGCCTGGATAGACACTTCTGCACTCATCAGTGTACAAGGTGAACAAAAATGGTGAACTAACACAGCCTTGGGGAGCTCCTGTGCTGAGGGTTCTGGATTTAGATAAAGTTCCATTTACACTAACTTGCTGTTTACGATAAGTTAAAAATGAGTGGTTCCATTTAATAATGACAGGATGCACTTTAAGATCATTTAAGCTCTTAATTAAAAGGTGTGGCTGCAGTGTGTTAAAAGCTGAACTAAAATCAACCAATAAAAGACGTGCATATGAGGTTGTCTCTGTGGGGAGACTTGAATAACAAAACCGAATTGCCTTTAATTTCAGTTTATTTCAAGTAACCATTCCACTGTCTGCTCTCATTCCTGAGCAGCGAACCAAGAGGATGAACACACCAAAGTTCTCCCTTTTAAACATTCTCACATCAAACCATTTCCCTCGCGGGGGAAATCACACATCTATATCAAAATCTCTTTATTCACATTCATTAACCTTTTATTTACATAACTCCCCCTTCTCTCCTCTCGAGCCTCAGCGGTCAGGAAGTCTTCTGTCCCCTGTCCTCCGCAGGGGGTCCAGGCTCTGTGGCTCCGCACCGCAGGGGGCTGGCTCTCCTTCATCGTGAGGTTAAATCACATATGCAGTGTCCAACATACAGTATACATGTCTCACAACACAGCCATATAACCCCCCCCCCAAACGATGAAGAACAGACTAATTCCTAAAATTTATTAGCACCTTACTCACTACTGAATAATCAACACCAACATTCAGTCTGTGCGCCGCTTGGGCTTCAGCCGTCTGCCGAATCTGCTGTGAGTTGGCCCCGCCTTGCCTGCGGCGCTTTTCTGCTTCGGCTCTGTTGACTGAGGAAGAGAGTGATTAATTGCCCTTCGCGGGGGCCTGCCTCGTCGAGGCGCCACTGCGACCGGTACAGACACGTCCTTCATGACAAAAGCAGGTTTTAGTCTGTCAATACTGACTGTCTCTTTTCTGTCTCCAAAATCTAGCACAAATTGCTTATCACCTGCCTCCAGCACTCGAAATGGCCCTTCGTAAGGTGGTTTGAGCGTTGCTTTTAGGGCTTCTCGCCTGACAAAAACGAAGTCGGCATTTTTCAAAGCCTTGGGGACGAAAACTCGTGGAAAGGCGTGATGAACCGGACCCGGGAGCGTGTCTGCTCCCGTGCCGACTAACGGTCCCAGAGCAGAGAGAGGTGGGGGCTCTGGGTGCTCTGGTAAAAACTCGCCCGGCAGCCTCAGAGTTTGTGCGAATACCAGCTCCGCTGGGGAGGCGTCTAAGTCCTCTTTAGGCGCAGAACGCAACCCTAATAAAACCCATGGCAGTTTATTTACCCAATCTGCATCCGTGAGCGACGCTCTGAGTGCTGCCTTCAAAGACCTATGAAAACGCTCGCATAAACCATTGGCCTGAGGGTGGTAAGCCGTAGTGCGGTGAATTTTGGCTCCTAAGCCGTTGGCCATCGCTGACCACAGCTCAGAGATGAATTGCGGTCCTCTATCGGACGTAATGTCCGACAGAACCCCGAAGCGCGCCACCCAAGCCGTTAAAAAAACGCGAGCCACCTTCGCGGCCGTGGTCGTCGCAAGTGGGACCACTTCCGGCCAACGTGTGGTGCGGTCCACCATTGTCAAAAGATACGTGAACCCCTGTGATGCCGGTAGGGGGCCCACAAGGTCGACGTGCACATGGTCGAACCTTCTGGCCGGAATGCGGAACGGTTCTAACGGGGCTCTTGTGTGCCTGTGAATTTTGGCCCGTTGACAGGAAATGCAGGTTTTTGCCTATTCCTTCACGTGCTTGCGCAGGCACGGCCAAACAAACTTTTCCGCCACTAGTTTCACCGACGTGCGCACCCCCGGGTGCGCCAGTGAGTGGACCGAGTCAAAAACACGGCGGCGCCACGTGGCCGGAACCACCGGACGCGGGCGCCCCGTCGACATGTCGCAGATCAGGGGGGGCATACCGGTTTGTAAACACTTGCTCTCCAGCCTCAACCCTGTTGGTCCAGACTGGAGCGCGCGCACGTCTGCGTCCGCCCCCTGGTCCGCTGCCATGGCTGCGTAATCTATACCCACGTGCACCGGGGCTGCGCGCGCCACCGTGCCGCTCTCCTGCGGCGCGGTCACGGTGGCCCGTTCTGCCTCTGCGCGTGTTGGGGTCGTGAACGTGCGCGAGAGACAATCCGCTACTACATTGAATTTGCCCGCGACGTGCCTAATGTCAGTGGTAAATTCCGAGATTGCAGCCAGCTGCCTCTGCTGCCTGCCGGACCACGGATCTGAAATTTTGGCCATGGCGTATGTGAGCGGCTTGTGGTCCACATAAGCGGTGAAGCACCGTCCTTCCAGCCAGAACTGGAAATGACGAATAGCCAAATGCAGCGCCAACAGTTCTCTGTCGAACGCGCTGTATTTTCGTTCAGCCGCGCTTAAAGATTTGCTAAAGAAAGCCAAAGGCTGCCAAACTCCGGCTACCTGTTGCTCAATAACGGCCCCTATGGCTAAATCTGAAGCGTCTGTCGTCAGCGTGATACGTGCTGCAGGGTCTGGGTGGGCCAGGAGCGCAGCGTCAGCCAAGGCTTTTTTAACCTCTGTGAACGCGCGCTCCCGCTCCGGGGACCATTCGACCGCCTGGGTCGGTTTTTGTTTTTTGAGCGCGGCATATACGGTTGCATGATTTGAGCTGCGTGGGGCAGGAATCGGTTATAAAAATTCACCATCCCCAAGAATTCCTGTAGTGATTTGACCGTTTGTGGACGGGGAAAATCCGCTACCGCGCGTACTTTCTCTGGTAACGGAACCGCTCCCTCCGGGGAGATGCGGTGACCCATAAAATCGATCCGCTCGACGCCGAACTGGCACTTGGCTGGGTTAACTATTAAGCCGTGCTCTCCCAGCCTCCTAAAAACTGCTGTGAGGTGCGTTTCGTGTTCGTCCTCTGAAGTACTCGCGACCAAAATGTCGTCGAGGTACACAAACACGAAAGGGAGATCGCGTAACACGGCATCCATCATCCGCTGAAATGTTTGCGCCGCCCCTTTGAGACCAAACGGCATGCGTAAAAATTCGAAAAGTCCGAACGGGGTTATTACCGCTGTTTTAGGAATGTCCTCCGGTTGGACTGGGACTTGGTGATAGCCGTGAACTAGATCAATCTTTGAAAAAATGCGCGCCCCCGCCAGGTGCACCGAAAAATCCTGAATGTGCGGGATGGGATAACGATCGTGCGCCGTAGCGTTGTTTAGCCTGCGGTAATCCCCGCACGGTCTCCAGGAGCCATCGGCTTTCGGTACCATGTGCAGCGGCGAAGCCCACGGGCTCTTCGACCTACGAACGATGCCCAGCCTCTCCAGGCTGGCGAACTCCTCGCGCGCAATGGCGAGCTTAACTGCATCCAAGCGCCGAGCTTTTGCAAACACGGGAGGACCAGACGTGGGGATAAAGTGTTTCACCCCGTGCTTCGCGACCGTCGCTGAAAAAGTGGGCACAGTGAGCGCTGGAAATTGGGTGAGGAGTGTGTGAAACTTACCACCTGCTGTAGCGACGTGGGTCTGTACTGGTGGCGGGGACACTCGAGCTGAACAGGGGAGAGAGTAAAAAGAGAGTGCATTTACCAGCCGTCTATTAGCAAGATCAACTAACAGATTGTGTGAACACAAAAAATCCGCGCCCTACATGTTGAAACTCACCGCCGCTATTACAAAAGTCCATTCATATGTGCGGCCATGTAAGCACAGAGGCAAGGTCCTTCTCCCGTAGGTGTTGATGTTCGAGCCATTTGCCGCTGTAGCTCCGCTACCGTGGGGTCCAGCCACCCGGTCCGCATATGTTGGGGTGATGAAGCTCACTTGTGCTCCGGTGTCGATGAGGAACTCTCGTCCGGAGCGCGCATCCGTGATGTAGAGCAGCTTGCTGCGTTCTCCGAGGGTCGAAGCTGCTAGCGACCCCCGGTCTTGCCGTTTCCCGAACTCCTGAAGATGCAGGGCGGCACACACCTGCGTGCCTTCTCTGCGAACCTCCGATGGTAAAAGCAGAGATCTTCTCCTCCGCTGTGTCGTGTCCGCGCCTCTGCCGCCGGGCTATTGGCTCCACCTCGTCGCGGCCGTGCTGCCGCCGTCGTCGGCCAGTCTGGTTCTGCCGCCTCTGGCTCCCCGCTGTCTCGGGTTGCCGCTGTGGTTGCTTGCCCGCCGCAGGCGTCCAGGATCCCATCTGCCTCCTGGGCCAGCTCCCGGAACTCCTCCAGGGTGTGACACTTTTTGCCGGCCAGCGTGCTTCTCGCATGCACCGGGAGGTTGGAGAGGAAGATGAACTGAAAAATGAAATCATCGTTGTCCAACCCTCTCAGCTGTATCATCTCCTCCATCAGGGCGCTCGGCCTGTGTCCACCTTGGTCTAGCAAAGACAGGATCCTCCTCGCCCTCACTTCAGCCGAGGGGGTGAAAAACTTGATGAGGGTGGATTTCAGCTTGCCGTACCTGTCGGTCGCGGGTGGCTGCTCCACCAAGCTCTGCACGCTCCGAGCTGTGCTGTTGTCCAGTTTAGCGATGACATGGTGGAACTTAGTGTCATCCACCGTTACTCCTGCGAGCGCGAACTGCGACTCTGCTTGCAGAAACCACGACCGTGGGTTATCCTGCCAGAAATCAGGCAGCTTAACGGCCACTGCGCTCGCCAGCTCTGAGCGCTGTGAGTCCGGGACCCTGAGAATTTCTTCGTTCATTCTCAACGTCGTCAGTCACCAATGTGGGGAGACTTGAATAACGAAACCGAATTGCCTTTAATTTCAGTTTATTTCAAGTAACCATTCCACTGTCTGCTCTCATTCCTGAGCAGCGAACCAAGAGGATGAACACACCAAAGTTCTCCCTTTTAAACATTCTCACATCAAACCATTTCCCTCGCGGGGGAAATCACACATCTATATCAAAATCTCTTTATTCACATTCATTAACCTTTTATTTACATAACTCCCCCTTCTCTCCTCTCGAGCCTCAGCGGTCAGGAAGTCTTCTGTCCCCTGTCCTCCGCAGGGGGTCCAGGCTCTGTGGCTCCGCACCGCAGGGGGCTGGCTCTCCTTCATCGTGAGGTTAAATCACATATGCAGTGTCCAACATATGCATGTCTCACAACACAGCCATAGTCTCCTCCAAATGTTTGAACACAGAATGAGTTAAGGTTAAAATGGCATCCTCTGTACTTCTATTATTTTTATAAGCAAACTGCAGAGGATCTAAAAGTCCTCCAAAATCAGTTTTCAGAATGTCAATGACAATCTTCTCGAGGCACTTCATTACCAGTGAGGTCAGTGCAACAGGATGATAGTCATTATTCTCTTTACAGCTTGCTTTTTTTGGTACAGGAATTATAATAGAGCTTTTCCAAATTACTGGGACAGAACACGTATCTAAAGACTTCTGGTAGATGGGACTCCAGGCTTCTGCTAGCTCCTCACTACATGACTTCAGTAAGCGCTCAGAGATCCCGTCTGGTCCAGATGCCTTCCTGGGGCACAAACGTGAGAAAAATCTTTCCACAACATGCTGGTCAACTATAATTTTTTCAGAGCCTAATACTGATATAGCATCCAGAGCAGCTTTTTGTTCATGAAAAAAATCTGAAGTCTCAAATCTGCAAAAGAAATTAAGATAAGATAAGATAAGCCTTTATTAGTCCCACAATGGGGAAATTCCAGGATTGCAGCAGCACAGGGATAGCAACACTCAGAGCAAAAATTAAGAAGATACTGTGGCCACACATGTGTATTACTGTATGCCTCACATCTCAGATAAGAACAAAGAACTGAGTCTCCTTGGAGATAACAGGAAGATGTGAAAGGGTAGTCCTTGTTATGCAGGAGACGACCTTGGGAGGATCCTTTGTGTGCCTAGAGACTGTGTAGAGGACCCTTTGTTGGCCAAGGACGGAGAGGGGGATGCTGAAGGATTAAAGGGGAAATGCATTGTGACTGGTGATTGTAATGCAATGTGAATTGTGAGCTGTGAGAGTCCTGGATATATAAGGGACGAGTTTGTCTGAGAGTTCCTCTCTTTCAACTTTGTTGATGATGGTGAATGTGTAATAAAAATGCCATGAGACAAACCTGCCTCGTCATTTACACATTACCACACTGGTGACCCAAAACGTAGCATGCAGCAAGAAGAGATTTCCCCGGGGCCAGACTCATCAGGAGCCCCCAGCCAAGTTTCTGCCGTTACCGTCCAGCTACCGGACTTTTGGCAGAGAAACCCGCGCTCCTGGTTCCACTTGGTCGAGGCACAGTTTGCCCTCCGGAGGATAACGGTAGATGACACGAAATTCTACCATGTGGTTGCAAAGCTCGATAACCACACGGCTCAGCATGTTGAAAGCCTCCTGGAGCAGCCGCCAGCCAGCGACAAATACGACGCGTTGAAGGCTGCACTCATCCAACACTTCACTCTCTCGGTCGAGGAGAGAGCAGAGAGACTCCTGGCGCTGACCAACTTGGGAGACTGCACGCCCATCGGCCTGATGGAGAAGATGCTGAGGTTGAAGGGCTCAGACGATGACAACTTCATTTTCACCCACATTTTCCTCAGGACCCTACCGTCAACCACGAGGGCGGCCCTGGCCAGTTCGCCACTGTTGGCCCAGCGGGACTTCCGCGCGCTGGCCCGGGAGGCACATTGGATTCTCAACGCCAGCAAACAGCACGCAGCCACCGCGGCAGCGACGGAGTTCGGCACGACGGCCGGAGATGGCAGGGAGCCAGGGACGGCGGTAGCAGATCCACCGACTACGGCGGCGGCGGGGGCCAAGGAACGCGGAGGAGTCACCCTTTGTTTCTACCACCGCCGCTTTGCAGAAAGGGCATGCAAATGTATACCACCGTGCCAGTTCAAGCGCTGGGGAAAACGCCAAGACCGGGGGTCGGTAGCAGCCGCGACCCTCAGGGAGGAGAACAAGCTGCTTTACTTAATGGACGCACGCTCAAGGAGGCATTTCCTCGTGGACACAGGCTCCCAGTTGAGTTTCATCACACCTTCCTACGCTGACTGGCTGGCAGGTTCCAGAGGTCCCGGGGTGGCAGCAGCGAACGGCTTGGAGATTAAGACCTTTGGTGAGAGGACTCTACTTCTGTCTCTACACGGCCGTACATTTGAGTGGACTTTTGTTATAGCAGCAGTGAATTTCAATATGTTGGGGGCTGATTTTTTGTGCTCACATGGTTTGTTGGTTGATCTCGCTAACAGGCGCCTGGTTAATGCACTTTCTTTTGACTCTATTCCCTGTACAGCTCGAATGGCCCGGCCAACAGCACAAGCCAACGTCACAGCTGCAAGTGGTAAGTTCCACACACTGCTCACTCAGTTCCCAGCACTCACAGTCCCCACATTCTCGGCAGCCGTCGCTAAACACGGGGTGGAGCATTTTATTACCACCACCGGACCGCCCATTTTTGCAAAAGCTCGGCGCTTGGACGCAGCTAAACTGGCCATAGCGCGCGAGGAGTTCGCCAACCTGGAGAGGTTGGGCATCATCAGGCGTTCGAACAGCCCATGGGCTTCCCCGCTACACATGGTCCCGAAAGCTGACAGCTCGTGGCGACCTTGCGGGAATTTCCGCAGGTTGAACAACGCCACAGCGCATGACCGCTACCCAATCCCACATATCCAAGATTTTTCCATTCATTTGTCAGGGGCGCGCGTTTTTTCTAAAATAGACTTGGTCTGCGGTTACCACCAAGTCCCAGTGCACGCTGAAGACATACCCAAAACAGTGGTGATAACTCCATTTGGCCTATTCGAGTTTTTGCGCATGCCATTCGGGCTCAAAGGGGCTGCACAGACATTCCAACGCATGATGCACGCGGTGCTGCGCGATCTCCCTTTCGTGTTCGTCTACTTGGACGATATTTTGGTAGCCAGCACGTCCGAAGACGAACACGAAAACCACCTCGCGGCAGTTTTCCGGAGGTTGGGAGAGCATGGTTTAATAATCAACCCAGCAAAGTGTCAGTTCGGGGTGACACAGATTGATTTTTGGGGGCATCGCGTCTCTCCTGAAGGAGCGGTTCCGCTCCCTGACAAGGTGCGTGCGGTAACAGATTTTCCCCGGCCACAAACAGTCAGGGCGTTACAGGAGTTTTTGGGAATGGCGAATTTTTATAACCGTTTTCTCCCCCGCACAGTGCAGCTCATGCAACCATTGTACGCCGCGCTCAAAAAACAAAAACCTGCAAATAAGATTGAATGGTCTCCGGAGCGAGAGCGAGCATTCTCGGAGGTCAAAGCAGCCCTGGCAAACGCTGCGTTGTTGGCGCATCCAGACCCAACGGCCCGCATAGCGCTCACTACTGACGCATCAGATGTGGCCATAGGGGCGGTCGTGGAGCAGCATGTAGCCGGGGCTTGGCAACCGCTCGCCTTTTTCAGCAGGACTTTGCACGATAGTGAACGTAAATACAGCGCGTTCGGCAGGGAGTTGTTAGCTCTCGACTTGGCCATTTGCCACTTTCAGTTCTGGCTGGAAGGACGTGGTTTCACTGCGTTCGTGGACCACAAGCCGCTAACTTTCGCGATGGCCAAGGTTTCGGAACCGTGGTCAGGCCGGCAGCAGAGACAGCTAGCCGCGATCTCAGAGTTTACTACCGATATTCAGCATGTGGCGGGTAAGCTGAATGTAGTGGCAGACTGCCTCTCACGCGCCGTGGTGGCCCCAGTCCGTGTAGGGATAGATTACACAGCCATGGCCGCGGAGCAGGTTAGTGACGCGGATGTGCGCGCGCTCCAGTCTGGACCAACAGGGTTAAGGCTGGAGAACAGGGTGCTGCAAGATGGTATGCCCCCCCTAATCTGCGATGTCTCCACAGGGCGACCGCGTCCCGTGGTACCGACCGCGTGGCGCCACCGCGTTTTTGACTCGATTCATTCTTTGGCGCACCCGGGAGTGCGCCCATCAGTCAAAATGGTAGGAGAGAAATTTGTGTGGCCGAACCTTCGCAAACAAGTTAAGGAGTGGGCAGCAGCCTGCATGGCATGTCAACGTGCCAAGGTACACAGACACACGAGGGCTCCTTTGGAGCCGTTTCACATCCCGGCTAAGAGGTTCGATCATGTTCACGTGGACCTCATGGGCCCCCTTCCGCCATCACAGGGGTGCACACATCTTCTGACAATGGTGGACCGCACCACACGCTGGCCTGAAGTGGTTCCACTGGTGTCAACCACAGCCGAGGAGGTGGCGCGCGCTTTTTTAACAGCATGGGTGGCGCGCTTTGGAGTCCCGTCGGACATTATGTCCAACAGAGGCCCTCAATTTGTTTCCGAACTTTGGTCAGCAATGGCCCGCAGCCTGGGCGAAATGATTCACCGCACAACCGCATACAATCCGCAGGCTAATGGGTTATGCAAACGTTTTCATAGGTCATTGAAAGCGGCTCTCAGAGCGTCATTGACGGATGCAAATTGGATAGACAGGCTACCGTGGGTTTTATTGGGGTTGCGTTCTGCACCTAAAGAGGACTTAGAAGCCTCCCCGGCTGAGCTCGTTTTCGTGCAGCCACTTCGGCTGCCCGGAGAGTTTCTCCCAGATAATCCTGCGCCGGACAGCTCCCCGTCTCAGCTGTTGCAGCGTAGCACAGAATCTAGCACACTACCCGGCCCCGTTCACCACAGTTTTCTGCGCGTTTTTGTGCCTAAAACTCTGAAAAACGCGGAGTTTGTTTTTGTCAGACACGATGCTCAACGCCCCCCGCTGCGACCACCTGATGATGGACCGTTCAGAGTGCTGGAAACAAGGGACAAGCATTTTTTGCTAGATTTGAGGGGCAGGAGGGAAAAGATCGGCATGAACAGACTCAAACCCGCTTTTGTGGTGGCGGACGAGCAAGTGCTGTTGGCCAGGGCTCCTCGGCACGGTAGACCCCCTCGGGGAGATTCCCCAGAACACCCACAGGGACTGACAAAAGGTTTTCACCCCCAGACAGCAGCTCCCCAGCATGACGGCGCCGCGGAGGTGGTGAATCCTGGTTACAGCAGATACGGGAGAAGACTGAGGCCCAAGCAGCACGTGGGCTGATGTGTAATGATTTTATCATGACATACAGACTGTTATTCTGTTGTTCGATCTTAGATGTTTGGGGGGGTCGTGTGGCCACACGTGTATTACTGTATGCCTCACATCTCAGATAAGAACAAAGAACTGAGTCTCCTTGGAGATAACAGGAAGATGTGAAAGGGTAGTCCTTGTTATGCAGGAGACGACCTTGGGAGGATCCTTTGTGTGCCTAGAGACTGTGTAGAGGACCCTTTGTTGGCCAAGGACAGAGAGGGGGATGCTGAAGGATTAAAGGGGAAATGCATTGTGACTGGTGATTGTAATGCAATGTGAATTGTGAGCTGTGAGAGTCCTGGATATATAGGGGACGAGTTTGTCTGAGAGTTCCTCTCTTTCAACTTTGTTGATGATGGTGAATGTGTAATAAAAATGCCGTGAGACAAACCTGCCTCGTCATTTACACATTACCACAATACGGAAGATATAAATAAGAGCAGTGGATATACATACATACACATAAATATATAAATATATATACAAAGTGCGGAGCATTGTAGCAAGATGGAATAAGCAGCATAACCGTCTACTTAGTTATCCTACATAGTATGAATATGTACCCATACATATTGTCACCCTCCGTAGCGACTGATATTGTCCTAGTTGTATATACTGGAGGGGACCATTGTGTAAGTCTATTGCGTCTTTTGCATTCAATACTATTAGGTCGTCACGTTTTTTTGCTATCTCTGCAAGCAGCCCTGCTTAGGTTATACAGTCTGACAGCCATAGGTAGGAAGGACCTGCGAAACCTCTCGGTTGCGCACCTAGGATGATGTAGTCTGCTGCTAAATGAGCTCCTCAGTGCGTTCAGTATGTCCTGCATAGGGTGGGACTCGGACTCCAGCAGAGATGGCAGTTTAGCCACCATCCTTCTCTCTCCTATCTCCTCCACTGGGTCAGGGTGCTGCCCCAGGACAGAGCTAGCTTTCTTGATCAGTTTGTTCTTTGTTTGTCTCTTCCTATCGGCTGCAGTAATGCCACTGCCCCAGCAGACCACTCCAAAAGTGATGGCTGATGCCACCACCGTGTCATAGAATGTCTTCAGCAGCGCCCCTTGTACACCAAAAGACCTAAGTCTCCTCAGTAGGAACAGCCTGCACTGTCCCTTCTTGTAGAGTGTGTCGGTATTGTGTGACCAGTCTAGTTTATTGTTCAAATGAACACCCAGGTACCTGTAGGATGTCACCATCTCGATGTCTGTTCCCTGTATGTTTACTGGTGCTGCGAGGGGTTGTCCTTGCCTGCGGCAATCCACCACCAGCTCCTTAGTTTTCCTCGCGTTGATCTGGAGGCAGTTCCGATGACACCAGTCCACGAAGTCCTGGATAAGTCCTCTGTACTCAGCTTCATCGCCGTTGGAGATGAGGCCGACGATCGCAGAGTCGTCAGAGAACTTCTGTAGATGGCAGTGTGTTGTGTTGTGTGAAAAGTCCGCAGTATAAAGGGTGAACAGGAAGGGAGCCAAAACTGTTCTCTGGGGGGCCTCCGTGCTACCGATGATCATGTCGGACACACAGTCCCGGGTTCTCACAAACTGTGGCCAGTTAGTGAGGTAGTCCAGGATCCATGATGACAGGTGCTGGTCCACTCCTATGTACAGCAGCTTGTCCTTCAGGATCATCTGTTGGATGGTGTTGAAAGCACTGGAGAAGTCAAAGAACATGATCCTCACCGCATTCCCGGGCTTCTCCAGGTGGGACAGAGAACGGTGAAGGAGGAAGATCACTGCATCCCCCACCCCAATGCCATGCTGGTAGGCAAACCGGAGTGGATCCATCGCTGGTCCCACCAGGGGGCAGAGGTGAGCAAGGAGCAGTCTCTCCAGGGTCTTCATCATGTGGGACGTCAGGGCCACTGGTCTGTAGCTGTTCAGGTCTTTGGGGCGGGAGGTCTTTGGTACAGGTACCACACAAGATGTTTTCCACAACTGTGGTACCCTCCCCAGCTTCAGGCTCAGGTTGAAGATGAGCTCCACAATCCCACACAGCTGATCTGCACAGAACTTGAGGAGCTTTGCGCTGATGCCGTCCGGTCTCAACGCCTTCCTCGCCTTGATCTTCCTCAGCTCCATCCTCACCTGGGTCTTAGTGAGGGTCATGTTGGGGGGCTGTGTGTTGGGAGTGGGGGGGTGTTGGTGGAGTGGGGTGTGGGCAGCATGACTCGATGTCTTTAGAGGCAGCAGTGGTTGTTGTGCAGTTGGGGGGGGGGGGCGGTTGGTCAAACCTATTAAAAAACAGGTTCAGATTGTTTGCCCACTCACTGCCCCCCGTGGCCTGGGAGGAGGTATTCTGGAGCCCAGAGATGGTTTTAAGGTTTCTCCAGACCCCACCGATGTCGCTCTGTTGCAGCTTGTCCTCCATCTTCTTCCTGAAGCTGTCCTTGCCTTCTCTGATCTTCCTCCTCAGCTCCTTCTGTACGGACTTCAGCATCTCCCTGTTCCCCGGCCTGAAGATCCTCTTCTTCTCTCTCAGAAGTGTTTTTATCTCAGGGTTGATCCAGGGTTTGTTGTTCGAGCAACACCGTATGGTCTTGGTGGGTATGTTGTTGTCCACAAAGAAGTTGATGTAGTCCGTGATGGTGTGAGTGAGGCCATCAATGTCCTCACCATGTGGATCGCAGAGCTGCTCCCAGGCAGTGGTTTCAAAGCAGTCCTTTAGAGCGTCCATTGCCTCCTCAGACCATAACTTCACTGTGCGCATGACCAGAGGTTGTCTGTGCACTAGGGGTTTGTACACCCGCAGGAGATGAACCAAGTTGTGATCCGATCTCCCGAGTGGGGGGAGTTGTGATGAGGTGTACGCCTCCTTAGTGTTTGCGTAGAATAAGTCCAGTGTTTTATTGTCTCTAGTGTGGCATGTGACATACTGGGTGAACGTGGGTAGAATGGGAGACAGTGAAATATGGTTGAAATCGCCTGAGATGAGGAGAAGAGCATCTGGGTGTTCTGTCTGCAGCCTGCCAGTTACTGAGTGGATGACGTCACGCACTGTCCCAGCGTTCGCCGTCGGATTTGCATAAATAACAATGCAGATCATGTGTGAGTATTCCCTCGGGAGGTAGGTAGACCGCATGCTAACAGCTAGCAACTCAATGTCTTTGCTGCAGTGTTGTTCTTTAACTGTGATATGTCCCAGTCTGCACCAGCTGTTATTGATGTACATTATCACTCCACCGCCCCTTGCCTTCCCACTGTCTGGTGTTCGGTCTGCCCGTATTGTGTGGAAACCCCTCCAGTTCAATGTTAGCATCTGCTGCTAGTTGTGTTAGCCACGTCTCTGTGAATAGCGTCAGACTACACTCCTGGTATATGCTATCGTAGCGGAAGATAGCCGCTAGCTCATCTGTTTTATCGAGTATCGATCGTACATTCCCCATAATAACAGATGGGAGGGCAGGTCTGTACCTTATATTCCTTGCCCGGCGTCTTACTCCAGCATGACACCCACGTCATTTTCGTCTTAATTCTCCCGGTATGTAGAGTTTTTGCGTTAGCATCGTGGGCCAGTTAAGTGCTAACAGCTGGTCCCTGTTATACTGCCTCCTGCCAGAAACAGTGGCTCCGTCTGCTGACTCAGGAGACATTTAGGCGATCAACGTGTTCGGATTGAATAAAGGTGACGCTGGATCATAAAGATTGGCAAGAGAGCCAGATAGTAATAGAAATAGGCAGAAATTGACCCGCTGTTGCAAAAGGCAGTTACTTTCTGAGGTAAAACATTTTCTTTACAGAATTTTATGTACTCAGTTATGGTATCTGTGGCCTCCTCCAACTCCAAGTTATGGAAGAGTCCCCAGTCGGTACAAGAAAAACAACCTCTCAAAGTTTCTATGTCTTCATTGTCCCATATGAAGATTGTCTTTGTCTGTGGTTTGCTGCTTTTAAGCAAAGACTTGTAAACAGGAATCAGATGAATAGCATTATGGTCTTAGGACCCCGGGGGGGGGGGGGGCTTAACCCTTGCTATATAGGCATTTTTTACATTCCCATAGCATTTGTCCAAAATATTTTTCCCCCTTGTACTGCAGTTCACATATTGGCTGAGGCCAGGCAGTGCTGCATTCAGTTTGCAGTGATTAAAATCCCCTAAAATCAAACAAGGTGCTTCAGGAGTGCGTTCCAGTTGTCTGTGTACACAGTCCACGATAGCGTTTGCCGCACTGAAAGCGTTCCCACTGGGCGGGATAGAAACGGTGCATAATAAAATGTTTCCAAATTCGCGGGAGAGATAAAAAGGCCTCAGGCTTAAGCACAGCAGTTCTATGTCCAGGGTACAAACCGACTCTCTCGTAGTGAATTGTGAGCACCATTTGTTCTTAACTTACACACAAATACCTCCTCCTTTGATCTTACCGGAGAGCGCGTCCCTGTCCTGCTGCACTAGGATGAAGCCATCCACGGATAGGAGCGAGTCGGGTACATCCTCCTGAAGCCACAAATCTGTGAAAACGAGCAGGCATGACTCCCGGTACTCGTATAGGAACCTGGCGTTGATTTTGAGTTCCTCCATTTTGCTGTTCAGTGAGCGGACATTACAGAGCAACATGGATGGCAGTGGCAGCCTGTTCTCTCTCCTCTGCAGTCTCTGTCGTACTCCGCCACGTTTCCCTCTCTTCCGCGACCGGCTTCTATGTCCTCCCGTCGGATTTCATAAGAGCTCCGTAGGCAGGAGGGGTGCCGAGAAGTGGCCGGAACGAAGAAGATGAGAGTTGAAAGACACATCTTGGTCAAAGACAACTCCAAGATTCCTAACAGAAGATGTAGAAGCTCGTGCAATGCCATCTAGTGTTGTTATCTTGCTAAAAAGAGTACTTCTAGCATGTTTAGAGCCAAGAACGATGACTTCAGTTTTATCTGTATCCAGCAATAGAAAATTGTAGTTCATCCAGGTTTTGATATCCAACACTCCTGGAGTGAACCAAAATGGCTGGGGTCATCTGGATTAATGGATAAATACAACTGAGTGTCGTCAGTGTAACAATGAAAATGAATAGAATGCTTCCTCATAATGTCTCCCAAAGGCAGTATGTATAATGTAAACAATACTGGCCCAAGTACTGATCCCTGCGGAACTCCATAGTTAACTGTGGTCTGAGTAGAGGACTTGTTATGGACATGAACACATTGGGAACAATCTGATAGATAAGACTGGAACCATCTTAGCGTTGTTCCATTCAAGCCAATTTGCTGTTCAAGTCTCTCTAGCAGAATATGGTGGTCAATGGTATCAAAGGCAGCACTGAGGTCCAATAAAACAAGGACGGAGACAAGTCCTTTATCATATACCATAAGGATGTTATCAGTAACTTTCACTAAGGCTGTCTCTGTGCTGTGATGTTTCCTAAAACCTGACTGAAATTTCTCAAATATAGATTTTTTTTCTAAAAAGGTGGATAGTTGATTGGCGACTACTTTTTCGAGGATCTTGGAAAAGTAGGGGAGGTTAGATATTGGTCTATAATTGGCCAAAATCCCAGAATCAAGGGAAGGTTTTTTAAGTAGACATTTAATTACTGCCACTTTAAATGACTGCAGTACATGTCCTATCAATAGGGACATACTATTTATTTTCAAAAGAGATGGACTAATCAAAGATAGCGATTCCTTCACTAGTCTAGCGGGGATTGGATCTAAAAGACAAAAAGTTAATTTAAAGTTAATTAAAAAAGTTAAACAAAAAGTTAATTTAGAGGCTGACACTATTAGGGCCGGATCAGAATGATTAATACGAGAAAATTTAGAAAAGTGGAGTTCTGAGCCTGTGGGCACAGCAGTGTTAGGTAGAGGCTTGGTATTTTTTTTTTGGGGGGGGGGTATTTTTTGGAATATTATTCCTAATACTGACAATTTTATCATTAAAAAAAAATTCAAAAAGTCATCAGCACAAAGGGTTGGAGGGGTGTAGGGGTCTATGGCATTTTGGCTCTTGGTTTGCTGAGCCACAGTGTTAAAGAGAAATCTGGTTGTTATTATTTTCTTCTATCAATGATGAATAGTACTGTCGCCTAGCACTACGGACAGATTTCTTATAGGTGGTAAGGCTGGCATTCCAGGCTGAACAAGATTCTTCTGTCTTATTTGCACGTCAAAACCTTTCACAGGATCTAACTTTCTGTTTTAACTTATGGGTGTGGGAGTTGTACCATGGAGCTAGTCTCCTATTTTTAATAGTTTTCTTTTTAAGAAGGGCTATGGAGTCAAGTGTTGACTGCAGTGAGGCTGCTGTACTACCAACTAGAACAGGGGTCTCAAACTCAATTTACCTGGGGGCCGCTGGAGGTAGAGTCTGGATGAGGCTGGGCCGCATCAAGTATTCCACAAAAAAAAAAAGGGTTTCAAGTATTTCAAATAAAAAGTACAACTGATTCAATCTTCTCAATCTTTGATAATAACAGTTCAGAACATGAACGGTTCTTAGATGCTCATCGGTAAGTTTGGACCTGTACTTTGACTTATTAAAGTTCATGGTGGAGAAAAGCTTTTCACACAGACATGTGCTCCCAAAAAGGCACATGGTCCGCTTGAGCATCCTGGAAAGCTCAGGGAAGGTGGTGGTGGTGGTGGTGGTGGTGGGGGGCAGTTCTCTCAAACATTGTCCAAGCTTGTCTGCTTTTCCACTCACCTCCCTGAACTTAGCTTTGAGTTCAGAATTGCACTGAAGGTCAATTAGCTCCATTTGAAGCACAGGAGGGGCATCTTGCACATCGTAGGAGAAGGGGTCAGCAAAAATTTGAAAATTGGCTCTGTGTCTTGAAGTCTACAAACCTGTGATCAAATTCCTCCTGTAGCTTTACAATGGCATCAGAATACTTCTCACCACTGAACGGTGTGCCCGCATCCATGAGTGCCTTGCATGCTGGGAAATGGCAGAGGTTTGTCTGATAGAGCTGGGCTTTCCATAACACAAGTTTTGTGGAGAATGCTCTGACCTTGTCATAGGCAGCACTGACAAGCTGCCCCTGGCTTTGTAAATTATTGTTCAGTACATTCAGCTCCTGTGTGATGTCAACAAGAAAAGCTAAGTCCATGAGCCATTTGGGATCACTTAGCACAGGAACAGCCATCCCATCCTTCTCCAAGAAGGCTTTCACTTTTGCTCAATTCAAAAAACCTCTTCAAGACGTTTCCCCTGCTGAGCCAACGTACCTCAGTGAAGTAGAGCACATCCTCATATGCTGACTCTATTTCCTCCAAAAAGGTGCAGAACTGCCAGTGCTTGAAGCCCGCAACGACAGACATCACATTGTCAAACTTCAAGCATTTGCTGCAAAGGGCCTGTTGATGGATAATGCAGTGCAGAGCAATGGCCTCCTCCACACCCTCCTCTTCCAGTGTTCTTTGAACAAGTGCCACCAATCTATTTCTCCTCCCTGTCATTGATGGCGCTCCATCCATCCATCCATCCATCCATCTTCTACCGCTTTTCCGGAGGTCCGGGTCGCGGAGGCAGCAGTTCAAGCAGAGAAGCCCAGACTTCCCTCTCCCCAGTCACCTGCTCCAGCTCTTCAGAGAGGATACCAAGGCGTTCCCAGACCAGCTGGGAGACATAGTCTCTCCACTGAGTCCTGGGTCTGCCCCGGGGTCTCCTCCCAGTAGGACGTGCCTGAAACACCTCAAGTGGGAGGCATCCAGGAGGCATCCTAATCAGATGCCCATACCACCTCAACTGACTCCTTTCAATGTGGAGGAGCAGCGGTTCTACTCTGAGTCTCTCCCGGATGACTGAGCTCCTCACCCTATCTATGAGGGTGAATCCAGCAATCCTATGGAGAAAGCTCATTTCAGCTGCTTGTATCCACGATCTTGTTCTTTTGGTCATTACCCAAAGCTCATGACCATAGGTGAGAGTAGGAACGTAGATTGACTGGTAAATCGACAGCTTTGCCTTAGAACTAAGCTCCCTCTTCACCACAACAGACCAGTACAACGTCCGCATCACTGCAGATGCTGCTCTCTGTCAATCTCTCGCTCCATTTTCCCCTCACTTGTGAATAAGACCCCAAAGATACTTAAACTCCTCGACTTGGGGCAGGAGCCTGTCCTCAACCCAGAGAGGACAATCCACCTTTTTCCGGCTGAGGACCATGGACTCGGACTTGGAGGTGCTGATTCTCATCCCAGCCGCTTCACACTCAGCGGCAAACTGTCCCAGCAAGAGCTGTAGGTCATTGCTGGATGAAGCCAACAGGACAACATCATCTGCAAACAACAGAGATGAGATCCTGTGGTCACCAAGCATGACACCCTTCATTCCCTGGCTGCACCTAGAAATCCTGTCCATAAAAATTATGAACAGGATCGGTGACAAAGGGCAGCGGAGTCCAACTCTCACTGGGAATGACTCCGACTGAGTGTTGGCAATACGAACCAAACTCTCACAACGGTCGTGCAGAGACAGAATAGCTCATAACAACAAGCCCGATACCCCATACTCCCGAAGCACTCCCCACAAAAAACCACGAGGGACGCGGTCAAATGACTTCTCCAGGTCCACAAAACACATGTAAACTGGTTGGGCAAACTCCCACGAACCCTCGAGAATTCTCAAGAGGGTAAAGAGCTGGTCCGATGTGCCACGGCCAGGACGAAAACCACATTGCTCCTCCTGAATCCGAGGTTCGACCAATGGCCAGACTCTCCTCTCCAGTACCTTGGCATAGACCTTTCCAGGGAGGCTGAGGAGTGTGATCCCTCTAAAGTTGGAGCACACCCTCCGGTCCCCTTTTTTGAAGAGAGGAACCACCACCCCAGTTTGCCACGCCAAAGGCACTGCCCCCAACCTCCATGCAATGTTGCAGAGGTGTGTCAATCATGACAGCCCTACAACATCTAGGGCCTTGAGGTACTCAGGGTGAATCTCGTCCACCCCCGGGGCCCGGCCACCAAGGAGATTTTTAACCACCTTGGCAACCTCAGCCCCTGTGATAGGCGAGTCATCCCCCTCGTCCCCAAACCCTGCTTCCTCTGTGGAAGGTGTATCAGTGGGATTGAGGAGATCCTCAAAGTATTCCTTCCACCGCCCGATGATATCTCCAGTCGAAGTCAACAGTGCCCCATCCGCACCATACACAGTGTGGACAGAGAGCTGCTTTCCCCTCCTGAGCTGCCAGACAGTTTGCCAGAATCTCTTCAAGGCCGACCGAAAGTCTTGTTCCATGGCCTCACCGAACTCCTCCCATACACCCGTGTTTTTGCTTCAGCAACCACTGGAGCTGCACTCCTCTTGGCCTGCTGGTACACCTCAGCTGCTTCGGGAGTCCCACAAGCCAACCAAGCCTGATAGGACTCCTTCTTCAGCTTAATGCCCCCCCCCCCACTGGTGTCCACCACTTGGTTCGGGGGTTGCCACCACAAGATGCACCGGCCACCTTGCGGCCGCAGCTCTGGGCCGCCGCTTCAACAACAGAGGTGGAGAACATGGCCCATTCAGACTCCATGTCTCCAGACTCCCTCAGAATGTGGTTGAAGTTCCTCCGGAGGTCGGAGTTGAAGACCTCCCAGACAGGGGCCTCAGCCAGACGTTCCCAGCACACCCTCACTATACGTTTGGGTCTATCAGGTCTGAATGGCTTCCTCCCCTGCCATTGGATCCAACTCACCACCAGGTGGTGATCAGTTGACAGCTCTGCACCTCTTTTTACCCGGGTGTCCAAGACATGCGGTCGCAGGTCTGATGACACGATAACAAAACCGATCATCGACCTGAGACCTAGGGTGTCCTAGTGCCAGGTGCACATATAAGTTTATAAGTAGGGATTTATTTCGGATTTTGGATAGTACAGTACAGGTTAAAAGAAACTGAATAATATAACAACAAGGTCAAATTAGACAATGACTCCTCTGATTATACAATTCAACATAAGTTATCCGAAATGGGTGATGGCTGAAGCCGCAGCTTATATTGCCCACCCATATTCCATCCAAGAATTCAAAAGAGAAAAGAGAAAACAGACAAGAGCAATTACAATTCAAAACAAAGCTAAGACAAAATGTGACAGAAAAGAAAAAAAAAAAAAAACTAAGCTACAACACAACACAGGCTGGATATGGCAATCCTTATGTGATTTTACATGTCGTCTTGTATATACAGTATGTTTGGAGTATTTCTTCCTTTAGTTTTTGTTTAAATTGTCCAAGCGTTGTACATGATTTTAATTCAGGTCCAAAATCGTTCCATAATCTGACTCCTTGCACTGAAATACAGTGTTGCTTGGTGGTTGTTCTCACTGTAGGCTTTTGAAATATACATGTTCCTCTGAAGTGATATTGTTTCTCCCTTATTTGGAACAACTTTTGGATATTTGCGGGCAGTGATAAATTCTTCACTTTAAACATTATTATTGCAGTTTTAAAGTCAACGAGATCTTTCAACTTGAGAGTTTTTTGTTTAAGAAAAAGTGGGTTTGTTGGTTCCCTGTAAGCTGCTTTGTTTATTATTCTAATAGCTCTGTTTTGAAGCATAAAGAGTGGATATATGTTTGTTTTATATGTATTTCCCCATACTTCATTACAATATGTCATGTATGGGAGTATTAATGAATGATACAAGGTGTATAGTGTGGGTTGATTCAGCAAATATTTCACTCTGTGTAATATTGCAATTGATTTGGATACTTTACCTTTAATATAATTAATATGTGACTTCCAACACAGTTTATTATCAATTATTACTCCAAGAAATTTAGTTTCAGATACCCTTTCAATCTCTACACCATTTACACTGAGTTTAGGTACTGGGTTGTTGTGATGGTTGTTAAAGACTATAAATTTTGTCTTACTTAAATTGAGCGTTAATTTGTTTGAATCAAACCACAGTTTAAGTTTTCCTAATTCCTTTCCGAGTGTATCCAGAAGTTGTTCCAAATTGTTTCCACTGCATAATAGGTTTGTGTCATCAGCAAACAATATTAAGTCCATTTTTTCTGAAACTTTACATGTATCATTTATTCGTCGGCCTCCGTCGGTCTATGATGACCATGGAAGAGAATCTTAAATGTCTACTCTGCTGGAACAGCACCGCCTGTGGCTGAACAGGCCAATGCGCGAATGGCAGTCCCTGTCACACAGGTCGCACTTGTGGGTGGTCTCCGTGCTGTTGGGTCTGAGGCGGTTCTTCCTGCGGGTCCTTTTTTCATCTGCTGCAGCAGTCAGTCTTTCTTCACCCGCCTTGAGCTGTCTGGTCGGGGTGCCTCTCCATTTGGAGCGGTCCATTGCAAGGTCCTCCCAGCGCTCTGTGTTGATCTCCAGGGCCTTCATGTCTCTCTTGCAGACGTCTCTAAAGCGCAGCTGTGGGCGGCCAACGTCTCTCCTGCCAGTTGCCAGTTCTCCGTAGAGGACGTCTTTGGGGATTCTGCCATCCTCCATACGGTGAACGTGGCCTAGCCAGCGGAGCCTGCGCTGCCTGAGTAGAGTGAACATGGAGGGAAGGCCGACGCGGGACAGGACTTCTGTGTTGGGCACTTTGTCCTGCCAGGATATGTCCAGGATGTGGCGAATGCAGCGCAAGTGGAAGGAGTTCAGTCTCTTTTCCTGCCGGGCGTATGTTGTCCATGTCTCACTCCCATAGAGCAGTGTGCTGATGACGCAGGCGTTGTGCATTGCCATCTTCGTCTTGACAGAGAGTTTGGGATCCTCCCACACTCGTGTGGTGAGGCGAGCGAGTGTGAAGGCTGATTTTCCAATCCTCTTGTTGATCTCTGTATCAAGGGAGAGGTTGTTGCTGATCGTGGACCCCAGGTACGTGAACTGATTCACGACCTCCAGCTCGTAGTCGTCGATGGTGATGGTTGGTGGTGCTTCCGTGCCTTGCGCCAAGACGTTAGTCTTCTTCAGGCTGATGGTAAGCCCGAAGTCCTTGCATGCCTTGGAGAAGCGGTTCATCAGGGTCTGAAGCTCCTGCTGTGTGTGGGTTGCGACTGCAGCATCGTCTGCAAACAGCATGTCTCTGATTAGAGCCTCGCGTACTTTGGTTCTGGCTTTCAGGCGGGCGAGGTTGAAAAGCCTGCCGTCAGATCTTGTGTGCAGGTAGATTCCCTCTGTTGCTGTGCTGAAGGCATGCCTCAGGAACATAGCAAAGAAAATCCCAAAGAGGGTTGGCGCAAGCACACAGCCCTGTTTCACTCTGCTGCGTATGTTGAATGGCTCTGAGACGTTGCCATCGTGCTGCACTATCCCCTGCATGTTGGTGTGAAACGATTCGATGAGGCTTTGCAACTTTGGTGGGCATCCTATCTTTGGCAGGATCTTGAAAAGGCCCTCTCTGCTGACCAGATCGAACGCTTTGGTGAGGTCGATGAAGGCGACGTACAGGGGCATGTTCTGTTCTCTGCATTTCTCCTGGAGTTGGCGGATGGAGAATATCATGTCTACCGTCAATCGCTCAGCGCGGAAGCCACACTGAGACTCGGGGTAGACACGTTTGGCAAGCTTCTGTAGACGAACGAGAACAACTCGTGCGCAGACTTTGCCAACAACGCTGAGGAGGGAGATGCCCCTGTAGTTGTTGCAGTCGCTTCTCTCCCCTTTGTTTTTGTAGAGGGTGATGATCTTGGCGTCCCTCATGTCCTGTGGTACGGCACCTTCCTTCCAACACTGGCAGAGGACGTCATGCAATGGCAGCAGTAGGGTGGTCTTGCAGTGCTTGATCAGGTCAGGGGGTATGCCGTCGTTGCCGGGTGCCTTGCCAGCAGCCAAGCTATCAATGGCCTTGCTGAGTTCGTCGATGGTTGGCTCGGCGTCAAGTTCGTCCATGGATGGCAGGCAGTCGATGGCATCAAGGGCTGAAGGTGTCACGGTGTTCTGTCTGGAGTAGAGGTCGGAGTAGTGTTCCACCCATCTCTCCATCTGCTTGTTCTTTTCTGTGATCATTTCCCCAATGGAGGATTTGAGGGGGGCCGTCTTGCTCTGAGCCGGACCAAGTGCTTTCTTGATGCCATCGTACATACCACAGATGTTCCCTGTTATGGCAGCGGTTTGAATGTCTTGGCTGAGCTGAGTCCAGTACTCGTTGGCACAGCGCCGAGCAGTCTGCTGAACTTTGCTTCTCGCAGCCCTGAGAATCTGGAGATTCTTCTCGTTTGGGTACTTCATGTACATCATTTATATACATATTGAATAATAATGGTCCCAAAACTGAACCCTGTGGGACTCCACAGGTAACCTTCAGTAACTGTGAGTTTTTGTTGCTAACACATACATACTGATATCTATTCTTTAAGTAACTACTTAACCAGGACAGTGCTACCCTTCTAATACCACAATTTTGTAGTTTCTTTAATAATAAATTATGATCTACTGTATCAAATGCTTTTTTAAGATCCAAGAATACTCCAACTGAATACTCTTTATTTTCGATGGCTGTTGATATTTTTTTTTAAATTCCATTAGGGCATATGCAGTTGTCCTCTTGTGTCTTAACCCATATTGCTGCTCACACAATAAATTATTCTTCAGTATGAAGTTGTCAATTCTCTCATAGAATATTTTTTCAAGAATCTTGGAAAATTGCGGTAATAGTGAAATTGGTCTATAGTTTGAGAGTTCCCCTCTGTCGCCCGTCTTGTATATCGGAATTACTTTAGCTATTTTCATTGCATTGGGAAATATACCTGTTTGGAGAGACAGGTTACAGATATACGTCAGTGGTTTTACTAGGCATTCAATAACAGTTTTGACTAGGAGCATGTCAATACCATCACAGTCCGTAGATGTTTTACTTTTGAACGATTTAACAATTTCAATGACCTCTCTTTTGTCTGTGTTCTTTATGAAGATGGAGTCTTTTACAGCAGTGTTATCTAACTAACTAACTAACTAACCTGCACTTATATAGCGCTTTTCTAGTCACAAAGACCACTCAAAGCGCTTTCATTAATACTAACCCTCTATTCTAAGGGCCTATAGGAAACAGATATCTAGGGACAATTTAGAACAGCCAATTAACCTAACATGCATGTTTTTGGCATGTGGGAGGAAACCGGAGAAATCCCGGAGTAAACCCACGCAACACGGGGAGAACATGCAAACTCCACACAGATCACTGTTGGTCGGGGGCTGGGATCGAACCCACGATCCCACGATCCCCACAATCCCCCGGCCAAGGGTAAACTGTGCTGCCACAGTGCTAACCACTGCGCCACCGTGCAGTGTTATTGCATATTGTATCACCTGTAGGCATCGTAGTGGGTATTTCTCGAGCCAAATTAGGTCCAATGTTAACAAAAAAATTATTAAATTCATCTGCAGGTGAGGCTATATTCACACTCTGAGTCGTTTTATTATTTTTTGGAATGTTGGTTGGGTTGCTTGTATTTCTGCTTTTATTTCCAAGGATACTGTTGAGTATTGTCCATGTATTTTTAATATTGTCTTTGTTTTTCTCCAGTTCTTTACTGTAATAGTCTCTTTTACTACGTCTTATTATATATGTTAACTTATTTTTGTATGTTTTATACCGCTGCTCTGCTTCTTTTGTCCTTTTCTTTAGGAAAGCTTTATATAATAATTTTTTCTTTTTACACGCCTTTTGTAGTCCTTTGGTTAACCATGGCTTATCAGCAAATTTATGTTTAAGCTTTTTTTTTACTAATGGGCAGTTTTCTTCATAAAGAGTGGTTACAATGTTTATAAATGTGTCATAGGCTTCATTTACATCTGATACATAGACTTCTGTCCAGTCTTGCTTCAGCAAGTCCTCTTTAAAAGAACTGATTGCATTTGGTGATTTGTATCTGAACGATTTTGAAATTTTTTCTGTGTTGGCCCGGTGTGGCCATGGATAAGTGCAAAGGTTGGCAAGTGGTCAGTTATATCATTTATCAATAATCCACTTTCTATTTTCTTGTCAATAACATTGACAAACAGGTTGTCAATAAGTGTAGCAGTGTGAACTGTGATTCTACTGGGATGTGTTATTGTGGGATATAGACTCATGCTGTACATAGAGTTCATGAACTCTGTAACTACATTTTGTTGATGTGGATTCAGTAAATCAATATCAAATTGCTACCATTTTCTTACTAGTAATATTATTGTACAGCTCAACTAATTTATCTCTGAATGTCTCAATGCAAGTTCTATATATACAACTTATAATTAGATTTTTTGTTTTATCTTGGTCAATCTCAACAGTGACACATTCCAAGATCCCTGGTAGTGCAAAGGACATTCCATTTACAAGCTTACACCTATACAGGTCATCAATATACAGTGCAACACCACCACCCTTTTTTTGAGATCTGTTAATATGAAACATCTGATATCCCTCTATTGCCATCAGGGGAGCCTGCTCTTCATTAAGCCAGGTTTCAGAGACTGCAATAGCTGTAAATTTTCTGTCTAGCTGTTTTAAATAGTCCTGAATCTGTGGAAAGTTTTTGTTAAGACTTCTGCTGTTGAAGTGTATCATTGACAGTTTACCATCTAATTGCACTTGACTTTTGAATTGCTTTTCAGTGTAATATTCACAATGGTTATGAATATTATTGAAAAAGTGGTTATCAGGATCAATATCATTCTCCATCTCTTGTGGTTTATGTTCAGCATAATGGCATATTTTCAGAGTTTGAGTTTCCTCACTCTGTGTCAAATGACTTCCTCCAACTGGGGATAATTGGTGTCTACTCGAGTCGGTCATATGGGCACCCTTATGCTTGAACATGGTGTTCGTTATGGACAAACTGTGGTTAGCCCAAAAGTCCAATAACTGAACACCACTTGGGTTCAGATCGGGCAGGCCATTCCTCCCAATCACCCCCCTCCAGGTTTCACTGTCGTTGCCCACGTGCACATTGAAGTCCCCCAGTAGGACAATGGAGTCTCCAAGAGGAGCACTGATGGCGCTCCGTCGGTTGTTATTCCAGCAAACCTCTTCCATGGTAAACCGGCATCCACAATGGCATCCACAATGGCATCACACAGCTGGCGGAATATCTCCTGAGCAGTGGTCTGGCCATGCATTGGAATCACTTTGAGCAACTCCTCCATCACTTCAAAATTGTCATCAACACCACAGACATACAGTATATTGCGAGCTGTGCAGTATCAGTGTTGTCTGTGCTCTCATCAAGAGCAACTGAGTATGTACTGAAATGTTTGACTTTCTCATGCAGTTGTCTGTATATGTTACCTGACAGGTCAGAAATGCATTCTGCCACTGTGTTGGCTGAAAGGCTGATGTTGCTAAGCTGACCCTTCTTTTCCAGGCAGACTATACTTGCAGCCTGTAACATGCACTTTTTGATTAACTCGCTGTCTTTGAATGGCTTTCCTGCCTTAGCAATCATCTCACTCACCACATTGCTAGCTTCGACTGCCGCATCACTCTCTTTGCTTGCTTTCTTGAAAAAATCTTGTTGCCTCAGTTGACATGTTTTAAGATTGGCGACCCGGTGCTCTCTCTCATCTCCCTGGTATTTTGCATACTCCTTAGCATGTCTAATTGAGTAATGATGCCTGATGTAGTATTCCTTGTGCTCTGCAACTTTCACTGTGCATATAAGACACGTCGGGGTGCCCCTGTGCTCAACAAAAAAATATTCCATCTCCCACTTTTCCTGGAATTGTCTGTGCTTGTCGCCAACTTTTCTCTTCACAGCAGGTTTTGAGAAAGACATGACTGGGGCTGGGTGGCAAAAAAAGCATTATAGGATATATTTTCATTCCACCTGGTGTCACTCCGGAATCACGTTTCAACCAAGTGAAGTTGCGTTGTCAACTTGTCAACAAACACCACCGGAAGCTGTCACGAGCCTGAGCTATGGTATCCCATAAGTGATAAAAAATATTATAAAATGCCCAGGGCAATGACTCGTGCAACGACTTGGCAAAAAGGTGCTTGTGAAAAACATTGTGAAATAAGAAAAACGCGCGGGCTGCACTAACTCTAAACTTTGATGTCAAATAGGGGGCCCACAAGTTTGGGACCCCTGAACTGGTTGGTCTAATTCTAATGGATTCAAGTAGTCAGTGCTGTCTGCTATATTGAGACCTGGAGGGCTGGTGCAGGGAGAACAATCTGGTGCTCGACGTGGACAAAACAAAGGAGATGATTATCGACTTCCAGCGGTCACAGCCTGAGCACGTCCCCCTCAGCATCGGCGGCAGTTTAGTGGAGAGAGTAGAGAACATCAAGTTCCTCGGAGTGCAGATCTCGCAGGACCTGACCTTGAGCAAGAATTCCTTGGAGATCAGGAAGCGGGCTCAGCAGAGACTGCACTTCTTGAGGAAACTCAAACAGGCCTCTCTCCCCATCTGCATCCTCAGGACCTTCTACAGAGGTGTGGTGGAGAGTGTTCTGACGTACTGCATTGCTACATGGTACTCCAGCTGCAGTATGTTAGACAAAAAAGCCCTGCAGAGGATAGTCAAGGGTGCGGAGAGGGTAATTGGAGTCTCCCTCCCCTCTGTCCAAGAACTTTTTCAGAACCGTTGTAGGAGCAGGGCACTGAACATTGTCAAGGACCGTTCTCACCCTCTGCATAAACACTTTGAACTTCTTCCATCTGGTAAATGATTCCAGAGCATCAGAGGCAGAACCACCAGACTGATCAACAGCTTCCTTCCACAAGCTGTCAGGATGCTGAACAGCTGACCCGGAATCTCTCATACACACTACTGCACCTACGGACATTTTGTATATTATAGTTAGTTATTCTTTTTCCCCAAGTATGTCTCAGGGATGTGTGAATGGATGGGGGGTGGGGGTGGGGGGGTGGAGCTATGTGGGAGTGTGTCTTGAATCATGCTGCTTCTTATATGGATGCCGAGAGAAACGCAATTTCATCTTGCCTGCACTACAGTTGTATGTACAGCAATATGACAATAAAGTTTGATTTGATTTGATTTGACATGGTAACACAATAAGTGCTGAAGGGATTAATTCTTTAAAGTGAACCACGGCACTATCAGATAACTATCTGGTAACTATATTTCTTCTTGATGCTGTGAAATTGGATAGCACAAATTTGAACGTTGCAAATAGTGGTCAGTCAGTGTAGGATTTTGAGGGATGACAAGCAGCTCATCAATTTCTACACCGTAGGCCAAGACCAGGTCAAGGGTGTGATTATGATGATGAGTTGGTTTACTAACACACTGAGAAAAACCAGTTGAATTTCAGAGGGAGAGAAGTGCTACACTATGACTATCATTATCAACATCTATATGAATATTAAAGTCACCAGCTATGACAATCTTGTCTGAACTAGGAACTAAGGTTGTTAAGAACTCAGAGAATTCAGACATAAATTCAGCAAAAGAAGCACTGGGAGGGTGATATACTGTGGTAAATAAAATAGGCTGCTCTGACCTCCAGAATGGATGTGCTAAGCTAAAAAAATAAGCATTCAAAAGAGTTACAATTTGAGTTTGGCTTAGGCTGAGGGTTCATTGGTAATGTGGATTGATATATTACCCCGACACCACCACCTTGGCCAGTGTTTCTAGGAATATGAATATTACCATTGCTGAGGGGGTGGCCTCATTGATACTAACAAAGTCATCGGGGCGTAGCCATGTTTCTGTGAGACAGAGTATATTTATATTGTAATCCGTGATCATATCATTGATTAAGGTCGCTTTATCTGACAGAGATCGTATATTCAGCAGTCTGCATTTAATTATTTTATTTAACTGTGGTAAATTAGTGGTTTTAATCTTTATCAAGTTATGCTGAATTTGTCTTGGATTATAATGTTTTGGGTAACAGGAGACAGACACAATCTCTATGAGGTTATGAATTGAAGACTGATCTAAACAGTGAGAATTATTTGAATTAATAGGATTAATATGAGAAGTGGAAGCAAAGAAGGGCTGGTTGGCAGATCCAGGTACTCTGGGGTGAGTTAACACACCAGCTTTCAGTCACTGTACTAAAAAATGCTGAATGGAATAAAACAAATTGTCCCTTAGAACATGTGCAGCGAGTCTATTTGGATGGATGCCATCTGGCCTCATAAATGATGGGCAGTTCCAGAACAGCTTGAAATTGTCTATAAAACCAATGTTAAAAGTAGGACATGTGGAACACAACCAGGTATTAAGGCTAAGAGTTCTGCTAAAATAATTGCAACCTCTTCTAAAAGGAGCAAGTGGCCCAGAAATAAACACACGTCTGCCAGAGTTCTTAAGAGTGGACAGAAGGCTCCTGAAGTCTCTCTTTAAGATCTCAGATACTTCATCTGGGACGTTGTTGCATCCAACATGCACAATGACAGTTTTAGTGTGGGGGTATTCATTTAATAGGTCAGGGGTAAGAGCCTCAATGTCTGACACTTTAGCCCCAGGAAAAAAAAATTGTAACACAGTACCTGCTTCTGATGTTCCTCATTATTGAATCACCAATTACCAGCGTCGTCTGGGGGGACTTTGTCCGTGGCTTCTGACATGGTGAATAATTTTGCCGTTGTTGTTGCTGCGGTGACGGCGGGGTGCTGGTGCGGGGGTGATGCGGGGGGTTGTGCTCTCTTCTTTTTGGAGCTGGTGTAAAGTTTGGCATAAAGTGTAAAGTTTGTAAAGTCTGGTGTAGTTTTGATGCGAGGCTTGCGGGTTTGGGCTGCTGCTGAAGGAGGAGGGGCAGCCATGGGAGGAATATCAACGTCCAGGTGTGGGAAATCTTCCAGGGAAAGGATGTCAAATCTGTTTTCCAGCAAAAAGGGAAGGGAGGAGGCGCGGCCATGTTTGGTCAATCCCCGATGTTTGCTATTGGGCCCAACCATGGTCCAGGGCACGCATTGAGGCTGTGAAGAACCACCCGGGGCTTTGGGTTTAGCTCCGAGCTGAAGCCAGTGTTTGGTGCTGGAGTCCTGGACATCTGAGGTGACCGGATCAGGGGTGGAGGTGGATGGCGATATGCTAATTTCACCCAGGTAAGTAGCCGTCTCAGCTAGCTGTGAGTCCTTCGCTGGTGCCAATGTTCATCCAAAAATGATAGTACCTAGATGGTTTTCAGCCTCCCAAATCTTATAGAGGTTAGAGAGTCTCAATTCCAACTCAGAAACCTTCCTAGAGAGGGAAACACAGCTGACACAGGTTGGGGATGGAGCCATAGCTTTTCAGGCCAGACGTGGCGAGCTAGCTAGCTAAAATACATGTCTGTTCTTTTCTTCTTCTCTATCCACTCATCCCCCAGCCAGTCGCAGCAGATGACTGCCCCTCCCTGAGCCTGGTTCTGCTGGAGGTTTATTCCTGTTAAAAGGGAGTTTTTCCTCTCCACCGTCGCCAAGTGCTTGCTCACAGGGGATCGCCTGATTGCTGGGGTCTTTCTGCAACTGTGGGGGTTCCCCCTACAGTTGATAGTGCTATGAGATGACTGTTGTTGTGAAATGGCGCTATATAAATAAAGTTGAATGAATTGAAATAGACGGGTTAGCCTAACCTGGTGAACAGCCCTGATCGGGGTCTGATTCACCTGTGAGCCAATACGGGCTGTTGTATTTATTGAGCTAACACTAAGTAAAAAGTTAATATCAGTAAAAGAGATAAAAAGAGATAAAAATTTAAAACAGAGCTAATACAACAAACAAAAACAGACAAGATAACCAGTACATGTAGAAGTGACCGAGTTTACAGACGCCGACACATACGCAGTCAGAGATAGGGTGAGGAGCTCAGTCATCCGGGAGAGGCTGATAATCCACGCACACACACACACACACACTCACAAAGAGCTCTTAACCCCCCCACCCCGCTCATTCTGCTAATAAAACATAATGTATGACAGCTGTTGTGATGGACAATAATAAGGCAAACAGGAGAAGCAGTGTGTTAGTGACATTGCGTAGACAGTACAGAAGATGAATGAATTAAGAATTTTTAGGTAACAGACGAGGGGTGACCAGATCTGATCAAACCACAACTCTTTATTTTTGAAAAGGAATCTAATTTTTCCAAATGAAGTGTATCAGCTAATGCCTTAAGCCAAAGCTTAAAGGTAGGAACTTCCTTCTTTTTCCAGAACATCAGAATCAATTTTTTGGCTACTATCAAACTATCAAAGAGGAGTTGATTTTGTGTTTTCTGTAATTTAAGTGTATTATCAGATACTCCCAGTATGATTAAGATAGGTTGTGGTTCAATTTTAATCTGGACAATTTTTGATAAGGCGTCAAATTTTTTTTTGTCCAATATCTTGTTAGCTTGGGGCAAAAAAACAAAGGAGTAAGCGAGATTCGCCTCTGCTACAGAGCATTAATCACATTGTGAAGAGATATCTGGAAAAATTTTATGAAGCTTGGATTTAGAGTAGTATAGTCTATGAAGGACACGAAACTGAACCAAACAATGCCTAGCATTTAAAGAGCAGGTACCAATGACTTCAGCACTCTTATCCCAGAGTCCATCAACAATTTGTGTCCCCAGCTCATTTTCCCTATCATTTTTGATTTTGGACATTGAGGGAGGGTTGATAGATTCTAAGGCGTCATAAAAATGTGACATTTTTCAATCAGAACCTGTGTTTTGAAGAAGGCACTTGTCTAGGACTGTCGCTGATGCACTTTCAGAAGAAAGTATATGGGTACGCACATAATTTCTGATTTGTAGAAACCTAAAAAAAATTACTTCTGGGTAATTCATACATTTCTTGTAGCTGTTCAAATGAGGCTAAGGTACCATTCAGGTGAAGGTCAGCGATAATATGAATACCCAGGTCTCTCCATTGCAAAAACCCATTATCAAACTGAGATGGGGGGAAAGACGGATTCCTAGCAATGGGAAGTAAAAAGGAGAGTGATTTAACCCCGAAATGCATCTTAATTTGTTTCCAGATTCTGATGGTGCTATTTATATAAGAGGGCTGTGAAGAAGAGGGGCGGTCTCTTTGACCACCTCTCTGCCTGACAGGAGCATCTGTATAACTATTGTGAGTCCGCAATAAAGTCTGGTTCAGTTCCACCTTCAACCTTGTCATTGACCCTCAGTTACGGACATAACATAGCTGTAGCTCAAGTAGGTTCATTTTGTCTTCTTTTAATTATTTATCTTTTGTTCTTATTAAAGACAAGAATAGAAAGGAGATGTATTTACCTTCTTGATAAATACATCTCCTTTCTATTCTTGTCTTTAATAAGAACAAAATATAAATAACATAGCTGTGTAGCCTTAACTTATATTATGGCTTCAGTGGACTGATTACTGAATTATCAACTCTTGAATATAGTGGATTATTTTGTAAGATGAGGCAGGATTGTCTGAATTGAAAGTCCATCCATCCATCTTCTTTCGCTTAATCTTTTTCGGGTCGTGGGGGGGCTGGAGCCTATCCCAGCATCTTTGGGCGAGAGGCAGGGTACACCCTGGACAGATCGCCAGTCCATTGCAGGGCCAATACAGAGAGACAGACAGCCATTCACTCTCACAGTCATACCTAAGGACAATTTAGAATCTGCAGTTTGATGCCAATTAACTTAATGCATGTTTTTGGCATGTGGGAGGAAACCGGAGAAATCTTGGAGTAAACCCACGCAGACACGGGAAGAACATGCAAACTCCACACAGATCACTGTTGGTCGGGGGCTGGGATCAAACTCAGGATCCCCTGCCCAAGGGTGAGTTGCTGTGCTGCCACAGTGCTAACCACTCCGCCACCGCGCTGCCCTGAATTGAAAGTATATAGTAAAAAAAAACAAAAACAAAACTACTGTCAGTAAGTTTAATGTAATTTTGTTACTAGGGGTTGTGCACTTTACTCCTAAACCTTTCAAGTTAGGAAAGATTTTCTGTGTGTGAATGTAAATATAACACCTGTGTGCCTCTCAGTAAATTTGAATATTGAGTAAAAGTTTTTTTTTTATATAAGTGAAAAAAATAAACTTCCATATCTTCAATATTCATTAAAAGCACAAGGTGTGGGGCACCCCCACAACAGACTGCGACAAGCAGAGCGCTCGGCTAGAGCAATTAACATAACAGTGAAATGTGTGTATTAATGTCAACAGGCAGCCTCGCTTCGTCTGGCTCTTTCCTGCTCAGTACTGTGATGTTAATGTGCCATTCATGCATTGTGTTCAAGCTTCCTGCTCTTACTCTGATGCAAATGTCCCATGCCTTTCATGTATTGTCTGTAACTGGGTATATAAGCTGACTGAAATTCATGTTCATTCGCTCTCTTACCACTGCTGCTGACACACGCATTCTGTGTCTCCTCACGAGAGCCTGAGGGCCCGCTCCAGCCCGCCTGCACAGGGCTGGAGTGAGTCTTAATGATGGCAGTATGATCAATAAACCTACTTAAAACCCTCAGTTCGCTTCTTATTATTTTATACCGCCACATTGGTGACCCCGAGAATGCACACGCTTTGTGCAATGCAACCTTCTGGTCTGGACAGCTACACTGGTGACCCCGAAGAAAGCACACGCTTTGTGCAACGCAACCTTCTGGTCTGGACAGCCACGCTGGTGACCCGACGATGAACGAACGCAGCACCCGGCAGTGATTCTCCGACGACAAGCGAATGCAGCAGCCTGACGCAAATGGACTGCCCTCCCTTCGGCTACAGGGAGACCTCGACGCAGAGCCACCACCAGGCGAACTCTCCGAAGATCATCCATGACTGGGAATGCTGCAGAAAGCGTCACGGTGCGACCCTCGCCTGAGATCGGGACATCCACGCTGGACCGGCTGAGGGACACAGAACGTCTTCTCCCTCTCACCGCTCCTCCTCCCTCTCAGCGCTCCTACGCATCTGCACGAGCCCGAGGGACAAAGATCGTTTATGTCCTCGCACCGCTCCAACGCACCGTGACCGAACGCAGCAACACACTGAACAGGGATGATTATCGGCGCCGACTATGCTGATCTCCAGCAAGCTCCCTGACCCTGACTCGCCTCTACAGCAGACCCACCCACGCACCGAACCCCTGCACACGCACCAGGGGGTTATGAGGACAGCGTACCACGCACGGGACATACCGGCTCTACACAGACCACCAGCGTCCTTCGCCGCTGCACACAGAACCTTCAGGGCTGCTCACACACCTGAAGCATCACACACAGTTCGCTCACAGGATTTTGTATGGGTCTCAGCCACGGCGCACAAAGGGAATTCGGCCGTCAGCTGTTCCCGAGGGCTTTAGGGCTGCGCCCGCACCTAAAGTGAACACACCAAGTCCCTCTGCTTTTGTTTTTTTCTCACAGCCACTACGCGGCCTCGCAGCTCCTGTTTTTCTTCATGGCCGCTATTAATCCTCGCAGGACTTAACCGTGAGAGGAGTCAGTGACTAATTTTTCTTCTTACAGCTGCTGTGGACCTCCACACGTTCAACGGGACAGCCCCTCAACATCGCGGATCCACAGGCAATTTTTGCGCGGCCCGGACAATTTTGCCGTCCCGGGCCGGCACTTGCTACCCCCACCCCCCTCCCTCCACCGCCGCCTGCAGTGAGCCTCCCCCGCAGCTCGCTCCCAAAGCTGGACTATCGAGGCCTCGGCTTCCCGCTGAGCCATCTGGGGGGGGGGAGTGTGTGGGGCACCCCCACAACAGACTGGGACAAGCAGAGCGCTCGGCTAGAGCAATTAACATAACAGTGAAATGTGTGTATTAATGTCAACAGGCAGCCTCGCTTCGTCTGGCTCTTTCCTGCTCAGTACTGTGATGTTAATGTGCCATTCATGCATTGTGTTCAAGCTTCCTGCTCTTACTCTGATGCAAATGTCCCATGCCTTTCATGTATTGTCTGTAACTGGGTATATAAGCTGACTGAAATTCATGTTCATTCACTCTCTTACCACTGCTGCTGACACACGCATTCTGTGTCTCCTCACGAGAGCCTGAGGACCCGCTCCAGCCCGCCTGCACAGGGCTGGAGTGAGTCTTATGATGGCGGTATGATCAATAAACCTACTTAAAACCCTCAGTTCGCTTCTTATTATTTTATACCGCCACAAAGGAAATATTTCAGGCCTTTTTTAATTCAATTTTGTTTATAGTTTTTGAAATTAAAATGTAAATCATGATATTCTATTCACTGAGATGTACTAATACATGTGTAAATAAATTACATTGTACTCAGAAAACTAGTGACTAAAGGTGGAAAATACTAAATAAAAGAAGAGGCCTTTGTACCACAATGTAGTCAAGGTGCAACAGTCATATAGTTAAATGAAAATATTCAATGTAGTGCAAATGCCATGAAAATGTATTTTAAAGTAAAAATTAATAAAAATGCAAAGATATGCTCTCATTTTCTCATTATTCCATTGCTGAACTTCTGCCTGACAAATTATTGTCAGCTAATACCAGTGAGCAGCATGTTGGCACCATTGCCTCCTCTTCCAGGTGGCGACTGGGGTTACATAATTGAATTCATTAAATAGATAATAACAGCACCAGCCATTCAAAATAAAACAAGTGTGTTCCTACTTTTTTTATTCATCCATATTGTAACATCACATGATTGTGGAAAAGGAATATTTTCCTTCAATGTTAGCGGAGGGGTTGACTTCATAAATTGTATTTTGATGCCAATAACAATGAAATCCTAAAATGTTCACAGATCAGGTTGTCAGCATGGTTTTCTGTGCAGTTTATGGATGCACAAATTGAGCTGAGAAAGTGATCCAGAGGTTTGGGTTCCCAGCAAACACAGAAAGGAGAAAAAATGTCTGAGACAAGTTGGCAGAAACAGCATGACTTCAATGAAAGATTACAACAACAGTAAACTTTATGTAGTACATTTATTTCCACAAAGCATTTCCTTCTTTAAAGTCAAACATATAATAATGTGATTTATATGACTGTGTGGCAGGTTTGGGATAACCCCCACAACAGACTAAGGACAGACAGCTCGCTACTTCTGGTTTTTTCTGCTGCACTACTGAGATGTAATGTGCCATTCATGCATTGTGATGTTAATGTGCCATTCATGCATTGTGTTCATGCGTCCTGTCCTTACTGTGACCTGGAGACTGAGATCAATATGTAGATGTGCCTTGTAACCTCTTTGTCCTGCAGCTGGAGCAGAGGCCAGCAATCTACCTATTGTTATGTATGTCTCTCATATGCTAATGCCCATATCAACTGCTGTGAATGTCTTTGATGTATTGTCTGAGTTGGGTATATATGCTGCACTGTTCTGTAAATCTGGCTCTCATTCTCTCACTCCTGCATCTGCTGCTGACACGCACACGCTGTGTCTCTTCTCTGAGAGCCTGAGGATCCCGCTCCGGTCTGCTCACACTTGGGCTGGAGCGGGGATCCTGTGACGGCGGTGTGATTTAATAAACCTGCTTAAAACCTTCACCAACGCTGCTTTATTTCATGCCGCCGCACTGGTGACCCCGATAGAAAGCACACGTTTTGTGCGATGCAACCTTCTGGTCTGGACAGCTACACTGGTGACCCATTCTTCATGATGAGATCTGCACGTCTGAGATCTGCTCATCCACGCTGGACCGGCTGCGCTCGCAGCTCCTCCACACGAGAGCGCATGCACCTCGTCCCCTCTCCACGACGGCGACCTCCAGGGCCAGCGGAGAACGCAGCGTGTGGACCTGAACGCACCATGGCCGAGCGAGTGACAAAGATCGTCTCCTCCCTCTCACCGCTCCAACGCATCTGCACGAGCCCGAGGGACAAAGATCGTCTATTTCCTCGCACCGCTCCAACGCACCATGACTAATCTACAGCCACAGCTCAACTTGGATATTATCGGCGCTGCCTGCGCTGATCTCCACCAAGATTCTTGACCCTGACTCGCCTCCCCAGCGGCCCACCCACGCACGGAACCCTGGCACATGCACCGGGGAGATACCAGGACAGCGCACCATGCACGGGACAAATACGGCTCTTCAGACCGCCATCGTCCTTCGCCGCTGCACACAGAACCTTCAGGGCTGCTCGCATACCTGAAGCAAGCACGCAGCTTGCTCACAGGATTCTCTAACGGTCTCAGCCACGGTGCACAAGGGGATTCAGCCGTCAGCTTTTCCCGAAGGCTTTAGGGCTGCGCCCGCACCTAAAGTCAACACGCCAAGTCCCTCTGCTTTTGTTTCCTTTTTTTTCTTACAGCCGCTACGCAGCCTTGCCGCTCCTGTTTTTCTTCATGGCCACGAGAGGAGTCAGAGACTAATTTTTCTTCTTGTGACCTCCGCACATTCAACGGGACAGCCCCTCGACATCGCGGAACAGCAAGCAATTTTTGTGCTGCCCGGACGATTTCACCGTCCCCGGCCGGCATTTACTACCCCCCACCCCCCTCCACCTTCACCTGCACAGAGCTTTTCCTGCTCGCTGCCAAAGCTATCGAGGTCTCGGCCCCCTGCCGAGCCCTCTGGGGGGGAGCAGTGTGGCGGGTTTGGGATAACCCCCACAACAGACTAAGGATAGACAGCTCGCTACTTCTGGTTTTTTCTGCTGCACTACTGAGATGTAATGTGCCATTCATGCATTGTGATGTTAATGTGCCATTCATGCATTGTGTTCATGCGTCCTGTCCTTACTGTGACCTGGAGACTGAGATCAATATGTAGATGTGCCTTGTAACCTCTTTGTCCTGCAGCTGGAGCAGAGGCCAGCAATCTACCTATTGTTATGTATGTCTCTCATATGCTAATGCCCATATTGACTGCTGTGAATGTCTTTGATGTATTGTCTGAGTTGGGTATATATGCTGCACTGTTCTGTAAATCTGGCTCTCATTCTCTCACTCCTGCATCTGCTGCTGACACGCACACGCTGTGTCTCTTCTCTGAGAGCCTGAGGATCCCGCTCCGGTCTGCTCACACTTGGGCTGGAGCGGGGATCCTGTGACGGCAGTGTGATTTAATAAACCTGCTTAAAACCTTCACCAACACTGCTTTATTTCATGCCGCTGCAACTGTACATAAATTGTGATTTTTCTTTTATGATGAAGTAAAACAATGATATTAACGAGGAGATTAAACTGAATCAATGTGCAGGCCCATTTTAAGAGGGCATAATTCACAAGAATCAAAACTGACAAACGCAGACTTAGGACTGATGCTGTCCCCCCAAACACAAGACCAGGAAGAGTCCAACTGTGACCATGGTTACATGGGCATGAGTAAACCGGTTATTGAATTGAATAGAATAAGCTTTATTGTCATTGTACAGTTGTACAGTACAACGAAATTGTGGGTGCGCTACCTGGCTCCTGTGCAATGAGATGAGATGAGATGAGATTCAACTTTATTGTCATTACACATGTATGAATACAAGGTAACGAAACGTGACTTGGCATTTGGGCACGCTCTGCAGAGCGCATCCAAGGCCGGGGTAGCCGCTAGGCGCCAGTCATAAAGAAGAAAAGAAAAAAGAAAAGAAATGATATGACACAATAGGCGAGAGAAAAAAACATGTTTTATCAAATTGACGCTTAATGGGTAAGCGAAATTTTGATTGCAGGCAAAAAAAACCCTCAATGCATATTTAGCAAACATTTAGTAGACAATCACACAGCAGAGGGAGGGAGAGCAGTGTGTGTATATTTGCATGTCATTGTGTAGTGTAAATGTAACAGTTGTTAGTGAGCAGCAGAGGGCGCCTCCTGGCAGTGGATAGATGTTATAATCATGTGACTTATAAACAAGTCCAGAGTCTATCTCTCTTTCTCTCTTGCTTGCAGAAGGCACATGGGCATTGTCCTTGAGAGTCCAATCCGCTGACGACAACAACTGATTGTTGATTGTATGGGTAGACATAAGAGCCGGTTCTTCCGCTAATCTCAAACAGGAGGAATGTAAACACGGGGCAAACAAGGTCAAATCAAATCAAATCAGCACAGTGCACTCAGACAGTAGAATTTTGTCCTCACCCGTGTGATTCTGTGCTTCCATTATATATGCAGGCTTAAACTATTTTTCCATAGAGAGCACAGGGCTTCAGATATATTCCTTCACTGAATCACTGTCATTCAGTTCACCGTTTGCCGCTACTCGTGCCCTCCCCAACTGGTCGAATTTGATGAAGGAGCTGGCTGGGTCCACTTGATCCGCTCTCTCACCTTCCTTCAATTTCTGATGCATCAGGGAACTCCACAGCCAAAAATAGAAGTCCTGAGATCATAGCCAATAATATTTCCATAGACGCATGGATTCCAATGTCCATGAGTCTCTCGTAGGTTCCAATTCTTGGGCTCCCCCTTGGCCCAATTCTTGTTGAAAAATAGTGACAATAGCACATTTAAGCCGCTTCCAATCCATAATTTCCGTTTAGATTAAGATTCAGCAGAAGAAGAGCGACTAAACACAGACAAAAACGCAACATTGCAAAGCTGGGAATAGGTCAGGAAGGCAGGGGAGGAGGGAAGAAAAATGCGACTGCTCTCTCTCAAGGCAAGATAGGAATGATACAATAAAGTAAGAGAGAAGGATTAGATTAAACATGGTTACAGAACACACGATTAAACACATAACTGAAATAAAAATGGCCCAGGATTATGGAAATATACTGTACACAGGTATGGTAGTGGCTTCACAGATGGGACTATGTATATAAGAGTGTGGAGTGCAGAAGACACAGTTGAACACACAATTAAGTAAAATGGCCAAAGGGTTATGGAAAATATACGGTGGATATAAAAAGTCTACACACTCCTGTTCAAATGCCAAGTTTTTGTGATGTAAAAAAAATGACACAAAGATAAATCATTTCAAAACATTTTCCACCATTAATGTGACCTGTAACCTGTACTACCAAATTGAAAAACAAACTGAAATCTTTCACGAGGAAAAATAAAAAAACTTGCAAAAACAAAAAAACTTACCTGGTTGTATAAATATACACACCCTGTTATAACTGGGGATGTGGCTATGTTCAGAATAAACCAATCACATTCAAACTCATGTTAAATGAGAGTCAGCACACACCTGCCACCATTTAATGTGCCTCTGATTAACCCAAATAAAGTTTAGCTGTTCTAGTAGGCTTTTCCTGACATTTGTAGTCATATCTTACAGCACAAGCCAAGGTCCACAGACAGCTTCCAAAGCATCAGAGGGATCTCATTGTTCACTAACTAACTAACTAACCTGCACTTATATAGTGCTTTTCTAGTCACAAAGACCACTCAAAGTGCTTTCACTAATACTAATCCTCTATTCTAAGGGCCTATAGGAAACAGATATCTAGGGACAATTTAAAAGGTATCAGTCGGGAGAAGGGTACAAAAGAATTTCCAAGGCATTAAATATACCATGAAACAAAGTGAAGATAGTCATCATCATGTGGAAAAAAGATGGCACAATAGTGACATTACCAAGAACTGGACGTCCCAACAAAATTGAAAAGACAAGACAAGCCTTTTGTTGGATAAATATTGGATTTACTGTATCTCTGATGAGGGTAGTCATAAACAAGGCAGGATCTTCAGTTATGAGCAGATTTAATCGTTGGCCAACGGAGACTGGTACAGAACGGTCACAGCACCATTCACACACCACTCTGACTGACTCTAACGCTCCTTGCACAGCCTTTTTAAGTGAGATGTTATCAACAGTAAAAAATGTCCTTGGCAGTTTGTTCATTCCATTTGGTCACAGCGGGCATTTATTATCTGTCTCCTTGAGTCTTTCTGTCTCCGGGAGTGTTATCACACAGGAAAAATTTATAGCATGAGCCCAAACAAGTGATAACAAATGCAACTGTATCAACACTTTGTAACTCAGTCACCCAGAACTTCTGAGACCCAAGGCCAAAATGAGATTAAACAATAATAAGCAATATGATGAACACAATATGATGCATATACTGTATGTAATTCCACAATTAGAGCATCAATATGGAATTATTCTTTCATTCCCCCTTTTGATGTGAGAAGCATCAGAGATGAACTGTTATGACCTCTAAAATCCCATGAGGCAGCCTTGCTAAGTTCCAGTGTGTTTTATGCAAAAGCATTTTATGCAACAGATCCAAACTAGCTTTTCGATGGGGAAAGTTGGCCATCGGCCCTGCTGCCCACCCAGGCACTGTTTTAACATTTCATCTCCAGGGGAGTATGGAACAATAAAGTCTTTTGATCAATAATGAAAAGCAATAAAAAAAATCAATAAAAAAACAAACAAGATAAAGAAAAATAAAATGATAATAATGAATAAAATGGTTAGTATCTTAATGAAACAAAATAAATCAATGGAAAACAAGAAACTAACGATTAATGGTGTGATGACAATAAAAATAAAAATGAGAATAATATGAAAAAACCAAAGCAAAAATAAAAATAATATTTTAAACCTCATAAACGTGTTTGCAAACAGTACATTTCAACTTCAGATTGTGCTCATGCATCTCTTCTCAGTTTTCAGCATGCCAGTCGTACTTTTACTCTGTACCTTGACTCATGGAGAGACACCTTAGGTTGGTACTGCTTTTTCATCATCCTTATCATCCTCGGCAATTGCATCATGGTACAGCACTAAGTTTACATGAACAAGTCTCATCATCATACTACAGATACAAGGAATCACACAGGAAAAGACTAAAATTATCACTACAAAAATCACTAACAAATTCATGATGAGACTTCTCCATGAAGAGAATAATCAACTTAACCAGTTCTGTGCATCAGTAACATTAGCCTTGGCCACAGCAGCCTGTAAGGCAGTGAGGTTGTGCTCACAACCTCAACCTCAAACCTTTGAGCTTGTGATCCAAGATGGCGCCCACAGTGGTCGACATGGTGCTTCGCTGTGTCTTGTTTTGTTTGTTTTTGTTCGTTAATTGTGTGTTTGCTTGCTCTTACACTTGTGAAGAGCTATTAAGTCTACGTCTAATGTTGCAGCATTGCACCGGGACAAATTCCTAGTTTGTGTATTACATGAACAATGGCAATAAATCTTATTCTGATTCTGATTCTGAGGTTGTGTATGACCAAAGAAATAATATGACCATCTGAATCATTTTCAGGGATAAAAGTACAACAATAATCACCTACAATAGTACACACTCCCTCATGGGCAGCAGTCAATTGATGAAGAACCATTCTATTTTGTGTCATCATAAGCCTCATTGCCGTCATTTCTTCGCTTGCACCCGACCAAGCAGATAAGGAGAAATTTACAAATGATTGTAACCTATAATTAAGTGTTTCGATCCATAAGGTGTTCTTGGCCACTCCCACCCAAGGAAACAGTGAATGAAGGACCTTTGATCATGTGCTTTTTATCTTAAATTGTTCTGGTACATCTGTGCCCCAAATGGCGGCATGTGGTGCAAAGGTGGCATCCTGCGGTGAAAAAGCATCGCTCTTCACCCTGCCCACCTGGCCTGCTGACATAATGAGGGTGTGGTCAGTCACAAAAACAGGGGCACACAACCCTGCCAACTTCATGGGCAGCTGTGAGTATGCCCGAAGGCCACATAACCACCATCCCCCGTCACCATGTGTGTGCCATATTTGTGAGAGTTACAAATGGCAGCACTACAGAGCCCTTGCAAGGTGACAGTTCCAGAATGACAAAGAGGATCTTCAGGACAACACTTGACCACTTTGTTGGTCAAGCAGGTAGCAGTACAGGGGCGAGAATCACTGTGCACCATTGCACACTTATGCCATTTTTCCACTAGCCCAGTTCGCCTCGCCTCGTTTCGTTTCGTTACTACTCGTTTCGGCCGCGGTTGTGTCTCCATAGCAGCCGGGTAAAGCGGGGTTAAGCTGTGGTGGGCGGGATTTTTTTTACAGCAAGGCGGTGCCACACTCCCGTGACGTAAAACACATGACCCAAGCCAAACACAACATGGCGGCTTTACAAGGCGACTCCTCGGTCTGTGGCTTTTTTCACCGTAAATGCCATAAAGGACCGTCAGACAAGGGTACAGGCAGTGAGACGAAACACTCTGGAATAGTTCTGCAGCTTCTGGAGAGAGCCGAAGACGTGAGGATACAAACTAGGTCATATGTGACAGTAAGCTAATGTTGCTAATGCTAGTTTGCTATAAGTACGTCGTACTATACTGTAATCTCTGCAAGTTATCACTGTTAGGTACTAAAATATGTACGCTGTGTGTGTTTCAGATGGCTCTGTTGTGGGAAAATTACCACTTCAAACGGTCAGTCTGGCGTTCAACACAGCCTGTCAACTGATGTCAATACAGCCTGTCACTGATGTCAGCACAGCTTCACAAACGATCAGTGGTTGTAGAGCTTAAGAATGTCTGGTTTATTTCTTGTGCAAAAAATTGCTCTGATCTAAGTAAAGGAACCCTATTTGTCAATACAGCTTCACAAACGATCAGTGGTTGTAGAGCTTAAGAATGTCTGGTTTATTTCCTGTGCAAAAAATTGCTCTGATCTAAGTAAAGGAACCCTATTTCACTGTTTATGTGAATGTAGAAAAATCAGAATGTTTTGGGAATAGGTGAAGGTAACAATTGAAAAAATAATTTCAAAACAAATCACATTGAACCCTAAACTGTTTTTGTTGGGTCTGTATCCAGAAAAACATAACTTTAATAAGAGTGAAAGAACATTCATAGACCTCAGTTTGCTTAATGCCAAAAAATGTATTGCATTACTGTGGAAAAACTCATAGACCAGATGTGACTCAGTGGTTAAGACAGATGTTACCAACCTTCCACTAGAAAGAATAACATACATACTGAAATCAAAGGAAAATGTGTTTGAGAATATATGGAGACCTTTCATTGATTATGTAAAGAAATTAAACATAACTTCTGAAGAAGAAGGTGAATGATATGTGTGGACCTTGCAAATTCCAAGCTGGTGAATGTATATTATGTATTCTTTTGTAATAGATTACCTAGACTAAACAGAGGAGCATTGTTGTTGACTTGTTTTTGTTAATGGTTGTTGTTTTTATAACCTTTTTTTTGTTATTTTGTTATTGTTCTTTTTAGTTTTTAAATTACTTTTGTGTTAGTGTCTGACTGTGTGTGCTGTTTGTAAAAAAAAAAGGTTCAATAAAAATATTGTGGGGAAAAAAATTGCTCTGATCTGCGTGAAAATCATGGACTGTTGAGACATCATGGGCGTACCTGCTTCAGATGCACTGAGTCTGAGATGGTGTCATAGCAAAAAATGATCAGCTGACACAACTTGATCGCCAGGTTAATAACTATATTAGCCACAAAATGTATATTCAAAAAGTAAACAGTACTGAGTTTGGTATAATAAGATGTATTTGACAGTTATGATGCATTTTAGGCCAAAACAAACTTGATCTAGGATTAAAAGCAATTAAAATAATGCAGTCGCAAGGTTACATGGAAAATGCTTGATTTACTAGATACGTATACTGTAGAAATATATATTCTCTGCATCAACAATGTACTATACATGCATTCATGTAGTATTGCACTGACAAACCTCTGAAGCTTTTGCAGATGTCTCTTTTTTATATGCGAAGGTTACCACCATGTGACATAAATTTCTTAAAAATGAGCCATTATTTTCAAGGTCACCCATTAATGGTTTGTACTATTGACTCTTTTCCAACCAGTGTATTAACAGACAAAAATAGAAATCATGATGCAAACACATAAGTCACTAAATTGTTTATTACAATCAGCAGCAAATTCCAGATTATTCAGAATGTGCAAAACTCAAACTGTAAGACTGGGTCACTCAGCAGCTGGGATGTGCAGCTCACACTGGTCTCAGATCAGCAGATCTTAGGCCTGCATCTCTGTAAATAGTGACGCAAGGTCCAGTTTGGGGTGGATCGATTGTTTCCCTCTTGCCTAGACAAAAGACAGAAATGGGTGGTGGTTAAATAAAGGAAGTTTAAAACATATTTGGGAAATACACTTGTTGCTAAAAGCCAGTGGTGGAATGTGAATGAATGAATCTTTATTTCGGATAGATTAAAAGAAAATAGAATAATATAACAAAGGGGAAAAAAAATCTGATAAGGTCGAATTAAACAATAACTTCTCTGATTATACAGTTCAACATAGGTTATCTGAAATGGGTGATGGCTGAAGCTGCAGCTTATATTGCCCACCCATATTCCATCCAAGAATTCAAAAGAAAAACAAAACAGCAGCGATTCCAATTCCAATGTGACAATAAATAACTTTGTTGTTGTATTTAACCACAATTTTCATGTAGCTGCACTTATGTAACGTCGATTTTACAAGGGCTGGGTTACATTTAAAATCATCTGCTTTTACTGTGGCCTCAGCAATCAGAATGAATTAATACATTCACTTGAATGGAATATAGTACTTTAACTGAAGGTGTGCATCACAGAGTATGGAGTCGCTCAGTCAAAATATGGAGTTTTTATCAATAAAAGTTTGTCTGGAATGTAAAAGTGTATCTTCTTGCCCTGGCTTCAAGTGTGGGTGGTGTTTTGTACTTTTATTGCTAAAATATAAAAGGATGCACTACAATGGGTCTCAAATATTTGTAATGTGTCCTGTTACTGCATGAGTTTATTGATGATAGAGTATAAACTACACATATAAACTAAATTATATGGATGACTGAACAACTGCCATTCCCAAAAAGATACAGTTATGAACATAACTCACAAAGGATCACACAAGTGATCTGACAAAAAAAATAAATACATTAACAAGTGGTTTATTTTACAGTTGATGTGCCAGTCTTTTTCAATTATTCTGTAATTAATACTCACACAATCAAATAAATCTCAGTTCAGTCCCTTTTATATTAAGTGGAAATTGTGCTACTTTGGTTTTGACACTTTTACCTATAGAAGCAAAGGATTTCCAGTACTTTCCACAGTGGTGACATCCGTTGTTGAGCGGCTGATTCCCTCCTCCCTAGACGAACGACAGAAATGGATGGTAGTTAGTTTCAAGCAAGTTCAACACTTATACAGGCACATCTCAAAAATTAGAATATCATGAAAAAGTTAAATATTTTTGTCACTCATTTCAGAAAGTGAAACCCATATATAGATTCATTACAGGGACAGGGACAGTGATATATTGAAAGTGTTTATTTTAATATTGATGATTATGGCTACAGCCCATATTAACCAACACCTCAGCGGCCAACATTTCTATTTAAAAACTATTTTTTAAAGTTTATGTAATATTCTAATTTTTGCCAAATTGAATTTGGGGTTTTCAGGGGCTGTAAGCCATAATCATCCAAATTAAAATAAATAAATGCTTGAAATATATCACTGTCTGTGTAATGAATCGATATAATATATGGATTTCTCTTTCTGACGCTTTAGAAAATTATATGAATGACTTTATAAATCACTGGTTTGAAAAAGCATTTTTATATTGTTGAGATTTCAGCTCATGTGGTCTCACCAGTGTCCACTATAAACAGGGAGGCTAACCCTGGCATGTGGAAACACATTCTAGCATTAAATTGCTGTTCCGGCCCCGGATTATGAGCTGCATTTTGGTGTGCAATAACTGATGTTTGACACATCTTTAATGTCCTTGCTTTTGACTTTAATGCATCAAACACCGTAAAGACTGAAACATATCAAACACAAGAAACATTATTTTAGCTGTGGACACAAAATTCTAGTATTACAGAAATTAAATCATACTGCATACACACAAATGTAAACATTTATGATCTCAAATTGATAGATTTTTTAGGTTTACTGAGTTGTTGCAAGAAAGCTACCAGCAAAAATTATGCAGCATTTACTGTAAACAAATACAACAGATTATCAAATCCACATTTAAAATTGTATGGTTTGTGCACATCAGATTTTCATATTAGAAACACACACAAAAGTTTCTATTCTTTGGACATGTGCATATTCAAACAACCATCATTAAACTTCAACAGAGTTAAACATTTCACTAACCACTTTGCTGGGTCGCAGCCTTCCGAGGGCAGAAATTCCTTGCAGGCTCTCACATTTTGTCTGCAATTAATAGCCCGGAATAAATACCTTGTAAATTGGTATTTCAGCTAATTTAAAGTCAAGATGTCAATTCAAAAACATAACAATAAAATTGACTAGAACTAGGCATCCAGTAAATAATGAAGGATTGCCAAATTTGCACTTCTAAAAGCTACCAAGGCCCTGCAGGCCGGGAATTGTAGCAGTGACTGACCAGAATAATACTGCATTTACTTCAAGTCAAAAATACATCCCTATTCACAGAATGAAGCTTCAAAAATTACTTTTTCACAACTATTACAGTTTTTCGCACATGCATGGAGACTAGGTGAAAGGTTACATAGGCATGGATTACTACTGACAGTCACATGGTCTAGTCACGCTTCAACAAACTTCAAAAATATCATCATCTCTCAAACAATCCACAAAATATCGGGTAGATAATTGGATATGAGGGATTATTTCATCATTATGACAGTTTCACCCTACCTGGGCTGAGGTAAACCGCTGGATGGCTTGGATATTGTTTTAGCCAGCCATGCTCAATCTGTCCGTTGCCATATGCTGCTGGACAGGAAGTCTCAAATCGTCTACTTCCTGTTGTGAATAATACTTATACTTCATGTATTTTTGATGGCAAATTATTTCAATAATTCTTAAATCTCAAAGGACAAATGTCCAAACCTAGGTTTTAAAAGAAAATATGGAGGGAATAAATAAATAAAAGGTAGGGAGTTCCCAAGGGATTCCCCAGAGGTCAAAGGTCATTTCCGGGTTGGGGGTTCCCCCAGACACAAAGTAAACAACTTTTGACTGGCACACAGAGCCAGGCTGTGAATATATATACCTGCCAAAACAAATCTTTGGGAGGCATTGCTGTACAACCAAAGGTCAAATACTAGAAAGGATGTCACTGTTGACATATATAGCGGGGAAATTACAACAGTCACAAGAATTGCCATGTTTCTCGCATGGATCAAACAAACACAGCTGCTGCCGTTACACTCCCACCAAAATCTTTATGATGGAAGACTATAAAGTCATGCCAACATAAAATTTTCACAATGTCACCTAATCTTTAACCGGCAGCAAGAGCACAACCTTTTGCACTGGTCTTTCCAGTTCGGAGACTGGCTTAATCTTCTCCCCACGAGCCACACTTCTGGCGTTCGAAATTCTCAGCCTCACTTTTCGGACAATTCCGTCCTTGTTGGCCATTGCACTCGTCACAAGTCCAAGTGGCCACTGGTTTCTCGCCAACCCTTCATCCATCATGAGAACAATGTCTCCTGTTTGGAGGTTTCTTTGTGGTTTGCACCACTTTTGGCGATGTTGGAGATTCAGTAAATATTCTTGTTTCCATCTACTTTGAAAGAGCTGACTCAGGTGTTGAACACGCCTCCAGCGTTTCCGTGCATAAACGTCCTGGGCGCAGAAGGCTCCTGGTGGAGGTAAGACTCCCTCAAGCTTGCCATGAAGTAGAGCGTTTGGCGTTATGGGAGGTTCGGCGAGTGGGTCATTCAAAGACGTTGGAGACAATGGACGACTGTTCACGATGTATGCTGCCTCATAGAACAGTGTTCTTAAGGAGGCGTCGTCTAGTCATGTGTTTGCAAAGTCTATCACCGACTTCAGCGTCTTCCTCACTGTGCGGATCTGTCTTTCCCATACGCCACCTTGCTCACTAGCATGAGAAGCATTGAACTTGAACTCCACTTGCTTGTTTGCTAGAACTGTCTCCAGCTTGTCATGATCCAATTCGGCGAGAGCTTGTTTCAGTTCATTGTCAGCACCGATGAAGTTGGAACCTTGATCGCAAAGTATGCTTCTAACCACACCTCGCAATGCCAAGAAGCATCTTAGGGCATTGATGAAACAGTCAGTTGAGAGGTCGTCTAGAAGCTCCAGGTGAATTGCACGACTGTACAGACACGTGCACAGCAGTCCGTAGCGCTTGGTTTCTGATCTTCCGCGTTTGATGAGATACGGGCCAAAGACATCCATTCCAGACTTGTAGAATGGAGGATGCGCTTCTGTACGTTCTTGTGGCAAGTCAGCCATCTTCTGACTCTCCGCTGGTCTTCTTTGCTTGCGACACATGATACAGTTGCGTATCACTTGAGCCACTGTCTTGGAGCCCCTTTGTACGTAATATCCTTGAGATCGTAGTTCATTCAAAGTTGAGCTGCGACCTCCATGATTGGTCTTTTGATGTACATGCCTGATGATGGCTTCGGTGACATATGATTTTCTTGGAAGGATAATGGGGTGACATTCTTCCTTGGTGATGTCTTCTGCTTCACGAACTCTTCCCCCAACCCTTAGCAGGCCTTCTTCATCCAACATGGGATCTAGACTCTTCAAGCAGCTTGACGTTGCTACGTTTCCACCTTTCCCCAGGGTTGTGATCTCTTCAGGAAACTCTTTAGCTTGTAACCACTTGATGGCTAGATTACGTGCTTTTCTGTCTTGGAGTAGACGGCTTGTCTTTGAAGACACTCTTCTTATCATAGTTCCCAAGATGTTGATCATGGTCTGCCACTTCAAAATCCTTTGTAGTACATCCAACAGTCCTGTTGGTAGAACAACGCTAGATGCCCCGAAACACTGTGCTTTTACTTCAGGGTCACCAAGGTTGAGAGTATCGTCTGGCGAAGTCAGTGGTAGCTCTGCTTTGTAGAGAAATTCTGGGCCTTTCAGCCACATAGAGGTGCCCAGTTCTTTGGCCGACACGCCTCTCGAAGCTAGATTGGCTGGATTCGACTTGGTCGGTACGTGGTGCCATTGTTGCACTTCAGTGTTCTCCCGAATATACTGTACACGGTTGCTGACAAACACGTGAAACCGCTTTGCACTGTTGGCGATGTATCCCAGCACGACCTTGCTGTCTGTCCAAAAATATTCCTTGGTGACCTGGATCTCGAGCTCTCTTCTGAGGAACTTGCTGATTTTCACTGACGTTGTTGCTGCTGTCAATTCAAGCCGAGGAATGGAGACAACTTTTGATGGTGCCACTCTCGCTTTGCTCATGAGCAGGGCACAGTCTATGTTTCCATCTTGGTCACACATTCTGACATACGAGCACTGCCCATAACCTTGAGTGCTGGCATCACTGAAATGATGCAACTCGAAAGATTTCACTTCCTTGTCAGGCTTGAAACATCTGGGTATTTTCAGATCCTCCAGTTCCTGAATATCTGCTTTCCAGCTCTCCCACCGTTCAATTATGACAGGCTCGACAGGTTCGTCCCAGGATTTCTTTTGCTTGCACAGTTCTTGCAGGATCTTTTTCCCTTGCAACACCACAGGGCTAACAAATCCATTTGGGTCATAGACTGACATGACTGTAGAGAGGATGCCTCTTCTTGTGTTGGGTTTATCCTGTAGTGTTATCTTGAACCTGAAGCAGTCATTTTGAACATCCCATCTTGTTCCGAGTGTGCGCTCAACCGGGAGAGGTTCCAGTTCCAAGTTTATTTCGGAGACGGTAGTGGCTCTTTCTGAAGGTGGTATAGATTCCAGGACGTCTATGCTGTTTGACAGGAACTTATGGAGTCTAACTTTGCCCTTTTTGCATATTTCAGTGGCCTGGCAGATTAGCTCCTTCGTTTCACCCACGGTAGACAGGCTGCTCAAACCATCGTCCATGTAAAGGTTCCTTGTGAGGAATTTTGCTCCTTCAGGGAAGCTCTCTTTGTGCGTCCTTGCCAAGTACTTTATGCCATAGTTGGCACATCCTGGTGATGATGCGGCCCCGAATAAGTGTACAGTGAGCCTGTACTCCGCTGGCGGGAGTGTCAAGTCCCCATCGGGCCACCATCACGAACCGGCCTCAGTTTGTGAGAACCCGGGACTGTGTTTCTGACACGATCATCAGTAGCACGGGGGCCCCCCAGGGAACGGTGCTGGCTCCCTTCCTGTTCACTCTTTATACTGCGGACTTCTCACACAACACAACACATTGCCATCTACAGAAGTTCTCTGATGACTCTGCGATCGTTGGTCTCATCTCCAGCGGAGATGAAGCTGAGTACAGAGGGCTTATCCAGGACTTTGTGGACTGGTGCCATCGGAACTGCCTCCAGATCAACGCGAGGAAAACTAAGGAGCTGGTGGTGGACTGCCGCAGGCATGGGCAGCCCCTCACAGCACCAGTAAATATACAGGGAACAGACATTGAGATGGTGACATCCTACAAGTACCTGGGTATTCATCTGAACAATAAACTAGACTGGTCACACAATACTGACGCACTCTACAAGAAGGGACAGCGCAGGCTGTTCCTGCTGAGGAGACTCAGGTCTTTTGGTGTACAAGGGGCGCTGCTGAAGTCATTCTATGACACGGTGGTGGCATCAGCCATCACTTTTGGAGTGGTCTGCTGGGGCAGTGGCATTACTGCAGCCGATAGGAAGAGACTGAACAAACTGATTAAGAAAGCTAGCTCTGTCCTGGGGCAACGCCTTGATCCGATGGAGAAGATAGGAGAGAGAAGGACGGTGGCTAAACTGTCATCTCTGCTGGAGTCCGAGTTCCACCCTATGCAGGACATACTGGATGCACTGAGGAGCTCATTTAGCAGCAGACTACATCATCCCAGGTGCACAACCGAGAGGTTTCGTAGGTCCTTCCTACCAACGGCTGTCAGACTGTACAACCTAAGCAGGGCTGCTCGCAGAGATAGCAAAAAGACGTAACAAACTAATAGTTTTTTTTTGTTTTTTTTTGTTTTATTTTTTTTGAATGCAAAAGATGCAATAGACTTACACAATGGTCCTCTCCGGCATACAACTAGGAACATACCGGTCGCTATGGAGGGTGAGAATATGTATGGGCACATAATCATACCATGTAGGATAACTAAATAGACGGTTATGCTGTTTCATCCCACCTAGCAACAATGCTCTGCACTGTGTGTTTATATATTTACATATTTATTCCATCTAGCTACAATGCTCTGCACTGGGTGTGTTTATATTTATATATCTATATATTTATTCCATCTAGCTACAATGCTCCGCACTGTGTTTTTATATATCTACATATTATTCCATCTAGCTACATTGCTCCGCACTGTGTGTGTTTATATACTTGCATATTTATTCCACCTAGCTGCAATGCTCCGTACTGTGGGTGTTTATATATTTACATATTTATTCCATCTAGCTACAATGCTCTGCACTGTGTGTTCATATATTCATATATTTATTCCATCCAGCTACAATGCTCTGCACTGTGTGTCTGTGTGTGTGTGTGTGTGTGTGTATATATATATTTTATAGTAATATGTACATATGTATATTAGCTGCTCTTGCTTGCTTGTTTTTTTTCTTGCCTTCTGATTGTTGCTCTGAGTGTTGCTATCCCTGTGCTGTTGCAATCCTGGAATTTCCCCGTTGTGGGACTAATAAAGGCTTATCTTATCTTATCTTATCTTATCTTATCTTATAAGTATCTCAGTAGATCTCTGTACTGTGGCAGAACATCGAAGTTGTAAAACATCTGTTCGATGTCACAGGTCACTGCAATTTTGTTCTGACGAAACCTCAATAGCACGCCAAGCAAGCCATTCATCAAGTCCGGACCCTTCAGCAGCATGTTGTTCAGGCACAAACCTTGGTACTTGGCCGAACCGTCGAAAACCACTCTTATCTTGTCTGGTTTTTGTGGGTGGTATACACCTTGATGTGGTATGTAATTGATGACTTGATTTGGTGAAGGAGGTTCAACACGCTCTGCATAGCCCTTTTGAATCATCTGGTCCATGAAGTCGCAGTAGTGGTTTCTAAACTTGTCATCCTTGCTCAATTTCCTTTTCAGAGAATTTAGCCTAGACATGGCCATCCCGTAGTTGTTGGGCAACTTCGTGGTAGACTTGATCGGCAATGGCATGGAGATTCTTCCATTTTCATTGATTTGGATGTTTTCTTTCATGATTTGCAGAAACGCGAGATCGTCCTGGGAATAGCATGCTTCATCTTTGGTGTCGCTGAAATCTTGGTCGAGAACCTTTAGGATCTCACAGGGTGGTGGCACTATCAATTCTTTGGCGACAATCCTATGGCATACACCATTGTTGCCTTGTTCATAATAAGGGCCTCCAATGACGCTCCATCCCAAGTCTGTTTTCACAGCAAAGGCTTCTTCGGGATTTCCGGAGACTATCTCCACCGGTCTGAGTGCTTGTGGGCAGGAGTATCCAATGAGCAGTCCCACTTCACAGTCTTGAATAGGAGGAATGAAGGGGGCTATTCGAGCCAAATGAGGCATCATACTTGCCGCTGCCTTTGAGGGAATGTGCTCCCTGTTGTGAGGGATGTGGTCTCTTGTGTAGCACGACTTGACTCGGACTTCGACAGTCGAGTCGTATCCTCTCAGTTTGATGTCTGAGAACTTCTTACAATAGACCACCGATGAAGATGTCATAGTTGTTATCTTCATTCTTGTTATTTCATGTGGCATGCACAGCTTGGCTGCCAGATCCTCTGTGATATAGGAGCTGTCGCTCTGGGTATCAATCAGTGCATAAACCAATACTTCTTGCGAGCCAGCTTGGCCTGTCTTGACCCAAACAGGTACGATCATTGAAGTATAACTCTTCATGTAATCTTGGTTGGTTTTGTTTGAAATAGATTCAAATGTGTTTTCATCTTTGTCGGCTTCTGACTCTGTAAGCTTTGTGTCTGCTTTCTTTTTGTCTAAGTGCAGCAGAGTTTGGTGTTTGCCTTTGCACGTGTTGCAGGACACTTTAACTAGACACTTCTTTGATGTGTGGCCACGTCTGAGACATTTGAAGCAAAGGGCCTTGCTTTGAATGCTTTGTATTTTGTCATCATAAGGCAACTCCTTGAAAGCATTGCACTTGTAGATGAGGTGATCTTTGTCGCAGTAGGTGCAAACTGGAGAATTTTTGGCTCCACTTTTAGGGGTTTCTTTTTCAGCACTGGTGTTGGTGTTGGTGGCATGAGTAATGCCAGGTGCTCGTTTTGTCTTTGCCCTAGACTCGTTTCCTCTATTCGCGGTTGGCAACTTGTCTTGGTTTTGAGCGACCACGCATATAGGGTTGGTAGCCACTCTGGCTTCTCTGGCTACGAAGTCGACAAATTCTTGAAACGAAGGGTAGCCCTTTCCAACATCTATGTCTTCTGTAACACGCCGTGTCCACCTAGTGTTACAATACTCGGGTAACTTGGTTGCTGTTTCCTGGATTTGGACGCAATCGTTCAAAACTTCAAGACTTTTCACGTAGGGGATAGCTTCTTTGAGGGTGCTCAGGAAATCGCTGAAAGCTTGAAGACCTTTCTTATCTTTGCCTGTTACTTTGGGCCAGTCTCTCAACTTGTTTCTCAAGGAGAGTTGAATGGTGAAGGGGTGTCCGAACCGCTCTTCCAACGTGGTCCATGCATGGTTGTAGGCAGCTTCATCACTTCCGAAAAAACAACCTTCTACTGCCGCTCTGGCTTCTCCTGCAAGGTACTGCTGCAGATAATACAGCTTGTCTGATGGTGGAATTCCCTTGTTCTCAACAAATGTCACAAAACTTTTGCGAAAGTTGATGAACTTGAGTGGGTCACCATCAAACACAGGAGGTGTGGGGACAGGCAGCCTTGATTTGCTGACGCTATCTGAGAATGTTTGGGCGATGAAGGCCAACTGTGACTCTACTTGGCTCGCGCAATCTTCAGCTCTTGGTGATCTGGCCTCAGGAGAAAAAGCAGGTGCCTCTGGATTCAGATAACCTTTACTAGGCTTGTCACTGCAACAAGAGATGTCATCTGACCTTTGGACTCTTTCCTCTTCTTCTGCTATTTCTAATTGTTCATGACAACTTTCCAAGGCCACCTTGTATTTCCTTATCTTTGCGTGAAGTTCTGCACACTTTCGCTTAGCGCTCAATTCAGCCAGCTTCCTGGCCTTTTCTGAGGCATTACTTGATCCTGTTGAAGAGCCTGTTGAAGATTCTGAAATCTGTGCACTTACAGATACCTTTGACTGAATGGAGACTTTAGACTTGGCAGAAATATCAGACTCATAGTCTAACTTGCTTCCAAAGAGAGACCTGGAATAATTCATTCCCCAAGTAGTCTTGAGAAGGCTTTTTCTCTCCTTGTCTGCCATCATTGGATTCTCTCCAATTTGTTTCAAAGCTTTCGCCATGTCTGAGCACATTTGCTTAGCGCTGTCGACTCTGCGCTGCATCTCGTTGTCTGGCGGGCACAAATCTCGACAGGCTTCATATGTAGCTGTCATTTCTTTGTCCAGGCGAATTAGGTCTTCCAAGTCATCTTCAGTTGTGTCCAAGACCTCATCTTTGTATGCATAAAAAAGAGCGAACACAGCCTTCTTTACTTTACTGTATGTTCGCATAAACCTTTTGTTTGCTCTGTCTACCTGTGCTTCTTGTTCTTCCTTTTTACTGATGACAGCATCTAAAGTCGCAACTTTGTCATTGAGGCTGTCGTATTCAGCAGAAATCTCTGGTGAGACAGACTTATCCTCTCCCTTTGCTTTCACTAACCACCTGACTTCTTTCAGTCTCTTCATGCATGTCTCTCGTCTTTGCTTCAGCTCATGAAGTGGGACATGCCTGAGTTTTGTTTGTGCAGTGTTCTGGTTAGTCTTGCCAGTGGCGCCATCTTCTGGATCACTTGCATCTTCTTTTTCTTGGACTCCAGCCACCGCATTCTCTCCTTCTGGTTGCTTCTTGTCACCATTATTCTTTTCTTGTTCACTGATTGTAGCCAACTCCATTTCAAGAGTTTCTATTGCATCATGTACTGTTTCTGCATCAGTGTTGAGTTGAGCTCGCTCTTCCTCAGACAAGGTTTCAACTGCCAAGTCAGCATTTATGGCTTGTAATTGCTCTTTGGCAGCTGTGATCTGCTCTCGCAATTCTTGCTCAGTTGCATTTTTGGCAGCTGCAGCCATTTTGTTGCAGTACAGTGTTTACGGAAAATAGTGAGGAAATGGGACAAAAAATGAAATGGTAATTTATATTACCTCTTTGAATAAAGTGAGTTTCGATTGCCGGCAGTATTACATACACTGTCAACTGTTTCAGTGAGTTGGTGAACTCTTTGTGACAGCATATGCCACCCGACAGTCGTTTTGGCAATCTAATGACCGTAAAAAAAATGTTTAGTAAATCTGGATGGTCTGACAGACAATGCTAGCCAGACTTGGTAATTGGGATTTTCACCAACCAGATTTCTTGAGTGAAAACCTGGAGATAAAAAATATTATGCAAATGTGAAACACAATGTGTTTTTTATGTTTACCTTGAAATTTCCACTCAAAATAACTGAATGGAAACTATACTTGAATTAGGGAATTCTTATCTTTGGGGTATATGATTCCCTAAATACTTTAAGCTTGTACTTGATTTGATTAATTCAAAATTGAATTAAATTTGAGGAATCTTGAAATATACTTATATCATTGGATTGAAGCTCAACCAGCCCTTACCTCAGCCCTTGATCTTACTTGATCTTACTAGCCTGATTTAAATTGATGTTTAAAAATACTGATTGAAATACGCTAGCAACAGGATGTGCGCAAGCAGTACATGTACAATGAAAACAGAATAATGCAAACACTTCTCTCAACATCAGCACAAAATAAACACAGTATTCAGTGACTAATAAACTTGACTTTGCACTTGAGAAACACAAACTTGACTTGACTTGACTTGACTTAAAATGTGTCCTCAAGGTTCAATCACTGGATACATGTCCTTCACTTACAGGCTGTAGCAGAAAAGTGAATGTCTCTTACTTAATTGTCATATACTAGCACACTGGTGAGTGGTACCGACAGGATGTCACCATCACGATCTCGATGACATGGCACGACCCAACCTCTTGAATCTGTAGCGTTCTTTGCTTGCACACCCACGCTCGTCCACGATGACTTGGTACAGACGAGTATGAGGTAGTGTCTTTACTGTTCCGGCCCCGGATTATGAGCTGCATTTTGGTGTGCAATAACTGATGTTTGACACATCTTTAATGTCCTTGCTTTTGACTTTAATGCATCAAACACCGTAAAGACTGAAACATATCAAACACAAGAAACATTATTTTAGCTGTGGACACAAAATTCTAGTATTACAGAAATTAAATCATACTGCATACACACAAATGTAAACATTTATGATCTCAAATTGATAGATTTTTTAGGTTTACTGAGTTGTTGCAAGAAAGCTACCAGCAAAAATTATGCAGCATTTACTGTAAACAAATACAACAGATTATCAAATCCACATTTAAAATTGTATGGTTTGTGCACATCAGATTTTCATATTAGAAACACACACAAAAGTTTCTATTCTTTGGACATGTGCATATTCAAACAACCATCATTAAACTTCAACAGAGTTAAACATTTCACTAACCATTTTGCTGGGTCGCAGCCTTCCGAGGGCAGAAATTCCTTGCAGGCTCTCACATTTTGTCTGCAATTAATAGCCCGGAATAAATACCTTGTAAATTGGTATTTCAGCTAATTTAAAGTCAAGATGTCAATTCAAAAACATAACAATAAAATTGACTAGAACTAGGCATCCAGTAAATAATGAAGGATTGCCAAATTTGCACTTCTAAAAGCTACCAAGGCCCTGCAGGCCGGGAATTGTAGCAGTGACTGACCAGAATAATACTGCATTTACTTCAAGTCAAAAATACATCCCTATTCACAGAATGAAGCTTCAAAAATTACTTTTTCACAACTATTACAGTTTTTCGCACATGCATGGAGACTAGGTGAAAGGTTACATAGGCATGGATTACTACTGACAGTCACATGGTCTAGTCACGCTTCAACAAACTTCAAAAATATCATCTCTCAAACAATCCACAAAATATCGGGTAGATAATTGGATATGAGGGATTATTTCATCATTATGACAGTTTCACCCTACCTGGGCTGAGGTAAACCGCTGGATGGCTTGGATTTTGTTTTAGCCAGCCATGCTCAATCTGTCCGTTGCCATATGCTGCTGGACAGGAAGTCTCAAATCGTCTACTTCCTGTTGTGAATAATACTTATACTTCATGTATTTTTGATGGCAAATTATTTCAACAATTCTTAAATCTCAAAGGACAAATGTCCAAACCTAGGTTTTAAAAGAAAATATGGAGGGAATAAATAAATAAAAGGTAGGGAGTTCCCAAGGGATTCCCCAGAGGTCAAAGGTCATTTCCGGGTTGGGGGTTCCCCCAGACACAAAGTAAACAACTTTTGACTGGCACACAGAGCCAGGCTGTGAATATATATACCTGCCAAAACAAATCTTTGGGAAGCATTGCTGTACAACCAAAGGTCAAATACTAGAAAGGATGTCACTGTTGACATATATAGCGGGGTAATTACAACAGTCACAAGAATTGCCATGTTTCTCGCATGGATCAAACAAACACAGCTGCTGCCATTACAATTGCACACAATTTAATGTGCAGCACTAAAGTGCAATACAAAACAAAAACCAGGACTTTAACCAGGATTAACACATTTCATCGTTTTGCTCTCACAAGCGAATATTTAGGAGAAAACAAGCGCAAATCAGCAGTTGGTACTAGCTAGCTACTAGCCAAAACTTGTTAGCTAAAACGAGTTAGCCAGCAAAGAAACCGGTGGCAAAGAAACCAGTGGTGTCATGTTTGAATGACTATCGTCCTGTTGCACTTACACCAATTTTGATGAAGTGTTTTGAACGGCTTGTCAAACCACACATCACAGCCTGCCTCCCTGCATCACACGACCCGCTCCAGTTTGCATATCGTTCAAACCGCTCCACGGAGGATGCTATAGTCACCACCCTACACTCTGTCATCACCCACCTGGACCAGAAAGACACCTACGCCAGACTCCTGTACATTGATTTCAGTTCAGCATTCAACACCATTATTCCCCAGAGACTGATAGAGAAATTACTCCTTCTCGGTCTGAACACCGCCACATGTCTCTGGATCCTGGATTTCCTGACTGAGAGACCTCAGTCTGTCCGGGTTGGAAACAACATCTCCAACTCTGTCACGCTGAGTACCGGAACCCCTCAAGGCTGTGTACTCAGTCCACTGTTGCTTACACTTCTAACACATGACTGTGTATCCAAACACGAGGGGAACCAGATTATTAAGTTTGCAGATGACACCACGGTGGTGGGACTTATTCAGAGGGATGAGGAATCAATGTACAGGGAAGAAGTGAGAGACCTGGAGGGCTGGTGCAGGGAGAACAATCTGGTGCTCAACGTGGACAAAACAAAGGAGATGATTATCGACTTCCGGCGGTCACAGCCTGAGCACGTCCCCCTCAGCATTGGCGGCCGTTTAGTGGAGAGAGTAGAGAACATCAAGTTCCTCTGAGTGCAGATCTCGCAGGACCTGACCTGGAGCAAGAATTCCTTGGAGATCAGGAAGCGAGCTCAGCAGAGACTACACTTCTTGAGGAAACTCAAACAGGCCTCTCTCCCCATCTGCATCCTCAGGACCTTCTACAGAGGTGTGGTGGAGAGTGTTCTGACGTACTGCATTGCTACATGGTACTCCAGCTGCAGTATGTCAGACAAAAAAGCCCTGCAGAGGATAGTCAAGGGGGCGGAGAGGGTAATTGGAGTCTCCCTCCCCTCTGTCCAAGAACTTTTTCAGAACCGTTGTAGGAGCAGGGCACTGAACATTGTCAAGGACCGTTCTCACCCTCTGCATAAACACTTTGAACTTCTTCCATCTGGTAAACGATTCCGGAGCATCAGAGGCAGAACCACCAGACTGATCAACAGCTTCCTCCCACAAGCTGTCAGGATGCTGAACAGCTGACCCTGAATCTCACATACACACTACTGCACCTATGGACATTTTGTATATTATAGTTAGTTATTCTTTTTCCCCAAGTATGTCTCAGGGATGTGTGAATGGATGGGGGGGTGGGAGCTATGTGGGAGTGTGTCTTAATCATGCTGCTTCTTATATGGATGCCGAGAGAAACGCAATTTCATCTTGCCTGCACTACAGTTGTATGTACAGCAATATGACAATAAAGTTTGATTTGATTTGATTTGATTTGATTTTGAAAAATCGGCGCTGTATGGCTCAAAAAAAGTGAGCTTACCACCAACAGGATAAATAAGCGAACAGATGCACATTATTAAAAATCACTCACCATCGATGGTTCTCTCGCGTTCGTCTTCAGCTTGTCTATAGTCCGGTTGTATGCTGGCCAGCCATCGGGTCACTCCTCACTCTGTAACTGCCACCAAGCAGAGAAAACTCTGCACCTCTTCGTTGGACCACGGTGTAGAGTTCCGCAAAACCTACAACGCTGTCTGTATTAATATCATATTTACTCCGTGACTGAGTTAGTCCGTGATTGCAAATGGCGGTCGTAAAGATTTCAACGAAGACAGGCGCTTTCGTGACGTTATGCCCTGACCAATCAGCGGCTAGCAGTCGATTGACATCACATCTCAGCTCGGTTTCGCACGGTTATACCCTGCCTCTTAACTGGCACAAAAATAGTGTCAGTTAAAGCGTGCTGGGTACAGTGGAAATAGCGAGAAAGTGAGTAGAGTAGAAATAAGTAAGGCTAAGGCGATACTAGTGGAAAAGGGCCTTTACAGAGAGGTAAGTTTCCCAGAGAGACATGACCACTTCCTTTTAGACAAAAGGAGAAATTCCCTGGTGAAATTAACCTCACCTTCACAGAGTAAGGGGTGTCATCGTGTTTCCGATCAGTGGAGTGATAAGTAGTGTGACAGGTGTGATTTAAGGTAATGTTTGCTGTGTTATCTCTGTACATAGCCTCTTGTAAGAAACAGACAGCCTGTGGTAGCTCCATTATTTTAACAGTAACAGAGATCTGTCCAGCTGATAGTGGCATTAAGGAACAAACATAATTTGAACGATTAGTTGATTTTGCTGTGTGATTAGCATATCTCCACCAAACATTGCCAGCATAAACATAATCATGGTGATCTGGGCCTTCCAGTCATTCATGGTGTGTGTGTGTGTGTGTGTGTGTAACATATCTTGCGCTGTGATGAATGGATAGTAGTGTATTTAAGAATAACCAAAATAAAAGTGTAACAACAAGAATGATGATGATGAAAAAGCAGCCATACCATTCGCATCCTTCAGTAGCCAACCTTCTTTCTCTTGCGTTTTGTCTCTCAATGATAAACAAACAAATAAAAGTTAAACACAAAATAAACAAAAATGATGATAATAATGAAGTCAACCAGTTAAGCAGTCACTTGTTGAGGATCGCCTGTATGTGTTTTTGTTTTTTTTCAAAGTCCTGTCATGCCCACTTCTTCGATCCCTCAACAGGTGATCAGCAAGAAAGTTCTTTGGTGGGCACCGCTGGTGAGCCAAGATTTGAAACAAGGATTAAGATAGATACATTGTCACTGTGGAGATGAGGATAAAGAGTCTCGCCAATGAAATAGGGATTAATCACTTTGTTGTTGTTGTTGTTGAGGGTTTTGCATGGGGTAAAGTTTGAAATGTGTTAAATGCACCCAAGCGTCACGTCCTTTGACTTTCAGAGCTGTTGGTGTCACCAGGATGACTTCGTGTGGTCCTTGCCAGGGCGCATCGGCCCAATTCTTCTTTATAGCTTAAATAAGGACCAGGTCCCCTGGTTTGGCCAAGATGGGTGCACCCCCATGGTTCCTCTGTCACATGGTCCCTCCTGGGAAGGGCAGCATGGATAACATCTCTGTCAGTTGGCATTCTTTGCACGCAATCAACTATACACCCTTCCTCACCATTTAAGTTAAATGGCCTTAATGGTGGAAGTAAGTATGGTTTGCCACACATAATTTCAAATGGGGACAAACCCCCTTTGGTAGGAACTATGCTCATGTAAAATAAAACTAAGGGAAGACAATATATCCAATTTTGCCCTGTTTCTGCCATTGTTTTTCTGAGTCTTTCTTTAATGGTTCTGTTTGTGCTGTCCACCAACCCTACAGATTGTGGATGGTGGGCTGAATGATTTTCCAAGTTAATGTTGAGTGCTGTACCTAAGTGTGATATAACTTGATTTACAAAATGTATTCCATTATCTGAGTCAATCATTTCAGCTATTCCAAATCTTGATATTATTTCAGTTAAGAGTTTCTTTGTTACCATAGCAGCATTTGGATTAGTGCAAGGGAAGGCTTTTGTCCATTTAGTAAATATGTCAATAATTACAAAACAATATTTTTTCCTTCACACTTATTTTACTCAATGAAATCCATGCAAAAGTTTTGAAAAGAATAAGTTTTTTGCAGGGAAGGTCAAATTATTTCTGCTTTAAGTTCCCTTTAGCATTGTTTTCTTCTTATATAATTGAGTAAAAATTTGTTTTGTCTTTGTAGCAAATTTTAAATTGAGTCCCACAGTAAATTCCATCAGCATAAATTGGACTTTTCTTAGTAAATGTGGAACTTTTTCCATAAATTTGCAGCTTTATTTTTATTATAAACATGACATTTTCCTTATGTATTTTTTTGTTCTCCTTTATTTTGCTGTATTTCTTATAAAATCTTCGGACCTTTTTTCCACAATAATCTGCAAAATAAATGAATAAATAAATAATTAAAAAAAAATAATTCCACATTATCTTTCTTAAATATTTGCAAATTTATTGATGTAAATTTGACTTTTTCTGGTGAATACTGTGACTTCATTACCAAGCTGCTTCTCTTTTTTGTATATTTGTGACATTTTTCCACCTATTTTCCTATACTATACTATATACAATATACTATACTATATTCCTATATTTTTTTTAATATGACTCTTCTCTCTTATCTCTGGTTTTTCTCTCATCTCTTTGTCTTTTTATCCTGATTGATGGAGCCTTGAGTATTTTTTATCATGGTTATAGTCAGCTTCATATGTGCCTGTGTTTATGTTTATGTTGAATGTAATTGTGGTTTGTAAATATGGATGTCACCAGACTGCAAAACAAATCTACCTACGGGTACAAATAAAGTAACCTGAACCTGATACATTATTAATCATTTTTACTACCATTAATTACTTCACTGCTAATTGTACATTATCTATCTTTACTAATTTTTACTTTCTTTCCATTTGTACTACTCTTTCTAATTATACTACCCCCCTTTGATACATGGGAATCCCCATGTAGCAGAGGGGAGGCCTGCTGAAACAGTGTGTCATGTAATAAGTGTTTTCTTGTTGTATTGTTAGGAGAAAGAGGTGCTGTGTGAGTTCCTATGTGACCTTGTGCAGCTGCTCTTGGTAGGCCAGTGTTCTCCTTAGAGATTCAATCTGTGCCATTAATGTGTGTGGCACATTTACGTATGGCAAATTTAGATGAAACTTTTATACAGTGTAACACCTTTTAAAATGAGGTCTTTGTAATCATGCCTTTTGTCACCGTTGTAAAAAAGTGTTCATGTGGGTGAGTTGCTAAATATGCTGAAATGTTGATTTCATTCTGCACAAGGAATGTTTTATTTATTATTTTTCTTCTTTCTTCATTAGAATTTGGGATGTGGGCCACTCAGATGTCTGCCATACATACTGAGACAACATTGGTCTCTGGCCTGCTGTGTAGTGGAGACATTGGACTTGTAATATTGTGCAGGCATGCCGTTGCAGTGCCCGGCTCGGCCGAAACCAAGCGCCACGAGTACAGTACCCTAACACATCGAAATTTTACAACACATCTACTCCTGTCACATGTGGGAAATGTGATGCTATCGTACCATTCTCAGGTGATAAGCTTTATTGAAATGTCTCAGACTTGCAATGTCAGTCCAGGTAAACACTGCATTGTTAAAGTCAAAATCAGGTAAATTGATGTTTATTATGTCAGTGTTGGCATCATTTGTTCTACAGTACTTAGCTTTGGTGGTAGTCAGCTACTCACATGTAGTGGTCCGCCCATGAGGTTCTCCTCCCCCATCCCCACCGCTGCCGGCGTCCAGAACATTGCCTCCGCCAATGGCCCTGTTGTCCAGATTGATGACAAGCGTCACACGTTCCCCTTGCCGCAGCCAGCTCGTCCCATGTCTCCTCCCATCCCCCCTCCACCACAGGGATCCAGTGTCGGTGCCACCCTGAAAAATAGAATTGGGAAAAATGGGGGAAAGCTCTAGCACCACCCCCCCCCCCCATGTGTCAGTCTCACACAAACAGGAGTTTAATTATTCTTTCATAAATGTTCTGACTATTTCTCTCGTAATCATTCAACTTTTTCTTTGGAGTTTCGGCAGTGCTAATTTGAAAGCTGGTGAAATTTTCATTGTAGAATCACTATTATTTAGTGACAACATTATTCCACAATCTTCAGTTTGATTAGTCCTATTGATGATGATTGCAGAGGTGGATATGTGTGTACTTTTACTTAACTCTTTGGGTGCCCGGGTGTGGCCACTGTGGGTAGGGGGTGGAGGCGAGCAGAGGCAAGGTGACGTCAGCTGCTGGAGTCCTGTGGGGTGGGGCCATGGCTTAGCAGCAGAAGAGCGCGGAGGAGGAGGGGGGGCGAAGCGTGGCCCCCTGCCCTCACGCCAGACTGGTCAACAGGAAAGAGGAGCTACATATATTAGTCAGGTCTGTTCCTCTTACTGTAGGTAATCTCTTAAATTAATCAACAAGTTTTCATCTCGCCATCCAGCGTAAGTCAGTCTGTCGTGCTTTTTCCCTTTTTCATCTGAGCCACTGTTGTCCCTCAGTCAGAGAGGTGATGCAACTGAGAGCTAAAAAGTACAATCACACTACAAAAGTCAAATGAAACAACCTAATGCTGTTTACCTGCCTTCAAGTGTCCCAAACGAAGAGGAAAAATAATTTTTTCTTTGCTCTGCTGGCAGGCAATTTTACCCAAATAAGTAAAAAATTCTGGCAATTGATAATGTTGGTTCAAAAATAAAAAGATATCTGCCTATAAGCAACATTAACTTGCTTGACACAAGTAGTTATCATAAGGCCAGCAAAAAAAAAAAAAAAAAAAAAGCATAAAAAAACTGCAAACAGAAGGAATTACTACCAAAGCTCCCTTGAGATGGAAACAAGCATCTATACTTTATCTTATCGAAATTTCCCGTTTAGTGTGACTAAGTTAGTTAAGTTAGTACTGTCACACACACACAACATAGCAAACTTGAATAAGTACCGCAACAATTACTCATTTTTTCTCCATACACTCAGACCAGCCTCGAGGCAGCAACACACACACAGCAAGCTCTTTTCCCTCACTCACCAAGGTCAGCTGCAGCGCCCACACATGCAAGCTCAGTTCAATGCACACACACACACACACACACACACACACACACACACACACACACACACACACACACACACAGAGTCTCAAAGTGTGAGACAGCAGCACTTATTTTAAACCAATCTGGCAACCTAGACAACAGCAAGCGCAAAAGCAGTTATTTTAAACAAATCTTGCAACCCAAGGTTCTCATCTCAACCTCTTCTGCCGCTGTGAAAGCATATTCATTTTCCTCTCATACTAATCATTTACAAATCATACCTATATAAGTCTACTATTTTTCCGTGAAATAACAATCACATAAGTGTCTTTTCACACTTTACAATGACAAGAAAACAACAATCGTCCCAACTTTCTTGTCAACGTGAGCCATGAAAATATTAAAAGGAACACGAATAGATATACAAATGACCAGACAAACAAAACTGCAGTTATATATTTGATGTATTAATTCTATTTTATTGAAATCCGGGCTTATTTTACCACCTATATATTTTAAAGAGTTATTTTATTTCCTTTTATTCTATTTTAGGCCTATTTAGAATGATGCCTTAATATAATTTGACACCAACGCGATTTAACTGTATTTTATGGTTAACCCTTTTATCATACCGAAGCTCACTTTTGATGTAAAATAAGATTCTTACTGAGTATTTTTAATACCAGCTCACTTTTGATGTAGATAAGATTCTTACTTGGTATTTTAATCGATGTTCACTACGTTGTTATGGAGATCTTACACCGATTTTTCTCACGTGCTTACTTTACAGGTCCACTTTGTGCAATCTGTAATACTTATTATTATTTGTGGAAATGGCGGAGTTATGGGTGTACTCCACCCAGGTCAGGTGCGTACTCCACGTAGAGGGGTGCTCGGCTGCTACGCACCTGAGGGCGGCCTCCAGGAACTGGTTGGTATGCTCAGCCTGCCCGTTGCTTTGAGGATGATGACCAGATATGAGACTCACTGAGGTTCCAAGAGTGCGGCAAAAAGATCTCCAAACCTGGGAGGTAAATTGTGGACCCCGGTCAGACACAATGTCCATGGGAATGCCATGAAGGCATATAACGTGGGTCATGATGAGATCAGCAGTTTCGGAGGCAGAAGGCAATTTGGGTAGTGGAACCAGGTGGATGGCCTTAGAGAATCTATCAACAATGGAAAGAATAACAGTTTTTCCCATGAGAGGGGGGAAGTCCAGTGACGAAGTCTAGGGAGATGTGGGGACCAGCGACGACTAGGGACAGGTAGAGGATGCAGCAGGCCAGCAGGGGGTGAAGAGTCAGACTTGCTGCGAACGCAGGTCTGACATGCTTTAACATAGTCCTGCACGTACCTCCGCTGGGTATGCCACCAGAACACTCGCCAGCCCAAATCAATGGTGCGGACGATCTCAGGATGACATGTAAAGTGGCTGGTGTGGCCCCACTGGATGACATCACTGCGGAGGGTGGCAGGCACAAATAGATGGTTCTTCGGGTACCCTGCTGGTTCGGTCTCCAGGAACTGGGCCTGTCGGACCCTCCACTCGATATCCCAGAGAAGGGGTCCAAGGACACAAGGAGGAGGAATAATAGTCTGGAGAGGGATGGGGAGGCTACGTGGTCGGGACTAAATTGGCGAGAGAGAGCATCTGAAGAACCATCTGTCAACTGACATCCTGGGCAACTTCTACCGCTGCGTGATAGAGAACACCCTGACCAACTGTATCACACTCTGGTATGGGAGCTGCTCTGTAGCTGACCGCAAGGCGCTGCAGCGGGTGGTGAAAACCGCCCAACGCATCACAGGGACTCCACTTCCAGCTATAGAGGACGTCTACAGGAAAAGATGTCTGCGCCGGGCACGCAGCATTCTTAGGGACTCCAACCATCCTGCTCATGGACTGTTCCAGCTTCTCCCCTCCAGAAGACGTTTCAGAAGCCTTTGGACTAGAACCAGCAGGTTTAGGAACAGTTTCTTTCCAACAGCTGTCACGTTATTGAACTTAGTTCCCCGCTGACTCTCTTACAATCATCTTTTGCCATCCTCACCTGTACATAACTGCATAACTACATAACTACATCTAACTTATTGCACATTATTTGCACATAACAGTACTTTTAACTTCTGCACTGCTGCATATATTTGCATATATTTGCTTAAATTGCACATACCGTTAATTACCGTATATACTGCACTGCTGTCCTTTGCACTTCTGATTGGATGCTAAACTGTGTTTCGTTACCTTGTATTCATACATGTGTAATGACAATAAAGTTGAATCTAATCTAATCTAATCTAATCTAATCTGGTCTGATGTTACGGGAGCCAGGCCGGTATATGATGGTAAGATTGAATCAGAGAAAAAATAAGGCCCAGAGGGCCTGCCTGACGTTTAGTCGGTGGGCTGACCTAAGATACTCTAAGTTCTTATGGTCGGCCCACACGACTATGGGATAGACTGCTCCCTCCAGCAAATGTCGCCACTCCTCCAAAGCCAATTTAATGGCAAGAAGCTCTCAATCCCCCTATGTTGTAATTCCTCTCATGAGAAAAATGCACATGGGTGGAGCTTTTGGTCGAAGGTTGAGTGCTGTGAGAGGACAGCACCCACCCCCGAGTCAGAGGCGTCCACCTTCAGGGTGAACTGGAGGTGGGGGTCGACCTGAGCCAAGATTGGAGTTTTAGAGAACTGGCCCTTTAATTTGGAAAAGTCCTGTTCTGCCACCCCGGACCAGTGAAATGGTACCTTAATGGAGGTCAGCTGTGTTAAAGGCTGTGCTACCCCATTATAGTTCCTGATGAACCTGCGATAAAAGTTTACAAACCCCAAGAAGTGGTGAAGCTCCTTGCGGGAGTGGGGTGTAGGCCAATCTAGCACAGTCTTCACCTTGGCCGGGTCAGCTCTTAGCTCCCCCTCCGCCACAATAAACCCCAGGAATGAGGTGGAGCTGGTGGAGAACTCACACTTTTCTGCTTTGACAAAAAGTTGGTTCTCCAAGAGCCATTGTAGCACAGCTCTAACGTGTACCTTGTGTTCCTCTGGCATGCGGGAAAAATTAGGATATCGTCGAGACAGACGAACACAAACTGGTTCACCATATCGCGGAGGATGTCATTAATGAGGCGCTGGAAGACGGCAGGAGCGTTGGTGAGCCCAAAGGGCAAAACTAAATACTCAAATTGCCCCAATGGGTCTTGAAGGCCATCTTCCATTCGTCCCCCTCACAAATACGGATCAAATGTTAAGCATTATGCAGATCGAGCTTAGAAAACATCCGTGCGTGCTAAAGGAGCTCAATCACAGAGTTAATCAGAGGCAGAGGATATTTATCTTTAACAGTAATCGCATTCAGCTCCCAATAATCTTTGCATGGACGCAGCAATCCGTCCTTCTTTCCAACAAAAAAGAAACCTGCCCCAAGAGGGGCCGAGGAGGGCTGAATAAGGCCGACGTTCAGAGAGTTCAGAGTTAATATATCTCTCCATTGCCTCCCTCTCCAGTCCTGAAATACTATAGAGCCGGCTGGATGGCAGCCGCGCACCCGGAAGGAGATCTATAGCACAGTCATAGGAGCCATGAGGAGGAAGAGACAATGCTCTCGACTTGCTAAAGACCTCCCCAAGGTCATGATAGACCTCGGGTACAAGGGTGAGGTCCGGCGGCTCGGTTAGAGGGGACGAAATGGGCAGAGATGGAGAACACTCGGCCGAACTTAAACAAGATGCCAAACAGAATGGGCTCCAAGAGGAGACGGAGTTTTGTGCCCAGTTTATAATGGGATTATGCCTCCGGAGCCAGGGATAACCCAGAACCAACACGAAGGATGAATTTGGAAAGATGAAGAACGATAATTCCTCCCGGTGGTTCCCAGAAAGAAGAACTGATATCTGCGCCGTGCATTCTGAAACTGATGCAATTACTTGGCCCGATAGGGTGGTGATGTTCATGGGAGTGGGCAGTTTAGAAGTGGGAATACCCATCTCCCAAATGAGTTAGGAGGAGACGAAGTTCTGCTCTGCCCCTGAATCCAGTAAAGCCGTAACCCTCCTCTTGACCCCTGGCAAATGAATCAGGGCTGAAATAGAGAAATTACCGGGGGATGAAGATGAGTCCTGCCCATCACACCACCCACGGCTACTGATGGGCCGCGTCTTTTTGGCTTCAGGGGGCAATTGTCCAGTCTGTGTTTTAATGAGCCACAGTACATGCACGCGCCTACCCTTCTCTGCCACTGGTGCTCTTCCGGAGTCAGCCGAGACCAGCTGAGCACCATTGGTTCGGAGGAGAGGTCAGCTCCCCCTGTGTCAGTAGCCCGAACAGGCACATGCGCGAAGGGCGGGCGAGAGGAGGATTTGCGCTCCTTCGTGCGCTCGCGGTACCGGTTATCCAAACCGACTGCCTGATCAATGAGACTGTCCAGAGATGAGGGTACAGCATAAACCACCAGGTCGTCATGGAGGTGGGAGTTTAAACTGTGGAGGAAGGAGCTGCGTAATGCAACGTCGTTCCAGCCAAAGTCCGCTGCTTTGACCCAAAACTCCACTGAATAGTCAACCACAGACCGACTGCCCTGGCGGAGAGACAACAGGCGGCTCATGATGTTTCCCTCACTCTGTACGGTCAAAAGTGCGGAAAAAAATTGGCCACAAATTCATCAAAAGTGCAGTTTGAGCCCCCCGGGCTGTCGAGAAAAAAAATGAGCCCAATCAAGAGCCCGGTCCCGAAGCAGGAGGGTCAAAAAGTGGATTTTTGAAGTCTTATCCGGGTACTCCCGCCCCACCTGGCCCAAGTATAGCCGTACCTGGCAAGGAAAATCCTTGCATTTCCCCACCTCCCCCAGGTACGAGGCAGGTGGGGGAACGGAAGTTGTACAGCGAATAGTTGAAGTAACGGGGGCAACAGATGGAGCAGAGGAACCCGTGTGAGACATATGAGCCAAATGATCGGTGACCGTGCCCAGCTGCTGCGTAATGTTTTGCATCTGTTGTGTGAGCACGGCCACCTGTCTCTCAGTGGCGTCTAAGCGATGGAGAGCGGAGTGTTCTGCTGATGCTGCACTCGCTGAGCAGACGCTCTGACTGGCTCGTTCTGTCATGTTTAAAGGATGATCAGCCCACGAGCACAATGCAACACCAGAGAAAAACTTGCACGACACTGAGAAACGCATTTAAACAGTTTATTAAATTTCAAAAGGTGGAGCACAACGAAGGAAAACGCCACTCGCCCAAAGGTAGACTCGGTTTGTGGGGACAGACGAGAGCTGTTAGTAGGAGAAGGGAGACAGGGAAGTGGAAATGCAAATTGGCCACATACGTGAGCCGAGCAGAGAGCCCGACAGAAACCCAGCGAGAATAGATGAACCAGCGGGATGACGCTGGTGGGGAGATGAAGGGCAGTGAGCCGGGTAGTCTGACTGGGTGGAGTACAGGAGCTGCAGCGGAGGTGAAGATGATGGGGCAGGTGAGCACACAACAATCCCCGGAGATGCACCACTTCAGATGGCAGCAACCTGGAAAAGAAAGAACTGGGAGAGGAATTAATGTTGAGAAATCTTTCTCACAAAAATACAACACGTTGCCAGTAAGGCAGTATACCCAACATGCCAGTGCCGAGGCATTGAAGAGCAGATCCATTTAAGCGCTGGCAAAGCAGAGTCAGCAGGTGCGTCTCATCACACAGGTGGAGTGATTGCCTGCAGAGTAGGTGAAAGTTGAACAGGAAGGGAGGGGGAGAGTGCGCTCACCTGGATATGACGGTAACATTATACTAATACTAAAATTCCCTGTGGGATTAGTTTAGCATTAATATCTCCATCAATTCATCTTCTTGTTTCAGCTGTTTCACACAACCGGATGTCATGTACGCTGTTCTGCGGTTTGGTCACCTATATTCAGTCTACTTAACTTAATAAGTAGCCCTTCTCTCCACATAGAATCATATGCTTTTTCTATGTTAAAATAAACGATTGCCATCAGCTCTTTCATTTTTAGGGCCTTTTCCACCACATTACTAACTCGAACTAAGGCATCTATTGTAGATCTTCCTTTACAAAACCCATTCTGATAGCTGCTCAGTAAACCTCTTTGCTCCAATACATGTGAAAGCCTGGAAATGATCAATTTCTCCATCCTTTTGCATAAATGTGATGTCAAAGCAATGGGCCTATAGCTACCTGGGTAAGCTGGATCCTTTCCTGGCTTGTTGAATGGGAGAATGATTGCTCTTTTCCAGCCCTTTGGCAGTTTTCCATTCTGCCATATATTATTAAATAATAAGAGAACAAGCTTAAGTGATTCAACAGGTAGTTGTCTGAACATTGTGTAGCATAACTGGTCCTCCCCTGGGGATGAAAATCCTGTACCTTGTAATGCTATTTTAAGCTCTGCCATTGAGAAGTCCATTTGTAAAGTTGTCAAGTCCTCCCCCTGCTTCTCCCTTACATTTTTATTCTCTCTGAGCTTACACTCTTTCTTTTGCCTATGTATGTCATCCAGGTGGTCACCACTATGCACTGCAGCAAAAGCTCTCCCTAATAGATCAGCCTTCTCCTTATCTGTCACTGCAAGTGTCTCACCATCAACGAGTGTTGGAATAGAAGATAACTTCCTTTTCCCAGATATTTGTTTAAACATGGACCATATGTCTCCTGACTTTACTTCTCTGCCAATTGCTGAACAAAAATCTCTCCATGATTGCTTTTTTGAGTTTTTGACTATCCTCCGTGCCACAGCCCCTTTCCTCTGGTAATCTATAAGATTTTCTTGTGATAAGCATTTCTTTAACACTCTTAATGCCTTGTTTCGCTCTTCACACCATATTTCCTTTCTATGTGACGTGTTACCCGGTATCTCTTTTAGCATATCCATAGTTAGCAACCTACCTGGATTGTAAAAATTAATTATCTTAGTATTTATATTTTTTCCAGGACTGCAGATTTCAATTATGACACACTCTACATTACTGGGACCAGGAACCAGCCTATATGCCAACCCTTCTTTAATAAAGGTAGCACACCCTCCCCGAGTTTGATTGTTACTTCTGTCATGTCTTATAGACCTAAACCCAGGAATTACAACATCCAATTCTGATCATAGCCAAGTCTCTTGTGTACATATTACATTTGAAACATTAGCAAACTCATAAATATACTTTTTGAACTCTTGCCCATTGGTTACGAGGCTTCTTGCGTTCCACTGTAATATGTATAAAACTATAATGAGAGTCCTAATCCTCACCATGCACATTTCCTTCAGTTGCTGTAAGTAATACATGTATCTGGTCTGCTTTGATGTCTTTTATGTCCAGGAATTTTACTGCTGCTTCAACAATTGTTCTAATCCTATCACTTTTCTTTTTCAGTTGTAACATTTATGGTATGGCAAATGAAGGCCACTGTGGGTAACCCCCACAACATACTGGGACAAGCAGAGCGCTCAGCTGGAGCAATTAGCAGAACAATGAGATGTGTGTATTGAGATCAATAGGCAGCTTCTCTTTGTCTAGCTCCTTCCTGCCAGTATCCTGCTGCTGATATGTGTGACTCAAATGCAGGTGTTCATGACTTCCTGCTCTGTACTGTGATGCAAATGTCCCGTGCCTTCCTGCAGTTTCTGTGATGTTAATGTGCCATTCATGCATTGTCTGTAGTGGGGTATTTAAACTGCATATCGCTCCGTAACTCTCTCTCTCTCTGACCACTGCTGCTGACGAGAGCCTGAGAGCTCGCTCCGGCGCGCCTGCATGGCGTAGGAGTTCTGTGATAGCGGAATGAAATAAAACCCACTTTTAAACCTCAGTTCGCTGCTTATTATTTCATGCCGCCACACTGGTGACCCCAAGAAAAGAACACGCTGGCAGCCCCCGGCGGTGACTCTCCGACGACAAGTGAACGCAGCAGCCTGACGCAAATGGACTGCCCTCCCTTCGGCTACAGGGAGACCTCGACGCAGAACCAACACCAGGCGAACTCTCCGGAGATCACCCACGACCAGGAAAGCCGCAGAAAGCTTCATGGTGCGACCCTCGCCTGAGATCGGGACATCCACGCTGGACCGGCCGAGGGACACAGAACGTCTTCTCCCTCTCACCGCTCCTCCTTCCTCTCACCGCTCCTCCGCATCGACACGAGCCTGAGGGACAAAGATCGTCTACTCCCTCTCACCGCTCCTCCGCATCGACACGAGCCTGAGGGACAAAGATCGTCTACTCCCTCTCACTGCTCCTCCGCATCGACACGAGCCCGAGGGACAAAGATCGTCTACTCCCTCTCACCGCTCCTCTGCATCGACACGAGCGCGCACGACGGAGAACGCACCATGACCCGGCACCAGCGAACTACAGCAACAGCCAAGACAGGGAGGACCATCGGCGCCGACAACGTTGATCTCCATCAAGCTCCCTGACCCTGACTCGCCTCTACGGCGGACCTGCCATGCACCAAACCCCGCATGCACACCGGGGGGTTACGAGGATGGCGCACCACACACGGGACAATAACGGCTCCACAGACCGCCATCGTCCTTCGCCGCTGCACACAGAACCTTCAAGGCTGCTCACACACCTGAAGCACGCACGCAGCTCGCTCACAGGATTTTGTATGGGTCTCAGCCACGGCGCACAAAGGGAATTCAGCCGTCAGCTGTCCCCGAGGGCTTTAGGGCTGCGTGCGCACCTAAAGCCAACACGCCAAGTCCCTCACACTGCTGCAGCTCCTGTTTTTCTTCATAGCCGCGAGAGGAGTCAGAGACAAATTTTTCTTCGCACAGCCGCTGTGGACCTCCGCCACGTTCAACAGGACAGCCCCTCAACATCGTGGATCCACATGCAATTTTTGCGCGGCCAAGACAACTTCGTTCCTGGGCCGGCACTTGCTACCCCCACCCTCCTCCCTCCCCCTCCGCCGCTTGCACAGAGCTTTTCCCGCAGCTCGCTACCAAAACCGGACGATCGACGCCTCAGCCCCCCGCTGAGCCCTCTGGGGGGGAGTAGTGTGGGTAACCCCCACAACATACTGGGACAAGCAGAGCGCTCAGCTGGAGCAATTAGCAGAACAATGAGATGTGTGTATTGAGATCCATAGGCAGCTTCTCTTTGTCTAGCTCCTTCCTGCCAGTATCCTGCTGCTGATATGTGTGACTCAAATGCAGGTGTTCATGACTTCCTGCTCTGTACTGTGATGCAAATGTCCCATGCCTTCCTGCAGTTTTTGTGATGTTAATGTACCATTCATGCATTGTCTGTAGTGGGGTATTTAAACTGCATATCGCTCCGTAACTCTCTCGCTATCTGACCACTGCTGCTGACGAGAGCCTGAGAGCTCGCTCCGGTGTGCCTGCACGGCGCTGGAGTGAGTTCTGTGATGGCGGAATGAAATAAAACCCACTTTTAAACCTCAGTTCGCTGCTTATTATTTCATGCCGCCACAGCCACAAACTTTACTTTGCCCACTACCAGAGTATCATCTCTAAGCTTACAACTGTGAGTGCATGCTTTCTGAATTGTCATTGGTTTTATAGTTTGGGTCTGATTTCCTGTTGCAATGTCCCCCTGACAGCTGTACCTCTTTGGGCCACTTTCACAGCATTGAATAGGGTTGTTTTGTCTTCCATGACTTTCTTTAGCGCTTCATCATATGAGATTTTGTTCATAATCTTGACTCTTTGGGCTTCTCTTGCTTCTTTCTGTATCATACAACCTCCATATGCAGTGCTGTGATCACCACCACAGTTGCAGCACTTAATTTTGGCATCTTTATCACATTTCCCATATTCATGCCGGCCTGCACATCTTAGTTTTCCTTTACATTGTTGTGCTATATGCTCCATTCTTTGACATGTATAACATCTCAGGGGATTGGGAATAAATTATCTCACGTTGTAGTTTATAAACTGATGTACCGATTTGGGAAGTTTTCTCAAACTGAATTACCAACGACAGGGTTTCTTTCAAAGAGCCATCTCGCTTACTGTTGGGCCTTGCTGCATCAATTAATTTGCCTCCTTCAGTTTCATTTTTTAGATCAGACATCAGTACATTCAGAGGAACTCCAGATATTACTCCTCTTATCTTAGCGAGTGCTCCAGGGACATAGGATTTCATCCTTTCCCTTCCAAGAGATGACATTCTCAGAATCTTTCCTGCTGCTGTCCACTGACAGCATGGATTAGCACTCGTTCATGAACCTAGCAAACTTAATTTAACCAATCAGAATCAGAATCAGATTTATTGCCATTGTTCATGTAGTACACAAACTAGGAATTTGTCTCGGTGCAATGCTGCAACATTAAACATGGAGTTGTGGCGTCCATAATTGTAAATGTATGTGACTCACATGGATGCATGCTTGAATTCAGCCTAGAGAGACTTTAGGCTGGCAATGTGTATTGACATCACACCTCAAGAGGACAATACATCTGGACCACCTACGGCTCGAGAGAAAGGAGAGGATCCCTCGCATCTGACCATCTGGGGTCAGACAGGAGAACAGAAGGACTCTGGAGTTTTATAATGCAAATGGGAGAATGTAACTGAAGTGTGTGACTTTGTATGTGATGTAGTATTGGAGGTGTGTATAAATGGATGTGAGTGACTGCGTTCTGTCTCTTTTACTCTGACTGAGAGAGAGGACGTAGGATGCGAGAGAATTAAAGAAAATACTGGAAAGACACCCAGTCTTGTCAATTCTTGACTCCTACAGAGTAGCACTAAAGATAAAAATAAAAAACTATGCATGCAATAAAATGTAGAATATGAATGAGTAATACTAATCTATGCAATTTTAAAATATATTAACAAGCAGCAGATATTGTGGAGTTCCACATAGTGCAGTCGGTAGTGCAAAAGAAAACAGTGATAATTATCATGAGTCCGGTTGAGCTGCTGTACGTAGTGCTGTACGTAGTGCACGGGAGTCTAATAAAAAAAAAAAACAATCTCTTGTTCAGTTGCTTTAGTAAGTTTGATCGGGTGAAAATGCCTCCATCTTGATTAAACTCAGTTAATACTTTCCACTGATTTTCTTGCGTTTCATTCAAAAATATCGGACCGTCACCCTGGCCAGTTCTAGATTTCTTGCCACCACCACCTGCATCGCTCCCTTCAGACCAGCTTCTTGCTTTCGGGAGCCTCACTCTCTTTCATTGCCCTTTTCTTTTTAGCGCTCATTGATACCAGCCACTCCACATCCTCCCCATTCTCTCCACCAGAACTAGCTGACATGATACTGCAGTCAGAGAATAGTTTTGCTAATCCGCCAGAAACTTATTCAATCCTGCCGCCAAAGACCTCTTCCGCGTCCACCTTCAACCGATCAGAGCCTTTTTTCCGAGGTAACATCCGGTCACGTGATCGGATGGGTACAAAAACCTTATTATGAACAGCACGATCTATTCTCTATTTTTCTGTGATAAGTTTATATGGCCCTAATAACGCAGTGTTAAATGGTTCAAGAAAAACATATACAACAAAAAAACCCATCATTTTGTGTTTGTGTGTGTGTGTGTGTGTGTGTGTGTGTGTGTGTGTGTGTGTGTGTGTGTGTGTGTGGACGCAACGTCACTAACGTGACGCCATTTTGACGTATGCGTTCCTCAATTCAATATGGCGACGAGGCCAGAAGAGCTTTGAGGTCTGAACCGGAACTTTCTGGTAAAACTGTTAAAAAGACTTTTGTTGGTCACCAGCAAATGTGAGTTATATTTGTAAGACGACAACTAAGCTGACCCGGAGAAGGTTCTGGTTCCGTTTCTGTTTTCAAACTGAATTTAAAGAACGGTGAACCAAGCTAAAACCAGCTAGCTTAATTTAGCCGCTCTTATTTTGAAGACCGTTTCATCTGTCCAGCTGTGTGTTTCAAAGGTTTTTGTGTATCAGCTCTGTGGTGCAGCACGTGATTTGGGATACGAGTTTGCGGTGAGCACGAGCGGGTGTCTGTAGGCGGCTGTGTCTCACTTCAGGTGGTGCAGCCTCGTAGACCGCGGAGGTCAGAACGTGCGTGTCAGCACCCTCCGTACCCTTTCCACTTTGCCCCAAGTCACTCCGTACCCAAATAAGATAACATAAGCCTTTAGTAGTCCCACAGTAGGGAAATTCCAGGATTATAGCAGCACTCAGGGCAGTAGTCATCAAGATAATAAGAACGTTAGCCAAAGGAGTACACTTCACCCCCAACTGCTTCTGGTGGGTCTGGAAACGCCATGTTAGGTAGCATGCCGCCATCAGTGTGTGAATGGGTGGAGAGCAGGATCCGTAAAGCGCTTTGGTCATCAAGAGATGAGAATAAAAGCGCTATACAAGTGAATACCATTTACCATGAATATACAGTATCTCACAAAGTGATTACACCCCTCACATTTTTGTAAATATTTTATTATATTATTTCATGGGATGACACTTTGATACAATATAAGGTAGTCGGTGTAAATTTGCTGTCCCCTCAAAATAACAACACACAGCCATTAATGTCTAAACTGCTGGCCACAAAAGTGAGTACACCCCTAAGTGAAATTGTCCAAATTGTGCCCAAGTGTCAATATTTGGTGTGGCTGCCATTATTTTCCGGCACTGCCCAAACTCTCGTCGGTATGGAGTTTACTAGAGCGTCACAGGTTGCCACTGGAATCCTCTTCCACTCCTCCATGATGACATAATGGAGCTGGTGGATGTTGGAGACCTTGTGCTCCTCCACCTTCTGTTTGATGATGCCCCACAGATGCTCAATAGGGTTTAGGTCTGGAGACATGCTTAGCCCGTCCATCACCTTTACCCTCAGTTTCTTTAGCAAAGTAGTGGTCGTCTTGGAGGTGTGTTTGGGGTGGTTATCATGTTGGAATACTGCCCTGTGGCCCAGTTTCCAAAGGAAGGGATCATGCTCTGCTTCAGTATGTCACAGTACATGTTGGGATTCATGGTTCCTTAAATGAACTGTAGCTCCCCAGTGCCAGCAGCACTCATGCAGCCCCAAACCTTGACACGCCCACCACCATGCTTGACTGTAGGCAAGACACACTTGTCTTTGTACTCCTCACCTGGTTTTCTTCTTCCATGATACGTCTCGGGTCACCAGTGTGGTGATGTGAAAAGGACGAGACAGAGTTCTCTCTCAAAGTCAACTTTATTCACAACACCATCATCTCAAAGCAGAGAGAAAAAAGAGAATGAAACAGTAAACTCTTGTCCTTAAATATCAGGGACTTCACACTTCGTAGATCACATGTCACACAGACCACTTTGCATTATAAAGACAGTCACAATGCATTTCTCTCCATGATATCACTTCCACTGTCTCTCATGCATCCTTTCCTTAATCCTTTAATTGCACCCCCACAGTCTCAGGCCTTGCATACCAAAGCTAATATTCCTGCAGCTTCCTGCCTTTGTTCTGACCTAAAATGTGAGTCACAGAATCTCTATGAGTGTGTCCACCACAGACCACTAATAAACTCCAAAAACAACATTTTGGTTTTTTGTAAGTATTTAATTATGCAGGTTCAGAAGCGGGTACGGAACGTCTAGGATACATTGCGATTTGGGTACGGAGTGACGGGACAAAGTAGCAAGGGTATGAAGTGTCCAGTAACTGAACACACACAGGTTGGGTAGGCTGCATCTACATGCTGATTTATGGCTGCTTTGGTTGGACTGTCACTGGTGCCATTTGGCTTGTTCCGTGCTTAAGTGTCATGGCACTCTCAGCGGGGGGTCAGCACAACTGTACTTGAATTGTATTTTGTTGTATTGATTGTATTTTGTTTAACAAAGAGTACTACAGATGCAATGTTTGCTCTGAGAGTGCTGATGGAGGAGTATAGAGAAGGTCAGAAGGAGTTGCGCTGTGTCTGTGGATCGAGAGAAAGCATGTGATAGGGTGCCAAGAGAGGAAGTGTGGCACTGTATGAGAAAATCTGGAGTGGCAGAGAAGTATGTGAGGGTGGTGCAGGACATGTATGAGGACAGTGAGATGGTGGTGAAGTGCGCTTTTAAATGCTTAAAACAGAGTACAGTGATCCCTCGCTACTTCGCGCTTCACCTTTCGCGCCCTCAGTGCATCGCGGATTTTTCAAAAATATTCATCAAAAATTCAAAATTGAGAAATAATGGGCGGGCGCTAGCAAAAGGCAGGGAGACTACATTAGACCATCAGGTGTCAACACGGAGAGCAGCACAACTCTCTGTTCGCTGTTCTCGTGTTTGCTCGGCTCGGAAATCTCGCAAGCTGATTGGCCGAGACGTTTCACCCACCTCCTCTCCCTGCCAAGCACCCATGAAGGGAAGGAAGATCGCATTCATTGCTTTTTATCGCTCGTGTTACTTAGTCTCGCCGCGTGGAACTTTTTGCTGTTCTCTTGTGCCATTTTGTGCGAAATAGTCTTCCCGTCGAGCCACTACGCCGCCTCCTCCAGCTTCAGCTCTATCGGAAGCTGCCCTCGATGATCCTGAGCCTCCAGCACCTCACGATGAGGCGTCACCTGAGGAGCAGTAAAGCTCTCATTAACCTGTGCAGTAAATCATTTTCATCTTGAGTTACGTATCTTGTTATAAGAATAAAAGAGTTCTAAAAACATATTTATGTACACTTTGTTTACATCTACGTATGTATGTACACGTACACACACACACGTATCATATGAGAGAGAGAGAGTGGGAGAATGAACGTACGTATTATTTATGGATGGCGTCATTAGGGGTGACGCTACTTCGCGGTTTTTCACTTTTCGCGGTCGGTTCTGGAACCCATTAACCGCGATAAGTGAGGGATCACTGTATAACAAAAAAAAAAAAAAAATGGATTTGAATTTTCATCAGTTTACCCTTTATAAACATTTGAAATGTACCTGAACAAAATATTTAGTGTATCAAAAATGAAAATAAACCTATTATACATGTTGTCCAAAATTTGTGTTTGTCTGGATGGCTCCGTGTCCAATTTACAGGCATTTTTTGTTATCATGTCCAGACATTTTTTCGGTGCTGTGAAAGGTGAAAAAGCAGTTCCTATCCACCTGAATACACAGCCCCACATTGCACTCCCAGCACATCCAGGGAGTGTTCGTTTTGCATAGAGTAAAATATAACATAAGATTTATCCAAAAGAAAGGTGTGCTTCCACAAAATATGTTCAACAGTATAGAAATAGTTACCTATTGTTACCTAGTAATAAATATAAGACAGGAAAAGTAATATACAATGATAAAGCAATTTGAGATAAAGCTAATACCTGGGAATAGGTGACCTGCTACGGGGAAGATCTTTAGGAGCATGACGACCACCCTGGCTCCCTCCCTGCTCTGTCCCACTGCTGGAGACTGCTCCCACAGACATCATCTGAAGACTCTAAAAATGTAAAATAAGATTTATCCAAAAGAAACACAGGAAAAGTAACATACAATGATAAAGCAATTTGAGACAAAGCTTATGAGAGAAAAATGGACTAGAAATTGAAAAAAAAAAATTATTGTAATCAAATTGGGAATAAAACTTTCCCTGCCTCTTCATGAGAATCTATGATCTTCTGAAGATTTTCTTAGATGTCACTGTATCTATTTCCTGTTTAGAAATTATATTAAAAAAAATCAATGAAATCTATAAAAACCATGCGCTATAGTGTAAAAATCAATGAACAAAAGAATAATGAAATGTAACAATACACAGCCTCCCAGTTTGGGATCAATAAAGTACATCTATCAAATGTCCAAAAAAACCCGGCAAGTAATAACAACACAATAAAAATACTCACAAACGAAAACCAGTATTATTTACACAATCTGTAAAAAACATGTACAGTGCATCCAGAAAGTATTCACTGCGTTTCACTTTCCACGTTATGCTACAGCCTTATTCTGAAATAGATTAAATTCATTTTTTTCCTCAAAATTTGACACCCCCCCACAATGACAACGTGAATAAAGTTTTTTTGAGATTTTTGCAAATTTATTAAAAATAAAAAAACTAAGAATTCACATGTACATAAGTATTCACAGCCTTTGCTCAATACTTTGTTGATGAACCTTTGGCAGCAATTACAGCCTCAAGTTTTTTTGAATGTGATGCTACAAGCTTGGCACACTTATCTTTGGGCAGTTTGGCCCATTCCTCTTTGCAGCACCTCTCCAGCTCCATCAGGTTGGATGGGAAGCGTTGGTGCACAGCCATTTTCAGATCTCTCCAGAGATGTTCAATTGAATTCAAGTCTGGGCTCTTGCTGGGCCACTCAAGGACATTCACAGAGTTGTCCTGAAGCCACTCCTTTGATATCTTGGCTGTGTGCTTAGGGTCATTGTCCTGCTGAAAGATGAACAGTCGCCTCAGTCTGAGGTCAAGAGCGCTCTGGAGCAGGTTTTCATCCAGGATGTCTCTGTACATTGCTGCATTTGTCTTTCTCTCTGTCCTGACTAGTCTCCCAGTTCCTGCTGCTGAAAAACATCCCCACATCATGATGCTGCCACCACCATTGGCATGGCTATGGGTAGTGCCTGGTTTCCTCCAAACATGACACCTGGCATTCACGCCAAAGGGTTCAATCTTTGTCTCACCAGACCAGAGAATTTTGTTTCTCATGGTCTGAGAGTCCTTCAGAATCAGAATCAGAATCAGATTTATTGCCATTGTTCATGTAGTACACAAACTAGGAATTTGTCTCGGTGCAATGCTGCAACATTAAAACATGATAAGATAAAGAGATAAACTAAAAAAAAAAGAAAAAAACTTAAAGACTAAAACCATGCAATAAGTGTAGAATAATAAGTAATAATAATAATAATAATAATAATGAGTAATACTAGTCACAGCAGTTTTAAATACATTAGCAAGTAGCAGATGATGTGCAGTCGATAATGCAACAGAAAAACAGTGATGAATGACATGCGTCTGGTTGAGCTGCTGTACATAGTGCACGAGAGTCAATAAGTCACTTAATGTTCAGCAGTCTGATGGCAGAGGGGAAAAAGCTGTTCATATGCCGGGAGGTTTTAGTCTGAATGGACCGAAGTCTTCTACCTGAGGGGAGGGTGGCAAACAGTACGTGACCAGGGTGTGAAGGATCGGCTATGATCCGGCCTGCACGCCTCCGGGTCCTGGAGATGTACAGATCCTGGAGAGATGGGAGCTTGCAGCCGATCACCTTCTCAGCAGTGCGCACGACGCGCTGCAGCCTTAGTCTGTCCCTGGCAGTGGCTCCTGCGTACCACACGGTTATGGAGGAGGTGAGGATGGACTCGATGATGGCCGTGTAGAACTGCACTAACATCTTGGTGGGTAGCTTGAGCTTCCTCAGCTGCCGCAGAAAGAACATCCTCTGCTGGACCTTTTTGATGAGGGAGCTGATGGTTGGCTCAGGTGCCTTTTGGCAAACTCCAGGCAGGCTGCCATGTGCCTTTTACAAAGGAGTGGCTTCTGTCTGTCCACTCTACCATACAGGCCTGATTGGTGGATTGCTGCAGAGATGGTTGTCCTTCTGGAAGGTTCTCCTCTCTCCACAGAGGAATGCTGGCGCTCTGACAGAGTGACCATCCAGTTCTTGATCACCTCCCTGACTAAGGCCCTTCTCCCTTGATCGCTCAGTTTAGACAGCAGGCCAGCTCTAGGAAGAGTCCTGGTGGTTCCGAACTTCTTCCATTAACAGATGATGGAGGCCACTGTGCTCATCAGGACCTTCAAAGCAGCAGAAATTTTTCTGTACCCTTCCCCAGATTTTTGCCTCGAGGCAGTCCTTTCTCGGTCTACAGACAATTCCTTTGACTTCATGCTTGGTTTGTGCTCTGACATGCACCGTCAACTATGGGACCTTATATAGACAGGTGTGTGCCTTTCCAAATCATGTCCAATCAACTGAATTTACCACAGGTGGACTCCAATTAAGATCTAGAAACATCTCAAGGATGATCACTGGAAACAGGATGCACCCGAGCTCAATTCTGAGCTCCATAGCAAAGGCTGTGAGTACTTATGTATGTGTGATTTCTTAGTTTTTTTTAAAATTTTTAATAAATTTGCAAAAGTCTCAAAAAAAAAAACTTGTTTCACATTGTCATTATCGGGTATTGTGTGCAGAATTTTGAGGAAAAAAATCAATTTCATCCCTTTTGGAATAAGGCTTTAACATAAAATGTGGAAAAAGTGAAGCGCTGTGAATACTTTCAGGATGCACTGTACTACAGTTGAAAGCCTACACATGACAAGTATGTGGCAAGTATCGCCACTTCTCCTGAAAAGGTGAAAATGATTGTAAAAAAAAGTGAAAATGACTGTACATAGACTGCAGCTGTTGCTGTTTGTTTTTCTTGTTTCTCTATTTTTCCAGCCTAAACATGTGTTCACGCCAAACAAGAACGGGCAGCGCAAATCCATACAAAGTGAATGGGAAGACGCAAGTACGCGCGACTTTGCGCATTTGCGTCCGCTAGCTTTGAGATTCTGCTGTCACTGGAGTAAAAGTATCGCCATTGCAGAGTAAACTAGTTTTCAAATGAAACTGACTCACCAGGAGACAGGAGGACCGGGAACTCTTCAGCTGAATTGGGATTTTGGAGTTATTTACCCACAGTTTCTGGCCACGGACGTCGTAGCAAGCTAGCAACGTATCATCATCTTTGAAGTTTTGGAGGCTTGAGACAACATTTTCAGGTGAGCCCCCAGTCAGATATTGTAAACCTACGCATGACATTATTTTGGGAATTTCCACAGCAGGTTGAACACAGCTGCAGAAGTTTTAAAGACAATTTCACCTGTCTGCATCTCACTATTCATGTCTGTTGGCATGTTTACATTGATTTACAGGGATGAGAATCCTCCGCGGATCCGAGGAATTCCTCGGATTTGATCATGTCTAGGGTCATTCTCGTGAATCGTCTAAATTCGAGGAGAAAATTTTGGGGTGGGGTGGGGGGGTCTGTTATGAGCGGCGAGTCGTATTTTCAATCGGCTGCTCAAATCCACTGCGCAGAACGCACTACCCAGCGAGATCAGTAATGTAATGTAACAAGGCCACTGATTGGCTGATACTTATTGAAGCAACCAATCGACAGTTTTGTTATTCCTTTGTCATATCCCACACGCGGAGCGAAATGCAAATGGCGGACAATTCAATCAACCGAGTTTTCCCGATTTCGTGAAAATGGTGAACCTAAAACTCACGAAAGACAACAAAGCAAGAAGACAAAGGGATAAGGAACAAGTTTCTTTGGGAATGGCTCGAAAAAAACCAGAAACATCTCAAAATTGTGGCTACAAGGAGATCGAATTACTCACTCGTGCTGCGTTCAAAACGATCGATGGATACGGTTAAATTCAGATGCCAGTCAAAGTTCATCACAATCGGCCCCGATTACAGCAATTAGTGATCGGAAGACACATTCCGAGGTAAGATTTTTTTCTCGTTATAAGTAATGTACTTGAGAATTTTCGTGTAATGAATTTGTTATGAAATGGCATGTGTAAGTTGTGACATCATGCCTGTTTTGAAACACTTGATAATTTGAAACACTAAACATCTTTTAGTTTTTACTTACTTTCTTAGATTATCTTTCAAATATTAAAATATACTAATATGCAACTTTTTTTATATTCCTAGTAACACTAACAAATGCACACATTAATAAATCAAAATGCTTGCAGAATGTCAGTATATTTTAATAAATGGGTGATGGACTTGGTGATGGAATTTTGTTAATATTTATAATTTATTTTACTTGGTTAAATTATTTTGTCTGTTCTAGAACTATGTAAATGTAATTCTGTGTCAGTTCTAGGGGTGGCTGTGGCGCAGGTGTAGTGTGACCGACTACTGATCAGAGGGTCATGGGTTCGATTCCCACTCTGTCTGAAGTCTGCATGTCAAAGTGTCCTTGAGCAAGACACTGAACCCCCAGTTGCTCCTGGTGGCCAGGCTAGCGCCTGAGTGTGTATGGCAGCTCTGCCGCCATCAGTGTGTGAATGTGTGCGTGAATGGGTGGATAGCAGGATCTGTAAAGCGCTTTGGTCATCCAGAGATGAGAAAAAGCGCTATATAAGTGAATGCCATTTACCATTCTAAACATATTAAATAGTAGTAAAATATAATTTAGTATTATTACATCAACATACCATTCAGATATCATAAATTTACACATGTGATGCAGCAGCAGATTAAAAAGGTAAACTATAAATGCATTTGTACTTACTTCTAACTTTAAATATAAGACCACATTTGAGCATTCTAAAACGCCAGATTTTGTTAGCTTCTGGGGGGCAACGCCCCCCAGACCCCCCACCAAGGCTCCGCCTTGGATGCAGATTAGGGGACACAGGCCTAACTAAGACCCCCGGCTTAGTTTCCTCTTTTTTTCCCCAAACCCCATTCTCATCCCTGGATTTATAATGTAATTGTACCGCGCAAAAAATTTGCCTGTTTGCATTTGGTGTGAATGCACCTTTATTCCTTTTTTTTTAATAAAATCACACCTATGAAGAGAGAGAGAGAAACGCCATTTCAGTTCTCCTGTATGTTCTGCATGCATAGTAGTACTGACAATAAAATCTTTGAATCTTGAAAGGCCCCCCCCATACACCCCCTCTGTTTTTCCACACACAGAGCCAAATCACAGCCCAAAGCCCCCAGCCACCTTTTCTGTTCCCCCAGCCCCGTTTGCTTTCTCCTCAAACAATAGAGGCACACGGTTTGGCAAAAAACTGTAAGTAAAATCATAAAGCAGTAAAAAAATACTCCCAAGCTCTCCCAATTATGACTAAAATACTATTTACAATGCTAAAGTATTATTTACACGATAAAAATGCCGAAATAACATCAAAAACAGACAATACACTCACCTGTTTACTACTGCGTGGATCAATGTCGGCGCTTCAACTGATTTGCATTTCAGTGAAGAAATCTGCCTGTATTCCGACCCCCTGTACGACGTCACTCCGGGAATTACCATAATGTATCATATCAATCGAAAGGGCAACGTCTCAGTTTTCAGAATCCATTGAAGTGAGTGTGCTAGAATGAAAGCTGAAAGAGTTACGGTACACTGAATGAGGGGAGTCCGGATGTGTTGTCGGCATCCTACGCGCTGCATGAGGTTTAAAAAAATTATACCATAAAGTTGCCATGATTGCATAGGTCTAAAGGATAATTCACCATATGTGGAGAACATGAGGTGTGCGGACAGACTGGGCGGAGCGTCAGCGGGGACCGGGTCTGACAACAAATACCAGTGCATCAACCAGGAGAATGTATGCTGGGAGAAGCAGCAACCCGACGGGGTGGACCACGGTCCTTCGTGGGGAGCACGCACAGCCTGTCCAGTCAGTAGTTGACGGGAGTACCTGCTTCTGCTTCACCCGTGTGGTACCACTGTACTTTGCAGGATCACAAGTGCCCCCTCCCATGTGAGTATCTAAAAATTAAAAACAATACTGCCTCGATTGTGCCGCATCATGGCCGGAATGACTTAAAGACCACACACAGGACACAAAAACACCCAAATAACGAAATAAATCATTTTTAGTGAAATATTTACTGAAAAATGGGGAACGCTGATGCAACGGTTGTAGTCAACGGGGTCCTTCTGTTGTGTATAACAGTAGATACAGTGGTGTGAAAAAGTGTTTGCCCCCTTCCTAATTTCTCATTTTTTTGTATGTTTGTCACCCTTTAATGTTTCAAATCATCAAACAAATTTAAATGTTAGACAAAGACAGCACAAGTAAACACAAAATGCAGTTTTTCAATGAAGGTGTTTATTATTATCGGCAAAAAAATCCAAACCTACATGGCCCTGTGTGAAAAAGTGACCCCCCCCCCCCCCGTTAAAACATAAATTAACTGTGGTTCATCACATCTTTGGAAAGCTGAGTTCAATTTCTCTAGCCACACCCAGACCTGATTACTGCCACACCTGTTCTCAATCAAGAAATCACTTAAATTGGACCTGCCTGACAAAGTGAAGTAAACCAGAAGATCATCAAAAGCTAGACATCATTGTGCGATCCAAAGAAATTCAGGAACAAATGAGAAACAAAGTAATTGAGATCTGTCAGTCTGGAAAAGGTTATAAAGTCATTTCTAAAGGTTTGGGACTCCAGCGAACCACAGTGAGAGCCATTATCCACAAATGGCGGAAACATGGAACAGTGGTGAACCTTCCCAGGAATGGCCGGCCAATCAAAATTACCCCAAGAGCTAAGCAACAACTCATCCAAGAGGTCACAAAAGACCCCATAACAACATCCAAACAACTGCAGGCCTCACTTGCCTCAGTTAATAACAAATTGTACAGTTAATAACAAATTATAGCTAAAATATAAACTGATGCACTATAATACAATGGGTCTCAAATACAGGTACATCTAAAAAAATTAGAATATCATGAAAAAGTTCAGTATTTTTTGTAGCTCATTATAGAAAGTGAAACCCATACAGTGGGGCAAAAAAGTATTTAGTCAGCCACCAATTGTGCAAGTTCTCCCACTTAAAAGATGAGAGAGGTCTCCAATTTTCATCATAGGTATATCTCAACTGTGAGAGACAAAATGAGAAAAAAAAAATCCAGAAAATCACATTGAATGATTTTTAACGAATTAATTGGTAAATTCCTCGGTAAAATAAGTATTTTTTGCGTGCCCAAATGCCAAGTCACGTTTCGTTACCTTGTATTATACATGTGTAATGACAATAAAGTTGAATCTCATCTCATCTCATCTCTCAGTATTTGGTCAATAACAAAAGTTCATCTCAATACTTTGTTATATACCCTTCGCTGGCAATGACAGAGGTCAAACATTTTCTGTAAGTCTTCACAAGGTTTTCACACACTGTTGCTGGTATTTTGGCCCATTCCTCCATGCAGATCTCCTCTAGAGCAGTGATGTTTTGGGGCTGTCGCTGGGCAACACGGACTTTCAACTCCCTCCAAAGATTTTCTATGGGGTTGAGATCTGGAGACTGGCTAGGCCACTCCAGGACCTTGAAATGCTTCTTACGAAGCCACTCCTTCATTGCCCGGGTGGTGTGTTTGGGATCATTGTCATGCTGAAAGATCCAGCCACGTTTCATCTTCAATGCCCTTGCTGATGGAAGGAGGTTTTCACTCAAAATCTCACGATACATGGCCCCATTCATTCTTTCCTTTACACAGATCAGTCGTCCTGGTCCCTTTGCAGAAAAACAGCCCCAAAGTGTAATGTTTTCACCCCCATGCTTCACAGTAGGTATGGTGTTCTTTCTCCTCCAAACACGACAAGTTGAGTTTTTACCAAAAAGTTCTATTTTGGTTTCATCTGACCATATGACATTCTCCCAATCCTCTTCTGGATCATCCAAATGCTCTCTAGCAAACTTCAGATGGGCCTGGACATGGCTTAAGCAGGGGGACACATCTGGCACTGCAGGATTTGAGTCCCTGGCGGCGTAGTGTGTTACTGATGGTAGCCTTTGTTACTTTGGTCCCAGCTCTCTGCAGGTCATTCACTAGGGCCCCCCATGTGGTTCTGGAATTTTTGCTCACCGTTCTCGTGATCATTATGACCCCATGGGGTGAGATCTTGCGTGGAGCCCCAGATCGAGGGAGATTATCAGTGGTCTTGTATGTCTTCCATTTTTTAATAATTGCTCCCACAGTTGATTTCTTCACACCAAGCTGCTTACCTATTGCAGATTCAATCTTCCCAGCCTGGTGCAGGTCTACAATTTTGTTTCTGGTGTCCTTTGATAGCTCTTTGGTCTTGGCCATAGTGGAGTTTGGAGTCTGACTGTTTGAGGTTGTGGACAGGTGTCTTTTATACTGATAACAAGTTCAAACAGGTGCCATTAATACAGGTAACGAGTGGAGGACAGAGGAGCCTCTTAAAGAAGAAGTTACAGATCTGTGAGAGCCAGAAATCTTGCTTGTTTGTAGGTGACCAAATACTTATTTTACAGAGGAATTTACCAATTAATTCATTAAAAATCCTTCAATGTGATTTTCTGGATTTTTTTTTTCTCATTTTGTCTCTCATAGTTGAGGTATACCTATGATGAAAATTGGAGACCTCTCTCATCTTTTAAGTGGGAGAACTTGCACAATTAGTGGCTGACTAAATACTTTTTTGCCCCACTCTATATTATATGGATTCATTACACAGAGAGTGATACATTTCAAGTGTTTATTTTAATTTTGATCATTATGACTTGCAGCCTATGAAAACCCCAAATTCCGTTTCTAAAAAAATTAGAATATTATCTAAAATTAATTTTAAAAAATAGTTTTTTAATAGAAATGTTGGCCGACTGAAAAGTATGTTGATGTATACACTCAATACTTGGTCAGGGCTCCTTTTGGATTAATTAAGATAAGATAAGATAAGATAAGATAAGCCTTTATTAGTCCCACAACGGGGAAATTCCAGGATTGCAACAGCACAGGGATAGCAACACTCAGAGCAACAATCAGAAGGCAAGAAAAAAAACAAGCAAGCAAGAGCAGCTAATAAACATATGTACGTATTACTATAAAATATATATATATACACACACACACAGACACACAGTGCAGAGCATTGTAGCTGGATGGAATAAATATATGAATATATGAACACACAGTGCAGAGCATTGTAGCTAGATGGAATAAATATGTAAATATATAAACACCCACAGTACGGAGCATTGCAGCTAGGTGGAATAAATATGCAAGTATATAAACACACACAGTGCGGAGCAATGTAGCTAGATGGAATAATATGTAGATATATAAATATATAAACACCCACAGTACGGAGCATTGTAGCTAGATGGAATAAATATGCAAATATATAAACACACACAGTGCAGAGCATTGTTGCTAGATGGAATGAAACAGCATAACCGTCTACTTAGTTATCCTACATGGTATGATTATGTGCCCATACATATTCTCACCCTCCATAGCGACCGGTATGTTCCTAGTTGTATGCCGGAGAGGACCATTGTGTAAGTCTATTGCATCTTTTGCATTCAAAAAACTATTAGTTTGTTACGTCTTTTTGCTATCTCTGCGAGCAGCCCTGCTTAGGTTGTACAGTCTGACAGCCGTTGGTAGGAAGGACCTACGAAACCTCTCGGTTGTGCACCTGGGATGATGTAGTCTGCTGCTAAATGAGCTCCTCAGTGCATTCAGTATGTCCTGCATAGGGTGGAACTCGGACTCCAGCAGAGATGACAGTTTAGCCACCGTCCTTCTCTCTCCTATCTCCTCCATCGGATCAAGGCGCTGCCCCAGGACAGAGCTAGCTTTCTTAATCAGTTTGTTCAGTCTCTTCCTATCGGCTGCAGTAATGCCACTGCCCCAGCAGACCACTCCAAAAGTGATGGCTGATGCCACCACCGTGTCATAGAATGACTTCAGCAGCGCCCCTTGTACACCAAAAGACCTGAGTCTCCTCAGCAGGAACAGCCTGCGCTGTCCCTTCTTGTAGAGTGCATCAGTATTGTGTGACCAGTCTAGTTTATTGTTCAGATGAATACCCAGGTACTTATAGGATGTCACCATCTCGATGTCTGTTCCCTGTATATTTACTGGTACTGTGAGGGGCTGCCCATGCCTGCGGCAGTCCACCACCAGCTCCTTAGTTTTCCTCGCGTTGATCTGGAGGCAGTTCCGATGGCACCAGTCCACGAAGTCCTGGATAAGCCCTCTGTACTCAGCTTCATCTCCATTGGAGATGAGGCCAACGATCGCAGAGTCATCAGAGAACTTCTGTAGATGGCAGTGTGTTGTGTTGTGTGAGAAGTCCGCAGTATAAAGAGTGAACAGGAAGGGAGCCAGCACCGTTCCCTGGGGGGCCCCCGTGCTACTGATGATCGTGTCGGACACACAGTCCCGGGTTCTCACAAACTGAGGCCGGTTCGTGAGGTAGTCCAGGATCCATGATGACAGGTGCTGGTCCACCCCTGCGCGCAGCAGCTTGTCCTTCAGGATCATCGGTTGGATGGTGTTGAAAGCACTGGAGAAGTCAAAGAACATGATCCTCACCATATTCCCGGGCTTCTCCAGGTGGGACAGAGAACGGTGAAGGAGGAAGATCACCGCATCCTCCACCCCAATGCCATGCTGGTAGGCGAACTGGAGTGGATCCATCGCTGGTTCCACCAGGGGGCGGAGGTGAGCAAGGAGCAGTCTCTCCAGGGTCTTCATCAAGTGGGACGTCAAGGCCACCGGTCTGTAGCTGTTCAGGTCTTTGGGGTGGGAAGTTTTTGGTACAGGTACCACACAAGATGTTTTCCACAGCTGTGGTACCCTCCCCAGTTTCAGGCTCATGTTGAAGATATACGTCACAATCCCACACAGCTGGTCTGCACAGGACTTGAGGAGCTTTGCGCTGATGCCGTCCGGTCCCGGCGCCTTCCTCGCCTTGATCTTCCTCAGCTCCGTCCTCACCTGGGTCCTGGTCAGGGTCAGGATGGGGGGCTGTGTGTTGGGAGTGGGGGGGTGTTGGTAGAGTGGGGAGTGGGCAGCAGGACTTGATTTCTTTAGAGGCAGCAGTGGTTGTTGTGCAGTCAGGGGGGAGGGCGGTTGGTCAAATCTATTGAAAAACAGATTCAGGTTGTTCGCCCACTCCCTGCCCCCTGTGGCCTGGGGGGAGGTATTCTGGAGCCCCGAGATGGTTTTGAGGTTTCTCCAGACCCCACTGATGTCGCTCTGTTGCAGCTTGTCCTCCATCTTCTTCCTGAAGCTGTCCTTGCCTTCTCTGATCTTTCTCCTCAGCTCCCTCTGTACGGACTTCAGCATCTCCCTGTTCCCCGACCTGAAGATCCTCTTCTTCTCTCTTACTGTATCAATGTGGCGTAGCATGGAGGTGATCAGCCTGTGGCACTGCTGAGGTGTTATGAAGGTCCAGGTTGCTTTGATAGTGACCTTCAGCTCGTCTGCATTGTTGGGTCTGGTGTCTCATCTTCTTCTTGACAATACTCCTTAGATTCTCTATGGGGTTTAGGTCAGGAGAGTTTACTGGCCAATCAAACACAGTGATGCCGTGGTCATTAAACCAGGTTTTGATACTTTTGGCAGTGTGAAAGGGGGGTGCCAAGTCCTGCTGGAAAATGAAATCAGCTTCCCCATAAAGCTTGTCAGCAGAGGGAAGCTTGAAGTGATTCAAAATTTCCTGGTAGACGACTGTGCTGACTTTGGTCTTGATAAAACACAGTGGACCAACACCAGCAGATGACATGATTCCTCAAATCATCACTGACTGTGGAAACTTCACACTAAACCTCAAGCAACTTAGATTATGTGCCTCTCCACTCTTTCTCCAGACTCTGGGACTTTGATTTACAAATGAAATGCAAAATTTACTTTTATCTGAACAGAGGTCATCTGCTGGTTTTTGTCAACTGTGTTTTATCAAGACCAAAGTCAGCACAGTCATCTACCAGGAAATTTTAGAGCACTTAATGCTTCCCTCTGCTGTCAGGCTTTATGGAGAAGCTGATTTCATTTCCCAGCAGGACTTGGCACTCCTCCACACTGCCAAAAGTATCAAAACCTGGTTTAATGACCATGGCATCACTGTGTTTGATTGGCCAGCAAACTCTCCTGACCTAAACCCCATAGAGAATCTATGGAGTATTGTCAAGAAGAAGATGAGAGACACCAGACCCAATGATGCAGACGAGCTGAAGGTCACTATCAAAGCAACCTGGACCTTCATAACACCTCAGCAGTGCCACAGGCTGATCACCTCCATGCCACTCCATATAGATACAGTAATTAATCCAAAAGGAGCCCCGACCAAGTATTGAGTGTGTACATGGACATACTTTTCAGTCGGCCAACATTTCTATTAAAAAAACTTTTTTTAAAAAATTAATTTTATGTAATATTCAATTTTTTTTTTGGAAACGGAATGTGGGGTAGCCATAGTCATCAAAGTTAAAATAAACAAGCACTTGAAATATTTCACTTTCTGTATAATGAATCTATATAATATATGGGTTTCACTTTCTGAAATGAGTGACAAAAAATATTGAACTTTTTCATGATATTCTAACTTTTTGAGATGTACCTGTACAGTGGTGTGAAAGTGTTTTCCTCCTTCATGATTTCTTTTTGTGTGTTTGTCACACGTTTCAGATCATCAAACAGATTTAAATGTTAGACAACAATAACACAAGTAAACACAAAATGCAGTTTTTAAATGGTGTTTATTATTAAGGGAAAAAAATCCAAACCAACATGGCCCTGTGTGAAAACGTGATTGCCCCCTTAACCTAATAACTGGTTTGGTCACCCTTAGCAGCAACAACTGCAATCAAGCGTTTGTGATAACGGGCAATGAGTCTTTTACAGTGCTGTGAAGGAATTTTGGCTCCTCATCTTTGCAGAATTGTTGTATTTCAGCCACATTGGAGGGTTTTTGAGCATGAACCACATTTTTAAGGTCATTCCACAACATCTCAATTGGATTCAGGTCAGGACTTTGACTAAGCCACTCGAAAGTCTTCATTTTGTTTTTCTTAAGCCATTCAGAGGTGGACTTGCTGGTGTGTTTTGGATAATTGTCCTGCTGCAGAACCCAAGTGCGCTTCAGTGTGAGGTCACAAACAGATGGCTGGACATTCTCCTTCAGGATTTTTTGTAGACAGCAGAATTCATGGTTCCATTTACCACAGCAAATCTTCCAGGTCCTGAAGCAGCAAAACAGCACCAGACCATCACACTGCTACCACCATATTTTACTGTTGGTATAATGTTCCTTTTCTGAAATGCTGTTATTTTTACGCCAACATAATGGGACACACACCTTCCAAAAAGTTCAACTTTTGTGTCGTCAGTCCAGAGTATTTTCCCAAACGTCTTGGGGATCATCAAGATATTTTCTAGCAAAATTGAGACAAGTCTTTATGTTCTTTTTGCTCAGCAGTGGTTTTCGTCTTTGAACTCTGCCATGCATGCTATTTTTTGCCCAGTCTCTTTTTGTATGGTGGAGTCATGAACACTGCCCTTAACTGAGGCAAGTGAGGCTTGCAGTTGTTTGGATATTGTTGTGGGGTCTTTTGTGACCTCTTGGATGACTCATCGCTGCGCTCTTTTGGGGTAATTTTTGTCGGCCAGCCACTCCTGGGAAGGTTCACCACTGTTCCATATTTTCACCATTTGTGGATATTCAATTCAATTCAATTCAGCTTTATTTATACTGTGCCACATCACAACAAAAGCCGTCTCGTGGCGCCACAGTGCAGAAAAAAACCACATAGTCTCAGAAAAACCCAGCAATCAGACGATCCCCTATGAGCAAGCACTAAGCGACAGTGGAGAGGAAAAACTCCCATTTGGCAGGAAGAAACCTCTAGCAGAACCAGGCTCAGGGAGGGGCAGTCATCTGCTGCGACTGGCTGGTGGTGAGGGGATAGGGAGGATGGAGAGGACAGACATAAAGAACATAACAGTAAGATGCCAATTACATTATTGGAGGTCAACCAGCAGTATGGATCACATAACAACAGAACAAAAGTGGGGTTAAGAGACACAAAATCCCTCCTTAAACGTAAGCTATATTAAAAAGGAAGGATTTTACCCTGTTCTTAAAAACAGAGACTGAGTCTGACTCCTGGACCCAGAGTGGTAACTGGTTCCAGAGAGAAGGGGCTTGGTAGCAGAAGGCTCTGCCTCCCACTGTACTTTTGGAGATTCTGGGTACCACAAGTAAGCCAGCATTTTGGGAGTGTAATGCTCTATCAGGATGGTAAGGTAATATCCGATCTTTTATATACTGGGGGGCCTGATTGTTAAGAGCTTTGAAAGTAAGAAGAAGGATTTTAAACTTGATTTTAAATTCTATGGGAAGCCAATGAAGGGAGGACAGAACCGGGGAGATATGATCTCTTTTTTCTAGAACCAGTTAAAACTCTAGCAGCAGCATTTTGAATCAACTGAAGATTTTTTAAGGATACTTAAGGACAACCAGATAATAGCGAATTACAATAATCTAATCGAGAGCTGACAAAGGCGTGAATCAGTTTCTCAGCATCATTCAGAGACAAGATGCTCCTGATCTTGGCAATATTGCGTAGATGATAGAAGGCAGTCTTAGAAACAGTTTTAATGTGTGAATTAAAGGACAAATCTTGATCAAAAATAACTCCAAGGTTCCTCACAGAACTGTTCAGAGTGAGAGTGGCAGCATCTAAATTAAGGGCATAATTTGAAACAGAATTTCTAAGATGTTTTGGGCCAACAAGAATGAATTCAGTCTTATCAGAGTTTAATAGTAAAAAATTACAAGTCATCCAAGCTTTGATGTCCTTAAGACAGGCATCTAACTTGGCTAATTGATTGCAATCATCGGGCTTCATTGACAGGTATAGTTGTGTGTCGTCTGCGTAACAGTGAAAATGTATACAGTGCTTTCTGATGATATTACCTAACGGGAGCATATATAGGCTAAAAAGAGTAGGGCCCAACACAGATCCCTGTGGAACTCCGTGACTGAGCTTAGAGTTAGAAGAAAATTCATTATTGATATGGACAAACTGAAGTCTATCAGACAAATAAGATCTAAACCACTGCAACGGAGTTCCATTCAGTCCAATATAGTGTTCTAATCTATCAAGTAGAATGGCATGATCGATAGTGTCAAAGGCTGCACTGAGATCTAAAAGAACAAGAACAGAGAAAAGTCCATTATCAGATGCAGTCAGGAGGTCATTAGTGACCTTGACTAAGGCAGTTTCAGTGCTGTGATGAGCTCTGAACCCAGATTGAAACACCTCAAACAAACCAACTCCCTGCAAATGGTCAGATAATTGCACAGCAACAACTTTTTCCAAGATTTTTGAAATGAAAGGCAAATTAGAAATTGGTCAATAATTGGCCAGAACTCCAGGATTGAGCGTCAGTTTTTTGAGTAAGGGTTTAATTACAGCAGTTTTAAAAGCCAGTGGTACATAACCCAGAGTTAAAGAAGAATTAATTATAAGAATACAGCTACCAATAATTGGAAGATAATTTTAAATAACCTGGAAGGAATAGGGTCCAAAAGGCAAGATGAAGGCTTAGATGAGGAAATTATTTTATCCAACTCCAAGAGGTCGATTGGAGTAAACTTATCTAAGCAGATATCAATTGAGGGAGTTGCAGTAGGTTCAGGTTCAGGTTACTTTATTTGTACCCGTAGGTAGATTTGTTTTGTAGTAGTTAATGTACTTGAGTTTACGGTAGGAAGAATCTGACTGGTTTCATCTGTAATCGCTAAAATTTTAAGATTGAAAAAGTTCAGAAAGTCCTGACTAGAAAGCTCAGGGGGATGCGAGGATTGACCGAGTCCTGGCTCTTTGTAAGCCTGGCTATAGTGTTGAAGAGAAACCTGGGGTTATTCTTGTTTGCTTCTATTAATGCAGAATAATAGCTAGATCCAGCTTTTCTAACAGATTTTTTATAGATTAAGAAATGATTCCTCCACGCTAAGTAGAATTCATCTGAATTAGTTGAACGCCATTTCTTTTCCAATTGACGAGTTTTCTGTTTTAAGCCGCGAGTTTCTGAGTTAAACCAAGGGGTTAGAAATCTGTGGTTAGACTTTTTTCTTTTTTAAAGGGGCTGTGGAGCGTGCAAATAACGAGGCGGATTTGGCTCAGACATTTTATTACACGTCTCACACAAGAAGCATAGACAGAATGAATACTCAGCAGAGACTCTCCTCTTAAAAAGCATGGCATTCTTCTAGAAGCTTCTAACACACGAAAGGTCACATTGCATTCACTTCCTTAATTCTTTAACATTCTTCTAGAAGTTTCTAACACACATAAGGTCACACTGCATTCATCCTTCACACCTCCCTGTTATCTCCCAGGGAACCTCTGCTCTTTGTTCTCGTCTAAGATGCTATACAATTATGCACTCCCCATGTGTCACCAAACGACCCCCCCCCCCCCCCGAGCAACTTGGATAGAACAATAGAATGACAGTCCATATGCTGTGGTAGAATCATTAAACCTCAATCCACATGCTGCTTGGGCTTCAGTCTTCTCCCGTATCTGCTGTAACCAGGATTCACCGCCTCCGCGGCGCTGTCATGCCGGGGGGGCTGATGTTTGAGGGGTAAAAGTCTGTCCGTGTGGGTGCTCTGGGGAATCTTTTCTCTGGGAAGCTCCCCGTGGGGGTCTTCCATGCCGAGGGGCCCTCGCCAATAGCACTTGCTCGTCCGCCACCACAAAAGCGGGCTTGAGTCTGTCTATGCCAATCTTTTCCCTCCTACCCCCCAAATCTAGCAAAAAATGCTTGTCCCCTGTTTCCAGCACTCTGAACGGTCCATCATAAAGTGGGCGCAGTGGAGGGCGATGGGCATCGTGTCTGACAAAAACGAACTCCGCGTTTTTCAAAGTTTTAGGCACAAAAACGCGCGGAAAACTGTGGTGAGCAGGGCCCGGCAGCGTGCTTGTGTCTATGCTACGCTGCAACAGCTGAGACGGGGAGCTGCCCTGCGCGGGATTATCTGGAAGAAACTCCCCGGGCAGCCGAAGTGGCTGCGCAAAAACGAGTTCAGCCGGGGAAGCTTCCAGATCCTCTTTAGGCGCAGAACGTAACCCCAATAAAACCCACGGTAGCTTGTCTACCCAGTTTGCATCCGTCAGTGACGCCCTGAGAGCCGCTTTCAATGACCTATGAAAACGTTCGCATAACCCATTAGCCTGTGAATTGTACGCGGTTGTGCGGTGAATTGTGACACCCAGGCTGCGGGCCATTGTTGACCAGAGTTGGGAAACAAATTGAGGGCCTCTGTCGGACGTAATATCCGACGGGACTCCAAAACGCGCCACCCATGCTGTTAAAAACGCGCGCGCCACCTCCTCAGCTGTGGTTGCCACCAGTGGAACCACTTCCGGCCAGCGCGTGGTGCGGTCCACCATTGTCAGAAGGTGCGTGCACCCCTGTGATGGCGGGAGGGGGCCCACGAGGTCCACGTGAACATGGTCGAACCTCTTAGCCGGGATGCGAAACGGCTCCAAGGGAGCCTTCGTGTGTCTGTGTACTTTGGCTCGTTGGCACACCATGCAGGCTGCTGCCCACTCTTTCACTTGTTTGTGAAGGCTCGGCCACACGAATTTCTCTCCTACCATTTTGACCGACGCGCGCACTCCCAGGTGCGCCAAAGAATGAATCGAGTCAAACACGCGGCGGCGCCACGCGGTCGGGACCACGGGACGCGGGCGCCCCGTGGAGACATTGCAGATTAGGGGGGGGCATGCCGTCTTGCAGAACCCTGCTCTCCAGCCTTAACTCCTGTTGGTCCAGACTGGAGCGCGCGCACGTCCGCGTCACTAACCTGCTCCGCGGCCATGGCTGCGTAATCTATCCCCACGCAGACTGGGGCCGCCACGGCGCGCAATAGGCAGTCTGCCACTACATTCAGTTTACCCGAGACATGCTGAATATCGGTAGTAAACTCTGAGATCGTGGCCAGCTGTCTCTGCTGCTGGCCCGACCACGGTTCTGAAACCTTGGCCATCGCGAATGTTTGCAGCTTGTGGTCAACGAACGCGGTGAAACTGCGCCCTTCCAGCCAGAACTGGAAGTGGAGAATGGCCAGGTGGAGAGCCAGCAATTCCCTGTCGAACGCGCTGTTTTTACGTTCACTGTTGCGCAAAGTCCTGCTGAAAAAGGCGAGCGGCTGCCAAGCCCCGGCTACGTGCTGCTCCACGACCGCCCCTATGGCCACATCTGAAGCGTCAGTGGTGAGCGCTATGCGGGCCATTGGGTCTGGATGTGCCAACAATGCGGTGTTTGCCAGGGCTGCTTTGACTTCCGAGAACGCCCGCTCTCGCTCCGGGGTCCATTCGACCTTATCCGCGGGCTTCTGTTTTCTGAGCGTGGCGTACAGTGGTTGCATGAGCTGCGCTGCGCGGGGAAGGAAACGGTTATAAAAATTCACCATTCCCAAAAACTCTTGTAGCGGCCTGACCATTTGCGGCCTGGGAAAATCTGCTACTGCGCGCACTTTGTCAGGCAGCGGGACTGCTCCTTCGGGAGAGACGCGGTGCCCCAAAAAATCAATCCCCGTCACCCCGAACTGACATTTCGCTGGGTTGATTATTAACCCATCCTCTTCCAACCTCCGGAAAACCGTCGTGAGGTGGGTTTCGTGTTCGTCTTCGGTCGCGCTGGCTACTAAGATATCGTCCAGGTAGACGAACACGAAAGGGAGATCGTGTAGCACTGCATCCATCATGCATTGGAACGTCTGTGCAGCCCCTTTAAGCCCAAATGGCATGCGCAAAAACTCGAACAAACTGAACGGAGTTATTACCGCTGTTTTGGGTATGTCCTCAGCGCGCACTGAGACTTGGTGGTAACCGTGGACCAGGTCTATTTTAGAAAAAATGCGTGCCCCTGCGAGGTGAACGGAAAAATCCTGAATGTGAGGAATTGGGTAGCGGTCGTGCGCTGTGGCGTTGTTCAACCTGCGGAAATCCCCGCAAGGTCGCCACGAACCCTCAGCTTTAGGGACCATGTGTAGCGGGGAAGCCCATGGGCTGTTTGAGCGCCTGATGATGCCCAACCTTTCCAGGTTGGCGAACTCCTCGCGCGCTATGGCCAGTTTAGCTGCGTCCAAGCGCCGAGGTCTTGAAAAACGGGCGGCCCGGTGGTGGTGATAAAATGCTCCACCCCGTGTTTAGCGATGGCTGTCGAAAACGTCGGGACAGTGAGTGCTGGGAACTGAGTGAGCAGTGTGTGGAACTTACCGCATGTAGCTGTGACGTTGGCTTGTGCTGTTGGCCGTGTCACTCGAGCTATATAGGGGAGAGAGTCAAAAGATAGTGCATTAACCAGGCGTCTGTTAGCGATATCTACCAACATACCATGTGCACATAGAAAATCAGCCCCCAGTATATGGAAATTCAATGCTGCTATGACAAAAGTCCACTCAAATGTACGGCCGTGTAGAGACAAGAGTAGAGTCCTCTCACCAAAGGTCTTAATCCCCGAGCCGTTTGCTGCTGCCATCTCGGGGCCACTAGATCCTGCCAGCCGGTCAGTGTAGGTCGGCTGGATGAAACTCTTCTGGGCACCGGTGTCCACGAGGAAATGCCTCCCTGAGCGTGCGTCCGTCAAGTAGAGCAGCTTGTTCTCCTCCCCGAGGGTCGCGGCTGCTACCGACCCCCGGTCTTGGCGTTTCCTGAGTCGCTTGAATTGGCACGGTGGTATAGATTTGCGTGCCCTCTCTGCGAAGCGGCGGTGGTAGAAGCAAGGCGTGTCTCCCCCGCGTTCCTTGGCCCCCGCTGCTGCTGCCGTCGGTGGCTCTGCTGCTGCCGTCAATGGCTCCTCGCCTCCTCCGGCCACTGCGCCGAGCTCCATCGCTGCCGCAATGGTCGTGAACTCCCTGCTGGCGACGATGATCCGGTTTGCTTCCCAGGCCAGCGCACGATAGTCCCGCTTGGCCAGCAACGGCAAATTGGCCAGGGTCGCTCTTGCCGCTGACGGAAGGTTCCGGAGGAAGAGGTGGGTAAAAATTAAATGGTCGTCGTCTGTGCCCTTTAACCTCAGCATCTTCTCCATCAGGTCTATGGCTGAACCATCTCCCAACCCGGTCCGAGTCAGGAGTCTCTCTGCTCTCTCACCATCCGAGAGTGTGAAGTGCTGGATGAGCGCAGCCTTCAGCGCGCCGTACTTGTCATCGGTTGGTGGCTGATCGAGCAGGCTCTCTACGTGCTGAGCTGTGCGGGCGTCGAGCGCTGTGACCACATAGTGGAATTTTGTGTCATCCGCCGATATCCCCCGGAGGGCGACCTGTGCCTCGACTAGGTGGAACCAGGAGCGCGGGTTGTGCTGCCAAAAATCCGGTAGCTTGATCGCAACAGCACATGCGTGGCTGGGGGCTCCCATCGAGGCTGGCTCCGGGGGTCTTTCGTTGTGTTCCATGATTCGTCTTGGGTCACCAGCGTGGAGCGTGTAAATAACGAGGCGGATTTGACTCAGACATTTTATTACACATCTCACACAAGAAGCATAGACAGAATGAATACTCAGTTATGACAGTTTAAATACCCAGAAGGAGTTGATTCATTCAGACCAACATAATCATCTTGCCCAAGCCAGGTCTCTGTGAGGGATAGTAGATCGATCTGGTGATCGATTAATAGATCATGGACCAGAAGAGACTTAGAAGATAGAGACCTAATGTTTAATAAACCACATTTAATTTTTAAATTTTGGGGGAGGAACAGAGGCCAATTTATTAATATTAGTAATTTTAGGGACTTGAGGCTGGATTAGAATTTTACCAACATTTTGTTTAATCAATTTGGGAAGTTTCTGCATTCTGTTTTTTTTTTTTAACTTTTTTATTAACTTTAGAGGGAGCAGAAAAAGGTTCTCTGAGGGAGGAGACAGGGGCAAAGTTGAAGGGTGGTGGATGAGGAGGAGCTGCAGGAGTGCGTGTGTTTTTCAGGTTGTGTTGTATTTATCCTGGGTTACAATATTTAGGGCAACGGGAGACGGACTCAATCTCTGTAGGATTATAAATCAAAGGCTGATCCAAACGGTGAAGACCACCTGAATTAATGGGATTGGTACAAGAAGTGAGAACAGAACCAGAAAAGGGCAGTTTGGCAAACCCAGAAGCTTCAGAGTGAGTAAACAACGCCAGGTCCCAGTCACTGTACTAAAAAACACCAAATGGAATAGAATAGATTGTCTCTTAAAACACTTGCACAAAGTCTGTTTGGGTGGATGCCATCAGGCCTCATAAGTGATGGGCAGTTCCAAAATAAGTTAAAATTGTCAACAAAACCAATATTAAAAATAGGACAAGTAAAACACAGCCAAGAATTAAGACTGAGAGTTCTGCTAAAACGATTGCAGCCTTATCTGAGAGGTGCCAAAGGGCCAGAGATGAGCGCACGTCTGCCACAGTTCATACGAGTGGACAGAAGGCTCCTGAAGTCACCTTTTAAAATCTCTGACGCGTCATCTGGGATGTTATTGCATCCCACATGCACAACGACAGTTTGTACGTGAAGGAATTCATTCAGCAGGTCAGGGATAAGAGCCTCAATGTCAGAGACTCTAGCCCCGGGAAAAAATCGAGTGATGCAGTACCTGCTTCTGATGTTCCTCATGATCGAGTCACCAATTACCAGCGCCGTCTGGGGGGGTTTTGTTGGTGGATTCTGACGAGGAGAGTAATTTTGAAGAGGGTGATGTTGTTGCGAAGGCAGGGTGATGCGCTCTCTTCTATCTGGAGCTGGTGTGTAATTTGACACACCCAGGGTGTTTTTTATCTGGGGTTTGCGGACATGAGCCTCCGCTGAAGGAGAGGAGGGAGGACGAGGGGTGTCCACGGGCGGACGGCCAGCGTCCAGGTGGGGAAAATCCTCCAGGGAAAGGATATCAAATCTGTTTTCCAAGGACACGGGAAGAGAAGAGGCGCGGCCCATTCTGATCGATCGACGATGGTTATTAGCTGGTCGAACCAAGGTCCAGGGCGCGGATGGAGGATGAGAGGGACCAACCGAAGCTTTGGGTTTAGCCCCGAGACGAAACCAGTATTTATTGCTGAGGTCATGGACGTCTGCGGAGGCTGGAGCAGGAGTGGAGGTAGATGGAGACGCGCTGAGCTCACCCAAGTAAGTAGCAGTATCAGCCAGCTGCGAGACGGTAGCCGGAGCCGATGATCGCCCGAGAATGATGGTGTCGACGTGGTCCTCAGCCTCCCGAATCTTGTAAAGGTTGGAGAGCCTCGTTTCCAGCTCAGAGACCTTACCAAGGAGCGATAAACAGCGGGTACATGTCAGAGAAGGACCCATGGTGTTCCCGGCACTGAGATGGATAGCCCGCCAGCTAGCCAAAAACAGCTAAAATAGCTAAAAACAAGTTAGCTGAAAGTTTGCTAAAAAGCTAAAAACAGGCTAGCAGGAAGCCTAGCTCGGTAAAAAGTAGCCCAGCCGGGGAATGGACCTGCTCGTGCGTCCGAACGGGCTTTTAGGCGAGGCCAATACCAAGCTAACAGTAAACAAAGACTAGTAACAACAAACAGAGATAAAAAATTAAAAATGAAATCAATAAAAACAGTCAATAAAAACAAACAAAAACGGAGAAAATAGTACTCTGACGCGATGAAGCCTATGACACATTTATAAACATTGTAACCACTCTTTATGAAAAAAACTGCCCATTAGTTAAAAAAAAGCTTAAACACAAATTTACTGACAAACCATGGCTAACCAAAGGACTACAAAAGGCGTGTAAAAAGAAAAATTTATTATATAAAGCTTTCATAAAGAAAAGGACAAAAGAAGCAGAGCAGCGGTATAAAACATACAAAAATAAGTTAACATATATAATAAGATGTAGTAAAAGAGACTATTACAGTAAAGAACTGGAAAAAAACAAAGACGATATTAAAAATACATGGACAATAATCAACAGTATCCTTGGAAATAAAAGCAGAAATACCAGCTACCCAACTAACATTCCAAAAAATAATAAATCGACTCCGAATGTGAATATAGCTTCACCTGCAGATGAATTTAATAATTTTTTTGTTAACATTGGACCTAAACTGGCCCGAGAAATACCCACTACGGTGCCAACAGGTGATTCAATATGCAATAACACTGCTGTAAAAGACACCATCTTCATAAAAAACACAGACGAAAGAGAGGTCATTGAAATTGTTAAATCGTTCAAAAGTAAAACATCTACTGACTGCGATGGTATTGATATGCTACTAGTCAAAACTGTTATCGAATGCATAGTGAAACCACTGACGTATATCTGTAACCTGTCTCTCCAATCAGGTATATTTCCCAATGCAATGAAAATAGCTAAAGTAATTCCGATTTACAAGACAGGCGACAGAGGGGAACTCTCCAACTACAGACCAATTTCACTATTACCGCAATTTTCCAAGATACTTGAAAAAATATTCTATGAGAGAATTGACAACTTCATACTGAAGAATGATTTATTGTGTGAGCAGCAATATGGGTTCAGACACAAAAGGACAACAGCATATGCCTTAATGGAATTTACAGAAAAAATATCAACAGCCATTGAAAATAAAGAGTATTCAGTTGGAGTATTCCTGGATCTTAAAAAAGCATTTGATACAGTAGATCACAATCTATTATTAAAGAAACTACAAAATTGTGGTATTAGAGGGGTAGCACTGTCCTGGTTAAGAAGTTACTTAAAGAATAGATATCAGTCTGTATGTGTTAACAACAAAAACTCAGAGCTACTGAAGGTCACCTGTGGAGTCCCACAGGGTTCAGTTTTGGGACCATTATTATTCAATATGTATATAAATGATATATGTAAAGTTTCAGAAAAAATGGACTTAATATTGTTTGCTGATGACACTAACCTGCTATGCAGTGGAAACAATTTGGAACAACTTCTGGATACACTCGGAAAGGAATTAGGAAAGCTGAAACTGTGGTTTGATTCAAACAAATTAACGCTCAATTTAAGCAAGACAAAATTTATAGTCTTTAACAACCATCACAACTACCCAGTACCCAAACTCAGTGTAAATGGTGTAGAGATTGAAAGGGTATCCGAAACTAAATTCCTTGGAGTAATAATTGATAACAAACTGTGTTGGAAGCCACATATTAATTATATAAAAGGTAAAGTATCCAAATCAATTGCAGTATTACACAGAGTGAAAAATTTGCTGAACCAACCCACACTATACACCTTGTATCATTCATTAATACTCCCATACATGACATATTGTAATGAAGTATGGGGAAATACATATAAAACAAACATATATCCACTCTTTATGCTTCAAAAGAGAGCTATTAGAATAATCAACAAAGCAGCTTACAGGGAACCAACAAACCCACTTTTTCTTAAACAAAAAACTCTCAAGTTGAAAGATCTGATCGACTTTAAAACCGCAATAATAATGTTCAAAGTGAAGAATCTATCACTGCCCGCAAATATCCAAAAGTTGTTCCAAACAAGGGAGAAACGATATCACTTCAGAGGAACATGTATATTTCAAAAGCCTACAGTGAGAACAACTACCAAGCAACACTGTATTTCAGTGCAAGGTGTCAGATTATGGAACGATTTTGGACCTGAATTAAAATCATGTACAAAGCTTGGACAATTTAAACAAAAACTAAAGGAAGAAATACTCCAAACATATTTACAAGACGACATGTAAACTCACATAAGGATTGACATTTCCAGCCTGTGTTGTGTTATAGCTTAGTTTTTCTTTTTTCTCTGTGACACTATGTCTTAGATTTGTTTTTGAATAGTAACCGCTTAACTTAGACTAGCTCAGTTTTCTTTTTCTCTCAGTCATATTTTGTCTTAGCCTTGTTTTAAATTGTAATCGCTCTTGTCTTGTTTTCTCTTTTTTCTCCTTTGAATTCTTGGATGGAATATGGGTGGGCAATATAAGCTGCGGCTTCAGCCATCACCCATTTCGGATAACTCACGTGGAATTGTATAGTAGAAGGAGTCTTTGTCTAATTTGACCTTGTTGTTATATTATACAGTTTCTTTTAACCTGTAATGTACTATCCGAAATAAATAAATTCATTCATTCATTCATGAGTGTCAGAGTACGATGAGTGTCAGACGCAGCTGTCACCAATTGACTCTGACTGTGGTTCGCTGGAGTCCCAAAGCTTTAGAAATGACTTTATAACCTTTTCCAGACTGATAGAGCTCAATTACTTTCTCATTTGTTCCTGAATTTCTTTGGATGGGGACAGCATAATGTCTAGCTTTTGAGGCTCTTTTGGTCTACTTCACTTTTTCAGGCAGGTCCTATTCAAGTGATTTCTTGATTGAGAACAGGTGTGGTGGTAATCAGACATGGGTGTGGCTAGAGAAATTGAGCGTAGCTTTCCAAAGATGTGATCAACCACAGTTAATTTTTTTTAACAGGATGGGCAATCACTTTTTCACACAGGGCCATGTAGGTTTTGATTTTTTTACCGATAATAATAAACACTTCATTTAAAAACTGCATTTTTTGTTTACTTGCGTTATCTTTTTGTAATATTGAAATTTGTTCAATCTGAAACATTTAAGTTTGACAAAATTAAAAGAAATCAGCAAGGCGCAAACACTTTTATCACACCACTGTATTTGTAAACGTGTCCTATTATAGTACTGCATGAGTTTATTGATGATACACTGAACAAATTCCCTATTACAGTTAACTCCATCACTGAACAGTGATATAAACTAAAATAATTACAGTTAGGCCCAAAAATATTTGGACAGTGACACAAGTTTTGTTATTTTAGCTGTTTACAAAAACATATTCAGGATACAGTTATATAATCAATATGGGCTTAAAGTGCAGATTCTCAGCTGTAATTTGAAAGTATTCACATCCAAATTGGAGCAAGGGTTTAGGAATTACAGCTCTTTAATACGTAGCCGCCTCTTTTTCAAGGGACCAAAAGTAATTGCACAATTGACTCGGCTGCAAAAAGAATAACAAGGCTGCATGGGCTCTTCCCTCGTTAACCTGTCATCAATTAAGCAGTTAAAAGGTCTGGAGTTGATTTCAGGTGTGGCGTTTGCATTTGGAAGCTGTTGCTGTGAACACACAACATGCGGTCAGAGGAGCTCTCAATGGAGGTGAAACAGACCATCCTGAGGCTGAAAAATAAGAAGAAATCCATCAGCGAGATAGCAGAAATGTTAGGAGTGGCCAAATCAACAGTTTGGTACATTCTGAGAAAAAAAGAGTACACTGGTGAGCTTGGGAACTCAAACAGGCCTGGACGTCCATGGAGGACAATAGTGGTGGATGATGGCAGAATCCTTTCCATGGTGAAGAACAACCCCTTCACAACATCCACTCAAGTGAAGAACACTCTCCAGGAAGTAGGTGTATCAGTATCTAAGTCTACCATAAAGAGAAGACTTCATGAGAGTAAATACAAAGGATTCACCACAAGGTGCAAACCATTAATCAGCCTCAAAAATAGAAAGGCCAGAATTGACTTTGCCAAAAAACACCTGAAGAAGCCAGCCCAGTTCTGGAACAGCATTCTTTGGACAGATGAGACTAAGATCAACCTGTACCAGAATGATGGGAAGAAGAAAGTTTGGAGAAGAATTGGAACAGCTCATGATCCAAAGCACTACATCTTCTGTAAAACATGGTGGAGGCAGTGTGATGGCATGGGCATGCATGGCTTCCAATGGCACTGGGTCACTTGTGTTTATTGATGATGTGACAAAAGACAGAAGCAGCCGGATGAATTCTGAAGTGTATAGGGATATACTGTACTTTCTTCTCAGATTCAGCCAAATGCAGCAAAGTTGATTGGACGGCGCTTCACAGTACAGATGGACAATGATCCAAAACATACTGCAAAAGCAACCCAGGAGTTTTTTAAAGCAAAGAAGTGGAATATTCTGCAATGGCCGAGTCGATCACCAGATCTCAACCCAATCGAGCATGCATTTCACTTGCTCAAGACAAAACTTAAGGCAGAAAGACTCACAAACAAGCAACAACTGAAGACAGCTGCAGTAAAGGCCTGGCAAAGCATCACAAAGGAGGAAACCCAGCGTTTGGTGATGTTCATGGGTTCCAGACTTCAGGCAGTCATTGCCTGCAAAGGATTCTCAGCAAAATATTGAAAAGTAACATTTTACTTAGGGTTATGTTTATTTGTCCAATTACTTTTGAGCCCCTGAAATGAGGAGCGTTTGTATAAAAATAGCTACAATTCCTACATGTTTAATCATATATTTTTGTTCAACCCCTTGAATTAAACCTTAGAGTCTGCACTTCAATTCCATTGTAGTTGTTTCATTTCAAATCCAATGTGGTGGCATGCAGAGCCCAAATCATGAAAATTGTGTCACTGTCCAAATATTTCTGGGCCTAACTATAATGGTGACTGAACAACTCCCATTCCCCAAAGTGCAAGACACATTATTATGAATATAAGTGATAAAAGATCACACAAATAAGTGATCTGACAAACAAATAAACGAGGGATCTGAAACAGTCGCTAATATTCAATGTCCCATTCATTTTCAAAAATTAGGTATTCTGTAATTAATATTCACACTGTCAACTCTTAGTTCCATTTAGTCCCTTTTATACTTATTTGACAAAGTCTAACGTGTGATCGCTGACATATAGCCTACACTTTTTTGTATTCCACCTTCAAACACAGCCTACATTTGGGCCTGTAAAGCCTAATTGGGATTCCTGTTTCTAACAGGAATACTTGCGTTCTATGGGCAATGCACTATTGTGTGTGAATGAGAGGAAGGCAGGTGTAACGGTGAAGATGCAAGGAGTAGAGGTGGTGAAGGTAGATGACTTTAAATACCCAAATGCACAAGAGAGGTGAAGATGAGATTGCAGGCAGGGTGGAGTGGGTGGAGACTAGTATCAGGGGTTATTTGTGACAAAAAGGTAGCAGCAAGAGTTAAAGGGAAGATTTACAAGATGGTAGTGAGTAGGACTGTCGCAATAACCGCAGTTATGTAATACAGCAGTATGGACACGCCTACCACGGAAGAAAACGACGAACCACAACAACCGCAGTGTTCACTTTTTGTGTGTGTGGGGCTATATCTCCTTGGTCACTTATGCGCCCCTCTTGATTATTAAATAAATTGCTAAAAGTGTATTTTTTATTACCAACAGCATGTTTGCACCCGGTATTCTAGAAGCTTCCACAGCACACGGTGCTGCCGCCGTTTGAGGCACTCTCTCCAGACTGACTCCAGCAGGAAGTTTGTGGTGAAAGCGTTTGGACTCCTTGTTAAATACAACTGTTAACAGTGAGTACTGAAAGGCCACAAAGCGTGTTATTTCCTTCTGAGCGGAGTGTGTATGATCCTGACTGTGTATGCTCAGTGTATGAGCTCCAAGAGCAGCTTGTTTGAACGAGATTTTTCAGTCAGCAGCAAAAATCACGGAGATAAGAACCACGCAGGGTCCTGTATGGAGACTGTCCTGCTTATAAGCTGAATGTCGCTGCAGTCTCCAGTCCACACACCCCTTAGTTACCGCCACTGCTTTATGAAAATGATCATTTTTTTTTAACAGAATCAGCAGTTCGTGTCTGTATATAGGCTGCGTGCCCACCAAATGAGTTTTTTGTCACCCACCTGCCCTGAGCATTTTTTTTTTCCAGCGTTTGTGCACAGCGCTCTTGGGGGGGGGGGGGGGGGGGGCTGTGTCCTGTATCTCAGCGCTTCCGCGTTTCCTATTGTCAGACTTTGTACTGATTTTTTTATATCAGTCTCTAAATAACAATGGACAGGAAACGTTTTCTAGCAGCTCTGGATGTAAAATATGATGACACGAAAAGCAGGAGTCTGAGTACAGACGAGTACCGTCGTCCTATGTCCCGCTCACGCAGCAGTTCTGATTGGCTGCTTAGTCTGGCATTGATGGGCTTGGTTGCAGTCTCTGAAAAGTTGAACTGTTTTCAGCTCTGAGTGCCGCGACAAAAAACGGCCACTGCCGAGAGTGTTTCAGGGCCGAGGGCGCTCAGCACTGTAAACGCTGGACTACATAGAGAATGATTGGAAAATAGCCCCCCAGAGTGGGCAAAACCCATTTGGTGGACACGCAGCCGAAAGAGCGGAGCTCTGCACCGTTGTAACACACGCCCATAAAGTTGAGAGCGAGCTGCAGCGAGACTCTCACAGTTTCCCTCATTTGCCACCTAAGTTATAAACCCTGTTTAAATTACGAATCCAAAGGGTCCTAAAAACCTTTGCAATAATACTGCATACCGCGGTACTGAGCTGTCCACCGTCACCGCAGGGGAAATTCCTCTACCGCGACAGCCCTAGTAGTGAGACCTGCTGTGTTGTATGGATTGGAGATGGTGGTGCTGACAAAAAGACAGGAGATGGAGCTGGAGGTGGCAGAGTTGAAGATGCTAAGATTTTCATTGGGAGTGACTAGGAGGAGCAGGAGTAGAAGTGAGTATATCAGAGGGACAGCTTACGTTGAGCGGTTTGGAGACAATGTAAGAGAGGCAAGGCTGAGATGGTTTGGACATGTGCAGAGGAGGGATAGTGGATATATTGGGCAAAGGATGTTGAAGATGGAGCTGCCAGGCAGGAGGAAAAGAGGACGACCACAGAGATTCATGGATGTAATGAAGGAACACATGGAGAGGGTTGGTGTTACAGGGGATGATGAAGGGGTAGGGTGAGATTAGGGCTTGACGATACGATCACGATATAAAAACGTCTATTGTTTTATAGAATACTGTATCGTTTATATCATTATTTAAAATGCTCATACTCCCGTTTATTCAGTAAAGCTCCTCACCACTATTTGTGAGCACCCCGTCTTTCCTCTGCAGTGTGCACAGGTGTGTCGTGGGTCTGAACTATTTTATTGACAAAAAATATTTACCACTCTTGACCACTAGGGGGTATGTCTCAGTTTGGCAACATACACACTCATAGGGTTAAATTACTGCTGAGTTTCTTAGTTTTGTCTGAAATTTTTTTTATTAAAGCTGCAAAAGTGCATGATGGTGGCAGGGCTTAATGTTTTCTGGCTCTATGCCAGATTTCCGGCATGTGCTGTTTTTTGGGTTTTTTTGGACTGCTGGGAAATTCACTTCTTATTTCTGTATGCAGAAATACTGTTTGTCCAAGCTATTTGCGATGGTGGATGAATAATGTTCAAAATAAACAAAAAAAAATTAACAAAAAAAATGGGTGGTGCGGTGGAACAGTGGTTAGCACTGTGGCAGCACAGCAACTCACCCTTGGCCATGGGATCCCAGGTTCGATCCCAGTCCCTGACCAACAGTGATCTGTGTGGAGTTTGCATGTTCTCCCCGTGTCTGCGTGGGTTTACTCCGGGATTTCTCCGGTTTCCTCCCACAGGCCAAAAACATGCAGGTTAGGTTAATTGGAGACTCTAAAGTGGCCCTAGGTGTGAATGTGTGTGTGAATGGTGAAGGGATAGCGCCATACCATGGCTGCTTCATCCATCCAGGTGGATGCCCTGAATTTCCCCTCTGGGGATCAATAAAGTGCACACACACACACACACACACACAGAGTCAGCTCTGCATAGTTTGGAGTTCTTTTAAGATATTTAGAGTGGTGATGATAGTATGTGGGATGGCGGAACGTATTAAGCCTGTGCACACCACTGATTTATATAGAAAACCTAGATAGCTCAGGCCCCATTAGCGAGTACAGAGCCAAGTGAAGCCACCATATTAGGGAGGGAATCGAGTTGTCATTATGTTTAGCGGCCGTCCATTTCTATAGTTCACCAGTTGTGCAAGATTTTAAGTTGTGTCTCCATACCAAGAAGTTCAAAATCTGTTAATTTGGGGGAAAGTTACTGAGGTAAAACTGGCACCGTTTACTACTAAACCCTTTCATTCTCCATTGACTCGCTGAGTACACTAATATGGCGGCCCAGTGGCTTCACTTCTGGCGGCCAAGGAGCCCCTCCTTTGTGGCCCCCTAGCTGTGATTCCTTCACTGTGTTTTGGTTTGGTCAGCACCTGTAAACGTGGACTCTGGATCTCCATGCCAATGATGTCTGACAGCCTGTCAGCATGCGAGTGACTGCAGCTGGAGCAGCACTTTGTTTACTTTCACTTTCAGAGCGGTTCACTTATTGATACTAAGCCAGCTTTAGGAGCCTAGATTGAACAAAAATTGCATGTTCCAAGTTCGCTGCTAAAAGAAAAGTGGAGTTATAATTGGCAATTCAAAGACGAATGGACTGAGCAATTTGCATTTGTTCGCCCTCCTACCAGCACAAGACCAATGTTTGTTTGTTTGTTTGTTTTGTGTACTTTATTGATCCCCAGAGGGGAAATTCAGGGCATCCACCTGGATGGATGAAGCAGCCATGGTATGGCGCTATCCCTTCACCATTCACACACACATTCACACCTAGGGCCACTTAGAGTCTCCAGTTAACCTAACCTGCATGTTTTTGGCCTGTGGGAGGAAACCAGAGAAATCCTGGAGTAAACCCACGCAGACACGGGAAGAACATGCAAACTCCACACAGATCACTGTTGGTCAAGGAGTGGGATCAAACCCAGGATCCCATGGCCAAGGGTGAGTTGCTGTGCTGCCACAGTGCTAACCACTGCACCACCGGACTGCCCAGTGTGCTTAATGTGCCAGGAAACCACAGCTGTGATAAAGATTTCCAATTTGAAACAGCATTAGAAAGCTTGGGCCCAGAGCTGCGGCCGCAAGGTGGTCGGTGCATCTCGTGGTGGCAACCCCCGAACCAAGTGGTGGACACCAGTGGTGAGGGGGGCCATTAAGCTGAAGAAGGAGTCCTATCAAGCTTGGTTGGCTTGTGGGACTCCCGAAGCAGCTGAGGTGTACCGGCAGGCCAAGCGGAGTGCAGCTCGGGTGGTTGCTGAAGCAAAAACCCGGGTATGGGAGGAGTTCGGTGAGGCCATGGAACAAGACTTTCGGTCGGCTTCAAAGAGATTCTGGCAAACTGTTCGGCGGCTCAGGAGGGGAAAGCAGCTCCCCGTCCACACTGTGTATGGTGCGGATGGGACACTGTTGACTTCAACTGGGGATATCGTCGGGCGGTGGAAGGAATACTTCGAGGATCTCCTCAATCCCACTGATACGCCTTCCACAGAGGAAGCAGGGTTTGGGGACGAGGGGGATGACTCGCCTATCACAGGGGCTGAGGTCGCCAAGGTGGTTAAAAATCTCCTTGGTGGCCGGGCCCCGGGGGTGGACGAGATTCGCCCCGAGTACCTCAAGGCCCTGGATGTTGTTGGGTTGTCATGGTTGACACGCCTCTGCAACATTGCGTGGAGGTCGGGGGCAGTGCCTTTGGCATGGCAAACCGGGGTGGTGGTTCCTCTCTTCAAAAAAGGGGACCGGAGGGTGTGCTCCAACTTTAGAGGGATCACACTCCTCAGCCTCCCTGGGAAGGTCTATGCCAAGGTATTGGAGAGGAGAGTCCGGCCGTTGGTCGAACCTCGGATTCAGGAGGAGCAATGTGGTTTTCGTCCTGGCCGTGGCACATCGGACCAGCTCTTTACCCTCTCGAGAATTCTTGAGGGTTCGTGGGAGTTTGCCCAACCAGTTTACATGTGTTTTGTGGACTTGGAGAAGGCATTTGACCGCGTCCCTCGTGGATTTTTGTGGGGGGTGCTTCGGGAGTATGGGGTATTGGGCTTGTTGTTACGAGCTATTCGGTCTCTGTACGACCGTTGTGAGAGTTTAGTTCGCATTGCCAACACTCGGTCGGAGTCATTCCCAGTGAGAGTTGGACTCCGCCAGGGCTGCCCTTTGTCACCGGTCCTGTTCATAATTTTTATGGACAGGATTTCTAGGCGCAGCCAGGGAATGGAGGGTGTCATGCTTGGTGACCACAGGATCTCATCTCTGTTGTTTGCAGATGATGTTGTCCTGTTGGCTTCATCCAGCAATGACCTACAGCTCTTGCTGGGACGGTTTGCCGCTGAGTGTGAAGCGGCTGGGATGAGAATCAGCACCTCCAAGTCCGAGTCCATGGTCCTCAGCCGGAAAAAGGTGGATTGTCCTCTCCGGGTTGGGGACAGGCTCCTGCCCCAAGTGGAGGAGTTTAAGTATCTTGGGGTCTTGTTCACGAGTGAGGGGAAAATGGAGCGAGAGATCGACAGACGGATTGGAGCAGCATCTGCAGTGATGCGGACGTTGTACCGGTCTGTTGTGGTGAAGAGGGAGCTTAGTTCTAAGGCAAAGCTGTCGATTTACCAGTCAATCTACGTTCCTACTCTCACCTATGGTCACGAGCTTTGGGTAATGACCGAAAGAACGAGATCGCGGATACAAGCGGCTGAAATGAGCTTTCTCCGTAGGATTGCTGGACTCACCCTCAGAGATGGGGTGAGGAGCTCAGTCATCCGGGAGAGGCTCAGAGTAGAACCGCTGCTCCTCCACATTGAAAGGAGTCAGTTGAGGTGGTATGGGCATCTGATTAGGATGCCTCCTGGACGCCTCCCACTTGAGGTGTTTCAGGCACGTCCCACTGGGAGGAGACCCCGGGGCAGACCCAGGACTCGGTGGAGAGACTATGTCTCCCAGCTAGTCTGGGAACGCCTTGGTATCCCCTCTGAAGAGCTGGAGCAGGTGGCTGGGGAGAGGGAAGTCTGGGCTTCTCTGCTTGAACTGCTGCCTCCGCGACCCGGACCTCCGGAAAAGCGGTAGAAGATGGATGGATGGATGGATGGAAACAGCATTATGAGAGCAAGCATTGAACTGACATGTCGGAATTGCCCCTGTAATGACGAGGCCAGGTGCGCAGTTGAACTGAGCTTTATTATTATAGCGCGCACACACACACACACACAACACAGCCACCAGGCAGGGTCATCAGCAAAGAGGCCAGATGGAGGTGCGTGCTGATATTTATGGGGCAGTGAAGTGGCGGAAGAGGAAGTGGCTGCCACTACACCGCACTTCACAAATAAAGGCATTACTTACAATATTACACCCCCCCCCCCCACAACATAGAAAAGTCCAAAAACACACACACAATTAAGACCCTCCCCAACTTAGGACCCGAATCACACACTAAGAAAAGTAAACTGAAATTACCAAATGGCCTAATGCAGTCACACAACCAAAACCAAAACTAGGGAGGACTGGTGGACTACCGTCCTACCCCACACAGCAAGATGGTTTATTCTGCCACCTGTAACCTAAACAAAAGTCCATTCATCAGTCCCTCCAGGATTTAGCAATGTTGCAATCGCACCAATTCACGCGAAATCAGCCAAACAGCGCAACTATTGCATGACCTTGCAACTTTGTCCAATCACCACAACTTTCCCGCAATTTTGGCCAATCCTCGTCAACTTCCGCCAATTTCACCAATCAAATTTGTCTAACTGGCGCTGAAACGCTCAGTCTAACCAATGAAAAGCATCATTGCACCGCGTTCACTTTCATGTTTACAGTGAGTGGTGAGTGTATAGTTTACAGTGAGTAACGGAACACATCAGCAAACGGAGTGCGTGATTTTAAAAAAAACACTCACCCATGAGGTTTTCAACACCGTCTCCCCCAGTCTGCCCGTGGATGCCTCACCACGTCTCCGTCGTGACCACGTGTGCGAAGTGCTGGGTTTGTGTTGAAAAACATGCGCCTGCCCCAAAAGCATCCCATTGCGGGAGCGTGCATGAGGAGAGTACACTACACTACAGCCAGTTTTTGAACATTTATACATCTTTAGAGGTAAAATCATCACTACATCTGGTCAGTGAGCTTTAAAAGTCAATCTCCGGTGTAGAATCTGGATGGAAAAACACACCCATCCATCCACCCCCCACCCCCGCTGTAAATGAAAGATGTGTGTATGTGTGTCAAGACCGACATGCAGCAGACAGACATGTAGGCATGGAAAGAGACCGTATTCTCTGTTTTGTTTTGTTTTTTCTTTTCTTCAGAAAAACACACTCCCAATAGCCAATACAGTACAACAGAATAAATTATTTTTTCTCTCCGCTCGGTACCGAGGGGTTGGGAACCATAGGGAGTTTTCAAATGAAGGTGCTGCCAATAATTTCCAAATCTATACTCTTTAACATGCGTTCAATATAATTTAGCTGTTGTAATGGATATTGTGTTAATGTTTGTATTTGCTGTTGCACAAGTTTTTCTGTATAGCAGAAGTTTCTGCTTAATTTACAAATAACTATAACAGGAAATTTTTGACAATCCTGTGTTTTTCTTGTATTGTTATGTAGAATATCACTGCAGTAAACTGGAAAAAAGCATCTGCTTTAAAATTTGGAATTCTTCCCCAGTGTTTTCTCTGGTTTAAAGACCTTGGCGCGGTGGCAACATATTTTTCCGGGGTGTGTGTGTGTGTGTGTGTGTAGAAAATACATATGTATGAATATGTTAATTTTATACTATTTATTTCTTTTTTTTAATTTTGCACACTAACTTTGCATATAATAATAATAATGTATCAGATTTATATAGCACTTTATCATAGACACTCAAAGATGCTTTTTCCAGATACATTATTCATTCACTCCAGACAGACAATGGTAGTGGCAAGCTACTACTGTAGCCACAGCTGCCCTGGGGCAGGCTGACGGAAACGTGGCTGCCAATCCAGGCCAATGGCCTCTCCGGCCACCACCAAACATTTATACACATTCATACCCAGTGTTATGGACACTGGAAGCAAAGTGGGTAAAGTGTCTTGCCCAGGGACACAACGGCAGGATATCTGGGGAGAGCGGGATTCGAACCGCAAACCATCCGGTGATTGGACGACCCACTCTACCTCCTGAGCCACTGATGTGCATATGGAACTTACAATTTGAAGTATTGTACAACCAAGGCTTGAATGCTGGAATATTGGGATAGTTGGGGTCCCACCCAGATGTCCTGTTTTTGGACTTTTTACTGGTGTCATCCTTCATTTCCTCCTCTGCTCTCACCTCTCCTGGACCCTCTGCGTGAACACTTTCCTCTCCTTGGCTCCTCTCTTCTGTCTCGTCTTGCCCTCTCTGAGCTCTGTCTAATCCAGCTTCTCTCTCTGTCTATGGTGGTATACAAACAAGTTAGAAAATATCAAGTGCCATGTAAATTAAAGGAGACAACCAAAAATTTCTAGTTAAGGGTACAAAGAGCACCCACTTAAAACTTAAGTCATGACTTCAGTCTTGATGGGTTGAGGTTTTTCTCCAATGTAAATTTTTCTAAATTTGAAACGATTTTCATCAAATTTGTAATTTCCTCTTGTAAAATTGACTTTTCTTGTACATTTGAAACAATTATAAATTTGTGGATTATTTTATCTTATTTTTGTCTGTTTTTTAAAGTAAAATTACTGTTTTTTAAATAAATTTGAAACACACTGGTATTTTTTTTAACTTTTTCCTTTTAGCAATTTATATTTTTGACCATAATTTTGCAGTCAGAACAGAACAATAATTTAACTCTCATTACAAAAAAAATTAATAAAAAAATTGCATTTAATGATTTAAATTAACTGATCAAGGATGCCGTTATTTCTGTTATAATATTTCTATATATTTATAGTTTTTTTTTAGAAATCTCCTCACTGCGAAGAAAAACCTCCCTTATTTTGAAATCCAAATGCTGGCACGTTCAGATTGTCTGAAGGCTGCTGACGGATTAAAGTCATTGACTTGGTGAATTTTGGTCATCTTAACTTGTCAGGTACATAATTGAGAACATAACTTCATTTTGTAGTGGCTGGTGAAATATATCCTCAGTAATTCAGTAGTCCCCCTTGCCTTTCCCTTCATATGAAGCCGGCTGCATTTGAATTCTAACCACATCTCTTAGCTAAGTGACTCTTCCGTTATTGCTCCTGTTTCCAACGGGTTAAAACCATGATAAATGCCTCCAGTGCTTACATACCTCTTCTGATTTTTTTGTCCGCTTTTAAAGTACTTTAATTTGTTTCTGTCAGACAGTCGAGCCTTATTATGCATCATTTCCCCTCTAGTCCGCCTTGGTCCGCGTATGCTTTGGATGAGCCCGGCAGGCACGCGGGTCTGTACATGCTCACTTTTTTCATCTACCTAGGCCAAGCGGTTGACACATGCACACAACCATCATATATAGTTTCACTCCTGCCCGATAGGTAGCGCCAAGGCGCTGATGCGCCAGGATTTTCACCAACGAAGAAACGGTGGACTTCTTCACAAAGTTTCTCTTCAAATAGAGTCCATTTCTGCTGTTTGGCTTCCCGGTTTTCACTCCTTTTCCACGAAGATGCTGCTGCTGCTAGCGAGACGCTGTCGCTAGCGAGACACTGTCTGCTGGCTGACTGGAAAGCTTGCGTGGGCGGGGCGCTTCTAAACTCCACGCGGATGACGGCCATGCGCGTTGTTCGTGTGGGCGCTTGCGGAAAGTCATTGCTTCATATATTTTTCTTCAATTCATATTTCCTTCTTGGCATGGTGGTAAATTTTTTGGCGATGTGGGCCGCCACCCAGAAATGTTACCAGATTAAACCTTGGAAGACTTTTTCAAGAATTTTGGAAAACTGTGGCAGCAGAGAGACAGGTCTGTAATTTGTAAATTGGTGTCTGTTCCCAGATTTGTTCAGAGTCGGGCTGCAGCTATCGATTAATTGATTAAGTTTTTTTGTGTTTTTTCTTTTGATTGAAGACCTTTGACCAAAATCTTGCTTTTTATGTATTAAGCAAACTAGCACTGACCAATCTCTGCTGAACCATCTTCCCTAAAGAGTGGTATCAGACCCTTCCCTCCTGCCCCCCCCCCCACACACACACACCATGTTATAACTTTCATTGTTTCCCACATAAAAGTTTTGGGGCAACCATCTTGCCTTACTCCGTTCTTTATCACCGTGTTTAGTATTTTCCATGTTTCTTTAATATCAATGGCCTTGCTGAGTTCGTCGATGGTTGGCTCGGCATCAAGTTCATCCATGGATGGCAGGCAATCGATGGCATCAAGGGCTGACGGTGTCACGGTGTTCTGTCTGGAGTAGAGGTCAGAGTAGTGCTCCACCCATCTCTCCATCTGCTTGTTCTTTTCTGTGATCATCTCCCCAGTGGAGGATTTGAGGGGGGCCGTCTTGCTCTGAGCCGGACCAAGTGCTTTCTTGATGCCGTCGTACATATCATGGATGTTCCCTGTTATGGCAGCGGTTTGAATGTCTTGGCTGAGCTGAGTCCAGTACTCGTTGGCGCAGCACCGAGCAGTCTGCTGAACTTTGCTTCTCGCAGCCCTGAGGATCTGGAGATTCTTCTCGTTTGGGTACTTCTTGTACTCAGCAAGTGCTGAGCGCTTGGCTTCAATGACGGGGGTCATCACGGACGACTTGGCATCAAACCAGTCCTGTGACTTCGAGGTCTTCCTCCCAAAGATAGCTAAGGCTGTGCGGTGGATGATGTTTCGCGGCTCTTCCCACTTCTGCTTTGCGGACTCTCCTTCTTGTGGTTCACCAAGTTCCTTCACAAAGGTGGAGGCAAACTGCTTGACAAGTTCTGGTTGGGCCATCTTGCTGGTGTCAATCCGTGCCTTTCCAGGCTGTCTGGCTGGTGGAATTTCTTCAGCTGCAGCTTGACCTTGCAACACACCAATGAATGGTCTGTGTCGCAATCTGCACTCTGGAATGAGCGGGTGATTAGCACGTTCTTCAATGAGGTGCGCCTGGTCAGGATCAAGTCCAGCTGGTGCCAGTGCTTTGAGCGCGGATGTCACCAGGAAACCTTGTGTTGGGGTTTGGTCTTGAAGAACGAGTTTGTGATGCACAGATCATGATGTCTGCAGAACTCGAGCAGTCGCTGTCCATTGTCGTTCATTCTGCCCACGCCGAATTGTCCAAGACAGGAGGGCCAGGAGTTGTGTTCAGCACCCACTCTGGCATTGAAGTCTCCAAGGAGAATGAGTTGTTCAGAGTTGGGGATGATCCTGACAGTTGTTGCGAGATTCTCATAGAACTCGTCTTTTGCCTCTGGTGTGGCTGTCAGTGTTGGGGCATACACACTGACGAGGGTGACAGGGCCTTGAGTGGTGTTAAGGCGGAGAGTGAGGAGTCGTGCAGAGCCATTGCTGCCCAGTTCCACCATCTTCAGCAAGGTGTTCTTCACTGCGAAGCCCACTCTGTGTTCCTTGTGTTCGTCGCTGCCCTTTCCCTGCCAGCAGAACGTGTAGTCCTTCTCTCTCAGTGTGCCTGCGTCAGCCAACCGTGTTTCCTGGAGAGTGTCGATATCTTCCTGGTGTCGTCTTCCTGGTGTCGCTGATGTCCTTGAAGTTGGCAGCGAGTCCTGTCATCATAGTGCGGACGTTCCAAGTTCCCAGTTTTAGAGTTGGTCTCTTTTGTTTTGTTGTCTTGCCTGGTGCGAAGGTTCTCAGCCTGCCGTTCGGACTTCACCTCATCCCCATGCACCTAATGAGGAAAGCAGGCTGTGGAAGGACAACACCTTATTGGCTGGGGGCTGCCCAGCTTGAGACGGGCAGTAGCTGTCCAGTGAGATCAAGTGATCCCTCCCACCGTCGAGAACAACCCCTGGCGCCACGCTCTACGCCAGTTGAGCGGTGGCTTATAACCGGTAACTGTCATTCCCCGTGTTTTGTCTACGCTGTAGGTGAAGCTGGAGTGTCCTCTCCAGTGATCCGGTGTTCTACCTTCCAGCGTTGGGCGTTGGTAAGATTCAAGCCTGGGCAGGAAGATATGGAAGACAAGATGTTGCCCATGCAGCATGTCCCCCTTCTCCACGTCACTGATGAATCCAAAGGAACAGCAGAGCTGCTACAGTTTGGCACCAGCGCCGTTGCAGGAGCTGCCAGAACGATGTTGAGCACAACAGAGAACTGCCTTAGGGACTCCGACTCCGGATTTTTCCTCAGGGTTGACTCCCGAAGCCTTTCCCGTGACCGGGTATGCTGCAAGGCAGCGGAGGTTTGAAATCAGGGTTTACCTTCCCCTAGATGGGCTACCTTCCCAGGTTAACGGGCCACCATCTACCCGAAGCATCTGGTTTTAAGGCGCCAGAAATCCGCCCTCGCCCCTTCTCCTATTAGTAAAAGCAGTTCCGCCGGGCTTAGAAACTAAACCACACGGGCAGGCTAGGAGTTGGACTTAGTTGTCAGAGGCTTTTTGAGACGCACGCCATAAGGAGCATTTTATAAGCACCGGGAGCTTAGCCCCAGTGCCGCTCCTGGCTATGACAACCAATGACTTTTATTCATAACAGTGTATCTTGCACTTTGAGGAATGGGAGTTGTTCAGTCACCACTATAATTATTTTAGCTCAAGTAGGTTCATTTTGTCTTCTTTTAATTATTTATCTTTTGTTCTTATTAAAGACAAGAATAGAAACGAGATGTATTTACCTTCTTAACATGTTTCAACTGTACACTGCAGCCTTCGTCAGAAGAGTCAGCTGACTGCTGCCAGGTGACATTTATCAGGTTTCAACTGTACACTGCAGCCTTCGTCAGAAGAGTCAGCTGATTGCTACCAGGTGACATTTATCAGATCACATTTATCATATCTTGGTGGATCTGACAGATCTGCTGAGCTGGCCCCGCCTACGAAAATCAGCTGATAAAATGTCACCTGGCAGCAATCAGCTGACTCTTCTGATGAAGGCTACAGTGTACAGTTGAAACATGTTAAGAAGGTAAATACATCTCCTCTCTATTCTTGTCTTTAACCCCTTGCACTCTGGTCAATTTCCCTAAAAACGCCTAAAAATAACGTACCCAAAGTAAATCAAAAGCTGTTCTTCAACCCTTTGCAGCATCTTCATGGGGTTGGTCTCATTTAAAAGAAAACACTTTGAATTTTTTTGCAAAACAGTCATAATCTCTGTAAGTGCTCCGGCCACTGAGTAACAGTCATCTAAACATACTGAACTTGAAGAAAATAAATTTCACCTGGGTGCTTTTTTGGATACAAATGCTTGCAAATAACACACAGCTGTCAGATACTGGCTGGAAAATGCAACAGAAATGTAGAACCAAGTGTTATCCAGCTGAGGTCAAAATTTTGTAACAATACCACAAAAAATGAATATATTACACAGCTTTTTTCTTAGGTTGTTCCCAGGCGTTTTTGAACTGTGCCAAATTGTGCCAAATGGCAGTTTGGAAAACGTCTGTAACTTTTGAATGATTCAATATAGAAGATTGATGTTGGGCTCTAATGAAAGGTGACACTCAGGGCTGCGTGTGTGTGTGTGTGGGGGGGGGGTTGTCCCCCCCCCCCGCTACAGAGGACAGACATCGCCCGGTGCGCCGCGGTCTACTACGCACAGTTGTAATTTACCGATCGGTCAAAAGTCATTTTTGATTACAATTTTCAGGGATAAAGAATAATTTAGCTTATAACACTTACCTGTTCACAACAGCAGTGTCGCTGGCGAACTTCTCTTCCTCATTGTCAGACGAACATGACGCTGGTCCGCTTGTTACGGACTCATGGTTCTAGTCACGCGACCTGGTCAAACCATAATTCCATTATTGCAGTTTTGCGCTTCCATGATTGCGGTTTTGGCGAACGATTTTTCAAAACAAATAAGAATAGTAGTAAGAAAAAAAGACTGGCGAACGCGTGTGTGTCACCCAGCAGCTAAAGCAAAACAGATTTTGTAAGGGAGGCACGCTTTCGAACTTCTGTGCCTCAATTGGCTCACTGTATTCGCAGCCGTTGGTAGGCGGGTCCTTCTTGCTAGGTTTTCAGTCATTGGTTCTTCAAGGTTTCAGAAACCGAATTCAAGGCTCTTATTAGTCGAATGAGAGGTCAATCACATCTAAACTAATCAAAGCACTCCTTTGGCTTTCTGTTCGTGGCTGTGTCTGTAGTAGAAGAACGGAAATGCAGCTTTTTTTTTCCAGTGCCTGCTAGGATGCCCACTGTTCTAGGACGCAGAGACGTGTCCGCCCGCAGTACACCGAAGTGCAACAGGTTAATAAGAACAAAAGATATATAATTATTTTAGTTTATATCACTGTTCAGTGATGGAGTTCAGTGTAATATTGAATTTCGTCTGTGTATCGTCAACAAACTCATGCAGTACTGTAACAGGACACACTTACAAATATTTGAGACCTGTTGTAGTGCATCATTTTATATTTTAGCAACATTTAGTTATTAAAAGGTTTTTAAAAGTGTAATCAGTCACATTAACTGCTAAACACACAACTTTATTACCAACTTTACACAACTTTATTACTTTATACAGTCTGACTACCTGCGGCAGTCAGACTGTATAACCTAAGCAGGGCTGCTCGCAGAGATAGCAAAAAAACGTGACGACCTAATAGTATTGAATGCAAAAGACGCAATAGACTTACACAATGGTCCCCTCCAGTATATACAACTAGGACAGTATCGGTCGCTACGGAGGGTGACAATATGTATGGGTACATATTCATACTATGTAGGATAACTAAGTAGACGGTTATGCTGTTTACTCCATCTTGCTACAATGCTCCGCACTTTGTATATATATTTATATATTGATGTGTATGTATGTATATCCACTGCTCTTACTTATATCTTCCGTATCTTCTTAATTATTGCTCTGAGTGTTGCTATCCCTGTGCTGTTGCAATCCTGGAATTTCCCCATTGTGGGACTAATAAAGGCTTATCTTATCTTATCTTTATTATACACAGCAGATGGACCCGTTTGACTGCAACCATTGCATCAGCGCTGCCCATTTGTCAGTAAATATTTAAGTAAAAATAATTTATTTTGTTTCTTGGGTGTTTTTGTTTCCTGTTTGGTTGTTAAGCCATTCCAGCCATTCCACTCCACAATCATGGTGGTATTATTACAATTTTAATTTTTAGATACTTGTGTGGGAGTGCCATCTGGGACTTGCGGTCCTGCCAAGGACAGTGGTACCACACGGTTGAAGCAGCAGCAAGGACTCCCATCTGCCATTGACCGGGCCTGCTGGGCGTGCCTCCCTGCAACGGACCAAGGTCTGTCAGTCGGGCCATTTCTTCTCCAGGCGTGTCCTGTGTTGGATACACCAGTGTTTTTGTCAGACCCCAAGTCCCCACTTGTCACTGGCAGACTGCTCACGCGTCTCGTATTCTCCACATATGCTGAATTATCCGTTAGACCTATGCAATCATGGCAACTTTATGGTATAATTTTTTCAGCATTACATCTTCAGTATTATCTTTTTCTAGTCAAATTTGTCGCTTTTCACTTCTTTGTTTTGTTTACAGAGCACTGTGGTTACTGGTCGTGATGCCACATATTATCCAATCAGTACGGAGTCAATCCAAAACCCCGTCCACATGTCCAGAAGCCAGAGCATGAGGAAACGGAGCGGTGGCTAAACTTTTATAGATAAAAATTACATATTTTGACTGAACAGCATACTCGGGGATGCACACTCTTGTAACCTCAGCAAAGCACTTGTAATTTCCTCAATGTGGGACTAATAAAGGCTCATCTTATCTTACAAAACCTGAGGGCAGTCTGACAGATATGTGAGGAACAGACACACACAGATTCCTTGCATTTATAGATAATAAAAGCCCCTTTTCCACTAGTACCTACTCAGCCCTACTCGCAGGGTTTTCCGTTAGTCCCTAGTACCTGTTGCCAGGTACTTCTTTGGGACCTACACTACCGTTAAAAAGTTTGGGGTCACCCAGACAATTATTTTGTGTTTTCCATGAAAAGTCACACTTATTTACCACCATGAGTTGTAAAATGAATAGAAAATATAGTCAAGACATTGACAAGGCTAGAAATAATGATTTGTATTTGAAATAATAATTTTTTCCAGATACTCAACCTGCTCAAAGGAAGGTCAGTTTTATAGCTTCTCTAACCAGCTAAACTGTTTTCAGCTGTGCTAACATGATTGCACAAGGGTTTTCTAATCATCCATTAGCCTTCTGACGCAATGAGCAAACACATTGTACCATTAGAACACTGGAGTGATAGTTGCTGGAAATGGGCCTCTATACACCTATGTAGATATTGCACCAAAAACCAGACATTTGCAGCTAGAATAGTCATTTACCACATTAGCAATGTATATTAGATATTAGAGTGTATTTCTGATTAGTTTAAAGTTATCTTCATTGAAAGAACAGTGCTTTTCTTTCAAAAATAAGGAAATTTCTAAGTGACCCCAAACTTTTGAATGGTAGTGTACTTCAGAGAGGTTCCAACCGTGCTGAGTCGAGCTGCAAATGTGACATCAACAAATTGTAGGCCGCTGATTGGCCAGGGCGTAACATCAGTGGATGAGAGCAACGCCTTCACAATATTCAAAATCGTCATTTGTAACTTCAGCCATGAGTTTTTATTATTTCTTTGATAATCAACAAAATAAATGGCTACACACAAATCAACACCGTCACAAAACACTCACCATCTTCCTAGTGATCAGCCATCAGCTTGGAGACCTCTTGGCATTTCACTTCGGAACGCTCTACCGGCGCTGGGGCTGAAAAGTTCATAGGCTGAAAATTTCATCTCGTGGTCAAATTTGACCAAATCTGGTTATTTTTCAACAGTCTCCCCGTCGGTGTGCACAGTTCTTCCATCGGTATTGCAGCGCTTGGATCCCTGCGCTTGAAAAATAAACTATATTTGATCAAATTTGACAACTTTGAACTTTTCAGCCCCATCGGCCTTGCTGCGTTGGAGCGACCCGAAATGAAAAAGTGTGCCAGGAGGTCTCTGAGCTGATGGCTGCTCAGGTGGAAGTTGGTGAGGGTTTTGTGATTTTAAGCATCTTTTACATTATTTATCAGTGAAAACATCATCATGTAAACAACATAACGGGATAACGGGCCACCTTCCTGTAATGAACCCGCCCACTTGAGGTGGTACTCAAATGTAATGGAAAACCAACCACACCGTGTAGAGTCGAGGTAAGTCATGCTGAGTAGGTGCTAGTGGAAAAGGGGCTGTAGTTTAATATTTATTTGAAAGGGACATTGCATACTGTGGGCAGTGGTGGCCTAATGGTTAGGAATGTGGACTGGTGAGTGGAGGGTCGCGGGCTCGATCCCTGGACAGACAAGATTAGATCTGGGTGGGACAGATAACATAGCAGTGTTTTCCCCACCCTCCTTAACCCCACTGTGGTGCCCTTGAGCAAGGCCCTCAACCCAGCTGCTCCAGTGGAGCTGCCCAATGGCCACAGGTCAGTCTGTGGTTGTACTGGACACCTTCCAGGTGTGAATGTGTAACTGTGTGAATGTGAACACGGCGACCTTGGAGGAAAAAAAGGGGGTTGCCTCTCAGTGGAACTGCCCTGTATAAATAAAGCTTAAATAAATAACTAAATTATATACTAGGAGTTTCCTCTGGTAACATTTCCCGGTGGCAGCCCGCCATACCTGAAAAATTTCCGCTGTTCTATCAGGATATATAAATTTTTAGAAAAACTTATAAAGGAATGATGATCAGCAAGCGCTTACACGAACAAGGCGCGTGACCGTCATCCGTGCTGAGTTCAGAAGCGCCCCACCCGCGTGTTCTAGTCGCCAGGCAGAGTGTCTCACAACTAGCGTGACTGTCCGAGAGAAACACAAGCTTATTAAAGTACTTTAAATGCGGGAAAAAAATTAGATGAGGTAAGGAAGCACTGGAGGCATTTATCATAGTTTTAACCCGCTGGCCACTTGAGCAATATTGAAAGAGCCGCATAGCTAACAGGTGTGGTTAAAAGCTCGAGTTGATTCATTTTGTCTTCTTTTTAATTATTAGTTTTTTGTTTTTCTTTTTTCAGACAAGAATGAAAAGGAGCTGTTTTTAACCTTTACTTGAGTTAATATTAACTAATTTATGTTTATTATTATGTACCTGGCAAATTAAGGTGACCAGAATTCACAAAGTCATTGGCTTTAATCCGTCAGCAGCCTTCAGACAAACTAAACATGCCAACATTTGGATTTCAAAATAAGGGAGGTTTTTCCTGCTGTCTGGGTGGTGAGATTTCTAAAAAAAAAAAAAAAAAAAAAAAAATATAAAAAATACAGTATAGTAACATTACAACAGAAATAACTGCCTCTTTGGTCATTTCAGTTAATTTATTTCATTAAATACAAATTTATTAATATTTTTTCTTTGAAATCAGAGATAAATTATTGCTCTCTTCTGGCTCTGTAAAATTATGGTCAAAAATGTAAATTGTTATAAGGAAAAAGTAAAAAAAAAAAAAACAGTCTGTTTCAAATTTATTTAAAAAAAAACAACTAATTTTATTTTAAAATCAGACAAAAATTAGCCATAAAATAATTCACAAATTTATAATAAAGTCTCAAATGTACAAGAAAAGTCAATTTTACAAGAGGAAATTACAGATGTGAGGAAAATGGTTTCAAATTTAGATAAATTTACAGAGAAAAGTAGAAAACTATCAGAAAATTGTTATAAATTTTTGAGGAAAACCCCAAACCTTCAAGACTGAAGTCATTACTCAAGTTTTTCAGTGGGTGCTCTGTGTACCCTTAACTAGAAATTTTTGGTTGTCTCCTTTTAATTATTAATTTCAAAAATCGGTAAAATAAGTATTTGGTTACCTACAAACAAGCAAGATTTCTGGCTCTCACAGACCAGTAACTTCTTCTTTAAGAGGCTCCTCTGTCCTCCACTCGTTACCTGTATTAATGGCACCTGTTTGAACTCATTATCAGTATAAAAGACACCTGTCCACAACCTCAAACAGTCAGACTCCAAACTCCACTATGGCCAAGACCAAAGAGCTGTCAAAGGACACCAGAAACAAAATTGTAGACCTGCACCAGGCTGGGAAGACTGAATCTGCAATAGGTAAGCAGCTCGGTGTGAAGAAATCAACTGTGGGAGCAATTATTAGAAAATGGAAGACATACAAGACCACTGAAAATCTCCCTCGATCTGGGGCTCCACGCAAGATCTCACCCCGTGGGGTCAAAATAATCACGAGAACAGTGAGCAAAAATCCCAGAACCACACGGGGGGACCTAGTGAATGACCTGCAGAAAGCTGGGACCAAAGTAACAAAGACTACCATCAGTAACACACTATGCCGCCAGGGACTGAAATCCTGCAGTGCCAGACGTGTCCCCCTGCTTAAGCCAGTACATGTCCAGGCCCGTCTGGAGTTTGCTAGAGAGCATTTGGATGATCCAGAAGAGGATTGGGAGAATGTCATATGGTCAGATGAAACCAAAATAGAACTTTTTGGTAAAAACTCAACTTGTCGTTGTCATAACCCGAGTGTTGGTTCTGGCCACACTCGGGTCTCATATCTTTTGTTTCCCTGGCTTTGGCAGCTGAGGATTCCTTCCAGCTCCTCGGGCTCTTATTGTGTAGGCGCCCGGGGAAGCTCCCTGCTGTCAAAGTCAGCTGCTGCTCCGCTGTCATTAGTTGTTGTTGGGGTCATTAGCCGCCAGAGATATAAGCGGGTGCTAAATGTCCTCCAACGCGGCAGTCTCTGTTATGATCACCTGTTATGTTCTCCTGTTCTGTTCAGCTACGTTCTGTTCAGCTACGTTCTGATTGTGCTCCTGTTATGCTCAGGTATGTTCCCTTGAGACTTCACTCTCACTGTTGTCCGTCTGGCGCATCGGGTGCTCCCCGGCTCAGACGTCACCCAGCCACTGTATGTGTTCTGTGTGTGTTCTGCCTACTCTACAATAAATTACCACTGCAAACTCACTGGTGACTGAGGCGTCTTGTGACGGTCCGTGAGGGCCGTCGTGACAGTCGTGTTTGGAGGAGAAAGAACACCATACCTACTGTGAAGCATGGGGGTGAAAACATTACACTTTGGGTCTGTTTTTCTGCAAAGGGACCAGGACGACTGATCCGTGTAAAGGAAAGAATGAATGGGGCCATGTATCGTGAGATTTTGAGTGAAAACCTCCTTCCATCAGCAAGGGCATTGAAGATGAAACGTGGCTGGGTCTTTCAGCATGACAATGATCCCAAACACACTGCCCGGGCAACGAAGGAGTGGCTTCGTAAGAAGCATTTCAAGGTCCTGGAGTGGCCTAGCCAGTCTCCAGATCTCAACCCCATAGATAATCTTTGAAGGGAGTTGAAAGTCCGTGTTGCCCAGCGACAGCCCCAAAACATCACTGCTCTAGAGGAGATCTGCATGGAGGAATGGGCCAAAATACCAGCAACAGTGTGTGAAAACCTTGTGAAGACTTACAGAAAACGTTTGACCTCTGTCATTGCCAACAAAGGGTATATAACAAAGTATTGAGATGAACTTTTGTTATTGACCAAATACTTATTTTACTGAGGAATTTACCAATTAATTCATTAAAAATTCTTTAATGTGATTTTCTGGATTTTTTTTTTCTCATTTTGTCTCTCATAGTTGAGGTATACCTATGATGAAAATTGGAGACCTCTCTCATCTTTTAAGTGGGAGAACTTGCACAATTGGTGGCTGACTAAATACTTTTTTCCCCACTGTACCTGATTATATAATTTAAGTATGCATGAGTAAATTACGATTGATTGTTTTTCTCCCTTCCATACTCTCTCAATGGAAAAAAGAAACACTAGAATAAAATTACAAAAAATACACATATTTTTGTCATTTATGTAAACCATGACAAAAAAAAATCCTGCAGGACAAAACATGACACTTGATATTTTCTAACCTGTTTGTATACCACCATAGACAGAGAGAGAACCTGAATTAGACAGGGCTGAGAGAGGGCAAGATGAGACAGAAGAGCGTAGCCAAGGAGAGGAAAGTGTTCAGGCAGAGGGTCCAGGAGAGGTGAGAGCAGAGGGAGGAGAGAAGGATGACACCAGGAAAAAAGTCCAAACACTGGACATCTTGGTGGGACCCCAACTGTCCCAATATTCCAACATTCAAGCCTCGGTTGTACAATACTTCAAATGATAAGTTCCATATGCAAAGTTGCTGTGCAGATTTAAAAAACAAATAAATAGTGTAAAATTAACATATTATGGTAACGATCATGTCATATGTTTATGTAACGTGGGTGGTTTTCTGCGTGCTCGTGTTGGCGCAGGAAGTACACAGGCAGAGACTTGTTGCTCACGCTGTCTTTATTCTGGTCAAGTATCAGAAAAAGCACACAATAAACAGTCTGCAGCTGCATATGTCACGATCTCCAGCAATGAAAATCTTTTTCTCTTTTTTTCTTTAGAAAAAAAAATATAAAAAAACATATAAAACAAAGCCTACCTGGTCAAGTATCAGAAAAAGCACACAATAAACAGTCTGCAGCTGCATATGTCACGATCTGCACACGGACAGTAAAAGAAAATGAATATCTTAACAAAATGAAATGACAGCAAACCATACAGAAGAATGCTGCGCTAGCAATAACTGACTAGCTGTTCATTCAACGTGGTCACACATTCACTCGACGATAAAGTTACTATTTTTACTTAGAATAATCTGAAACTTCGTAAATACATGGTAGTAATGCTCATGACCACTCTACAAGATATAAACCTTTGTATGCATGGCTTAACATTTAAAGTATAAATATAGCAACAGCTCTATTACATTGCACTTACCTCCAGCAATGAAAATCTTTTTCTCTGCTGGGGTAAGTGCTGTGTGCAAAGAAAACTATCTATGCAGCTGCGAAATAAAACCACCAGGAGGCTCCAAAAACTATGTAAAAATGAAAAGCACATCTATTTTAAAGAAATTCAAAAAGGCTAAATTCTGACTCTGTTACACCCACCCCCACTGAATTTCGCCCAAAATTACAGATGTGCAACGCACTGTGATCACCGCAAGTCAAAAGAAAACATGACATGGTTACACATACTGCAACTTTAAAAGTATCCCCTAAAGGATGAAGTGGAAAGAGAGTGGCGCCAAACTCACTTCCAACTTCTGGAAGTAGGATGCCGTCTACACCCCACACAAACCATCTACACTGTGTACCAAAAGCCACTAGGAAAACAAGAAAATAAAAACTTTCACTATATGACTATCCATGTCACATGCTGACATATACCGTGTGTGTAAAAGAAACTTCTAATCATGAAAAATTTGTAACAATGACCTACAAACGGCCTGCATGGATGGGTGTGTGCGAGTAATCTCTTGACTGGACATGGTCTAAATCAGTCTATCAACTGGCTTTATAATGCGTCCAAACCTAGACCTCAACCGTGTAGATACACTGGGATTTTCAGGCTGTGTAACAGAAGCTACCGTGACAGCACTCTGTGTGTGACTAGTGTTGTCAGTCTGTATTATGACAGTCTGTCCACCCATGTGACTAACATCTCCACTAGAGTTAGTGTTAGTCACGGGACTGAAATCAGAGGCAATGGACAGGCCACTCGGACAGTCTCTCACAGACTTCTCCGGGTCACTCTGAGAGACAGAGAGGCCAGGTCTTCTGCACACAACATCAGACGACTCCACCTGGGATGGTTCAAGGAATGGTGACTGAGCAATCCATTCAACAGTCCTCCCCACAGGGTCCATAGGCTCCGGTACAGCAACTGAGTCACGCACCGCACTCTCGCCTTGCTTGTGTCCCATCTTTGTTCCCTGAGATTCCGGGCTAGAACACAGATCCACACAATTTTCACTCACACTATCAGGTAAGGAACCATGACTCTCGTCACTTTGGTCTGACAGCTGAGCAGAAGACAAAGATGAAACTGGGTCAGCCAGTACACCTGTGTCGTCTACTGACAGGAAGTTGACCAGCACCAACAAATTATGATGGACGACCCTCTCCTGTCCCGTCTCAGGATTCTGGATCCGGTAAGTGTGAGTGGAGGTGTTGGCATCTACAACAGTGTAAATTGTGGATTCCCATCTGTCAGCTGTCTTTCGTTTCCCTCTCTCTCGCCTGTTAGACACCAAGACTCTGTCGCCCACAGCAATCAATTTCCCTTTTGCTTGACGGTTGTAAAACTCAGCCTGACGACTCTGCTCCTTGTTGACATGTTCTTGAGCAATAGCCATGGCCTCTTGAAGGTCCTTTGTCAGGGACACTACATAGTGGTCATAACTACTGATTTCAGGATCTTTTAGGATGTTCTTGAAAAGGATGTCAACAGGCAGGCGTGGAACCCTACCATACATGAGGTAGAAGGGGGGGTAGCCTGTGGTCTCATGCACTGTACAGTTATACATGAACGTTAGAGTCTGGAGATGTCGGGGCCAGTTCCGTTTAGCATCAGGTGAGAGGGTACGAATCATGTTACCCAGTGTTCTATTGAAGCGCTCCACGCTACCATTGCCTATTGGGTGGTACGGTGTAGTCCGGGACTTTCTTACACCGGCAACCTTCAACAGCTCACTGATCAGCTGACTCTCGAATGAAGCACCCTGGTCTGAGTGGATTCTCTCGGGAAATCCAAAAATGCAGAAGTACTTTTCCCAGAGTTGTTTTGCCACTTGCTTGGCTGACTGATCTCTACACGGAAAGGCCTGTGCTAGTCTGGTGAAGTGGTCTGTAACCACCAGTACGTCTACAGACTTGTTGTTAGAGTCCTCTGCAGTCCAGAAGTCTATACAAACAATTTCCAGAGGTGTAGAGGTCTTTATACTGTCGAGAGGCACCCTTCCTTCCGGATCAGCGGTCTTACCGATGACACACCTTGGACACTGGTGGACATACTCCTTCACATCCCGGTCTATATGGGGCCAGAAGAATCTTTGGCGAGCCAGGCTCAGGCTCCTGAACTGCCCCTGATGACCAGCCGTATCATGGATGCCCTTCAGGACCTCAGATCTGAATGAGTCAGGGACGACGAACTGGAATCTCTTTTTCCCAGACAGCTGGTCTTTAGACACCCGGTAGAGGATACCATTGCAAGTAGTCAGTTTCTCCCAGTGCTTCAGGTATCTGATTACCATGACAGGCTCCTTGCACTTCTCTCTCCTGGACGGCCGTCGGCCACGTTCCACAAAGTACAGCACTCTGGAGAGGACAGGATCACTCAACTGTCCTTCACGTAGTTCTCTCTCAGTGAACACAGGCAGGGGGTCTTCATCAGGGGGAACTAGCTGTGGGAGCTGCTGGAGGACATTGACAGCTCGCACCCTGGCACTGGACTCCCATAGACTGTGTGTCTCAAGGATGGCTGAGACTTCCTCTCTAGAGAACGGTCGATTCTTCGCACACTCAGATACATAAGGCTCATCCTCTCTCACACTGCCAAAGTCCCTTTGAGTGACATTTGACTGTCTGAAGGCCTCTTGGACGGAGTCAGAGGAGACAGGCACTGCTTTCACAAGGAGCTCACTGTAACGATCTTGTAGTAACTTTCTTCCAACAGCTGAATTCACAAACGGCCGACGACTCAGTGCATCAGCCACAGTGTTCTTGGAGCCAGGGATGTACTTGATATCGAATGTGTAAGCTGCCAGCTTTGCCACCCACCGCTGCTCACAGGCATCTAGTCGTGGTTTGGTCATGATGTGTGTGAGGGGGTTATTATCAGTCCATACAGTGAACATATGACCCTTAAGCCAATGGCTAAACTTGTCACACACAGACCACTTCAATGTAAGGAATTTAAGACGATGAGCAGGGTACTTCTTCTGTGCTCGTGAAAGAGATTTACCGGCAAAAGCCACTGGACGTGCCACACTGTCACCCTCCTGAATCTGCGATAGCACTGCTCCTAGGCCATCTAGCGAAGCGTCAGTGGACGATACAAAGGGGCGAGTGAAGTCTGGGTGCGCTAAAACTACGGAGGTCACCAAGGCTGTCTTCAGATCCTCAAAAGCTTGTTGGTGATCTGGCATCCAATCAGCCGGTGTCAACTTCCTGAACTTAACAGGGCTTTTTGTACGTGGTCTTCCCTTCCGCTTCTGCTTCTGGCCAGCCAGGAGATCGAAAAGAGGCTTTGCTATGGTGGAGTAGTTGGGAACAAATTGCTGGTAATAGTTCACCATGCCTAAGAATGACCTGACTCGTGACTGGGATGGGGTTGCGCCGTCAGGCTCCATCAAATCTGCAGTAGTCATCTTGTTGATAGTCTCCACTTTTGCAGGATCTGTAGACACACCAGACTCATCAATGATGTGCCCCAGAAAATTCACAGACCTCCTGAGCAGCCAGCACTTCTTCGGAGCTAACTTCAGGTTATGCAGACGGAGGCGACTGAAAACCAGCTCTAGTCTCTCAAGGGCCAATGCTTCAGTCGGGGCAAAAACCAACAAGTCATCTAAGTAGCACAGCAAGCTAAGAAAGCTCTGGTCTCTGAATATGCTGGTCATCATCCTCATGAAACTGGCTGGGCTGTTGCACAGGCCCTGAGGGAGACGGTTGTACTCGTACAGGCCCATGGATGTTGTGAACGCGGAATATTTACGATCTTCTTCATGCAGTGGCATATTGTAAAAGCCAGACGTGAGGTCCATCGTACTGAAGAACGCATTCCCACCCAGGGCAGCTAAGCAGTCAGCTTGATGTGGAAGGGGGTGTGCATCTTTCACTGTCCGTTTGTTGAGCCATCTGAAATCCGTGCATACCCGTAGGTCACCGTTTTTCTTCCACACCAGGACAAGAGGTGAGGCAAACTCGCTGGCAGACTTCCTGATTATTTCTTTCTCTTCCATCTCACTGAGGACCTGACGGAGCTTTTGGTATTCAGCAGGTGGAACACGCTGGTAAGGAAGTCGGAACGGTCTATCATCAGTAAGGCGAATACGGTGCACAAACCCCTTGGCCTCGCCACAGTCCAGGTGATGGCGGGAGAAGACATCCTCATATCTTGCCACAAGATCAGCCAGCTTTGTACGCCATTCCGCAGACACGTCACATGACTCAAGGTCCAGGTCACTCAAGCCGACACGCTCCAGTCTTTCCTGCACAGTCTCGTCATTCGCTGTGTCCACTGATGCTTCAGCAGGCCCAACCGATGTGGCCTGGCGCGAACACTTGAGCTCTGGAACCTCCATGTCTTCCAGTGCTAGGCAGGTGTAGACATCAGCGAGCTTTGCATTCCTACGCAGCGTGACAGGGCTGTCTGAGATGTTCAGGATCTTGAGAGGGACCCATCTGTCGCCCCACAGAGGCATTATGACTCTGGCAACCATAATGCCCCTAGGTGCGGAATGGGAGGACGTCGGCTCAGTCATGACAGTACTGCCCGGGGATATCTTGACATTCTTAGGAAGAGTGCCCCATACAACAAATTCACTGCCAGCCGGCAGAGTGACAGCTCTGTTGCACTTGACTGTGCCAACCTTGTCTGGTACATCGCCATCAGACCAACGCTCCAGGCCAGCGAGAAGAGAGAGAAACTGTTCACGTTCTTGATCACCTGTAGCAGATGACGACACAGCCTTCCAGTAGCTTGCATCACTCTTGAACTGACGAATCAAATGTCTGATAACATTAGAACCAATGATCAAATCATCTTGTTGATTCTCCACAACGAAAGTGGGCACTGACACTCTGCATCCATACACGACCATCTCAAGATTCACCACTGACTCAGGTTTCACACGCACACCCCCACATCCAATGAAGACCACATCAGTCACTTCCTCACTGCCCAGGTCAAAAGCCCCAGCTTCAATAAGCTTCTCTTGTGCCACAGCACTCAGTGAGCAGGCCATCGAGCCGCTATCCATCATGGCACGAAGAGTTACTTTGTCTGCGACCACAGCAGGAGTGTAAAATAGGCTATCACTGCCCCTGAGCTTTTGTGTATTTTGAACGATAACAGTCTCTGATTTATTCAAATTCTTAACATTGTTGTATAACACGGCAGCATCAATATTGTGGGAGTTATCTACAAGACCCGTACGGCCCCCCTTAACGCACAGGTCACTTAGTTTTCCCTGTACGTTGTCTCGGACTGAAGATCTAGTGGGGCATGAGCGCTGTGCATGGCCGGGCCTGAAGCATGTGAAACAGAGACGATTCAATCGGCAGTGGGACTCAGTGGTGTGGTTTTTGTCATTGCAGACGCGACAGCTTGTTTCAGGCTGGGCCTGGTTCCGAACTTGCCTACCACCACGTCGTGCAGCATGCCTCCCATCTCCAGTCTGCAATTTAGCTAGCAGCTCCCTGAGCATAGACATCATCTCACCGAGCATAACATCACTGCCAGACTGTTGACTCGCCGGCAGTTGGCTCTGCAGTGCAGAAGGCAGGGGTGGTCGCTGGCACTGCGGCAGAGAAGAGAGAGCCTGTGGCTGCTGCTGTGGCTGCCACTGGGTCAAAGGCATCGAATACGGCTGGTGGGCCTGAGGAGCTGGAGAGAGAGACAGCTGTTGGTTCTGAGACAAGGCAGGTGAGGGAGAGAGAGACGGCACCCCCACAAGAGCGAGAGTTGAGGGGGAGGGAAGGTTAGCACTGGGTGTGTCTGTGACACATGCATCGTGAGTCTCTGTGTGTACCTCCTGGCAAATCAGTGGTGTGGCATGACTCTTAGGCACATTCACTTTCACTGAAGACACCCGCTCCCTCTGATATTCATCAATCCTCCCCTGTATCTCCATTGTCGTCCATTCATGTATCTGTTTGTATTTAAACACAGAGGCAATTCTGAATCTGGGCAGTGCTTCACGAACATCTTGGCAATCCCTCCTCCCATATTCTCAGCATGTCTACCCTGGCGCTTTAAGCCCTCCTCAGCAATGTCTGCTGCCTTGTTGAGACGTATCTAGTAATCAACAGGATTCTCCCTCTGATTGGGCAGAGTCGAGTAGAAGTCTTGTAGGGGCAGGCATGATGATGTGCAGCTAAAGTACTGAGTCAGTATGTTGTAAATAACATCTGGTGTGCATGAAGAGTTAAGCGAGGGATTGCTCCTCAAGCCAGTTCTGACTACGTCCCTGGCTTGCCCCATCAACCTCCCCATTACAACTTCTGTCTGCGATGAAACATCACACTTCTGTTTCCTTAAGTATGATTTCATTAACTCAACCCATTCAATGACTGTGTATTTGTCGGTACTATCACCCCTGAAAATAACAGGTTCTTTGTCAGCTTTTACTATGACATTAATGGGTATGTTCTCACCAAGCGCATTCACAATGCTGCTAGTCTGAGTGTGTGAGTTATGTGCACTGCGCTGTGTGTCACCTACATGATGTGCTGGAACATCAGTCTGGCTAGCTCCACCAACAGCACCACTGGACATGAGTGTGGCTGCAATAGACTCCCCTATCTGTGAGCCAAGGCGCGTGATCATATCAGTAAGCTGATGCAATGTGTCATTCTCACCACTAGGCGTTGAATGGTGCGGCCCACCCTGTGACCTCTGCCCCATAGGCGATCCCAACAGGTCCTGACCTAACCCTGAATCCCTATCTCTCGTAGGCAACACGGGTGAAGCACCCAGATCCATCCCAACCAACCCCTCTGGCCGAGAATGACCTCCCATTACACCCATACCTCTCCCAAAAGAGAAGAATTTACCATCAGTATCATCACTAAGCTTAAACTTGCTCGCCATTGTACCATGAAAACAGAGAAAGTAACAAAAAAAGAAAAACTAATTAAAACAAAATGTCAAATCTGAAAACAAATCCAGAATATTTATTTAGCGGACCTACAGTCCTGAGTACCTCACTACAACCAAAGCAGTAGCACAAACAGCATTCATGGACGTCCACGCAATCCACACAGCTCCCTCGGCACGGCGATCTGCATCAAGCTGATCTGGATCACAGAATCACGGCACCAGTGTAACGTGGGTGGTTTTCTGCATGCTCATGTTGGTGCAGGAAGTACACAGGCAGGGACTTGTTGCTCACGCTGTCTTTATTCTGGTCAAGTATCAGAAAAAGCACACAATAAACAGTCTGCAGCTGCATATGTCACGATCTCCAGCAATGAAAATCTTTTTCTCTTTTTTTCTTTAGAAAAAAAAATACAAAAAACCATATAAAACAAAGCCTACCTTGTCAAGTATCAGAAAAAGCACACAATAAACAGTCTGCAGCTGCATATGTCACGATCTGCACACGGACAGTAAAAGAAAATGAATATCTTAACAAAATGAAATGACAGCAAACCATACAGAAGAATGCTGCGCTAGCAATAACTGACTAGCTGTTCATTCAACGTGGTCACACATTCACTCGACGATAAAGTTACTATTTTTACTTAGAATAATCTGAAACTTCGTAAATACATGGTAGTAATGCTCATGACCACTCTACAAGATATAAACCTTTGTATGCATGGCTTAACAGCATTTAAAGTATAAATATAGCAACAGCTCTATTACATTGCACTTACCTCCAGCAATGAAAATCTTTTTCTCTGCTGGGGTAAGTGCGGTGTGCAAAGAAAACTATCTATGCAGCTGCGAAATAAAACCACCAGGAGGCTCCAAAAACTATGTAAAAATGAAAAGCACATCTATTTTAAAGAAATTCAAAAAGGCTAAATTCTGACTCTGTTACATTTACACCCCCCCCCCACCCCCGGAAAAATCTGTTGCCACTGCACCAAGGTCTTTAAGCCAGAGGAAACTCTGATACTAATGAACATTAATACAAACGCAAGTATGTCAGATTTAGCAATACTTCTAATTTGCATCTGTCGTCCCCTGCCGGGTCACAAAAAGACACAATCATACATGAGAAGAACATCTGCAATAAAACTGCACAAAGTGGATAGGCTAAAATGCAAGAGTTAAGGTGCTACAAAACAAGACATTCAAACGTCACACAAGTGAAGTGCTGTGTATACATGCACCCAAGTACCTCACAACAACAACAAATGGCAATGAACATGAGGCTGGATGGATGAACTGGAGAGGATGGTAGGGGAAACACTGCTTCATGTAAATAAGGTCTGTTGGTCCCAAATTCCAAAACAAAGGGGAAAATTGTGGTAACCGGTTGGACTGAAGTAAGACTAAAGGTTTAACACAGAATTGACAATTTATACTCTGTTTTAAAATAACAGTCAAATCATGTGGGGCCATTGTTGACCCCAGAGGACAAAAGGTGTTAGACAGTCATAAGACATTATGAGGGTTAAATGCTGGTGTGCCTCTCTGTTAGAGGAGCTCTTCACCATGACTTTTGTGTTATGTGAGATTCTTTGGACTGCTTGAATAAAAGACGCTGACCTCAAGAACTTCATCCTTTTGAAAATGAGTTGCAGCACGTAAAGTAGAATGAAATAAATTGCAATACAAACTGTGAACAGACATGCGAAAATATGTGACCCGTGCTGGCAAAATGAGTTGGAATGCGCACCGGGTAATTACGAGCTACAGGCACAAGAAGTCAACAATCATGATTCTTTCTTTGTTTGCTGGCAGCATGTCCTGGGAAAACCTGGTGTCATTGTAAAGCTTAGAAATCCTGCTTTCTAAAAATACATGTTTTTGTGGAAGACGTTAACTCAGGACCGATCGAACGTGAGTTTTCAAACCTGCCAAAATATAAACACAATCAGCTTGTTGCTGGTCAGTTTTTTCCCAATTCCTACAAATTAAATATCATTATGAAGGTCTTTCAATGCAGAATATGAAAATAACGATACCTCAGTTTTGAAAATTTCCTCATTGCGACTCATTTTGCCAGCATGGGTCACATATGATATCAACAATCAAAGAAATTATCTTAAAATATAAAATAACAACACTCTCTCAGCACAAGAGAAAACAGGATCTACCTTGGCTCAGTGAAAAATTATGGAATCTCATGAACAAAAGGGATTTAGCTCTTAAAAATGGCTAAAAACTGATTTAAGTACAGATAGACTAAAAGCCTCAGAAAATGAAGTCACCATGCAGTTCTGTAAAGCAAAAGCAAATTTCTTCTTAGACATAATCAAAAATGCAAAAGGCAACAATTAAAAAAAAAAAAACTTTGGAAATGTATAGATAAACTCACAGGGGGAAAACATGCAAAAGTAAAGTCATACAACTCAATTTGATTGGAAAACTTCACTCAGCTTAGTTACAGTATAGCCAGCAATTTTAATGAGTATTTTATCAAATCGGTACAAGAACTGGGTCTGAATTTTACCCAAACATACCTGCACCAAATTAAAATAAATCATGAAACTGATCTAAACCTTAAACCCACAAACGAGGTTAAGCTTAACAAAATTTTATCATGTCTATCAAGTTCCAGAGCTAAGGGTATTCATGAACTAGACACTGTATTCTTGAACAAAACAAAGGTACTTTAATAATTCCAATTACAGAACTAATAAATCAATCAATACATAAAAATATCTTTCCGGATGCATTGAAACCTGCCACTGTAACCACCACACACAAAGCTGGAGACAAACACTAAATTAGTAATTATAGACTGATAAGTATACTTTCTGTTTTGCCAAAAGCCATTGAAAAGGTGGTAGTAGACCAACTGGTAGAACATGTCAAATCTGCCCATCTGCTTCATCTCATGCAGTTTGGTTTCAGGCCGATCCACTCAAGGGAGACTGCATGTTGTTACTTTATTGAAACAATTAAAGAAAATCTGGACCAGTCGGGAAGGGGGTGATAGCTGCCATCTTTCTAAACTTGCGTAAAGCCTGTATCAATCACTCAGAAGGACTGAGTGGTTCTTCTTTCTAAACTACTGGATATAAACTGTCCATGAATACCCTTAACTGGTTAAAATCATATCTATCTGGAACAATTCTTCCTTTTAACAATAGGGCCACTAAAACTTTTGATTGTTATTTTTATATAGACACGTTTGGTGCAGGACTAATATCGATCGTAGAAAATTTGGTGCAAATTGTACCAAGTTTGCCCAATGTACAAGTGTCTGTTATTGAAAGGCAAGGAGTGGGTTTCCATGGCAACTGTGCTTATCGCAGGACAAAAGTGACTTCCACCGAGGGTAGTCCAATGCACTCTGAGAAACCACTGAAAAGGTCATGTCATTGTGACTCCTGGTCTTTGTGCAAAATTTGCAAAAATTTTGTGCAGTACCTCATGTCAGCAGTAGGTGTGGGTGTGACAGTTTTGTGAATATTGATATACAGACATGTTCAGAGTGGGATCAGTATGATTTGTGCAAAGTTTTTTTCCAGATCAGGCGAGAATTATCCTGAGCTGTAACTGTCATTTTTTGTATGGCGAGAAAGCCATTGAAGCATGCCGGTCACCATGGAAACAGTTCTGTACTATGAACATGTACTGTCAATGAGCCCTAGTCATTCCTTCATGTTTTTTTTTTTTTTCCTGCTGGTGAGAGAAAAAGAAAGAAAAAAGTTTTCAGCAATTCTTCCTTTTAACAATAGGGCCGCTAAAACTTTTGTTTGTTATTTTTATGTAGACACATTTGGTGCAGGGCTAATATCGATCATAGAAAATTTGGTGCAAATTGTACCAAGTTTGTCCATTGTTCAAGTGTCCGTGATTGAAAGGCAAGGAGTGGGTTTCCATGTCAACTGTGCTTATCGCAGGACAAAAGTGACTTTCACCGAGGGTAGTCCAATGCACTCTGAGAAACCACTGAAAATTTCATGTCATTATGAGTACTGGTGTTTGAGCAAAATTTGAAACAATTTTTTGCAGTACCTAATGTCAGCAGTAGGTGCAGGTGTTACAGTTTTTTGAATATTGATATGCAATGTGTTCAAAGTATGTTCAAAGTGGGATCAGTATGATTTGTGCAAAGTTTGGCCAAAATCAGATGAGGATTGTCTGATCTGTAACTGTCATGTTTTGCATGGTGAGAAAGCCATTGAAGCACACCGGTTGCCATGGAAACAGTTCTGTACTATGTACATGTACCATCAATGAGCCCAAGTCATTTCTTCATGTAATTTTGTTAAGCTGGTGAGAGAAAAATAAAGAAAACAGTCGTCAGTAATTCTTCCTTTAATCATTAGGGGGCACTATGACTTTTGTTTATTATTTGTATATAGACAAGTTCGGGGAAGGGAGAATATTGATCATATAAAATTTGGTGCAAATCGTACAAAGTTTGTCCAATTTACAAGGGTCCAATGTTGTTACCACTAGGCGGCGCTAAAACTTTTGTCAGGGATTTTGATGTAGTTGCGTTCAGGGTGGGGCTATTTTCCATCATGCAAAGTTTGGTGGACATCGGACAAGTTTTGCCCGATTTACAGCTGGTTGAATTTGTAAGGGGAGGAGTCAATCTTCGCCATTGCGCCCAATGACTTTTGTTTATTATTTGTATATAGACAAGTTTGGGGAAGGGAGAATATTGATCGTATAAAATTTGGTGCAAATCGTACAAAGTTTGTCCAATTTACAAGGGTCCAATGTTGTTACCACTAGGCGGTGCAAAAACTTTTGTAATTTTATATAGGAGTATTCAGGGTGGAACTATTATCCATTGTTGAAAATTTGGTGAAAATCAGACAAAGTTTGTCCAAGATACAACTTTCCGAAATTTCATGTTGAGTTTGGGGAAGGGAGAATATTGATCGTATAAAATTTGGTGCAAATCGTACAAAGTTTGTCCAATTTACAAGGGTCCAATGTTGTTACCACTAGGCGGTGCTAAAACTTTTGTAATTTTATATAGGAGTGTTCAGGGTGGGACTATTATCCATTGTTGAAAATTTGGTGAAAATCAGACAAAGTTTGTCCAAGATACAACTTTCTGAAATTTCATGGCGAGTTGTCAACCGTCACCATGTTGCCATGGCAACACTTCCCTGTAAGTGATGGGTTGTCAACCCAAATTGGACTATATATGACAGTGACCTCAACATATGTTCAAAAATTTATAACTCCAAGACCTTCCCACCCCTCCCCATAAGCTCATGGATTGAATGGCGAGGAGGGCATGTCCATGGTAATGTGGCGGTTCGGTTAACCCCCACAACAGATTAAGGACACTCAGCTCTCTTCTCTTGGTTTTTTCCGCTGCACTACTGAGATGTAATGTGCCATGCATGTATTGTGATGCAATGTGCCACGCATGTATTGTGATGCAATGTGCCATGCATGTATTGTGATGCAATGTGCCATTCATGTATTGGGATGTAATGTGCCATTCATGTATAGTGTTCATGCGTCCTGTCCTTACTGTGACCTAGAGACAGTTCAATATGTAGATGTGCCTTGTAACCTCTTTGTCCTGCAAGCTGGAGCAGAGGCTGCATCTGCCTATTGTTATGTAGGTCTTCCAAATGCAAATGTCTCATGCCTGTTCTGCAGTCCCTTTGATCAGACCAACTGCTGTGAATCTGCTTTGATGTATTGTTTGAATTGGGTATAAATACTGCACAGGTTCTGTAACTCATCCTCTCAATTCCACTTCTGCAACTGCTGCTGCTAGACAAGCACTTTGTGTCTCTTCTCTGAGAGTCGTTTGGGCATGCGCGCCGGGAGCGGAGCCCGTGACGGCGGTATGATTAATAAACTCTACTTAAAACCTACAGCATCGCTGCCTATTTTATCATGCTGCCGCACTGGTGACCCGACGCTGAAATTAACACGCTGCCGGCGAACGCAGCACCCAGCGGTGATGCTCCAACGTCAAGCGAACGCAGCAGCTGCCTTCTGCTTCAGTGAACTCTCAGGACATCACCCACGACCGGGAAAGCCGCAGCAAATTCCATGGTGGGATCTGCACGCCTAGATCGGCACATCCACGCTGGGCCGGCCGCGCTCGCAGCTCCTCCACATGAGAGCGCAGGCACCTCGTCCCTTCTCCACGACGGCAACCTCCAGGGCCGGCGGAGGACGCAGCGCGTGGACCTGAACGCACCACGGCGGAGAGGGACAAAAGATCGTCTATTTCCCCTCACCGCTCCAACGCATCATGGGCAAGCTGCAGCCACAGCTCAAACCTGGATTTTATCGGCGCCGTCTGCGCCGATCTCCACCAAGATTCTGCACCCTGGTTCTCCTCTCCAGCTGGCCCACCCACGCACGAGCCCCCGCGCGCACACCGGGGAGTTAGGAGGACGGCACACCACGCACGGGACAAGAGTGGCTTCACTGACCGCCTTCCTTCTGCTGCACACTGGCTCTTCAGGCTTGCTTGTACACCTGAGGCCCACAGCTTGTTCACTGGATTTTATGGTCTTAGCCACGGCACACAAGGGGAATTCAGCTGTCTGCTGTCCCCGAGGCTTTAGGGTCACGCCTGCCCTAAAGTCAACACGCCAGTCCCTCTGCTTTTATTTTTTTTCTTACAGCCACTCCTGCTTTTCTTCATGGCCACGAGAGGAGTCAGAGACAAATTTTTCTTCTTGTGATCTCCGCACGCACAACGGGACAGCCCCTCGACGTCGCGGAGCAGCAAGCAATTTTTGCGCAGCTCGGACGATTTCACAGCCCCTGCCGGCACTTACTACCCCTCCCCTCCCTCCCCCTCCGCCTGCAGCGAGCTTCTCCCACAGCTCGCTCCCATAGATGGATTATCGAGGTCTCGGCCCCCTGCCGTGCCCTCTGGGGGGGAGCGTGTGTGGCGGTTCGGTTAACCCCCACAACAGATTAAGGACACTCAGCTCTCTTTTCTTGGTTTTTTCCACTGCACTACTGAGATGTAATGTGCCATTCATGTATTGTGATGCAATGTGCCATGCATGTATTGTGATGCAATGTGCCACGCATGTATTGTGATGCAATGTGCCATGCATGTATTGTGATGCAATGTGCCATGCATGTATTGTGATGCAATGTGCCATTCATGTATTGGGATGTAATGTGCCATTCATGTATAGTGTTCATGTGTCCTGTCCTTACTGTGACCTAGAGACAGTTCAATATGTAGATGTGCCTTGTAACCTCTTTGTCCTGCAAGCTGGAGCAGAGGCTGCATCTGCCTATTGTTATGTAGGTCTTCCAAATGCAAATGTCTCATGCCTGTTCTGCAGTCCCTTTGATCAGACCAACTGCTGTGAATCTGCTTTGATGTATTGTTTGAGTTGGGTATAAATACTGCACAGGTTCTGTAACTCATCCTCTCAATTCCACTTCTGCAACTGCTGCTGCTAGACACGCACTTTGTGTCTCTTCTCTGAGAGTCTTTGGGAGCGGAGCCCGTGACGGCGGTATGATTAATAAACTCTCTATTTTATCATGCCGCCGCAGTAACACATTTAATGTCATGCTAACATTCGTGTTCAGTTATGATCATCGCTGGGTACTGATGAATCTCAGAAAATTTCACCTCATTCAGGACAGCCGCGCGTGAGTAATAAATAGAACAGTTTCCAGCAATTCTTTCGTTGTGGCGCTATAACCTTTGTCAGGGATTTTGATGTCATTGCGTTTGGGGCAGGACTATTTTCCATCATGAAAAGTTTGGTGCACATCGGAAAGGTTTTGCCCGAGTTACAGGTGGTTGAAGTTATAAGGGGAGGAGTCAAACTTCGCCATGGCTCCCTGGCCACGCCTTTTGAGATTTTGACTTAATTTATACAATTTTTAATGACCAATGCCTATAGATGCCGCAATGTAAAAATGAGCTCAATCAGAGCAGGTCCCTAGGACTAGTGCGTTCAAATGTGAGGTGTGACTTTTTTCCGAATTTGAGGCGGGGTGACTTTGAGGCAAGATGGCGGCCTTCCTGTTGGCGGTGGGTATGGGCCACAGTGATATTTTTTGCATGTCTTGAGGTGATGCACACCTCACCCAAATTTTATGTCTCTCCAGGAGAGTGGTTCCGGAACCGGAGCTGTGTGTTGAGGTGAGGCCGACTATATCTAGCCGGTATCTCTCAACCTCGTACACCAGCTCAAGCTCCTTCCCCACCAGAGAGGTGACATTCCACGTACCAAAAGCCAGTTTAGAAAGCTTGGGATCAGTCCGCCAAGGTCTCCGCCTTGTGCTTTACCAACAAACAAAATCATACACACTATCCGACTATGTAAATGGAGCAAATGTAGAAAATGTTTAAGAGTTTAAATATTTGGGCGTCACATTAGATCCAATGCTTAGCTTTAAAAAGCACATAAAACGGATGAATCGCACCCTGAAATATAACTTTTCAAACTTCACTTACTCTAAAAGGATCAAAAACCTTTCTGAATGCCATGATTTCAACACATTTCTCTTATTGCATCTCATGCTGGTTACAAGCCAACAGTATGACTGTGAAACCCTTGGAATCTCTGTAGAAACAATCCATCAAAATTCTGGATAAGAAGACATGACAGTATCACCATTGTAGAAAAATATGAAATTAATAAATAGGATCAGGTATAAAATTATTTAATTTATATTGATGTATTGGAATCTGAGATCGAATCTCATTTCATATACACCAGAAAAGTTAATAACACTCGTGGGGCACCAGCTTCTATCTCTAAGAAGCAATTTAATCTTTAATTTCACTTTATACCTGTTTAATCACTCAATAAATTAATTAATAATCAGTCTCAAAAATTTTCCGTGAATTCGATACCTGGGCTTGAAACAGACTCAGAATGAAATAAATTCTCAACAACTTCTCTCATTTTCACATATTTATTAAACGAAATGGTTAACAGATATTGCAGTAATTTCATTAATCATAAAATCAATCTTGTAAATGATAGATTAACAATGTCAGTATTTTCGGAACCAGGGTTAAACTGAGAAACGAATTTCTATCAGTTTGAGTTAACAGATTATGGAAACAACACAAATTTATGGAGAAAGTTTACTAATTATATGAAAAGTTCTGGATTAATCTTAAGAAAATAAAAATGGAATTTTAATGAAAAGAGGGGTTATGTTAATGGCTTCTTAATTTGCATCTGATTAGATATACAAATTATTACCGAACCTCAGAAGTTTAATTCAGCAGATGAATTAAAGTTTGCGGCTCATGTGGTTCCTCGATGATGATTCCCCGTTGATCTGGTCAACGTCCTTTCGTCGTCCTCATGAAGTTTTGATGTGTTGTTCAGGACCAAAACCCAGAATATTTGTCCAGCAAATCCATTTTCAAAAAAAACCTAATTTGGGTATGACCAAATATAAACATTGTGTAATTGTCTAGGATATACTAAAGTTCTGTATAAGCCTGTAAAGACTTAAAAATTCTGGGTACAAAAGTGTGAACTAGAAGTATGTGGGCTTTGACATACTTGATATAAATGTTTTGGGTTTGCTTAAAAATATTATTCAAAATTTCAAAAACAGTTTAAATGTGCATAAAATCTAAATAGAGTGTAAAGGATATATATTTGTATATACGCACGCATGTATCCAAAAATCTTAGTCAAAAGCAAAAATAAGATTCTTTCATATTTGAGGTAGAGGTTCAGACTAATCAATTTTGAGGTGACTCAAGGAGGTTCAAATTGAATTTGTTTAGTTAGACTAAACCATGGTTCCACAGATGTCCAAATCATAGGGTGTTTGAGGCTTTTGTTCAGAAAAACTGAGTGGACATAGGATGTCATTATCATTCTTTGGATGGCAATGAGAAGTAAATTTGGATTTACTGCAAAAAGGATATGATGAGTGAGCATATTCATTGCTAAAGCGTTAACTGAAAAGCTAATGTTTCTAGCTACTTCTGAGAGTAACATAGACATTGGCTGTGTGTGAACATAGTCAACCTCTAACACAAAGAGCAAAGAGTTCAAGACCTTGTTGAGTTTGACTGAAGCTTCGGAGCAAGCATTCAAAACCAACACAGTGTCTTGTAAGATTTTGGTAACGGTTTGTGGTTCGACAACCTGGCGTTTCGGTTTAGCGGTGTTGACCGAGTTAACAGTGGGCATGCTAAGGCTAACAAGAGGCTCTAACAATGAGGCTGTTATTAAGAATCCACCTGAGGATCGTTGACCTTTCGTTTTGGCTTGGCCCAATTCTGACTGGGTTAACAGTGGGTGTGATTACTAGGCAGATGGCTAAACTGATAAACAGGAGAGCCATCATCTTGGCAAACATAAAAGTGAGTGATTTTGGATCTTTAATCTTCTTGTTGATCTTTCTTTAGATACCTGGTTGGCAAATGAAAATTATTCTCATAGGTGGAATGATTTCTTTTAGAGATTGAACTCTAAACCTTATGCTTGTTTTTCACCTTTGATGGGAGTTTTAAGGTTATTAGCTCAAGCTAATGGTGTTGAATGTTTTGTGTGTACTATTTGATAATAGTAAGTTGATTGAACTTTATTAGATTTTACAGAGGTCTTTGAACTTAGTTTAAGGGCTAATTTGGTTTTAATATACCCTTTCCTTTTTGGAAGTTTTGATGCAGTTAACTAATTGGAGAAATTTGACTGGGTGTACCTGAGGCTAGTAGTTAGGTAGGTTTGAGAATCTTATTCTTATCCATTCCATCTTATTTATGGACTTACTTTGACAGTGTTGTACCCGACAAGTCCCATGGGGTTTTGGTAAAGGTTACTCTGATTTTGGTGAGCCCATTTGGAAATGGGGTCCTGGATTTGGCACTTGAGTGGCCAAAGTTTGTTGTTGACAATGTGTGGATTCATCCACTCCGGCAGGAATTTAGGAGTGATTTTCTTTTCCTGTAAATTTATTTCAGGTGTCTGCGGTACAAATGTGGTGTGGAAGATCTTGTCCCCCCTTCGCAGTTTGTCATGCGAGAGTTTTTGATCGTGTACGCTTTGTGTCGTTTGGCAAATTGGTCCGAATGTTTTTGAAATACAGCCTTGGGAGCTTTGTATGTCGTTTTGATGCTTTTGCGTTCTGCAGCTGGAATGTTATAGGCATTGGCAGTCATCACCCCCCTCTGGTTTCGAGGAACTATGAGCGGTGGCGATGATGGTTCATCAGAAGCAGGAATAGGAGTGCCATTGTATAGCTGCAGAGAAGGCTGTGTCGCATGAAGTGGTTTCAATTTTGGTATGTCAAAGGGTTTAGACGTGGGAAGCGCATGTACCGTTTTATCTGATCGGTGTTTGATGGTTTTATGGATCATTTGGTTGCAAGGTTGAGTGACTGTGCTTTGCGTTTGCAAAAGTTGGGTTCATTGTTGCAAAAAGTTGAGGTTTCAGATGGTCTAGAGAGCCGGTTGGTGTGGCTGTTGTGACCATGCAGGCCTCATGGGCGGGTGGGTGGGTTTCAAAATGTGACACCGCCATTGAATCATGGGTATCAAGGGTTTCAAGGGGGCTGTTTGGGGTTTTCTGCTTGGCCATTGAGTTTTCATGGTCATTTGAGTGTTTGGCTTGACCTTGTATGTGAAGGTGACTTTTGACTTCTTTAGGATAGTACTCACCTTGGTCTTGGCGGTCGCTTTCAATCGGTTGCAGTTGTTGAACAAAGCACTGTGATTCCGTTGTTCTTGTTGGGTCAAATGGGTGAGGGTGTTGCGTTTGAGCCCATAGTTTGAGGCTCTTGAAATCAATCAGTGGCTCAAAACTGTTCAGTAGATCTTTGCCAACAAGCAATGGAATGGCATCAAGTTTGGACACATAGACCGGATGTGTCAAAGTCATGGGTCCAATGGACATGTTTAGTAGTGATACGCCCAACAGGGTTGTTTTAGTGAGCGCATATGGCCGCACGGCTAATTAACAGTGTTCCAGTTTCAAATGTTTGTTAGCGCAGTTAGCGGCTGCACGTAGTTTGTCAAAAAGGGTGTGTGACATGAGAGTGATGTCAGCAGCGGTGTCTAAGACAGCGTCCTGACACACCATGTCTTCAAGGGTCAGTGGAAGTTAGAATTTCCGTGCCACCCCCTCTCGTTTAAATCGCATAGAAATTGTGGAACCGGTGGTTCGACACAGCGTTGCGAAATGTCATTAGAGGAGTGGTCTGTGACCTGTGGTTAGGCTGCCATAACAGCACTAGACTGCGTTGAGTTCTTTGGTCCTTCCTTATTTGCATAAGGAATTTTCTTCTTGCGTTTCCTTCGTTTGGAACGTTTGTTTTGAGTTGGCACAGCTGATATAGCTAGAATGTTAGCAGTTTTATTCTCTTTGTTGCTTTGAATCTCTGCTAGGAGGTGTTTGACAATTTCAATATCTTCTCTACTGAGCGTAGGAGTTTCTTCTTTCTTCCAAGGATTGTGATAGGTCTCTGCTTCTGAACTTCTGTGATGAGATGGAGACCATTTGTCGTGGTTACGCGTGTCTTCGTATCAGTATCTGTCATCATGGTAGTCCATATCGCGTTCTCGTGACCTATCCCGTGGATATGGTCTACGACGGTAGTCGGGTTTTCGCAGAGTTGGTCCAAAGTGATATCCAGAGGACCTAGTTTGGTTTTGACCTTGATGAGGTTGGTTAGCAAAATGCTTCGGCTGTTTATGTACTCGCAGTGTAAGAGGTGGAGTAGAGTGAGGAGCTCCTTCCAACTCCAAGGTGTTAGATGCATCGCTAATAGCTAGCACTGTGGCAGGCTCAGCGTGCTTGTTGCGACTTTGTTGCCATTTTTTGAACGTATAGTGTGCAAACTCTCTCAGCTGACTTATTGAATTTGACCTTGGGTTAGCTGTAACTCCCAGGTAATGACTCACAGTGGGATGGAGGTTTTGGATGAAGAAGGTCTTGAAATTGTGGTCTTCTTCCATCCCTGGTGTATTTTGATATCCAAAATTTGCAAGTAGGAGTCTCTGGTAGTAGGCTTGTGTCGGCTCTTAGCGTCCTTGCTTCACGGCTAGGGCTGCGGTTAGCCCTGCCTGTAGGCAGTCGTCGGACAACTTCTTTTTGATGGCTTCGTGGAGCAGCATGTAGTCTGCTTTGATGTTTGTCGGCTGTCTGTCTATGAATTTTGATACTGACCTGTTAGATGTTAGTTTGATCAGATAGATGCGATCGTCAGTCGTAGCATCAGGATACTTACGCAGGTAGTAATCAATGTCCTGTAAATAGACTTTGGCATCAGGTGAACCCGTAGGTCCTGGATCAAATTTGGTGATATTTCGCGCGATCTTGTCAAGGTCGCAGTCTGAAGGGGCACACGCATGCTGTCCACACGGTCGTCTGTATTCAAAACGGGAATCGGGCGAGGGAGCGCGGTGGATGTCCCGGTGTTCATGTCTTTCCTTTAGGAGCAGTTAACATTCCTTGTAGTCCTTCTTCACATTTTTAAGTTGACCTTCAACTCTTCTGAGTTCCTTCTTTGTGTCTTGAAGGGCATCTTCAAGTTCATTGTTGTCTTGGTGAAGCACGTCATTATCATGCATCAACCGTTTATTTTCTGACTCTGCACGGTCCAAATCTTGTACCACTTCATCAAGTTGATCTTGAGTTTTGTCATTCTCCTCTTGAGATTGTTCCAAATTTTCCTTCAGTGTTTCGTTCTCTTCTTGGAGAGATAGAATCGTTTTTTGTTGATTTGCTAGTTCGTTCTCGGCTACCTTTAATCTCGCGACTAGTGTGAGCGTAAACTTACCTAACATACTGGTGAGGTCCTTGCCTTCTGGTGGTTTTTCAGTGTGTTCATTCAAGAGTTCTTCAGTGAGTTGCTTCAAATCTTCGGGCTGTTTTCTCTTGACCCGTGCTGTGAAGCTAGAAATTAAATTAGAAGTCCATGCTTCCAATTTTGCTTGAAGGTCATTCAGTTTGGTAAATCGGTCGGTTGTCTGTTGACTCGTCATGTTTGACCGTTGTTGTTATTAAGCATTTTTTTAAAAAAAAATCAACTTGTTGATTATTCTTTAATTGGTTCGACAAGGTTTAACCGTGAGTGGTTTTATTTTACAACCGTGATATTTGAAAGTTCCTTTAGAATTTGTTTCAGCTTGTAGGCTTGCAAGATGGGAAATAGAATTTTGAAATTATTTAGAAATGTAGAGATGCTTCAATTAATTTGTTTGTTGAAACTATGTTGAAAAATAAAGTTGAATTGAAATTGCGTTGGATTTGTTTCACAAAAAACTGGAATTTCAATTGTGTGGATTGACTTTAGTTTGATTTTCAAAGTCTAGTATTGGAATTTGTCATCAATAACTAGCTTTGGACTAGCTTTGGAATTTTGCAGAATGTCATTTTAAAAGTGAGGATTTTATTTACACGAAGAAATACAAAAACAAAAGAGGCTAAATGCTTTAAAAATTTAAGATTACAAGTTTCCACTTTCTTTTAAAGTTAAGGCTTTCCTTTGGTTTTATTTGTTAAAGCCTATTTTCATTTGAAGCATTAAATGTTTAAAATATTTACAAATTAAGAACAAGTGAATTGTTTGAATATTTGGTATCCAAGGATTTCTTAGGATTGAAGCCAATAGTGATCTGTTTTGATTGTTATCTATAAATTTCTTATTTACAGAGTAATCAATGTTTGCACTTCTTTGACTTTTCTCTTAAATCCTGGGGAAATTTTAAAATTATGCAAGTTGGTTCAATGTTTTTTCTTTTCCTGTGGAGAAAACATCAACCAAGAAATGACACAATGAGTTTAAATAACACCTAGAGCTTCGCTTAAGTGTTAATTGCTTAACGTGGTTTCCTAAATTTGAAAAAGAGGAAAAAAATTTATAAATATTCAGTGAGTCTGTAAATTTGTTAAAATGCACATTAATCCTACTTTAATGTTACTCTTGAGTAAACATCAGCATTAGAATCCTTAAGCTGAAGATGGGTTTCTGTGGGAAAGGAATCACACCATATCACATTTAAAAACAGCAAAATAAGCACACATATAGCTTCAAAGTTTGCAACGTTTTGCTTAAAAGTGTATAAATATGTTTGCTTTTAACTTAAAAGATTACAATGTGTGGTTATATAAGTGATTATATACAATAGGAGTGTTTATACGTACACTACCGTTCAAAAGTTTGGGGTCACTTAGAAATTTCCTTATTTTTGAAAGAAAAGCACTGTTTTATTCAATGAAGATAACTTTAAACCAAAAGCCAGTTTAGAAAGCTTGGGATCAGTCCGCCAAGGTCTCCGCCTTTGACCGCCACCTAATCCACATAGCACCGGACCCCCATGATCCCTCCTGCAGGTGGTGAACCCACTGGAGGGCGGACCCATGTAACTCCTTCGGGCTGAGCCCGGCCGGGTCCCATGGGTGGAAACCCGGCCACCAGACGCTAGCCTTCGAGCCCCTCCCCCAGGCCTGGCTCCAGGGTGGGGCCCCAGTAACCCCATACCGGGCGGGGTACACTGAATCCTTGATATACAATTTATCATGAGAGTCTGTTGGATCGTTCTTAGTCTGGCCCTTCACCCAGAACCAGTTTGTCTTGGGAGACCCTATCAGAGGCAAATTGCCCCCGGACAACATAGCTCCTGGGATCACTGGGGCACGCAACCCCCCCCACCACGATAAGGTGACGATCCATGAGGAGAGACGATCCATGAGGAGATGGATCCCCTTGGCATGGCAAACCGGGGTGGTGGTTCCTCTCTTCAAAAAAGGGGACCGGAGGGTGTGCTCCAACTTTAGAGGGATCACACTCCTCAGCCTCCCTGGGAAGGTCTATGCCAAGGTACTGGAGAGGAGAGTCCGGCCGTTGGTCGAACCTCGGATTCAGGAGGAGCAATGTGGTTTTCGTCCTGGCTGTGGGACATCGGACCAGCTCTTTACCCTCTCGAGAATTCTCGAGGGTTCGTGAGAGTTTGCCCAACCAGTTTACATGTGTTTTGTGGACTTGGAGAAGGCATTTGACCGCGTCCCTCGTGGATTTTTGTGGGGGGTGCTTCGGGAGTATGGGGTATCGGGCTTGTTGTTACGAGCTATTCGGTCTCTGTACGACCGTTGTGAGAGTTTGGTTCGTATTGCCAACACTCGGTCGGAGTCATTCCCAGTGAGAGTTGGACTCCGCCAGGGCTGCCCTTTGTCACCGATCCTGTTCATAATTTTTATGGACAGGATTTCTAGGCGCAGCCAGGGGATGGAGGGTGTCATGCTTGGTGACCACAGGATCTCATCTCTGTTGTTTGCAGATGATGTTGTCCTGTTGGCTTCATCCAGCAATGACCTACAGCTCTTGCTGGGACGGTTTGCTGCTGAGTGTGAAGCGGCTGGGATGAGAATCAGCACCTCCAAGTCCGAGTCCATGGTCCTCAGCCGGAAAAAGGTGGATTGTCCTCTCCGGGTTGGGGACGGGCTCCTGCCCCAAGTGGAGGAGTTTAAGTATCTTGGGGTCTTGTTCACGAGTGAGGGGAAAATGGAGCGAGAGATCGACAGACGGATTGGAGCAGCATCTGCAGTGATGCGGACGTTGTACCGGTCTGTTGTGGTGAAGAGGGAGCTTAGTTCTAAGGCAAAGCTGTCGATTTACCACTCAATCTACGTTCCTACTCTCACCTATGGTCACGAGCTTTGGGTAATGACCGAAAGAACGAGATCCCGGATACAAGCGGCTGAAATGAGCTTTCTCCGTAGGATTGCTGGACTCACCCTCAGAGATAGGGTGAGGAGCTCAGTCATCCGGGAGAGGCTCAGAGTAGAACCGCTGCTCCTCCACATTGAAAGGAGTCAGTTGAGGTGGTATGGGCATCTGATTAGGATGCCTCCTGGACGCCTCCCACTTGAGGTGTTTCAGGCACGTCCCACTGGGAGGAGACCCCGGGGCAGACCCAGGACTCGGTGGAGAGACTATGTCTCCCAGCTGGTCTGGGAACGCCTTGGTATCCCCTCTGAAGAGCTGGAGCAGGTGGCTGGGGAGAGGGAAGTCTGGGCTTCTCTGCTTGAACTGCTGCTTCCGCGACCCGGACCTCCGGAAAAGCGGTAGAAGATGGATGGATGGATGGATGGATAACTTTAAACTAATCAGAAATACACTCTAATATCTAATATACATTGCTAATGTGGTAAATGACTATTCTAGCTGCAAATGTCTGGTTTTTGGTGCAATATCTACATAGGTGTATTGAGGCCCATTTCCAGCAACTATCACTCCAGTGTTCTAATGGTACAATGTGTTTGCTCATTGCGTCAGAAGGCTAAAGGATGATTAGAAAACCCTTGTGCAATCATGTTGGCACAGCTGAAAACAGTTTAGCTGGTTAGAGAAGCTATAAAACTGACCTTCCTTTGAGCAGGTTGAGTATCTGGAAAAAAATTATTATTTCAAATACAAATCATTATTTCTAACGTTGTCAATGTCTTGACTATATTTTCTATTCATTTTACAACTCATGGTGGTAAATAAGTGTGACTTTTCATGGAAAACACAAAATAATTGTCTGGGTGACCCCAAACTTTTGAACGGTAGTGTATATGTTCCTGCTATAGGTATTCTCCAGAATATTTGTCCAGCAAATATTCTCTTGACGATGGGTGAGATCAGGTTCAGGTTACTTTATTTGTACCCGTAGGTAGATTTGTTTTGCAGTCTGGTGACATCCATATTTACAAGCCACAAATTACATTCAACATAGACACAACGCAGGCACACATGAAATTGACTATAACCATGATAAAAATACTCAAGGCTCCATCAATCAGGGTATAAAAAGACAAAGAGATGGGAGAAAAACCAGAGGTAAGAGAGAAGAGTCATATTAAATGTTAAAAACTAGTCAAAGAGGTTAAAAACTCAAAGGTCTAAAACCCAATAAAATATTTAGAACCCAAGTAACATCCTACAAAAATAAGTAAATATAAAATGGAGTTAATAAATAGGTACCTAAATTATGTGCAATATATTGTTACAGCTTGTTCAACTCTTTGACAGCAGCAGGAATAAAGCTGTTTTTGTAGCGCTGGGTTTTACTTTTTGGGACAGCAAACCTCCGTCTTGAGGGAAGAAGCTGAAAGTGGCAGTGCAAAGGGTGGGAGTCATCATTTAAAATGGAGGTAGCCATCTTCTGTACTTGTCTGGTGTACAGGGATGTCAGGCTCAGCTGTGACTCACCAAGCAAACGACTGAACCATCTAACTACCTGATCCAAGGATTTCCTCTGTTTCAGTTTTATCTGACCAAACCATGACACTAAAGAAAAGGATAAAACAGATTCAATAAAAGCCCGATAAAACATTGTCATTATGGTTCGGTCAATTTGGAAGCGTGCAAGTTTTCTCAAGCAATGCAAATGTTGCTGACCCTTTTTGCACACCCTTTCACAGTTCTCCTCAAAGTTTACATTACTATCAATAATCGTCCCAAGATATTTGTAGGATTGTACACATTCGGTGGTCTGGCCTTTTAGTACGGTGACTTTGTTCCTGGGAGTTTTCCTCCTGAAGTCAATAATCATGTCTTTAGTTTTTGTCGTATTCAGCTGCAGGTAGGAATCCTCACACCAGTGAACAAAATCATCAACTACTGGGCCGTGGCCACTCTCACCATCCTGGAGGAGACTGACAATAACTGAATCATCAGCATACTTTATAATGTGTCTGTTGTCATGTCTGCTCCGACACATGTTTGTGTACAGGATGAAGAGTAGTGGTGACAACACACACCCCTGAGGAGAGCCAGTAGAAGAGCACTTTAGGTCAGACAATGTACCATTGACCCTTACTCTCTGCGTCCTGTTGGTTAAGAAATCCAGAATCCAACCCACCAGATTATTGCTCAAATCAAATTGTTGCAGGAGCCTTTCAACTAAGATATGAGGTTGGATTGTATTAAAGGCGGAGGAGAAGTCCACAAATAAAAGCCTGGCGTGTATCCTATTAAAATCCAGATGTTTAAAAAGCATGTTAAACAGAGTGACAGTGGCATCCTCCACTCCTCTGTGAGGCCTGTAGGCAAACTGCAGAGGATCCAATGCATGTTCAGTCTGCTTTAGGACCTCACATCTGACCAGTTTTTCAAAAATTTTCATTAAAATTGAAGTCAAAGCAACTGGTCTAAAGTCGTTTACCGTTTTAGGACAGCTGGATTTTGGAACGGGAACAACCACAGCTTCTTTCCAGATCTTAGGCACATGTTGTGTCTGTAAGGACTTATTGAAAATGTAATGAAATATAGGACCCAGTTCATGTGCACAGGACTTTACCAAGTGCCCTCATATATTATCAGAGCCCTGACTTTTGTTCACTTTTACAGCGCAGAACTCCCTTTTAACATCCTGCACCTCAATATTAAAGTGCTGATTGTCTTTGAGTTTCTGTTTCAAATCTTGGGTTTCTGTGCTAAAATCAAAGGAATCAAAATGACCATAAAAACAATTAAGAGCATTAGTCAGCTCTGTGTCTGAATTAAAACCATCTAAAAACACACGATTACTGCGCTCTGTGCTCTGAAGGCCTGCAATAGTTTTCATACTGGCCCAGGCTGAACCAAGTTTCTTTGTTGCCATCTTTCTTTCCAATTCTGATTTATAATTCTGTTTTGCTCTTAAAATTTCGGACTCCAGCTCTTTTGTGGCAACCTGTAGCTCAGAAACAGACCCCTGTTTAAAGGCAAGTGCTTTCCTCTGTAAGCAGGATTTAACTGATTTTGTAATCCATGGCTTGTTGTTGGGATATATTTTGACATGTTTACGTGGAACGATCTTATTTTTACAGAAAGCCATGTATGAGCATGTGACGTCCACCAAAGAGTCCAAATCGTCCCCGCAGGCCAGTGTGAACATCTCCCAGTCTGAACAGTCAAAGCATTCCTGGAGGCTGTGCACTGAATCCTCTGTCCACACATCAGTGTCTCTCGTCTCCACCTTGCCTCTTCTGAGAGCAGTTTTATATGTGGGCAGCAAATGTACACAGTCGTGATCTGAGGATCCTACAGGAGGAAGGGGGAGTGATTTATAGGCCCTCTCTATGGATCCATAGCACAGGTCCAATGTCTTTTTTCGCCTGGTTGGGCAGGAGACATACTGATAAAAGTTTTTAAGTGTCTTCTTTAAAGAAAGATGGTTAAAATCCCCAAGAATGAAGTTTGGCGCCTCTGGAGAAATTGATTGCAGCCGCTGGATCACATCAAAGACGGTGCTGGAGGCGGAGTCAGCGTCTGCCCTCGGGTGAATGTACACAGTTGTGATGAAAAGCTGGGGGAACTCGCGAGGCAAATAAAAGGGGCGTAGCGATACGGACAGCAGCTCGACATCGGGTGTACAGATGCGCTCTCTGACCGTGACAGATGTGCAGTACTGCTTATTAATGTATAAACATACGCCGCCCCCCTGACGTTTCCCCGTTACCTCTTCCTGCCGATCCGAGTGCAGTGGGGCTCCAAAGCCGTCAATCCACAGGTCTGCGTCTCGGTCATGCGCATTATGCCAAGACTCGGTGAAGGCCATGACACAGCAGTTCTTAAAGCAGACGGACAGTGACATTTTTTTATTGAACCAATCAACAGATTGTATGAAAATATTCTATTCTGTCTATTCCCGCGATTTAATATGTGTCACCAGCTTCCATAAATGACCTTATTTGCTCATAGCTCAGCCTTCACTTAGTGAGGCTGCAGTACCGCCATCTCTCGATAGGTGCGGGCATTGGTGACGTCACAACAGCAGTACATAGTAAATGGCAGAACGAGAGCAAAGTGATTCGGACAGCGATTATTTTGTCGAGTTTGACGACCTCAATATAAATGATGACATTGAAAATGAGGAATCGGATGATGAAGTAGTTTTGGGTGGTGCTGAGGGGGTATTCAGCCTTATTTGTGGGAAAGAAGTGAGGGTTATGTTGCCTACCTGTGCAGTGAGCCTCATCAGAGAAACATTCCCATCTGATCACTACAAGGGATTTTGCCTACCAAGATTAGATTTGTGAACAATGATATGTAAATAAAGTTTTGTAAAATCATATATTGAGTTTATTAATGTTCATGTCAATGTTATAATTCTCATAGTTCAGCATTCATCAAAGTCGCATGTCATATACATTTGAATAATTTGAACACACTAAATTCTTCTCAATTTGAAAAGAAATATTACATACTATACCACCTTTGTATGAACGTTTGAAAACACAGCAGAAATATACAAAGAAATACAAAAATCAATGGAGTATCACTACAGGTTTAGAAAATAACTAGTTTCCAGATATAGCAATTATTATATTCCAATAAATAACATTTCACAGTTATAATGGGCACCATTTTATGGTAGAAAATTGGGGTTCCATTTTTAAAAGCACATTTCTCTTACAATCTTAGGCTTATATTTATTTTTCTTAGCAAATATGTTGCTTCCCTAAAAATTGAAAGCTGAACTGTCATTGGTAATTACCTCCGCCAGGCCGAAAAGGCCAGGAGGAGGTTATGTTTTTGCCGGGGTTTGTTTGTCTGTTTGTCAACTCCGCGTTCTTCAACGTTTTAGGCACTAAAGCACGCGCAAAACACTGGTGGCCTGGGCCCGCCAGCGCGCCTCTGTTTGCGCGCAGCTCCAAAACCTGACACAGGCACCTGTCCGCCGCCGCATTATTTCCCAGAAATAATTTGATTTTGAAAATCATCCATTGCTTGGAATTCATTTAAAATGTTTAGTAAACATTTGCAGTGAATATTAAAAATACAAAACTTACCCTGTTTACTTCTCGCTTTCTGACAGCTGATTGCCTCGGTAGATCACCCTTGCTTTTCACGCCACTGTCACTGACACTTGTCTCAGTCAGACTTGGGGATCGTGGGATATATAGTTAGAATAGCCGTTTTCTTTATCACCAATCTTTTTGCAAATTTCATTTCAAATTGCATCTTATTCTCGAAATCGCTGTAAACGAAATGTCTACTGCACATGTAGGGCGTTAACGAGGTGCAGGTGTGCGCGCAGCTGAGGCAGATGCCTGAGAGCGGCGAGCCGTGACACCTGCAAAATATATGTGGACAAGAAAGACTGACAAACCTGGGTACTATTTCACTGGAGTCTGCTTTAATACAGAAGCTGAAGCAAATGGGAACACTGTATGTCTCTGTAATTGAGAACTTTGCTTCTAAAAAACACAGGAGGATGGACTTCCAATATAAGTAACCGGTGAGTTAAACTGTCTTTCTTCAGCATGTTTTTTCCCCCTAACCGTTCTTATGATCATGAAAATATTTGGTAATTCTGAGAAATATCCGTAATCGCCGATTTTAAAGCGTAAACATCAAGTGTTGCATGAAGCAAAACACAGCAGTGGCCGACAACCGTGTGCGTGTGTTTGGCTGAGCTGACGTCACACAGTCAGTGGCCATCTTAGCCGCTGATCGCTTGGCTTTCCAGGGCAGCATACTTTCAAGAGCACATTGTCACCATATGCGACATTTGTTGAGACCAAAACATGTGCAGTTCGCTTTAGCTCGTCTCAGACAACAATTTCAGATATGAATTAGCAATATTGAATTTTCGTCTGTCCGTCTGCTTTAAAGTCCATCTGGTAGCGTACATTCCCTTGAATTTCATCCACCTTGTTTCTCAGAGATTGTACGTTCCCAAAAATCATAGAAGGAAGAGGAAGGTTACCAAACTGACATCTTCTCAGGCGCAATTTCACACCTCCACGCTTTCCGCGTTTCCTTCTCCCGTCACTCCCGTCTCTCTTTTCACCACTGTGTCCGTCTCTCAAAATAAAGTCCGGCAGTTGCGGCTTAGGCTCAGTCACAGCCGCTGCATCAACCGTGTTTAAATGCAGCAACATGTCCCTGGAATAATGTATCCTGCCCGCCATGATGCCAAACGCGTTTACTTCAGAGACAAAGAGCCGGAGGAAAAGTAGCAGCAATGCAAAAAAGGGGAGGAAGTCCATGTTGATGGAACCAGGGAGCTCTTCACCATACAGTCCACAAACATTCCAGGACAGAAACGACACAAAAACACATTAAAGTGCATAAAAACAAGACAAACAGACAACGGACTTTTTCACCAGCTGCCGGTCGCTGCGTGCGCATGGATGTATGAGATCGTATGTTTGATCCCAATGGTTGAAATTCAGCAGAAGCATGCTGATTCCTCAGCTGCACGTGATGTGGGAAGCTGCGTCTTCTTAGAGGCCTTCGATAATAATTAATTAAAGGTATCTAATCCGATCTCAAACTAAAGAGTTTCAGACTTTAGATAAAAATAATAGATTCTGGTGTGTGATTGGTCAAGAAAAATGTTATAAAAAATAAAGTCAAGATTAAAGCTTACATTAAAATTAAAAACAAACGGTGGTTTTACAGAAAGTTTAACAAAGAAAAAGTGATAAATAAAAATTGGAGTTTAACTCTGATTAAGAATTGAGCTCGAAGAAATAGGAATTCCTAGGCATTTAAGAGAAAAAGAAAAAAAACATTAAAATACAAAGTTACATAAACAAATTACGAGTTCTCTGCTCTGTGACGGGAAAAGTCTTTGTTAGGACGTCCATGTTTCTTCCCCAAGTTCTTTCTTGCTGTGTGTGGACAAAGGACATGTTGAAGAGAGAGGAAGAAAAGAGATAAGAGCGGAGAAAAAGAGGAGGTAGCAGGGGGTCTTCCTCCTTTTATAAGTTCTTTTGAGCTTTCGCGGGCTTCCGGGTTGACAGGAATTCCAGCCAATGAGCTTCCTTCGTGGGCGGGCTTGACGAACTTTAGTCCAATGACAGGCTTTGTCTGCGAGGGACCAATGGGATGGAGAAGCTGGAGCCCAGTGAATGCTGGGTGACATTTGATACCGGTCCCCATGGATACACACAATTTTAACCTGTTGCACTCCGGGATACCGCGGGCGGTCATGTCTCTGCGTCCTAGTGTGTCTCAGTGCGCACTGAAAAAAAAAAGCTGCATTTCCGTTCTTCCAGTACAGACACAGCTGCGAACAGAAAGCCAAAGGAGTGTTTTGATTGGTTTAGATTTGATTGACCTTTCATTCGACTAATAAGAGCCTTGAATTGGGTTTCTGAAACCTTGAAGAACCAGTGACTGAAAATCTAGCAAGAAGGACCTGCCTACCAACGACAACGAATACAACGAGCCAATTGAAGCAGGGAAGTTAGACGATTGAAACGCGTGTGTCCCGTGCGTAAAATCTGTTTTGTGTAAGCCGCTGGGTAACACACCAGTGTGGAGGATACGAATAAGGGTCACCATTGTGGAGGCAAGGATCAAATAAGTGCAGGCGGATACAGCGAACTGAAGGTTAAAAGGGTGCTTTATTCTTCCTCCATCACAAGGCTCACTCAGCACTGTGGCAGCACGCTGGTGTGAGCCCTGCGTCTCTAGAGTGTCAGAATGCGAGTGAGAGTGAGAGCTGTGTGTAACGGTAGCGTTTGCCAGTCTTTTTTTATTACTACTGTTCTTATTTGTTTTGAAAAATTGTTCGCAAAAACCGCCATCATGGAAGTTGAGATGGTTTGATCGGGTCGCGTGACCAGAACAAACGAGTCCGTAACAAGCGGACCAGCGTCATGTTCGTCTGACAATGAGGAACAGACGTTTGCCAACGACACTGCTGTTGTGGACAGGTAGGTGTTATAAGCTAAATTATTCTTTATCACTGAAAATAATAATAAAAATGACTTTTGACCTATCGGTAATTACAACGGTGCGTCATGGCCACTTGACGGACCGTTGACGGACCGTTTTTTGTGCGCCGAGCTCCTCTGTAGCGGGGGGGGGGGAGGAGTTGTTATCCTCTACATTGCAGATATTTTAGTATAATTTTTAGTGCACTGTAGGTTATTTTTTCTTGTAAAAAAAGGCCACACATGTTTTACGTGGCATGCTTCTTTGTGTGTGGGGGTGCTTGTTTGTTCATTCATTCATGAATGAATAAACAACCCCCCCCACACACACACACACAGCCCTGAGTGTCACCTTTCATTAGAGCCCAACATCAAGCTTCTGTGTTTCAGCATTCAAAAGTTAGACGTTTTTCCAAACTCTGCCATTTGGCACAATTTGGCACAGTTCAAAAACGCCTGGGAACAACCTGAGAAAAAAGCTGTGTAATATATTCATTTTTTTGTTGTTACAAAATTTTGACCTCAGCTGGGTAACACTTGGTTCTATATTTCTGTTGCATTTTCCAGCCAGTATCTGACAGCTGTGTGTTATTTGCAAGCATTTGTATCTAAAAAAACACCCAGGCGAACTTTATTTTCTTCAGATTCAGTATGTTTAGATGACTGTTACTCAGTGGCAGGAGCTCTTAGAGAGATTGACTGTTTTGCCAAAAAATTCTAAGTGTTTTCTTTTAAATGAGACCAACCCCATGAAGATGCTGCAAAGGGTTGAAGAACAGCTTTTGATTTACTTTGGGTATGTTATTTTTAGGCGTTTTTAGGGAAATTGACCGGAGTGCAAGGGGTTAATACACTGGCATATGCTTTTATACCCTTATGTATAACTAAGCTAACCTTAGTGATTAGTGTAACTTATAAGCAGTCCTTCTAAATCAACATGCAGGAATAAACATTCATTTAAACATTTTTAACATGCATATACTGTATATACAATCACAGATTAATGCATTTCACACATATTATTGATTTTCCACATTAAAAACATCAGAGTCCATTTGCTTTTCATAGTCCTGAAAAGAAGGGAAGATTTAGAATTGAGTTTGAAATAATGTACTTTAAAGTTCACTGGTTAAATCCAGCATGTCCCAAAGTTTAAGGAAATTTTATTGAGCTGTGGATCGGTGTGGCAATGAGGGGCTCCATGTCTCCATGTTTATGGGGACAATAAAACCAAAGCCGGACATAGGTGGAATTCCTTAGGCTGGTTTTAACAAAGGAATAGATTTTTGCTGTGGCCTGGGGAAGAAGAGCAGTTTTTGACTGGCTTTCTCCTGAGTGAAACAAAATGTCTTTAAGCAGAAGAATAATTATTGCTGAGCCAAAGTGAGATGATGCTACACCATTGTGGTATACTTGCCAAACACAAGATGTTAAACTTTGAAAATATGATCATATGTGCAAATATACGGTTGATCTTTAAAATTATCCATGGTTCTGCAACCCCGCCTCTTTAGACTTTTGTGTACCTGACTTCTGAACAAAATACCAGAGTGACAAGGACTTCCTCTAGGTGGCATTGTTGCATCCCCCTACGTAAAACTGCTTTTGGACAATCAGCCTTCTCATACAAAACTAAAACGATATGGAACAAGCTCCCCACTTCTTTGAAGATGGTCTTTTATACCTGCCAGGTGGATCATAATGAAGAAGGCCTCTTGTTTTCTGATTGTTGCAGGAGCGGGTTGGTGAGAATGTTTAACTGGTCGTGTCGGTGGTTCTGCTCCTCATGGATGAATAGCTGATGTAGCTCTGTGGAGACCTGCCATTGATGGTCTGTGCTGAGTGCTGGAGAATAAAGAAACAACATTGAAGTCCACATTCTGAGTCTGAGGACTTTCATTGGACCTTCAGGCTAACTGAACTAGCCTCATCCTGCTAGCTCTGACTGTCAGCAGCTGCATCACAACATCTGGAGGAAGTAAACAAACTGTAAAGATGTTTTTGGGTCGATGTCTGAGAGAGTTGATCAGAGAGCGACTCGCTGCTGCTGCTGAAGAAATAATAACAGAGTTTGAACAAATCACCAACCAGTACGAGGAAGAGATCAATCGTCAACGCAGACTACTGAATATGCACTTGTGCTCCCAGATAAAAATCCACAGAATAGGTATGTGAGACTATAATGGTCTGAATGGGGTTTTAGAAAACTCTGGATCTGGTTTCAATCATGGTTGTGTCTTAAATATGCAAATTTTTTAATTTTCTTGCAAATTTTAGTTTTTAAATCCTAAATTTGACACTTTTTTCCTTAGTTGTAAAGTGAAACTTTTTATCTGATTTATTTTTTATTTATTTTTTTTTTTCGTTCCTTCAGATTTCCCACAGCAACCTGAATGTAAAGAGGAGGAAGTTCTGACTGAACAGCAGCTCTGGAACCAGATGAACTCTGTTCTGGACCAGGAGGAACCAGAACCTCCACAGGTTAAAGTGGAACAGGAGGAACTTTGCATCAGTCAGGAGGGAGAACAGCTGGTAGTGAAGCTGGAGGCCGATACCTTCAAGGTGACTGTTATTTCTGAGGAAAAGCAGCAGAGTGAAGCAGAACCAAACAGTGAGCAGCTCCTCTCTCACAACTCTGCTGGAACTGAGATCCAAGATGAGGAAGGAAGCCGGCATCTAGACTCAGGATTGACTAAAGAAGAAGAACCCAAACCGAAGAAGGGACAACTGAAAACAGGAAGTCGCCATGAAGGTAAACACTCTGAGAACAAAGATTTACTATGAGAATGAAACCGATAAAATGTTACAGAAATGTTTGTCTTAAAAAAAAAAACAGAAATGAAGAAACCAAAATCTACTTCTGCCACAATCTAGAAGGTCACAATGAATAAATTTGATGTGGGATTTGTTTAATCATTTGTACAGTGATGCATGCTGGGAATTTTTATTGTATGTAAACAGGAGTAAACTCCAGAATCCCAACTTTACTGACTTCTAGTGCAACTTCAAATCCAACCTGCACACAATAAAATTAAGGATGCATCCCAGTTCACCACTTTGTTCTACCCCTTAGCCCAACCCCGATGAGCAAAACGGAGGGGTAGGGCTCACTGTTAGGGCAAAAGGGTGAATTGGGACACACCCTATATCTACAGCCATCTGCTACCAATTACATCTGAACATCATTATTGTTTTTACTATCAATGACTTATTACTCATATTCTAACCAAGATGGTAAACATGAGTTCTGTTTGGTTAAGAAGGATTATTAATGTCTGACTTTTTTCTGCAGAGTTTCAAAGAATGATGGAGCGTCAGCACAGACTGCTTGATGTCACCAGGAAACCAGTGATAAAGTCACACAGAATAGGTCTGTAAAACTACAGTGGTGTGAAAAAGTGTTTGCCCCCTTCCTAATTTCTCATTTTTTTGTATGTTAACTCCTTGCACTCCAGTCAATTTCCCTAAAAATGCCAAAAAATAACATGTCCAAATTAAATCCAAAGCTGTTCTTCAACCCTTTGCAGCATCTTCATGGGGTTGGTCTCATTTAAAAGAAAACACTTTGAATTTTTTGGCAAAACAGTCACAATCTCTCTAAGTGCTCCGGCTACTGAGTTACAGTCATCTAAACATAGTGAACTTGAAGAAAATAAATTTGGCCTGGTTGTTTTTTTGGATACAAATGCTTGCAAATAACACACAGCTTCAGATCCGGGCTGGAAAACACAACAGAAATGTAGAACCAAGTGTTATCCAGCTGAGGTCCAAATTTTGTAACAGTACCACAAAAATGAATATATTACACAGCTTTTTCCTCAGGTAGTTCCCAGGCATTTTGGAACTGTGCCAAATTGTGCCAAATGGCACAGTTTGGAAAAACGTCTGTAACTTTTGAATGATTCAATGTAGAAGCTTCATTCTGGGCTCTAATGAAAGGTCACACTCAGGGCTGTGTCTGAGTGTGTGTGTGTGGGGGGGTTGTCCCCCCCCCCCGCTACAGAGGATGTACATCGGCCATCGCTACATGACGGATTAGCCTCATGTGGCAATGTGGCGACAGCAGCGCAGTCACCGCGGCTCCCCCCCCCCTCGCTACAGAAGAATAGCGGGGGGGGGGCGGCGTTCACGGTCTGGATGGGCGAACGACCCGTGTATCGCGGCGCACGAACTTCAGACTTCGTGCGCCGCACAGTTGTAATTTACCGATCGGTCAAAAGTCATTTTGGATTACAATTTTCAGGGATAAAGAATAATTTAGCTTATAACACCTTACCTCTTCACAACAGTGTCCTGGCGAACGTCTCTTCCTCATTGTCAGACGAACGCGACGCTGGTCCGCTCGTGGTTCTGGTCTCGCGACCCGATCAAAACATAATTCCATTATTGCGGTTTTGTGCTTCCACGATTGCGGTTTTTGGCGAACGATTTTTCAAAACAAATAACAGTAGTAATTAAAAAAAGACTGGCGAACGCGTGTGTGTCACTCAGCCTTCGTCGTCGGCCTCCGTCGGTCTATGACCATGGAAGAAATCATAACGTCTACTCTGCTGGAACAAAAACAAAATAAGCACCGCCTGTGGCCGAACATGCCGATGCGCGAATGGCAGTCGCTGTCACACAGGTTGCATTTGTGGGTGGTCTCCGTGCTGCTGGGTCTGTGATGGTTCTTCCTGTGGGTCCTTTTTTGATCTGCTGCAGCAGTCTGTCTTCACCCAGCCTTAAAAAAAACAGCTGGCGAACTTCTCTGCTTCAATTGGCTCACTGCATTCACAGCATTGGTAGGCGGGTCCTTCTTGCTAGGTTTTCAGTCATTGGTTCTTCAAGGTTTCAGAAACCCAATTCAGGGCTCTTATTAGTCGAATGAGAGGTCAATCATATCCAATCTGTTCGCGGCTGTGTCTGTAGTGGAAGGACTTTTTTTTTTTTTTCAGTGCGCTCTCCTGCGCCCTCGTGCGCTCTGGGACGCAGAGACTTGTCCGCCCGCGGTACAACGGAGTACAAGAGGTTAATCACATTTAAATGTTTCAGATCATCAAACAAATTTAAATATTAGACAAAGATAACACAAGTAAACACGAAATGCAGTTTTTAAATGAAGGTGTTTATTATTAAGGGAGAAAAAATCCAAACGTATATAGCCCTGTGTGAAAAAGTGATTGGTCCCCTCAATCTAATAACTGGTTGGGCCACCCTTAGCAGCAACAACTGCAATCAAGCGTTTGCAATAACTGGCAGTGAGTTTTTTACAGCACTGTGGAGGAATTTTGGCCCACTCATCTTTGCAGAATTGTTGTAATTCAGCCACATTGGAGGGTTTTCGAGCATGAACTGCCTTTTTAAGGTCATGCCACAGCATCTCAATCGGATTCAGGTCAGGACTTTGACTAGGCCACTCGAAAGTCTTCATTTTGTTTTTCTTAAGCCATTCAGAGGTGGACTTGCTGGTGTGTTTTGGATGATTGTCCTGCTGCAGGACCCAAGTGCGCTTCAGCTTGAGGTCATGAACAGATGGCCGGACATTCTCCTTCAAGATTTTTTGGTAGAAAGCAGAATTCATGGTTCCATTTACCACAGCAAGTCTTCCAGATCCTGAAGCAGCAAAACAGCCCTAGACCATCACACTACCACCACCGTATTTTACTGTAGGTATAATGTTCCTTTTCTGAAATGCTGTGTTACTTGTATGCTGGATGTAATGGGACACACTCCTTCCAAAAACTTCAACTTTTTTCTCGTCAGTCCACAGAGTATTTTTCCAAAAGTCTTGTGGGTCATTAAGATATATTCTGGCAAAACTGAGACGACTTTGTTCTTTTTGCTCAGCAGTGGTTTTCATCTTGGAACTCTGCCATGCAGGCCATTTTTGCCCAGTCTCTTTCTTATGGTGGAGTCATGAACACACTGACCTTAACTGAGGCAAGTGAGGCCTGCAGTTGTTTGGATGTTGTTTTGGGGTCTTTTGTGACCTCTTGGATGAATCGTTGCTGCGCTTTTGGGGTAATTTTGATTGGCCGGCCATTCCTGGGAAGGTTCACCACCGTTCCATGTTTTTGCCAGTTGTGGATAATGGCTCGCACTGTGGTTTGCTGGAGTCCCAAAGCTTTAGGAATGGCTTTATAACCTTTTCCAGACTGATAGAGCTCAATTACTTTGTTTCTTATTTGTTCCTGAATTTCTTTGGATTGCAGCATGATGTCTAGCTTTTGAGGTTGTTTTGGTCGACTTCACTTTGTCAGGCAGGACCTATTTAAGTAATTTCTTGATTGAGAACAGGTGTGGCAGTAATCATGTCTGGGTGTGGCTAGAGAAATTGAACTCAACTTTCCAAAGAGGTTATAATCCACAGTTAATTTATGCCTGATTGCTGGGGTCTTTCTGCAACTGTGGGGGTTCCCCCTACAGTTGATAGTGCTATGAGATGACTGTTGTTGTGAAATGGCGTTATATAAATAAAGTTGAATTGAATTGAATTGAATTGAATTTTAATGGGGGGGGGCAATCACTTTTTCACACAGGGCCATGGACGTTTGGATTTTTATACCCTTCTAATAATAAACACCTTTAAAAAATTGCATTTTGTGTTTACTTGTGTTATCTTTGTCTAATATTTAAATTTGTTTGATCATCTGAAATATTTAAGTGTGACAAACATATATAAGATAGATAAGATAAGCCTTTATTAGTCCCACAACGGGGAAATTCCAGGATTGCAACAGCACAGGGATAGCAACACTCAGAGCAACAATCAGAAGGCAAGAAAAAACAAGCAAGCAAGAGCAGCTAATATACATATGTACATATTACTATAAAATATATATATACACACACACACACACAGACACACAGTGCAGAGCATTGTAGCTGGATGGAATAAATATATGAATATATGAACACACAGTGCAGAGCATTGTAGCTAGATGGAATAAATATGTAAATATATAAACACCCACAGTATGGAGCATTGCAGCTAGGTGGAATAAATATGCAAGTATATAAACACACACAGTGCGGAGCAATGTAGCTAGATGGAATAATATGTAGATATATAAAAACACAGTGCGGAGCATTGTAGCTAGATGGAATAAATATATAGATATATAAATATAAACACACCCAGTGCAGAGCATTGTAGCTAGATGGAATAAATATGTAAATATATAAACACACACAGTGCAGAGCATTGTTGCTAGGTGGGATGAAACAGCATAACCGTCTATTTAGTTATCCTACATGGTATGATTATGTGCCCATACATATTCTCACCCTCCATAGCGACCGGTATGTTCCTAGTTGTATGCCGGAGAGGACCATTGTGTAAGTCTATTGCATCTTTTGCATTCAAAAAAAAAAAAAAAAAAAAAAAAAAACTATTAGTTTGTTACGTCTTTTTGCTATATCTGCGAGCAGCCCTGCTTAGGTTGTACAGTCTGACAGCCGTTGGTAGGAAGGACCTACGAAACCTCTCGGTTGTGCACCTGGGATGATGTAGTCTGCTGCTAAATGAGCTCCTCAGTGCATCCAGTATGTCCTGCATAGGGTGGAACTCGGACTCCAGCAGAGATGACAGTTTAGCCACCGTCCTTCTCTCTCCTATCTCCTCCATCGGATCAAGGCGTTGCCCCAGGACAGAGCTAGCTTTCTTAATCAGTTTGTTCAGTCTCTTCCTATCGGCTGCAGTAATGCCACTGCCCCAGCAGACCACTCCAAAAGTGATGGCTGATGCCACCACCGTGTCATAGAATGACTTCAGCAGCGCCCCTTGTACACCAAAAGACCTGAGTCTCCTCAGCAGGAACAGCCTGCGCTGTCCCTTCTTGTAGAGTGCGTCAGTATTGTGTGACCAGTCTAGTTTATTGTTCAGATGAATACCCAGGTACTTGTAGGATGTCACCATCTCGATGTCTGTTCCCTGTATATTTACTGGTGCTGTGAGGGGCTGCCCATGCCTGCGGCAGTCCACCACCAGCTCCTTAGTTTTCCTCGCGTTGATCTGGAGGCAGTTCCGATGGCACCAGTCCACAAAGTCCTGGATAAGCCCTCTGTACTCAGCTTCATCTCCGCTGGAGATGAGACCAACGATCGCAGAGTCATCAGAGAACTTCTGTAGATGGCAATGTGTTGTGTTGTGTGAGAAGTCCGCAGTATAAAGAGTGAACAGGAAGGGAGCCAGCACCGTTCCCTGGGGGGCCCCCGTGCTACTGATGATCGTGTCGGAAACACAGTCCCGGGTTCTCACAAACTGAGGCCGGTTCGTGAGGTAGTCCAGGATCCATGATGACAGGTGCTGGTCCACCCCTGCGCGCAGCAGCTTGTCCTTCAGGATCATCGGTTGGATGGTGTTGAAAGCACTGGAGAAGTCAAAGAACATGATCCTCACCATATTCCCGGGCTTCTCCAGGTGGGACAGAGAACGGTGAAGGAGGAAGATCACCGCATCCTCCACCCCAATGCCATGCTGGTAGGCGAACTGGAGTGGATCCATCGCTGGTTCCACCAGGGGGCGGAGATGAGCAAGGAGCAGTCTCTCCAGGGTCTTCATCAAGTGGGACGTCGAGGCCACCGGTCTGAAGCTGTTCAGGTCTTTGGGGTGGGAAGTTTTTGGTACAGGTACCACACAAGATGTTTTCCACAGCTGTGGTACCCTCCCCAGTTTCAGGCTCATGTTGAAGATATACGTCACAATCATATATGAACATATAAATACACACAGTGTGGAGCGTTGTAGCTAGATGGAATAAATATATGAATATATAAAAACACACAGTGCAGAGCATTGCAGCTAGATGGAACAAACATGCAAACACAAACACACACAGTGCGGAGCACCGTAGCTAGATGGAATAAATATGTAAATATATAAACACACAGTGTGGAGCATTGTCGCTAGATGGAATAAATATATAAATATACAAACACACACTGTGCGGAGCATTGCAGCTAGATGGAATGAAACAGCATAACCGTCTACTTAGTTATCCTACATGGTATGATTATGTACCCATAACGGATGGGAGGGTGGGTCTGTACCTTATACTCCTTGTCCACCGTCTAACACCAGCCCGACAACCACGTCGTTTTCGCCTTATTTCTCCCAGTACGTCGAGTTTTTCCGTTAGCACCGAGTGGCGATTAAGTGCAAGCAGCTCAGAATCAGAATCAGAATCAGAATCAGGTTTATTGCCATTGTTCATGTAGTACACAAACTAGGAATTTGTCTCGGTACAATGCTGCAACATTAAACATGATAAGATAAGAGAAATAAACTATACATGTAATAAAGTGTAGGATAAGATTAAGTGATACTGGTCAACAGTTAAAATATATATTAGCCAGCAGCAGATACTGTGGAGAACTATATAGTGCAGTCGGTAATGCAGGAAGAAAACAGTGATGATTGACATGAGTCTGGTTGAGCTGCTGTACATGGTGCACGAGAGTCACTTAGTGTTCAGCAGTCTAATGGCAGAGGGGAAGAAGCTGTTCATGTGACGGGAGGTTTTAGTCTGGATGGACCGAAGTCTTCTACCAGAGGGGAGGGGGGCAAACAGTACGTGACCAGGGTGTGAGGGATCGGCTATGATCCGGCCAGCACGCCTCCGGGTCCTGGAGATGTACAGATCCTGGAGAGATGGGAGCTTGCAGCCGATCACCTTCTCAGCAGTGCGCACGACGCGCTGCAGCCTTAGTCTGTCCCTGGCAGTGGCTCCTGCGTACCACACGGTTATGGAGGTGGTGAGGATGGACTCGATGATGGCTGATACAGCTGTTCCCTGCTGTACCGTCTCCTACTGTAAACAGTGGCTCCGTCCGCCGGCTCAGGAGACATTTGGGGCGATCTGTGTGTCCGTGATGTAGAAAGTGTGTAAAGAAAGAAAGAAAAAAACAGAATTGAGCCGCTGTTGTAAAAAGGCAGCCGACTCGTGTGGCACCGGAAGTAGTTATCACTATCTACTCATAGTGGTGTCAAAGTTAACATGTTAGCCTCACTGTAACTTAACACCCCCGTAACATCAACAATGTTTTGTTTTTTTTTAATAGCAATTTATTGCAGTTAATCACTTTGGAATGAAAACAGAGTAGAATTAAAAATGTGGACCTTTCAAAACCCAGCTACTGTTTCCATCCAGTCTCTATGGTGCACTCAAAGCAACTTTATTTACTGGAGTATTGACGTCAAAATACGTGGACACATGGATAGCATAAATGCACATTCCAGCTCCCAAAACGTGACCACAGCCCATGGCTAGATAGTTTAAGGCCTGCAGTGGGTGTAACCCATGACGAAGAAGCAGTTCCGGCCCCAAAGCCACAGCCCAGTTTTTGTGGTACGGGCTCCTTATTTTGTTTAGTTCTGGGGATTTGGGTCGGTTTGCTGGAATGTTGCTATGGTGTTATGTGGACATGTGGACCACATCAATGTGTGGCTCCGACCTAGGCACTGGAGAGAAGAGAGGAGATACAGGAGGATTGCTAACAGCTGGACTTTCCAGTTGTGGTGGTCACTGTGGGGATTTTTGGAGTGTTCTGGATAGTTGTTGTAGGATTTGATGTGTTGAAAGCTTTGAAGGGACTTGCAGTTGCAGGACGCAAGAACGTGTGTCCACTCCCATGTTGATGGTAGTGTGAATGGTTTGAAAGATGAGAAGTTTAAGGCACATTAATTTGGGGGAAAAAACTTGGCTTTTATTCATGATTATTAATCATGAATGAATGCTAATTTTTCGAGATTTATCATGATTAATAATTTTAATCATTTGACACAAAGACTGAGTGAAAAAACACATTAGTATGATTGATGTATTCTTATTCCCGCCTTTATCCAAATTGTCCAGACTGTTATCAGAGCAAAGTTCAAAAACCAGCATCTGTGATGGTATGGGGGGATGTTGGTGCCCATGGCATGGGTAACTTGTACATCTGTGAAGGCACCACTAATGCTGAAGGGTACATACAGGTTTTGGGGCAACATCTGCTGCCATCCAAGCAACGTCTTTTTCAGGGACGGCCCTGATTATTTCAGCAAGACAATGCCAAGCCACATTCTGCACATGTTACAACAACGTGGCTTTGTAGTAAAAGAGTGCGGGTACTAGACTGGCCCTTCCTGTGGTCCAGAGCTGTCTCCCATTGAAAATGTGTGGAGCATTATAAAGGGCAAAATATGACAATGGAGACCCCGGACTGTTGAGCAGCTGAAGTCATCCATGAAGTAAGAATGGGAAAGAATTCCGCCTCCAAAGCTTCAACAATTAGTGTCCTTGGTTCTTAAATGCTTACTGAGTGTTGTTAAAAGAAAAGGTGATGTAACAGTGGTAAACATGGCCCTGTCTCAGCTTTTTTGGAACGTATTGCAGGAATCAAATTTAAACTGAGTAAATATTTGCAACAAACAAAGTTTATCAGATTGAACATTAAATATCTTGTCTTTGTGGTGTATTTTATTAAATATAGGTTGAAAACAATTTGCAAATCATTGTTTTCTGTTTTTAACGTTTTACACAACATCCCAACTTCATTTGAATTTCAGTTTTTTAATTAACATGCTGAGTGCATGTTGAAATGCAACTATTTCCTCAGTGGAATTAAACCATCTAGATGTACATGATTAAGTTAATTTTACAATTAAGTGTTTAAAGGCGGCATCTTCCTTATTTCACCTACCAAAAACATATTGCGATACTGTATATAACATGTATCGAGATATAGAATAATTATAGGGAGATATAATTTTTGATCCATATCACCCAGCCCTACTGTTAGAAAAATCTGATGTGCTTCAGTCAAAAAACCAGGCAGGATCAGTGTTCACTAACTAACTAACTAACCTGCACTTATATAGCGCTTTTCTAGTCACAAAGACCACTCAAAGCGCTTTCATTAATACTAACCCTCTATTCTAAGGGCCTATAGGAAACAGATATCTAGGGACAATTTAGAACAGCCAATTAACCTAACATGCATGTTTTTGGCATGTGGGAGGAAACCAGAGAAATCCCGGAGTAAACCCACGCAACACGGGGAGAACATGCAAACTCCACACAGATCACTGTTGGTCGGGGGCTGGGATCAAACCCACGATCCCACAATCCCCACAATCCCTCGGCCAAGGGTAAACTGTGCTGCCGCAGTGCTAACCACTGCGCCACCGTGCAGCCCAAATTAAATTTGTTCAGCAAATTTAATCACACTGGCCAGTGGAGAACAATACAGAATAGCCCCAGAGCCCATTCGTGTATCATTTTGACTCACACATCATACAGTCTTTTAAGGTTTCAGTTATCCGAGGGGTGTAGGAGAAAATATCCATAACGATGGACTTAGTACACCTTTTCAAAACATAGTGTACGGATTTTCTCTCTCTCAGGATCCATGACGCCCACTGAGCAATAGTCACACAGGATACTTGCAGGGTGAACCAAAACAAACGATAACAATAACAGCTGCATCAGGATTTTTAGCCCAGTCAGACAGACTCTGAGACAAACCAAGGCCAATATGAACAATGTGAGACAAATATGAAATTCCACAAATATAGAAGACAGAATATGGAATTATTCTTTCATGCCCCCCTTTGATGCTGTCGAAGCATCAGAAAAGAACTGTTTATGGCTTCTAAAATCCCATCTGGCAGCTATGCTAAGCTCCAGTGCATTTGTGTGCACCTTGAATGACCCTAACTCACTAGCGATGGGGAAAGTCCGCCATCAGCCCTGCTGCCCCAGGCACCGGTTAAATGTTTCATCTCTGTGGGAGGTGAAGAAAATCAATAAAAACAAAATTGCAATAAAGAAAAACAAAATGATAATAATAAAAGGTATAATAATAAGGTATGTGTGTTAGCAGCAATTCAAAAGATAATTTAAAAATTAAAACAATAACCATAATTGTGTAAAACAAAACAATAAAACGTAAAACAATATATGTAATGATATAAAGACAAAATGAGAGTAATATATATAAACAAAATAAAACAGAAACAAAAGTAAATAACAAAAGCAATGTTTCAAACTTCATAAATGTATTTGCAAGTAGTACATTTCAGCTTCACATCGTGATCATGCAACTCCTTTCGGTTTTCTGCATGTCAGTCATACTTTTACTCTGTACTTGAGTCATGGAGAGACACCTTGAGCTCACACTGTTTGTTCATCATCCCTGGTAATTACATCATGGTACATCACTAAGTTAACATGAACAAGTCTGATCATCATACTGCGGATACAGGGAATGACACTGGAAAAAGCCAAAAATATCACTACAAAAATTACTGACAGATTCATGATGAGACTTCTCCATGAAGAGAATAACCACCTTAACCAGTTCTGTTCATCAGTAACATTGTCCTTGGCTGCAGCAGCCTGTAAGGCAGTGAGGCTGTGTATGGTAAGCTTGTAAGCTTTAGCCTCCCCCCTTTGCGTCAACAATCACACAAACAGGAGTTGATTTTTCTTTCACTTTTTCTAAGGTAACACATTGCCAAATGCACAAGTGCAATATGTAACCAGATGTTTGTGGATGTAGTGTGCCAAATGTGGGTGTATGGTCTGTAAGAAAACCACTTTTCAAATGCTGCCAATAAGGTTCTATGCCCGAATCATCAGCAGCCTCAGTTAAATCAGAATGCCCATCAAACCTCTTGTAACCTGGTTGTATAAGCATCATTGTTACCTTGTTTGTGGTTTGGGTCATCTTATATAGGCTGTATTTAAAAGTTCAATCATTAAGTATTATTCAGTGACAACATTATTCCATATTGATATGTGTGCACATCTACTTAACTTCTTGGGCGCCCCGGTGTAGCCACTCCGGGTAGAGGGGTGGAGACGAGCAGAGGCGAAGTGACATCAGCCGCAGCTTTCCCAGAGTCCTGTGAGGTGGGGGCATGGCCCGAGCAGCGGGGGAGCACGGAGGAGGAGGAGCCGAAACACGGCCCCCTGTCCTCACGCTAGGCTCATCATGCAGGAAAGGGGAGATACACATATTAGTCAAGTCTTTTCCTTCCTTTTACTATGGTTAATCTCTCAGATTTATCATCAAGTTTTGGTTTCACCATCCAGTCCAAGTCAGCCTGTCGCCCTTTTTTTTCCCCTTTCTATCTGAAGCCACTGTTGCCCCTTAGTTTGAGAGGTAGTGCAACTGTGAGCAAAAGAATGCACTTACACTACAAACAATCAAATGAAATAACCTAATGCTGTTTACCTGCCTTCAGGCATCCCAGACAAAGAGAAAAAAATCAAATTTTCTTGCTCTGCTGGCAGGCAATTTCACTCAGAATAATTAAAAAATCCTGGCAATTGATAATGTTAGTTAAAAAATAAAAAAGATATTTGCCAATAAAGCAACATTAAATTGCTTAACCCAAGTAACTTTCATGAAGCCAGCCAAAAACCCCACAAAAAAATCTGCACAACAAAAGGAATTACTGCCAATGCTATCTTGAAATAAAAGCAAGTATCTATACTTCATCTTACCGAAATCCCCCAGTTTAGTGTGACCTTATTACAGCTTCAGCACAAAACAAGTTAGTCTTTTCTCTCGCTCTCTCTCTCTCTCTCTCTCTCTCTCTCACTCACACAATAGCAAGCTCAAATGAATACACACACGTTAGTAAGCAGTCCCAAAGTCACTTATAGTAAGCAGATCTGGAAACCCAAGGTTCTCATCTCAATCCTCTCCTGCTGCTCTGAAAACAGTCATTTTTTTTCTTTTTCTCACTGTCTTTGTCACTTACCAATTTCCCATGCACAAATTTGCCATTTCCCGTGAAACAACAATCTCATTATTGTCCTTTTGGACTTCACAACAACAAGAAAAACAACAACAACCACGACTTCTATGTCACTGCTTGGCTTCTCCATTGTTGGGATCTGTTTTTTTTTTCCCTCCCTTTTTCCTCACCAAAATAAGCTGTGATAAAGACACATGAACGACTGGACAAACAAACTGCAGTTATTTATTTGATGTATTTATTTTATTGTAATCCTGGCTTATTTTACCGTGCTTATTTTACCATGAAATCAGGTCAGTTTCTATCTGCTACTGGTAACCTGTAACCCAGTACAACCTGTCTCAGTCCTAGCTATGGGTAAATAGCCCCACTGCCTTGTGGGTGTCTTGGGAAAAGTCAAAGGCTAAGGGAGTAAACCCTGACAGAAAATCCAGAGTGGAGCCCTAAGGCGGTCGACTGGCATAATTGTCACCTTCCGGCAGCTCCTGCATTCTGATCCGCCCCCAGCCGTCTTGACTCTGTCTTGCCACTGGATCCGGTGTCTCAGGACGAGAGAGTGAGGCTGATCCTGCGCAAGTCTCCCTCACTTTAATCAAAGTTCCGCACAAGTCATGACATCACCACCTAGCCAACTTTAAGCGCTGTGGCGATGGGGGAGCGGCGAAGCAGCAGGTGAGGATACACTGGAAGCTGTAGTCGCAAACCTGCACACAGGCGGCTCAGGACAAGTGGTCGCTCTCCACTGAACCGAGACAGCAGTGAAGTTCGGCAGCCTCCTGAGCGACCGAGCAGCCCTTTTCAGGATCGCTCTGCTCGCCTCCTTAGCAAGAGGATGGGGCTAGAAAAGGTGCCCCAAACATAGCTGTTCTCACCTCACCCTGGTCAGCACACCGCGGCTGGCGGGGATCCCCAAATAGCGGTTGAAATACAAAGAAAAATAAAGCAAAGGCGCTCACCTTAGCATCATGCAACGTAAGGACTCTGCTCGACAATGCCAAAGCGAACAGACCAGAAAGAATGAACTGCACTAGTGGCCAGAGAACTAGCTCGCTACAACATCGATATCGCTGCTCTCAGCGAGACACGTTTTTCAGACAAAGGCCAGCTGACAGAAACCGGTGGTGGCTACACCTTCTTCTGGAGTGGTCGCAGCAGTGAGGAGAGGTGCGAGGCAGGTGTTGGTTTCGCAATCAAATCCATTCACGTGCGGAAACTAGCAAGCATTCCCGAGGGTCTGAACGACCGCCTGATGAAAATGCACCTCCCACTTGGGAAGAAGTCAAATGCAACCATCATCAGCACTTATGCTCTGACCATGACAAACCCCGAAGAGACCAAAGATAAGTTTTATGAGGAACTAGACTCCCTCATTGCTTCAGCAAAATCTGAGAAGCTCATCATCCTCAGTGACTTCAATGCTCGAGTAGGGGTCGACCACCACACCTGGCAGAGTACTGGGAAAACACGGCATTGGAAAATCTTAACAGCAACGGACACCTCCTGCTCAGAATGTGTGCCTCTCATGACCTAGCCATCACCAACACCATGTTTCGCCTACCTACACGGAACAAGACATCCTGGATGCACCCTCGCTCTAAGCATTGGCATCTCATTGACTATGTCATCATCAGGGCAAAGGACAGGCGGGACGTGAGAGTGACCAAAGCCATGTGTGGTGCCAACTGCTGGACTGACCATCGCTTGATCATCTCAAAGATGAACTTCCACATCCAGCCCAAAAGGAGACCACAAGACCAGAAAGTGACGAAGAAGCTGAACGTCATGAAACTCAAAGACCCCAAGAAGGTACAAGAATTTCAAGACCACATGCACAGCCGCCTGTCAGATCTCCAGCTCAACCAGCCAAGCATTGAGGACCAATGGGCATCCTTCAGGGACACCGCTCACTCGGCTGCCCTCGAATGCCTAGGCCCAGTAACCAGAAATCACCAGGACTGGTTTGACGAAAACAACAGAAATTCAGCAGCTGTTAGATCAGAAACACCTGGCTCAGTGCCAAGGCCGACAAGATTCAATGCTTTGCTGACTGGCACAACACAAAGAGGTTCTATGATGCCCTGAAAGCTGTCTGTGGACCTCAGTCCTCCGGATCATCCCCTCTTCTCAGTGCTGATGGTTCTACCCTGCTGACAGAAAAGAAGCTGGTCCTGGAGAGATGGGCGGAACACTTCTGTAGTGTGCTCAATCGGCCTGCACAGATCAACCACGAAGCCATTGCTTGCCTTCCCCAGGTGCCAATAAACTACGAGCTGGACATCCCACCTTCGGAAGATGAGGTCAGCAAAGCCATCAAACCGGCTGCACGGTGGCGCAGTGGTTTAGCACTGTGGCAGCACAGTTTTACCCTCGGCCGGGGGACTGCGGGGATCATGAGATCGTGGGTTCGATCCCAGCCCCCGACCAACAGTGAGCTGTGTGGAGTTTGCATGTTCTCCCCGTGTTGCACGGGTTTACTCCGGGATTTCTCCGGTTTCCTCCCGCATACCAAAAACATGTAGGTTTAGGGCGCTCGCGCACGCAGCAACCAGCAGCCGGTGGCTTGTCACCAGACTGCAAACCAAGTCTACCTACGGGTACAAATAAGTAACAAAAATAAAAAAAATAAAACAGCTCTCCACTGGGAAAGCCCCAGGCTCCTGATGCCATCCCTGCAGAAGTCTACAAGACAGGCGGCTCAACCACGCTTAGACAGCTCACCAGCCTGTACCAGTCCATGTGGAGCAAGGAACAGCTACCACAAGAGCTCAGAGATGCCACAATTGTCCACATCTACAAGCGGAAAGGAAATCGCCAGTCCTGTGACAATCACCGAGGAATATCCCTTCTGTCCATAGCAGGCAAGATCCTGGTCCGTGTCCTCCTCAACCGCTTGCTGGAACACCTGGAGCAGGGTCTCCTCCCTGAAAGTCAATGCGGCTTCCGTAAAGGTCGAGGGACCACCGACATGATCTTTGCCACCCGCCAGCTCCAAGAGAAATGCATGGAACAGTACCACAACCTTTGTCGATCTGACCAAGGCCTTCGACACAGTCAGTCGAGAGGGACTCTGGATAATCATGAAAAAATTTGGCTGCCCCCACAAGTTCATTGCAATTGTCCACCAGTTCCACGATGGAATGACAGCCAGAGTCCTGGATGATGGTGAACCATCCGAAGCCTTTCCAGTGACCAATGGAGTCAAGCAGGGTTGTGTTCTGGCCCCGACACTGTTCAGCATGATGTTCTCGACAATGCTCTCAGATGCTTTCAGAGACTGTGAGCTTGGCATCGACATCAGGTACAGGTGTGATGGAAGACTTTTCAACCTTAGGCGTCTGCAAGCCATCACAAAGGTGAAGGAGACTGTCATCAGAGATTTCCTCTTCGCTGATGACTGTGCATGTTGCTCCCCTGGGTAGCGGCCCAGGAGGAGGAAACGTGCATGTGGAAGTTAACTCTCCAACCTGTGATAGAGAATCGGCAGAACACGTTTCGTTATTTCACACAAGGAGTTTTATTCTTCGTCCTCCGGTGCGTGAGTCTACTCTCTATCACTGTGCGACATGCGCCATCTATTGGTCGGCGTATGGAACTGCACTCAACTCACATGAGTTATAATGGAACCAGGTGGATTACAAATGCATTGTAGAAAAATAAACAATTAAAGAATAACAAAATTGTAGGGGTGCCTGTTTTTTTTTTAAATTTTCTTATCCAAATGTCTTTTTCGCCTCTTACATAACTATTAACTATTTCCAACCCTCTACACTCTCCCCCACTTCAAATAAATGTCTCCCGACATTTCATGTTCTAGGGTGACTTAATGCATGAGAGTGTACCAATTATAACCATGGGACTGAGGTTGGGTGAGGTAGTGGAATGGCATATAGTTTTGAGTTAGCGGCACAGGGGTAGGGAGTAGGACAGGTCTTACGTCTGCAGTCCAAGGCTGGTACGATGGCTGTCCCAGGACGTCGTAGGTCAGTCTCTCTACTGGCCTTGCTCTTCGCTGTGACCTTCTCAGTTCCTCCTGTTCTCTATCCATCACCTCCACTTGTCCTTGACGTTCTTCCTGCAGCAAAGCTGGTCCATCCATTTGCTCCTCAGCATCCCGCTGAACGGGGACCGGTTCCTGCCTTACTGGTGGGCAGAACTCTCTAGCTGTCGCTCGAAGCCTTTGCTGATTTTGAGGATTTTGCTCTGGCATGACAGGTACTGGTTGCTGAGTGTTTTGGTCTGGGAGATTTGAGGCATTTTGCTGAGGATTTACGGGTCTGTAACATGGGATTTGGCTACGGAGGTTGTAGCGGTAAGTATTTTCCTCTTCTTCCTCCGAGCTGTCATTGTCTGTGTTATCACTGTTAGGATTTGTCTCTGTCCTCTTCTTCCTTTTCTGTTTTGTCTTTTCTTTTGCAGGCAGTTCTTCTAAAGGCAAGTCATTTACAGGCAACAGCAGGTTTCTGTGTAACACTCGCATCACTTGGCTGCCTCTCTCTGCTTGTACTTTATAGACTGGTCCATCTCCCACTCTCTCAACTACGCGATGTACTGCTGACTCCCAGTAAGCGCGCAGTTTCCCTGGGCCTCCTCTTTCAGAGAGGTTTCTGACCAACACCCTGTCGCCTGGTTGGAGTGTGACACCTTTTTTTTTTTTTTTTTTTATTTAAGTTTTTGTAAAGGGTATACAGGTCGTTACAGCAATGCATTGTTTACATTTTCATCACATGTTCCCTTATTTTCTGATATCTGACAACATTGGAAGATTAATTCTTACAACACCCCTTTTTTTTTTTTTTTTAAAGTGAAAGAAAAAGTGAAATTAAAGAGGGAAAAAAAACAAAAAACAAATTAAAAAAAACAAACAAACCAGTAAAAAAAAAAAAAAAAGAAAAAGTAAGTAAATAAAGATAAAAGAGCATCTGAGTAGCTTTGGAACAAAGAGCGGAACCATTATTGAAATGGTATTTGTCAAAGATTAGATCTAATGGAAGACACATATGCGGTCCAGGGTTGCCAAAAGTTCATGAACCCATCCATGTCCTGTCTCAGTGCGAATGTCAACTTTTCCATCGAGTAAATGTCTTGGATCACGTTAGTCCAATCTTCAGGTGTAGGACAGTCCTTCAACATCCATTTTTTAGTTAGAGCTTTTTTGCTTGCCAATATTAAAACATTGAATAAGTATTTTTCTCCTCGTCTTTCCAGTGAGTCCGGTAGTAAACCCAAATACAAAGTTACAAAAGAAAAGGGAACTGTAATTTTGAATATTTTCCCCAATATTGTCTGTACCTTGGTCCAATATTGGTGGATAACTGGGCATGACCAAAACACATGAAAATGATTTGCAGTCTTTTCACCACACAAGCGCCAACAGTTCAATCCCTTATGGGTAAATTTGTTTTGTGCAGGTGTTCTGAAAAATCTTGCCAAGTTTTTCCATCCAAATTCTCTCCACTGCAGGGATGAGGTACTTTTCCATTGCTGTTTATTTAGCTTTTCCCATATTTCCAGTTGTAAAGTGAAATTCCCCTCTTTTTCCCATCTCTCTTTTATATAAGATGTGTTGTCTCCTTTTAAGTCTTGAAGACCTTGGTATATTTTAGAAATGTATCTGATCCCTGGGATCCCTTTATATGCCATTAAGAAGACCTTCAGAACACCTGACTGGGCCCTTTCCAAAACCTCCTTTTTAAGTATATTGTTTATGTGGTGTCTAAGCTGGAAGAACCTGTAAAGGTCTTGATTTATTAGGCCTTGTTTTTTCAAATCTTCAAAACTTCTTAAGATTTGCCCTTTAAAAAAATCGTAATATTTTATCAGCCCTTTCTCCTTCCACTTTTTAAATCTGGTGTCTGTTTTATTAGGAGTAAAGTCCTGATCATAGGCGATCCATTGCAGAAGTCGATAGGGCTCTTTAGTTTGATTCTCTCTGACTATCTTAAACCAAATTTTTAGCGGGGTCTCTATCCACGGGTTAGTGTTATTCAAAAGCTTAGGTAAGGCATTGTTCCCTATTATCGCCTGTAGGGGGATGTCACTTGTTATTTGGCATTCGATCTCCTTCCATTGTGCAGTGTAGACTGGGTTACATATCTCTACTAAAGTTTTAATTTGTGCGGCTTTAAAGTAGTCCCTGATATTTGGCAGCGCGAGCCCACCTTTGTCTTTGTTTAGCTGTAGGGTTCTATATCTGATTCTAGGTCTCTTGCCCTGCCATATGAATCTTGAGATCCATCTGTCCAGCTCCTGCCATGTTTTTTTGGGAGGTTCTACCGGTATTGTTTGGAAAAGGTATAGAAGACGTGGAAGTATATTCATTTTGACTGCTTCAATTCTTTGTGCAGTACCCAAGAATGGTATCATATTCCATCTTGCTAGGTCAGATTTTATTTTTGTCACCAGTGGATCATAGTTTAGTGATATAATTTTGTTGAGTTGTTTCGGGATATTGACCCCCAGATATTTCATAGATTCCGACTCCCAGTTAGTTTTGAGTTTGCTTAGTGAATAATGATTTGGGTCATAGTTGAATGTTAAAACTTGGGTTTTATGCATGTTTAATTTGTACCCCGATAAATCTCCATACTCTGAAAAAACTGAGGTTAGTTCTGGTAAAGAAGTGTCCGGCTGCCCTAGGTATATTAAAATGTCATCAGCAAAGAGTGCTATTTTATGTTCCTTCTGACCAAGTGTAATACCTTGAATTTTTTGGTTTTGTCTTATCCATTGGCTCAGAGGTTCTATGAAGATTGCAAAGAGCAGTGGAGACAGGGGGCAGCCCTGACGCCATCCTCTTTCCAGTTCAAAAGATGATGATAAATTACCGTTAATCCTTATTTTAGCTGTTGGTTTTTTATATAATGCCTGTATAGTTCTAATGAAGTTGTTATGAAAATTGAAACTGGATAAGATTCTATATAGAAAAGACCAGTCAACCGAATCGAATGCTTTTTCAGCATCTAATCCCAATATGACTGCATTTAAGTTATATTTTTTTATATGATGAATTATGTGTAAAGTGCGTCGAATGTTGTCTTGTGTCTGTCTTTGTCTTATAAAACCTGTTTGGTCTAAATGAATTAGGTCTGTCAGTATATTTTCTAACCTTTTGGCAAGGATAATGGTAAAAAGCTTATAGTCCTGATTTAGTACACTGATTGGTCTGTAGTTGGAGCACTCTAGTTTATCCTTTTCAGGTTTAGGTATAACTGCAATGACCCCTTCTCTCCAGGAGGGGGGGATTTCCCCTGTGTGGAGGACATAATTAAATGTTTTCAGGAGGAGAGGAGATAGTTGCTGTTTAAAGGTTTTGTACCACTCTGCTGTATAGCCATCAGCTCCTGGGGATTTGTTAGCTTTAAGTTTCATAATTGCTTTTTCCAATTCTTTAGGATGTATTTCTGACAGTAGTGTTTTATTTTGTGACTCCGTAAGTTGGGGAAGGTTTAATGTGTTTAGGAATGCCTCGGATGCGTTTTTATGTTTTTTGTGGGAGTATAAGTTCTTATAGTAATTCTCGAAGTTTTTAAGAATATCCTGAATTCTGAATTTTATTTCCTTTGATACTGGGTCTCTGATTTTGTAGATTGCTCTTTCTGTTTGATGTTTCCTCAATTTATAGGCTAGCAATTTTGCCGATTTACTGCCTGCTTCATAGTATTTTTGTTTCAGAAATGTAAGTTTCTTCTGGATTTCTATTGTGTAGATCTCATTTATTTGGTTTTTAATTTCCTTAATCTTGAGCGAGTCAGTAGAATGAGTGTTGCCTTTGTGTTCTTTTTCTAGGTTCCTAAGTTCTGACTCTAATGTGGATAGTTTTTCTTGTCTTAGTTTCTTTTGGGTTGCCAGTTTTGCAATAATCTTTCCTCTTATTACAGCTTTGCATGCATCCCACAGTATAAAAGGGGATACTTCTCCATTATCGTTATCTTCCAAATATCTGAGAATATCTGATTCCAATTCATCTTTCAATGGTCCTTTCAGGACATTTGAGTTTAACCTCCAAGAAAATGTATTATTTGTGTATTTTTGGATATTTAAGTCCATGTAGATCGGACTGTGGTCGGAGAGATCCATCAGTCCTATTTTACATGTTTTTACTCTTCCAATGTCTCTATTAAACATAAAAAAATAGTCAATCCTTGAGTAAGATGAATGTGGAGTTGAGTAAAATGTATAGTCTTTTACACTGGGGTTGAGTTCCCTCCACACGTCACAGATTCCCAGTTCTTTTAGTAGCATCCGAGTCTTCCTGTTTTGGGTGTTATTTTGATGTGGGGAATTACCAGAAGCATCCCAGTATGGATTCAGTCTAAGATTGAAGTCCCCACCACATATCACTAAACCTTGAGCTTTAGTTATCATTAGGTCGAATACATTTTTATAAAATTTCCAGTTAGCCCCTGGGGGAGCATACACATTCAGCAGGGTGATATCTTCTCCCTCTAGCCGCCCAGTTACCAAACTGTATCTCCCTTCTTTATCTTTGTGTTCTGATTTTTTTTCAAATGTAATTTTGGTTGATATCAATGTCGCTACTCCCCTCCTCCTCCCTGATTTATATGAAGATGAAGAGATCATTTTAAACCCTTGTCTACTGAGTTTATTGTGTTCCACGTCTGTTAGGTGGGTTTCTTGTAAAAATATTATTCCTGCTTTGTCTTTTTTCATTTTGCCTAGAATCTTGGATCTTTTAACTGGATTCAGGATTCCTTTTACATTATATGAAATTATTTTGGTTACACCCTCTTTCTCCATTGTGTTGTTTTGTTTAGTATAACTGTGTGGTGGCCCTCTTTTGTGCTACTCAGAAACTGAAAGAACATTAAAAACAAGAAAAACATTAAGAACATAGTGTAAAAAACTTTAAAACAAAAAGCTGTCATAAGAACTTCCTGAGCTGAGGTCTTTTTAAAGACCCTGTAAGAGCCTTGATGGAGTGAAGGCCCTGAGGGAAATTCCTCAAACTCTGTTAACGTGTTGAGGGCCCTCTCTTGCCACTGAAAGTAGTCCCATGCTTTTAACGTGAGTTTCAGAACCCAATCCAAACTTGTAATGATTTTTTTTTTTTCCTTTTATGCCTAAACCCTGTGAAATTGTGTGCACCCTCCCACCCCCATCACATCAAACATTCACGCAAAAACAGTATTTGTTAGTATGAGGAGAACATGTGGATTATTGTCACATTTCTATTTTAACAAGTTTTTTTTTTTTTTATTACAAAGACTTATTTGTTTCAAATAATATGATTGTTCCATGAAATGTTTTACCACATGCTGAATATGCATCTCCTTTAAAGTTTGTTACCTTGTATGAGGGGGGTTGGATGTGCGGATTGATTCAAGAGGAAGGGAAAAAAAAAAAAAAAAAGGTCGCTATTCCAACCTGAAAACGGATAGTTTATCCGCGACGCTCTGGTGCTGGGTTTCCCGCTGCTGGTCCGTGGATTTTGAGGGTCTTTGTGTTGTCCATGTTTGCGCTTTGATCTTCTCACTCGGGTCTGCTGCGGGTTTAAATACCGTTACCGGGAGCCCTCTTTTCGCCATGTCAGCTGTTGCTTCTTCCGCCGAATTATAGAGACACGTTTCATCGCCGTAGAAGACCCTTAACTTCGCAGGAAATGGTGTCTGAAAGCGCAATTTCTTCTCTCTTAACACCTTTTTCGCGTCATTGTATTCCCTGCGCTTTTTAAGGACCTCCGGGGCGTAATCGTGTTCCACGTAGACTTTTCTCTCCTGGTGCATAAATCCTTTTTTCTGCCAGGCCAGTCTTACAACCTCTTGTTTTATTTTGAAATTGGAAAATCTTACCAACACCGAACGTGGGGGCGCTTCCGCCGCCGGCCTAGCGGCTAATGAACGATGTGCCTTTTCTATCTTCAGGTCGGTGGTTTGTGGAATATCCAATTTCTCTCTTAGTAAGGATTCCACGCATTCTGCCATTGAGTTAAAACCATTTTCGGTTCCTTCTATCAGACCATGAATTCTTATGTTGTCTCTTCTCTGTTTTCCTTCTTGGTCGGTTAGCTTAGCCTCTATAGCTGCTTGTCTTTTGCGTAGGTCTAGCACAGAATCTTCGAGCACTTTTATTCGATCCTCTGTTTCCAAGATTCGGTTCTCGGCCTGGTCCACTCTGCTGTTTGTCCTTTTCAATTCTTCTCTGAATTCCCGAAATTCGGCCGTAACTTCTCGGCGAAATCGTCGTAGCTCCTCAAATAGTGATTTCAGGCTAACCCTTTTGTTAGCTATCACCAGTTCCTCGTCTTCTGAACGGAGATCTTCCAGTTCAGATTCTCCGGCCGATACGTGTCCTGGCCTGGAGAATTTCAGTTTCTTCTGTTTTCCTTTAGACATGATGATTTTGTCTTTTGATTTTCACTCCTCCAAAAATCCGTTAAGTTTGATTTTCAAGGTGTTATCCTGGATTGGGTCTGAGAGCTTCAGTGTTAAGCTGCAGTCGCCATGGCGTCCAGACCGGAAGTCTCGGAGTGTGACACCTTTTAAGCGTTTGTCGTACTGCTTTTTGCCTTTATCTGAAGACTTTTGACTGTTTTCTGCAGCGATTTTGTAAGCAACACGCATCCTATCAGCCCATTTTTTAGCGTAGGTTTGATGGCTGTGTGTGTCAGTGTCTTTTGTCTGGTTCAATAGTAGATCTACAGGCAACCTTGGGACTCTGCCATATAAGAGGAAAAATGGAGAATAACCTGCTGACTCGTGTCTTGTACAATTGTAAGCATGTACAATTTGGGGTAGGTGATCCTTCCATTCACTTTTTTTCTCCTCCTGTAGGGTACGAAGCATTTGGAGTAGTGTACGATTCAGGCGCTCCACGGGGTTGCCCTGCGGATGGTATGGAGTGGTTCGTGAGTGAGAAATTCCAGACAGTTGTTGTAATCTGTGGAAGAGACTGTTTTCAAACTCACGTCCCTGATCGTGATGCAACTTCTCAGGGTACCCGAAACGAGGAATAAAATCCTGAAGTATCTTTTCTGCAGCTGTTTTGCCTGATTTATTCCTTGTAGGGTATGCCTGTGCGAAACGAGTGAAATGGTCCACTAGTACGAGGATGTACTCATACCCTCCTTTACTTGGCTCAAGGTGTAAGTAATCGATGGAGATTAACTCAAAGGGAGCACTGGTTGTGATAGATCCCATTGGAGCTCTCTGGGGAACATTTGGGTGTTTTTGTTTTATGCACGGACATTTTTTTGTTACATAATCTTCAACATCTTGTTGCATATATGGCCAATAGAAACGCTTACGGGCCAGATGTATCACCTTATCACACCCTATGTGACCCATGTCATTGTGTAAACTCTTTAACACCATCGGCTTTAGCTGTTCAGGTAGGACAAGTTGTTTGCTGTGCTCTGTCTTTCTGTACAATAATCCATTGTCAACTTCCAACTTGTTCCACTCATATAGTAGTCTCCGTGTCCGTTTACTCATTGTCCGTTTATCTTTATCGTTTGGTGTCCATCCTTTGAGTTTGAGTGAGATTACTTCTCTAATTGACTCATCGTCTTGTTGAGCAGCGTTGATGTCTTTAGGTGTCATGCTCAAAACACTGTCAGTTGGCACATTGTTGTCATTAGAACTCAGTTGTAATGCAGCTATCCATGGCACATCACTGTTTTGTGCTGCCTTGCTCCCTTGCCACACTGCGGACACTACTTCCGGTAAAACTGTCTCTGTGAACTCATTCATTTGCTCTTGCAGATCTAATGGGTGTCTGGACAACATATCTGCATCTGCATTCCTTTTCCCTGGCCTATACTTGATATCAAAATGGAAGTCAGCCAACTCCCCGACCCACCTATGACCCACTGCATTCAACCTGGCTGAACTGAGGACATAGGTTAAAGGATTGTTATCTGTATAGACAGTAAAAGTCGGTGCATAATACAGATAGTCACGGAATTTGTCGCAGATGGCCCACTTGAGAGCTAGAAACTCTGGTTTACCGGAATGTAAGTGATAATTCTTCTCGGCCGGCGTGAGAGTTCTGGATCCATAGCCAGTCACCTTAAGTTTGTTTTCTTGTTTTTGATACAAGACGGCTCCCAGGCCTTTGTTTGACGCATCTGTATGCAATACAAATGGAAGGTCCAAATTGGGATAGGCTAGAATGGGAGGATTAGTCAGAATGTCCACAAATCTTGACACAACTTCCTGATGTTCACTGGTCCATATTATTGGTGTGCGAGAAGGAAGCTGGTTTCTGTCTCCTTTCTTTGTTTGTCCTTTACTCCTTTTTGGTGCTGGTTTATTGTCATTGCTTGTTTCATTAGTGCTCTGGAGGAGTTCGAACAAGGGTCTCGCCAGACGTGAAAAATCTTGAATAAATGATCGGTAATAACTGAGAAAACCCAGTAACGTTCTGAGTTCTCCGACTGTGCGAGGGTTCTTGTCTTTCAGAGCGAACACAGCATCCAAGTCTTTTGGGTCAATCTGGACTCCTTCCCCCGACACTAGCCTACCCAGGTAGCGTACTTGGTTTTTGAACAGTTCACATTTGGCTGGCCGAAGTTTTATGCCGTGTTGTCGCATTTTGCACAAAACCTGTTTAAGGTGTTCTACGTGCTCATCAAAGGTTTTGGAGTAACACAGTACATCGTCCAAGTAAGGCACGCAACACTCGTCTCTGATCCCTTCTAACACCCCCTCCATACACCTTTGGAATGCGGCCGGTGCGTTTGACAACCCGAATGGAACCCGCACCCACTCGTATAGTCCCCAGGGTGTGCTAAAAGCAGTTAAATGTCTTGACTCCTCACTTACAAAACCCTGATGGTAGGCACTTCCCTGATCCAATATGGAAAACCAGGAGTTACCCCCAAGACTGTCCAGTAGATCTTGTATCCGTGGTAACGGATGCCTGTCAGGTATGGTTTTTCGGTTCAGCTCACGAAAATCAACACACAAGCGCAAAGTATTGTCCTTTTTACGCACACACACTACTGGCGACGAGTTGTTTGACACTGATTTCCTGATCCAGCCCCTGCTTAAAAGATTTTGAACATACTCCTTCACCTCTTTATACAGTGGTCTTGGAATGGAGTTGTAACTTTTCTGCACGGGTGTGTTGTCAGTGGTGTTGATTTTTAGCTGTAGTCCAGGAATACATCCAATGTCTCCTTCATCATGAGCAAACACATCAGACTGTTCATAGAGCATCTGCCAAACCACCTCCCGATCACCCTCTGAGAGATGGTCTAAATTGACATTAGGGTGTCATCTCAGGTGTGAGGGGGCAGTGCTTAATGTTTCTTGACCCTCACCTTGACTGTCACATGTCACTTGAGCAGAGTGACAAAATGGCTTGTCTGTAGTTTTGGTTGCATTTTCAGCACTGGAACAAACATTTACAGGTTTGTATTCAGTGATCTCTGAAATAAGTCCTAAAACAGTCTTTGGATTTAGAAAAATGTTGTGCTTTGTTGAGTTTTGGATTGGGATTTTGACAGTTTTTGAAGCACCAGCGGGTACATCAATAAGAGCTGGGAATAACTCCAACCCATCAGGTAAGTTACATTTCACAGCTGGCTCGAACAACATTTCTCCTCCTCCGGGAAATGCTCTGATGTGACATTTTACCATACAGATTTGGCTACTGTGAACAGTGAGTCCTTTTTTCCCAACTCTCACCACTGGACTTTCTGGTTCATTTTCTGTTGACTTGGTGTGGACAACAGAGATGAGTGACTCAACATTACCTTTCTGGACCTTTAAAGTCTCCGACAGTAAGCCCACTAAGCTAATATCGTCACTTTGTTCACTGTTTGCCATTATTATCTCTTGGATCACGTTAAAGCCCAGCAGCGGAGTGCTTAAATGCTGCTGACTGACAAGCATTGGAACATACAAGGATACAGAACCATACTGTGAACTTGTGATCTCGAGCAGGACATCTATCCACCCCTCGAACGGAACATCCGTCCCATTGGCTGCGGTGATTTCGAGTGGATGGCCTGGGAGTAGGCTCTCGAGTGGCTGTATTTTCACATTTGGTAAGGCTGCTTGTACCCATGACTTTTCAACAATGCTTACTTGTGCCCCACTGTCCAATAACATCTGTAGGTTTACTCCATTTAACTGGCAACTGATCATACACCTACCGCCAATGAGCTGTGCCACACGCTTTGTGTTGGGTGACTTTTGGGACTTGGCAGTAGTCTGTTCGGAGTTCAGTCTTTTAGTGTTGTGGGACTCTGCCGGTGGTTCAGTCACTGGTGGTCCCTCCCCAGCGACCTCCTCCAGTTTCCCGACACATTGCTTTTCTGCAGGCACCCTATAGCTCTGTGCCCCTCCTTTCCACATCGAAAACAGTGTGTGCAGCGCTCAGTGTCTTGGGCGATACACTTTTGGCATTTTCCTTTCACTGCGGGTTTCAGTGCTGGCTGTTTAGGGACAGGTGCTGTGGGACTGGTGTTTACTGTATTTACCATTGGGGTTAGGGCCTTTTCTAAACTCTTGGTTAGGGAGGAGACCTGTGCCGTCAGCTCCTGGATAGCTACACGATTAGCTTGGACTTCAGTGTGCATTTTAATCGAGCTCTGATCTGTCTCTACCTGTGCCGCATTAACACTGGTGACTTTGTGTTTGTGGCTTTGTCCCAACCTACTCAATCTCTCTGTCTCTTCACTAACAAAATTTGCTATGAGCTCCAGGATGGAGTCATCTGTGACACTGGTGTTGGAGATGTGAGGTTTAAGGTCTCTCCTAACATAAGAGTATTTTTCATTCAAACCCTGATACAGTGAATGGATAAACACACCTTGTACCAACTTGTCGTCATAATGAAACCCACTACTGTTTTTAGATGCAACCAACACACGCTGTTTTAGCCCCATTAGTCTATACATAAACTGTTGTGGTGTTTCTTTGTCATTTTGCTTAGCATTACTCAGCTCCTGAAATAATTCAGTGCTGCTTTTCTCATGTAGATGTGTCCTTAAGAGACGTTTTAACTCAGCTACAGTAAGGCTATCCTTGGTTACAAGAATATCTTTAAAGGTACCAGGCTTAATTATCTTCAACACTGTTCTGATAATCTCAGCCTCTGTGAACCCTTCATTTAGCCCTTCATCAAGCTGTTTGCACAAGTTATTGTAACTCAAATCAGAATCAAAATCAGAGATTTGACCACCATAAATCTTGTACTCTCTACGTGGCAACAGTGACGTAAGTTCAGTCAGTCTGACTAACCCTGGGTCAGGAACTACAGATGGCGATGTCGGATGGTTCTTCCCTGATGGTGCTGCAGCTCCAGTGGTCACAGGAACTACTATGACCGGATCATCGTCGGGTGACACCTCTGCATCCACTTCTCCAGCTGCTGTGGGCCGTTGTAGTTCAATGATGAGGTCACGGAAAGCAAGCAGGCGAGACATCCCCTGGTCTTCAAGGCTCTTCAGTTGTGGACTTCTCAGTGAGTCAACAATGAAGTCGAAGAGTTCCACTTCGGTCGATTCTGCACCTGGTAAATCTTCTCCCACCTCATCTTTGAACGACTCAGCCAGCTTGTAAAGGACGTTTCTGCAGCGGGCAATGGTCAGCTGGCGAAGCTCTTGCTGGATTTCCCATCTCAGGTCATGTAGAGCAGACATGGCTGTGGTCTCATGTAGTCAGTCGCTTAGGCCAATGGCTCAGGAACAGGTGGTCAGCATCCCTTGGTTCTTCAATGATTAGTGCCAGACCAGTAAGTGGCGCTAATCCTGGACGAGCCCCCAAAATTGTTGTTCCCCTGGGTAGCGGCCCAGGAGGAGGAAACGTGCATGTGGAAGTTAACTCTCCAACCTGTGATAGAGAATCGGCAGAACACGTTTCGTTATTTCACACAAGGAGTTTTATTCTTCGTTCTCCGGTGCGTGAGTCTACTCTCTATCACTGTGCGACATGCGCCATCTATTGGTCGGCGTATGGAACTGCACTCAACTCACATGAGTTATAATGGAACCAGGTGGATTACAAATGCATTGTAGAAAAATAAACAATTAAAGAATAACAAAATTGTAGGGGTGCCTGTTTTTTTTTTAAATTTTCTTATCCAAATGTCTTTTTCACCTCTTACATAACTATTAACTATTTCCAACCCTCTACATGCACTCAATGCTGGTGCCGAGCAGCAAATGCACTCGCAGATGGACAGATTTTCCTCAGCCTGTGACAACTTTGGCCTTACCATCAGCACCAAGAAAACCGAGGTGATGTTCCAGCCAGCCCTGGGAAACCAGTACCACGAGTCACAGATACAGGTAAATGGACAGACCCTCCAGGCGGTAGAGACCTTCACCTACCTGGGTAGCACCCTCTCCTGTAATGCCACCATCGACGCTGAGATCAACAACAGGATCTCCAAAGCAAGCAGCGCATTTGGGAAACTCCGAAAAAATGTCTGGGAGAGGAGAGGGGTCAGCCTCACAACAAAGCTGAAGGTCTACCATGCAGTCGTCCTAACCACACTACTCTATGGCTGCGAAACTTGGACTGCATACAGAAGGCACGAGCGACAGATCAACCACTTCCATCTCAGGTGTCTTCGCAACCTCCTCCACATCCGCTGGCAAGATAAAGTTCCAGACACGGAGGTGCTGAAGCAGGCATACATCCCCAGCGCTATTACCACCATGCGCAAGGCTCAGCTGAGATGGGCAGGCCACGTCTCCCGTATGTCAGACGACCGCATCCCAAAACAGCTCTTCTATGGAGAATTCGCCCAAGGGAAACGCAGAGTCGGAGGACAAAAGAAGCGCTTCAAGGACAACCTGAAGATTAACCTTAAAGACTTCTCCATTAACACAGAGTCCTGGGAGACGCTTGCTGCTGATCGCCCCTCCTGGCGCAGTGCTATCACAACAGGAGCCCAAAGAGCAGAGGAGCACCGTGTACAGCATGCAGAGCAGAAACGCCAGATGTAGAAGGGCAGAGCAACTAGCACCAACATCACAACCCCTTCCCACTTCTGTCCTACTTGTAGGAGAGGATTCGTTGCCCGGATTGGCCTCACCAGCCACCTTCGGACTCACCGCAGCAGCTCAACATCAAATTGATGTCATTGGTCATCTTCGAGCACGAAGGACGAACATCACTGTGTAAATATTTTAAGGAATTATTTTTATCTTATTTTATTTTAATTTAGGCCTATTTTGAATTATGCCCGAAGGTATTTTGATACCAGTGCTATTTACCTGTATTTTTACAGTTAACCTTTACCATACCGACACTCACTTGTGTTGTTGATAAGATTCTTACTTGGTATTTAGGCAATCAGTGCTCACTACGTTGTTATGGAGATCTTACATCGATTATTTGCGCGTTTACTAGGTCCACTTTATGCAATGAATAATGCCCATTATCATTCGCGGCCTCAAACTGGGACCACCAAGCCTCTATTTCGTCCGAACCTATACCAGCTTTGCGATATCAAATGCTTGGTTTACAACTCGTTTTTACGCGTACTCTCAAAACCACCGGGACTCAAACCCAGCTTCTATATCATTAAATACCATTAAATTTACTCACAGTGATCTGCCTGGGGGGTAACTCCTTCATTCACCAGCCTCCAACGTCCTTGGACCATGCCTCCACTTCCGCAAAATCAGGTCTTTTTTCCCTATGGGGGGGAGAGAGAGACTTTTCTTCTCAGCCGTGCACATATGGGGGTCCCCCATTCGGTGCGCCAAGTATGTTAGAAAAATCTGATGAGCTTCAGTCAAAAAACCAGGCAGGTTCAGAGTTCAGCAAATTTAATCACACTGGCCAGTGGAGAACAATACAGAATAGCCTCAGAGCCCATTTGCGCATCATTCTGACTCAAACACACATTAATCAGTCTTTTAAGATTTCTGTTATTCGAGGGGGGTAGGAGAAAATGCCCATAATGATTGCCTTAGTACATCTGGTCAAAACATAGTGTACAGATTATCTCTGTCTCAGGAACCATGATGTCCACTGAGCAATAGTCACACAGGAAACTTAGAAGGTGAACCAAAACAAATGATAACAAGGACAGCTACATCAGGATTTTTAGCCCAGTCACACAGACTCTGAGACAAAGGCCAATATGAACAATGTGAGACAAATATGAAATTCCACAAATATAGAAGACAGAATAGGGAATTATTCTTTCACCTACCCTAGAATATAATAATGCTGTTGATACCATCTAGCTGCAATGCTCCTGCACTGTGGATATAACTGTGTACATATGTATATTTATTTACTGCTTTGGCTAACCAATTCTCATCTTATTTACTATTGCTCTGAGTGCTGCTATTCCTGTGCTGCTGCAATCTTGTAATTTCTCCATTGTGGGACTAATAAAGGCTTATCTTATCATTTCTTAATAATCACTGAAATGACAGAATGAGTGAATGTTTGGGTCTGTTAGCTGCACGGAACTGCTGCTAGTGAAGGAGCCAGTGTTTTCAGAGTTATACAGTTATAGTTTGCACTTCAGATGACTTTTTCCTTTGGTTCAGTGTACCAGGTGGATTAATTGTCTGCTGTAGCCAGTTAGCCATTAGCCCTTGTTAGCAACTCCAACAGGAATCAATGCAGTATGTGGTTATTTGTGAATAAAATACCATAGTGACATGTTCAGAAATAGAAGTTTGACAGTGCTGTGTGTATGACTGACTAGAGATGTATAAAAAGAAGAATTACTTATAAATATTGCATTTTATGCTACTGTTAATTTGCTGGGCACGGGCTCACCATCACGTCACAACTGGTGTCACATCAGAAATGTTCACTAAACGAGACCTATTGAGATCATGGTGGACCCTACCAAAGCAACAGGGTTGTTTTTTGGAGTATTTTTGTTGATGGCCACTCCAGATAGAAAAGTCCATGTGTAAAATCACTGAAAAAGTCAAGTTTTCATCTTGTGTTCCCTTTTAGACCTCAGGGAACCATGTTAGCATGTGGAAAATAATTTTGTCCCCTTTAAATAACTTGTTGAATCGGAAACTGATTCATCACTGCTGTAATTATTATTACATGCAAGAACTATTGGTTACCAGGTAGTGACTTTTTTGGTCAGTCAGTGTATTTATTCTTTCTAGTTTTTCTATTACTAGCATTTTCTGTCTCTCCTTGTCCCTCCAGATGCTCCACATTTACATGACTGTAAGGAGGAGGAGGTTCTGACTGTCCAGCAGCTCTGTAACCAGGAGAGGAACTCCAGTCGGGACCAGGAGGAACAAGATGCTGCACAGGTTAAAGTAGAAGAAGAACTCTGTAGCAGTCAGGGGGAAGAAGACTTTGGACAGAAACAAGAGACTGATACCTTCATGGTGACTCCTACTGATGACAATGACAGGAGTGACACTGAACTGAACAGTGAGCAACTCCTCTTTCACAACTCTCCTGACACCGAGAGCCAAGACCGGGGAGCAGGTAAGAATGTAATACCAGGATCAAGTAAACATGAAGAGCCAAAGCTAAAGAAGAGACTTCACACAAACAAAAGTGACCGTAGCAATGTAGACAACTCCTTCATGTCAGAGAATCAGTGTGATACTGACACAGGTGAAAAGTCTATAAAATGTTCTTATCATGACCAAGACTGTAAAAATGAGTCCCAGAAGAAGAAACATCACACTGGTAAGTCACATGTTTGCAACACGTGTGGGAAAAGATTTGGGTATAAGAGTTTATTATCAGTTCATGAGAGAACTCACACAGGTGAGAAGCCATTTTGTTGTGAAACGTGTGGGCATCGTTTTAATCGATGCGATTATTTGGAAAGTCACATGAGAACTCACACTGGTGAGAAGCCATTTTGTTGTGAAACATGTGGGCAGAGATTTACTCAAAGTAGTACTTTGAAAACTCACATGAGACTTCACACAGGTGAGAAGCCATTTTCTTGTGAAACATGTGGGCAGAGATTTAATGAACGTGGTAATTTGAAAACTCACATGAGAATTCACACACATGAGAAGCCATTTTCTTGTGAAACATGTGGGCAGAGATTTAATCTACATGGTACTTTGAAAAGACACATGAGAATTCACACACGGGAGAAACCATTTTCTTGTGAAACATGTGGGCAGAGATTTAATAAACGTGGGGCTTTGAAAACTCACATTAGAATTCACACAGGTGAGAAGCCATTTTGTTGTGAAACATGTGGGCAGAGATTTAATAAACGTGGTCATTTGAAAACTCACATGAGAATTCACACAGGTGAGAAGCCATTTTCTTGTGAAACATGTGGGCAGAATTTTAATCAACTTGGTCATTTGAAAACTCACATGAGAATTCACACAAATGAGAAGCCATTTTCTTGTGAAACATGTGGGCAGAGCTTTAATCAACGTAGTAATTTGACACAGCACATGAGAATTCACACAGGTGAAAAGCCATTTTCTTGTGAAACATGTGGGCAGAGTTTTACTCGACGTAGTAATTTGAAACAACACATGAGAATTCACACAGGTGGCCTTTTCCCTCAGGCTAGCCAGCACGTCCCCTGGGTCGCAGATGGGGGCCCCCCCCTCACTATGAGTAATTATGGCAAAGTTCAGCTTCGAATAACCAATAAGAAGCCGTGGACGATGAGGAACCCAATACGAAAAATGAATAAAATAGGAAAAAGATGCTGGAAAGGTACTGACCAGGATAAAACGGTCCCCTCAGTTTGTTCTTGCCTGGTGCAAGAACAAGCTGAGGGGCTGAGAAGTAGCTGAGAAGTGGGGCAGAAGAAAAAGGCAAATATTTGAACGGTGGTGGTGGGAATAACTGGGATGGTGAAGAAGAACCTGAAAAAATATCTACAGGCAATCCCCAGCTGCCCTAACATCTGTGAAATACAGATCTCAGCAATCAGAGGAACAGTTTCCATCTTTAAGAGAGCCCTCGGATACAAAGCTTTTTGATTTAAAGTATAACCATAGACCCCTGGCTGGGACCCATTGCACTTGTAATGAAATGTGATGCAAATAAATGAAACCGTAAAAAGCTGTAGTCTTGTAAAATATTTGGGAAACGCTTTATTCAGTGTTTTGGTTTATCACATGAGAACTCACAGTTGAGATGCTGTAGTTCAGTAACGTCTTTAGGTCTTTATTTTCAAAATGAAGTTTCTTTTGTGTGAATGAATTGTTCTCTAAATTTCAGAGTCTTTAATGGAAATATACATTTTGTATGAAAGTCTGTTATCAGTTCATCTGCTTATTCACTCTGCTTTGGATCCTCAGACCTCTAATCTTTAATGTTCTGGATGCATGGACATCATGAGCATTATTGGTGAGGAGGGCATTGTTGTCAGGGTCTGGAGTGTCCTCCCCATCATAAAAATTAAATGTAGTAGATGGAATTTCCTCCATTTGTGTATTTTAGTAGCTCATTAATTGATTGAATACTTTATTTTGAACATGTGAAAATCATTAAAATGGTAAACAAAAGTGCATTGTGGTCTAATGAACAAAGGAAAAAACACTGAAATGCCTTTCATACGTACACACAGTAAATGTGTGCTTGTATCAAATTTTCTTTAAGATCAAGAAGTTTTTTAGATCATGAAATGCTCCAACTGTAAATGTCTTTTATCTGTGGAATTAAGGATTTCTTCTGAGTTCTGTTGATGCTAATGATGTAGACCAGTTTGCTCTAAATCCATCTTGACTGTCAGAGAGCAGTTTGTGTTGGTCTATAAAGTTTTCTAATCCATCATTGAAGATTTTTTCTAGAATTTTGACAACTGTCAGAGAAATCTGTGAAGTGGTACTTGTCACCAGATTTATATAATGGAATGACTTTTGCAGTTTTAATTTTATTAGGAAATTGTCCCGTTTGGAATGATAAGTTGAAGATGTGAGTTAGTGGTTTGGAAATTCCCTCAATGACCTATTTCACTGTTTTCATATCTGTGTCATCACAATCACTTGATGTTTTAACATTTATAAATATCTCTTTTATTTTTCTTCAGTTTTGATAAAGATTGAATGAAGATTTCTTTCTATAAAATCAATGTCATGATTATCTGTGGATTTTTTTTTTTTTGCCAAGTTTCCACCAACACTTATGCAATATTTGTAAAACTTTCTGACACATTCACTTAATGTTGTTATAATTTTCAATAAAATTTTGAGGCTAATTAACCTGTCTAGGGAAATTTCTGTTTTTGCTTTTTAATATACTGTGTGTACGTTGATTATCATTTTTGCTGTTTTCTAATATTTTACTGTAATCTAAGGTCATCACTGATATCATTGAGTAATCCATTCACTGTATTATTGTCTAAACTGTTAGTAAATATATGATGAATTAATGTTTCACAGTCAGAGATGATGTGTCTGGGTTTGATGATTTTAGGACAGAGGCTTAGGCTGAACAACTTTGATGAAGTCATCTGCCAGCTTGTGCTGATTTGGATTTATCAAGTCAGTATTAAAATCACCACAGATGAACATTGTTTTACTGGATTTTGTCAAATGTTCTTACATCCAGTTCTTACATGCATCTATACTAGAACCTGGTGTTCTATACATGCAGCTTACATTAATAGTTTTCTTTTTTCCATCAGAATTTCTACTGTGACACATTCCAGTAAATTATTGACCACTGCTGACATTTCTTCCACCACCTTATAATGAACTCATGTCAACAAATAGAGCCACACCAGCCTGATTCTTGTTTTCTTGTTCTTCCAAATCATTTCATAACCATCAATCTCAAAATCCATGCCCCTGTCACTATTAATCCAGGTTTCTGTTATTGACGTATGCGTTCCCCAACTCAAGATGGCGACTGCAGGACTGTCATGCTCTGAATGAAGCATTAGAAAATTCTGAATCTATAAATCATTGGATTGAAAATGTACATGTACAAATCGGATCCCAGGGCGACTTGACCTGCACAGAGTCTTTTAATGAGAGTTGCGACTCTTTGATCTCACCGCTGCCTGGTCACGTGGTCCACGGAGCCCCAAATAGCTCCAAACAACGGCCTTTCTATAGTAGTGTATGAATGGCAGCTGTGAAAATCCCCTGTATTAACAGCATTTTTTAGCCATATTAGGTAAATATTCAGAATACCTATCAGTAGGTATATTGTTTAAACTTATAATGAACAGATTTAAATAGATTGTGATATAAAGAGCAGCTTTAACAGCCTGTCAGTATGTTTTGGAGGGAAGAACTGCTGATTCACACTGATGAAAGCTGCGGTGCAAATATCACTACCTAGCTGTGTAGCCTTACCTTATATTATGGCTTCAGTGGACCGATTACTGAATTATCAACTCTTGAATATAGTGGATTATTTTGTAAGATGAGGCAGAATTATCTGAATTGAAAGTATATAGTAAAAAAATCTGCTGTCAGTAAGCTGAATGTGATTTTGCTACTAAGGGTTGTGCACTTTACTCCTAAACCTTTCAAGGTAGGAAAGATTTTCTGTGTGAATGTAAATATAACATTTGTGCCTCTCAGTAAATTTGACTATCGTGTAAAAGTAGTTTTTTTTATACAATTAAAAACATAAACTTTCATATCTTCAATATTCATTACAGGCACACGGAAATATTTCAGGACTTTTTTAAATCAGTTTTGATTATAGTTTTTGAAATTAAAATGTAAATCATGATATTTACTGAGATGTACTCGCACATGTATATTTAAATTACACGACTCTGCAAACTAGTGACTAAAGGTGGAAAATACTAAATAAAAGAAGAGGCCTTTGTACCACAATGTAGTCAAGGTGCAACAGTCTGTTATATGAAAAAATTCATTCATTCATCTTCTTCTTCCGCTTAATCCTTTTCGGGTCGCGGTGGGGCTGAGCCTATCCCAGCATCAATGGGCAAGAGGCAGGGGCCACCCTGGACAGATCGCCAGTCCATCGCAGGGCCAACACAGAGAGACAGACACCCATTCACTCTCACAGTCATACCTAAGGACAATTTAGAATCCCCAGTTTGATGCCAATTAACCTAACTTGCATGTTTTTGGCATGTGGGAGGAAACCGGAGAAATCCCGGAGTAAACCCACGCAGACACGGGGGGAACATGCAAACTCCACACAGATCACTGTTGGTCGGGGGCTGGGATCGAAACCAGGATCCCCCGGCCAAAGGTGAGTTGCTGTGCTGCCGCAGTGCTAACCACTTCTCCACCGCGCCGCCCCAATGTTGTACAAATGCCATGAAACTGTATTTTTAAAATAAAAATTAATAAAAATGCAAAGGCATGCTCTCATTATTCCATCTCTGAACTTCTACCTGACAAATTACTGTCAGCTAATACCAGGGAGCAGCATGTTGGCACCATTGCCTCCTCTTCCAGGTGGTGACGGGGATACATAATTGAATTTATTAAATAGATAATAACAGCACCAGCCATTCAAAGTAAAACAAGTCTTTTTCTACTTTTTTTATTCATCCATATTGTAACATCACATAATTGTGGAAAATGAATATTTTTCTTCAATGTTAGAAGAGAGTTTGACTTCATAAACTGTGTTTTGATGCCAAAAACAATGAAATCCTAAAATGTTCACAGATCAGGCTGTCAGCATGGTTTTCTGTGCAGCTTATGGATTCACAAATCGAGCTGAGAAATTGATCCAGAGGTTTGGGTTCCCAGCAGACACAGAAAGGAGAAAAAATGTCTGAGACAAGTTAGCAGAAACAGCATGACTTTAATGAAAGATTACAGCAACAGAAAACTTTATGCAGTACATTTATTTCCACAAAACATTTCCACCTTCAAGGTCAAACTTATAATCATGGGATTTATATGACTGCACTTAAATTGTGATTTTTCTATGATGAAGTAAAACAACGATATTAATGAGGAGATTAAACTGAATCAGTGTGCAGGCCCATTCTAAGAGGGAGTAATTCACAAGAACCAAAACTGACAAACCCAGACTGAGGACTGATGCTGTCCCCCCCAAACACAAGACCAGGAAGAGTCCAACTGTGACCATGGTTGTGTGGAAGACCGGTGGGCTTTTAACAAAAAGCATGACTATGCCACCTGGGGAATTTTGCCCCAGGAAATAGTTTTCTCCTCCCCAAGACCTGTAAGGTTACACAGGTTCATTACACACACTGAGCCGTAGAGGTGATTCTATTAATTACAAATCATTTTTATTAAACAATTAAAAAAAGAACAAAGCAAGCATAAGTTTAAAACCATAACAGCTTGTTGCCTAAAATGAGTTTTAGCTTCAAATAGATTTCTACTAAGCAAAACCGGGCCAAGGACAAGGGCTGGGGCTTACCGGTAGGCTTGCTGGAAAAGAGGGAAAAAAAGGGGTCTTAAACTAAACACCAGGTGACTGCACAACAACCAGGTAAACACCCTGCATGCACTTCAGAAGGAATCTGAAAGGTAACCACCACCAGGGGGAACCGGCTGCCACACACCTCAGGCCCGCAGCTCCTGTCCTGCAATGAAAGAAATTTATTTGATGTTACACCAGAAAGACTAAAACTCAGGGCAATAAAAGCAAAGTTGTTTGCCATTAAAAAGGACACATTAAAAAAAATTAAAAATAAAATAAACCCCGTTAATGGGATAAAACAAAGCATTGCATAATGTTCTGATTTTCTTGTGTCCTTATAAAGTTTTAAATAGATAAAAAAAAAGGACAGCAAGAGTGTGCGAATTAAGACAGACAGGTCAAAAACTGACAGAATGAACAAAACAGATAAAACAAGATCAACTGTCACTATAGACGAGCTGTCAAAAATAGAACAAAACAAAACAGCAGCATTAGAAGTGTAGACAAGACAGCAGTGTGGGAGTGAGTGGTGGCCGCTGAAAATGAGCCGCGCTCCGTGGCGCTGATTACCTAAAACAAAGCAAAACAAAAACCAATTGCCATTAGTGCAACATAAATCAGACTGCTAGTGAAAGACAATTGGGAGCAACATACATGCTGAAGCACGATGGTTCGCCTGCACAGATGGACGTGGCAGGTACAGTGGCTCGTCCACGATGGCACAAAAGGTAGCAGAAGCAGAGAAATCACTTAATACACACCCACAGCACATAGTGGTGCTCAGTGACTTAAACTGCCCATCACTAGTAGGCACACACACTAGTAGGCCCCCACAGGGGACCCAGTCAGTACATTCTCTACTCAGACTGAATGGCACGGCAGGAGGAGATGCGTAAAAGCTGAGAAACTGATATGCAGGACAGTCTGTGGTTTCTCCATAAGACCACATGATAATATGCATTCTCCTCCGGTCTGCATAATAATGCGCCGACAGGCTGGGTGACAAAGGGAATTGTCATTGTAAATGTATGTATGTTAATGTGACACCCCAGGTCACGTGGCGAGTTGTATAGTATAAAAGAGAGATGCCTGAGACCTGGGTCATGCTGCTTCTTCTTCTTGTGGACTGATGATAGAGAGAGGTTAATAAAGTCTGCTCTGCTCCAGCCACTGCCTCGCCCGCTCATTCCTCTCTTTACACTGGTGACCCTTGACGCACAATGGAACTCAACGCGAACACCCTGGAGATGACCCAGACTGGAGGCGCCAGCACTGCGTGCACCGTTTCAGTCAGACTTCCAGACTTTTGGCTACATGACCCAAAGTCTTGGTTCCTCCACACCGAGGCCCAGTTCGTGCTCCGGGGAGTGACAGCGGGTGACACCAAATACTACTACGTGGTTGCAGAACTGGAAGCATGCACAACACAGCAGGTGGCGAGCCTGCTCCAACAGCCTCCAGGCCACGACAAATACGACACTCTCAAAACCGTGCTGACTCGGCGCTACACGCTCTTGGATTGCGAGAGAGCGGAAAGGCTCCTGACGCACTCCGAGTTGGGAGACGGGTCGGTGGTCGAATTAATGGAGAAGATGTTGGCGTTGATGGGCACAGATGACGGGCATTTCCTCTTTGCCCACCTTTTCCTCCGGAACCTCCTGACAGCGGCCAGAGCGGTCCTTGCCAATTCGCCGCTGCTGGCCACACGCAATTACCAGGCACTAGCACAAGAGGCAGATCGGATTATCCTGACCACCAGAGCCTTCGCTGTGAACACAGCGGCGTCGGAACCCAGCGAGACGGCCAGCGGAGATGAAGAGCCAGCAGCAGTGGCTGCAGCGGAGGCCAAGAAGCACCAGAGAGACACGCTCTGCTTCTACCACCGCCGTTTTGGAGAAGACGCACGCCAATGCGTGCCACTGTGCCAATTCAAGCGCTCGGGAAACGCCAGGGCTGGCAGTCGGTAGCAGCTGCGACCGCCAGTGACACAAACAAGCTGCTCTATGTGACAGACTCACGCTCGGGGAGATGGTTCCTTGTGGACTCCAGATCCCAAAGAGCCTCATCCTGTCGTCCTACGCAGACTGGCTGGCGGGAAGTAGCGGCCCCGAGCTGGCGGCCGCAAACGGCTCAGACATTAAGACTTTTGGTGAGAGGACACGGACTACTAGATCCTTGCACGGCCATACATACCAATGGACATTCGTCATAGCGGCATGTAACTTCCCCATTTTGGGCACTGATTTTTTGTGTGCACACGGACTATTAGTTGATGTGGCTAACAGATGCCTGATTAACGCAATGTCTTTTGATTCTCTGCCCTGTACAGCTAGAGGAGCCGGGTCCACAACACTAGCCCACGTCACAGTTCCAGGGGGTAAGTTCCACACACTACTCACCCAGTTCCCAGCACTCACGGTTCCGATGTTTTCAGCGGCCATCACTAAACACGGGGTGGAGCACTTCATTACCACCACGGGGCCGCCCGTTTACGCATGACCTCGGCGCCTGGATGCAGCTAAACTGGCCAGTGCGCGCGAGGTGTTCGCCAACTTGGAAAGGTTTGATTGATTGATTGATTGATTTTTTTATTTGAACATTGTTAAAGAAAGAAAAAAGAGAGTTCAAAACACAACAAAAAAACAAACCAAAAATAAAATGTTCAAAAGGAGTGGGAAGAAGCCAACACTTATTCAGTCCCACCCCTTCTCCACACCAAACAAATTACAGTATTACTCATAATCATCATTATCCCACAATCACATTCACCGTAATACACCCATAGTCAAATTATACAACAAAAATGACACAACAATGACAGACCATATCCAACAATATTACAACAACAATAAACATACAATTCTGGCATGTTCAATGCAAACACAAACAACACCATCACCTTCACAATCACCATAACACACAACAACCTTCCCTCACTGAAGACACAATGTAACATCACTGCCCTTCATTCTCATACTGCTCAAAAATCATTTCTTTATATGTTGATTTAAATATGTGGATGTTGGGACATTGCCTGTGTTTCTCCCCCAACCCATTCCACAATCTTACCCCACACACAGACACACAAAAACTCTTCCGTGTAGATCTTACTAAGTGAATTTTAAATTTTGTATTCCCCCGTAAATTATATTTCCCTTCTCTCTCCCTGAATAGATTCTGTATATTGTGTGGCAAGAGGTTTTTACTAACTTTAAACATTAATTGTGCTGTGTAATAATGAACCAGATTGTGGTCTGTATTAATCATATATTCCATAACCAACATATGTTCAAGCATGTGAGAGTGTTTGGTGATTACATATGTAAGGCGACTTCACACCTCAGAACAGGACAAAGAGTCTCAACCGCCAGTGAAGATTAAAGAGCATCCAAGGCACTGCGGTGGAGACCGGATGGATTTCCCTGACCCCCCAGGGCCAGGAGGAGGAGTACGAAGACAATGGGGGGATTAAGATAATGAGGGATGTCAGCTTTTGATATGCATGTCTTTTGTTATGTGCGAGTATAAGTTCGTAGAGCCGAAGGTGTTCGCTCTCTTACTTCTTCTGCTGCTGCACCTAGATGAGACTTGTTAGAGGAGCTGATAATAAACTTTGGTTTATGAATCACATTGCCTCGTTATTTCAAGCTCCTCTACACTGGTGACCCTGACGCGAGAATGGACCAGAGGCGTTCCCCCACGATCGACTCATCTGTGGCGACCCAGGCAGACGCCGGCGCCCATGCAGACAGGGGAACGGATGGACGACGTTCCCCCACGGCAGAAGTAATAGAGAGGGCTCAACCGAGCACCAGCGCCGCGGAGAGAGCCGAAGCAAGGCACTCTCACCCTGCAGATACATCAGTGACGGTCCACACAAACGCCGTCACCGTCAACCTGCCGGACTTCTGGCAGGAAGACCCCGCCTCGTGGTTTCAGCAAGCTGAAGCCCAGTTTGCACTTGCGGGCATCACGGCTGACGATACAAAGTTCTATCACATCGTCGCCAAACTCAACACCGCCACTTTGAGATGTGCGCGGAGCATAATCCAACGGCTGCCGTCCCAGGACAAATATAAAGAACTGAAAGCGACCATTGTGGCCAATTACGTCCCCTCAGCCGAGGAGAGAGCCGAGAGGATCCTGGCGGTCTACGGCCACAGAGGAGGCAGACCCAAGGCCCTCATGGAGGACTTGCTGCAACTTAAAGAAGAGGACAATGACAACTTCCTCTTCCATTTCATATTCCTCAGTACGCTGCCGCCACACATGAGAGGGACGCTGGCCAACATGCGATGCAGCACCCAGCAAGACTTCCGCACGCTGGCTCACGAAGCTCAACGGCTCGTCAACGCCTGCAAGGAGCAGACACCCACAGCAGCATCCGCAGACCTCAACACTGATGTCCAGAGCCACGAGGAGCCACAAATCACCGAGCAGAATCAGCCCGCGGTGACGGCGACACGGCCAGGACACAACAGACGGAGCGACGTTTGTTATTACCACCACCACTTCGCCGAGAAGGCTTACAAATGCGTTCCCCCCTGCAAATTCACAATTTCGGGAAAACGCCGAAGCCGAGAGCCGTTAACAGTGGCGGTTCTCGGCGAAAAAAGCAAGCTTTTATATGTGACGGACGGACACACCGGCAAGCGGTTCCTTATTGACACGGGAGCTCAACTAAGTTTTGTCATGCCCTCCCAAGCAGACCGGGCCATGGGCCCCCGGGGCAATGGAGCGGTGGCAGCCAACGGCTCCATCATCGACACTTTTGGTGAAAAGAGCCTGCCCCTTTGCATCCACGGCCACAACTACAGATGGACATTTGTTGTAGCGGCAGTGAGTTTTAACTTGTTGGGCGCAGATTTTTTGTGTGCACATGGGTTATTAGTTGATCTAGCGAACAGGCGCTTGGTTAATGCACTGTCCTTTGCTTCTATTCCCTGCTCAGCTCGACTTTCTCCACCACCCGTGCAGGCTAGCGTCACCACAGCAGGAGGTAAGTTTGATCAACTCCTCACCCAATTTCCAGCACTCACAATTCCCAAATTCTCAGCCACAGTGGCTAGACACGGGGTCGAACACTTTATTCCCACAACGGGCCCACCTGTATTCGCCAAAGCTCGGCGCTTAGAAGCGACCAAGCTCGCCATAGCTCGGGACGAATTTACCACCCTTGAAAAATTAGGCATTATCAGACGCTCAAAAAGCCCCTGGGCGTCACCACTTCACATGGTCCCGAAATCCGATGGTTCTTGGAGGCCGTGCGGCGATTACCGCAGATTAAACAATGTGACAGCGCATGACCGCTACCCAATTCCTCACATTCAAGATTTTTCACTACATCTGGCGGGTGCGCACATTTTTTCAAAAATAGACCTGGTCCACGGTTATCATCAAGTCCCAGTTCGAGCAGAGGACATTCCTAAAACAGCTGTAATAACCCCCTTCGGTCTTTTTGAATTTTTGCGGATGCCTTTCGGCCTCAAAGGCGCTGCTCAAACCTTTCAGCGGATGATGGACGCGGTATTACGCGACCTCCCTTTCGTGTTCGTCTACCTCGACGATATGCTGGTAGCCAGCTTGTCTGAGGAAGAACACGAGCAGCATCTCACTATGGTTTTTCAGAGACTAGAAGAGCACGGGTTAATAATCAATCCAGCCAAATGCAAATTCGGCATGTCACAAATTGATTTTTTAGGACACAGAGTTTCTCCGAAGGGGGCAGTCCCACTTCCAGACAAAGTTCACGCAGTAAAAAGTTTCCCACGGCCACAAACGGTCAAATCGCTGCAGGAATTTTTGGGCATGGTTAATTTTTACAACCGCTTCCTCCCCCACGCAGCTCAGCTCATGCAGCCTCTATATGACGCGCTCAGAAAACAAAAACCTTCCAACGCGGTCGAATGGACCCCGGAGCGTGAACGCGCCTTCGCGGAAGTAAAAAGCACCCTAGCTAATGCCACATTGTTGGTTCACCCCGATCCCTCGGCCCGCATTGCGCTAACCACAGACGCTTCAGACCTGGCCATAGGGGCAGTTGTAGAACAACACGTCGGCGGAATCTGGCAACCTTTGGCATTCTTCAGCAAATCGCTAAACCAAACTGAGCGTAAATACAGCACTTTTGACAGAGAGCTACTAGCGCTCCATTTATCCATCCGCCACTTCCAGTTTTGGTTAGAGGGGCGGCGTTTTACGGCTTTTGTAGACCACAGACCGCTCACCTTTGCCATGGCTAAAATTTCCGAACCGTGGTCAGGCAGGCAACAAAGACAGCTAGCTGCGATTTCAGAGTTCACCACAGACATTCGACATGTGGCAGGCAAACTTAACGTGGTAGCAGACTGCCTCTCTCGCGCTGTGACATCGCCAGAGCGCGAGGAGACAGATTATACTACCTCAGCCGCGGAACTCTTCACCAACGCGGACACATACGCGGCCCCAATCCATGCAGGGATAGATTATGCAGCCATGGCAGAGGAGCAAAGTAGTGACGCGGACGTGCGCGCACTCTTGTCTGGACCAACAGGGTTAAGGCTGGAGAAAAGGGGTCTACGCGACGGTGTGCCCCCCCTAATATGCGACATCTCAACCGGCCGACCTCGCCCATTAGTTCCAGCTGCATGGCGCCGCCGTATTTTCGACTCGATTCACTCCCTCGCACACCCAGGTGTGCGCGCTTCAGTTAAAATGGTTGCCGAAAAGTTTGTGTGGCCTGGCCTGCGCAAAAACATAAGAGAATGGGCAAAGACTTGCATTTCTTGTCAGCGCGCCAAAGTACACAAACACACAAAAGCCCCTCTGGAGCCTTTTCGAATCCCTGCTAGAAGGTTCGACCACGTTCATGTCGACCTCGTGGGGCCACTACCTTCCTCCCAAGGTTTCACACACCTGTTAACAATGATAGACCGCACCACGCGCTGGCCAGAGGCAGTCCCTCTGGCGTCAACCACAGCGGAGGAAGTCGCTCGCATTTTTTTGACAAACTGGGTGGCACGTTTCGGCGTCCCATCGGACATCACGTCCGATAGGGGGCCTCAATTTGTCTTGGAGCTTTGGTCAGTCATGTCCAGCAGCTTAGGGGCAACAATTCACCGCACCACCGCTTATCACCCTCAGGCTAATGGGTTATGCGAGCGTTTTCACAGATCTTTAAAGGCCACCCTCAGAGCCTCACTAACGGATACAAATTGGGTAAATAAACTTCCCTGGGTTTTATTGGGGTTGCGTGCTGCGCCCAAAGAGGATCTAGACGCCTCTCCAGCAGAATTAGTTTTTGCACAACCTCTCAGGCTCCCAGGTGAATTTTTACCAGAGAACCCAGAGCCAGGGCATCTTCCAGCCCCGAGGTTTTTAGGCAGCAACGGACCGGACTCTCTCCCCGGGCCGGCACATCACTCTTTTCCACGGGTTTTTGTCCCCCAAGCTTTGAAAAACGCTGAATTCGTTTTTGTTAGGCATGAAGCTTTAAAACCAACTTTCCCCCCACCATACGATGGGCCATTCAGAGAACACTTTGTGCTTGATTTTGGGGATAGAAAAGAAACAGTCAGCATTGACAGACTTAAACCTGCCTTCTTGTTGAGAGATGAGCCTGCACGGTTGGCGAGAGCACCTCGGCGGGGTAGACCCCCCAAGAGAAAAGACTCAGCCCCCCTGCAGGGAAAAAATAATCACTTTCCTTCCCAAGCTGCAGATTCCTTACAGGAATGTCCCAGCAGGACGCCCAAGCGGACCCACAGCAGATTCGGGAGAAGATTGAAACCCAGACGGCACAGAGACTGATGCAAACTACTCAACAGTTGTTCACTAATTGTGCTGTAACAGTTTAGGACTGATTTGTGATTTTACTATGCTGTTATGATTACCACTGAACTCTCTTAGGAGCATGGCTGCTGGAAAGTTTCTTCTGTGGCAAGAGGTGTAGCAGTTAGTATGTCATAATAATTATCTTAAACTGTGAATTTTTCTATTGTCCTTTTCTTAGTTGTTTGGGGGGGGGGGGGCTGTGGTCTGTATTAATCATATATTCCGTAACCAACATATGTTCAAGCATGTGAGAGTGTTTGGTGATTACATATGTAAGGCAACTTCACACCTCAGAACAGGACAAAGAGTCTCAACCGCCAGTGAAGATTAAAGAGCATCCAAGGCACTGCGGTGGAGACCGGATGGGTTTCCCTGACCCCCCAGGGCCAGGAGGAGGAGTACGAAGACAATGGGGGGATTAAGATAATGAGGGATGTCAGCTTTTGATATGCATGTCTTTTGTTATGTGCGAGTATAAGTTCGTAGAGCCGAAGGTGTTCGTTCTCTTACTTCTTCTGCTGCTGCACCTAGATGAGACTTGTTAGAGGAGCTGATAATAAACTTTGGTTTATGAATCACATCGCCTCGTTATTTCAAGCTCCTCTACACAGATCCCATAATTTCAATAACTTCGAATGTAAAAACAATAAATTAGTATGTTCGAGGTACCCGACTTTGTGTATAACACGGACTGCCCTTTTTTGTAATATTAACAATGAATTCAGTTTACTTTTATAACTGTTACCCCAAACTTCTATACAATAAGTCAAGTATGGAAGTACTAATGAACAATACAAAATATGAAGTGATTTATAATCTAGGACCTGCTTAATTTTATTTATAATTGCAATATTTTTTGCAACTTTATTTTGTTTGTATCTGACATGTGGTTTCCAACTAATTTTATCATCCAGTACTACACCCAAAAACTTGATCTCCTTAACTTTTTCAATAACTACATTATCTATATGAATGTGTATATCTTCTTTATTTTTACAATTACCAAATATCATTACCTTAGTTTTATCTATATTTAGTGATAATATAGGTTGGGCATCATCAGGCGCTCAAACAGCCCATAGACATCCCCGCTACATATGGTGCCTAAAGCCGAGGGATCGTGGCGACCATGTGGAGATTTCCGCAGATTAAACAACGCCACAGCGCACGATCGCTACCCAATCCCCCATATTCAGGATTTTTCCGTTCACCTCACTGGGGCACGCATTTTTTCCAAGATAGACCTGGTCCGTAGTTACCACCGGGTCTCGGTGAGCGTGGAGGACATAGCCAAAACAGCAGTAATAACCCCATTTGGTCTTTCTGAGTTCTTATGCATGCCTTTCGAGTTAAAAGGTGTGGCACAGACATTCCAACGCATGATGGATGCAGTGCTGCACGATCTGCTGTTTGTGTTCATCCACCTGGACGACATCCTGGTGGCCAGCGCATCAGAGGATGATCACGTAGCCCACCTCAGGACGGTTTTCCAGAGGTTGGAGCACGGGTTAATAATCAACCCGGTGAAGTGCCAGTTCGGGGTTACGGGAATCGATGTTCTGGGCCACCGCATTTCACCGGAGGGCGCAATACCTTTGCCAGACAAAATGCACACAGTGGCAGATTTTCCCTGGCCTCAGATGGTCAGGACACTGCAGGAGTTTTTGGGGATGGTTAACTTTTACAACCGTTTCCTCCCCCACGCAGCCCAGCTCATGCAGCCGTTGTACGCCGCGCTTAAGAAACGGACACCGGCGGACAGAGTCGACTGGACTCCTGAGTGAGAGCAGGTGTTTTCCGAGGCCAAAACAGCTCTAGCAAACGCCGCACTACTGGCGCACCCGGACTCCATGGCTCGGATAGCACTCACTACCGACGCATTGGAAGTGGCCATAGGGGCTGTCGTAGAGCAGTGCATCGCCGGTTCTTGGCAGCCGCTCGCCTTTTTTAGCAGGTCATTGCGCGACAATGAGCATAAATACAGCGCGTTCGACAGGGAGTTACTGGCTCTCCACCTGGCCATACGTCACTTCCAGTTCTGACTGGAAGGACGCACCTTCACTGCGTTTGTGGACCACAAGCTGCTAATGTATGCTATGGCCAAGGTTTCGGAACCATGGTTGGCCCGGCAGCAGAGACAGCTGGCCGCCATCTCAGAGTTTACGACCGACATTCAGCATGTGGCCGGTAAACTCAGTGTGGTGGCAGACTGCCTCTTGCACGCATTAGTGGCCCCAGTCTAAGTAGGGATAGATTACACAGCCATGGCCGCCGAGCAGATCGGCGATGCGGACATTTGCAAGCTCCAGTCTGGACCAACAGGGTTAAGGCTGGAGAGCAGAGTACTGCAAGACACCCCCCCCCCCAATCTGTGATGTCTCTACAGGCCGCCCAAGCTTGGTGGTCCCATGCGCTTGGCGCTGCCACGTTTTTGAGTCGGTTCACTCCTTGGCGCATCCAGGAATGTGCGTGTCAGTCAAAATGGTAGCAAAGTTCATCTGGCCGAGCCTGCGCTAACAGGTGAAAGAGTGGGCTGCAGCCTGCATAGCGTGCCAACGAGCCAAGGTGCACAGGCACACAAAGGCACCCCCTTGGAGCCATTCCATGTCCCGGCTAAGAGGTTTGATCACGTTCATGTGGACCTCGTGGGCCCCCTCCCGCCATCACAGGGGTTCACGCACCTCCTGACAGTGGTGGACCGCACCACGCGCTGGTCCGAGGCGGTCCCGCTAGCTTCCACCGTGTCCGCAGAAGCTGCATGTGCTTTTTTGATGACATGGGTGGCACGTTTCGGCGCCCCTTCGGATATCATGTCCGACTGGGGCCCGCAGTTTGCTTCTGATCTCTTGTCCACGATGGCCTGGAGCCTGGGCATCACAATTCATTGCATGACCGCGTACAACCCCCCAGGCCAATGGATTTTTCGAGCGTTTCCATAGGTCACTTAAAGCAGCGCTCAGGGCTTCGCTTATGGGTGCAAATCGGGTGGACCAGTTGCCGTGGGTTCTATTAGGGTTGTGTTCAGCACCAAAGAAGGATTTGGTGGCCTCCCCAACAGAGCTGGCTTTTTCACAGCTGCTGCGGCTCCCCGGAGAATTTTTGCCAAACAACCCCGCGCCAAACACCGATCCATCCCCGCCTTCACTACATAGCACAGAGGCAGGGACGGTGCCCGGCCCAGCCCACCACTGTTTTCCCCACGCTTTCATGCCAAGGACCTTGAAGGATGCATTGTTCATGTTTGTCAGGCACGATGCCCACCGGGCCCCGTTGCGCCTGCCCTACGACGGCCTGTTCAGAGTGCTGGAACCTGGGGAGAAACATTTTGTATTAGACTTGGGGGGACACAGAGGAAAAAATCTGTATAGACAGGCTTAAGCCTGCCTTCGTATTAGCAGACGAGCAGGTGGTGTTGGCCCGAGCTCCTCAGCGCGGACGACCCCTACTGAGAACTCCCCAGGTAAATGACTCGTCAACTCAGTCACAATGGCATGCTCAAGATGCCCCCCCCCAATGTTCCCCCACAGACAGACGCGCCTCCAGGAGCGCCCCACTGGCACAGCAGCGCCTCGGAGCCGGTGACCCTCCGTTACAGCCGCTATGGACAGTGGCTGAAGCCCACAGGACATGAAGGTTAAGGCCCAGTCTGAGTTTCTGGGGGTGTGTGGGGGACCCAGTCAGTACGTTCTCTACTCAGACTGAATGGCACGGCAGGAGGAGATGCATAAAAGCTGAGAAACTGATATGCAGGACAGTCTGTGGTTTCTCCATAAGACCGCATGATAATATGCATTCTCCTCCAGTCTGCATAATAATGCGCCTACAGGCTGGGTGACAAAGGGAATTGTCATTGTAAATGTACACTACCGTTCAAAAGTTTGGGGTCACCCAGACAATTATTTTGTGTTTTCCATGAAAAGTCACACTTATTTACCACCATGAGTTGTAAAATGAATATAAAATATAGTCAAGACATTGACAAGGTTAGAAATAATGTTTCGTATTTGAAATAATAATTTTTTCCAGATACTCAACCTGCTCAAAGGAAGGTCAGTTTTATAGCTTCTCTTACCAGCTAAACTGTTTTCAGCTGTGCTAACATGATTGCACAAGGGTTTTCAATTCAACTTTATTTATATAGCGCCATTTCACAACAACAGTCATCTCATAGCACTATCAACTGTAGGGAGGACCCCCACAGTTGCAGAAAGACCCCAGCAATCAGGCGATCCCCTGTGAGCAAGCACTTGGCGACGGTGGAGAGGAAAAACTCCCTTTTAACAGGAAGAAACCTCCAGCAGAACCAGGCTCAGGGAGGGGCAGTCATCTGCTGCGACTGGCTGGGGGGTGAGGGGACAGAGAAGAAGAAAAGAACAGACATGTAGAGAGCAAACAGCACGATGGGGACTCAATCTATGGGAGAGAACAAACAAATGTTAATGACCAGCAAAAAAAAAAATATTTCATAGAGAGTGAGGAAAGGAGTGAGGCCCAGTGCATTACTGGAGGTCCCCCGGCTGACTAAACCTATTAGCAGCATAACTAAGGGAGGGTTCAGAAACCCATGATCCCTCCCTAATTGTAGGCTATATCAAAAAGGTAGGTTTTAGCCCTATTCTTAAAAACAGAGATCGAGTCTGACTCCCGAATCCAGATTGGCAGCTGATTCCACAGGAGAGGAGCTTGATAACTGAAGGCTCTGCCTCCCATTGTACTTTTGGAGATTCTAGGTATTACAAGTAAACCTGCATTTTGGGAGTGTAGTGCTCTGTTAGGATGATACGGTAGTATCAGATCTTTTAAATAAAAAGGAGCCTGATTGTTTAGAGCTTTGTAAGTAAGAAGAAGGATTTTAAACTTAATTCTAAACTCTATGGGAAGCCAATGAAGGGAGGCCAGAACCGGAGAGATATGATCTCTCTTTCTAGTACCTGTTAAAACTCTTGCTGCAGCATTTTGGATCAGCTGAAGACTTTTTAAAGATGTTTTAGGACAGCCTGATAATAAAGAATTACAATAATCTAATCTCGAGCTAACAAAAGCGTGGATCAGCTTCTCAGCATCACTCTGAGACAAGATGCTCCTAATCTTGGCAATATTACGCAAATGATAGAAGGCAGTCTTAGAAACAAATTTAATATGTGAATTGAAGGACAAATCCTGATCAAAAATAACTCCAAGGTTCCTCACAGAGCTATTAAGAGAAAGAGTAACTGCATCCAAACTGAAAGTTTGATTTGGAAAGGAATTTCTAAGGTTTTTTGGACCAACAAGAATGACTTCAGTCTTATCTGAATTTAATAGCAGGAAATTACAAGTCATCCAAGCTTTGATTTCCTTAAGACAGGCTTCTAACTTGGCTAATTGATTAGTATCATCTGGCTTCATTGACAGGTATAATTGTGTGTCATCTGCATAACAGTGAAAATGTATACAGTGCTTTCTAATAATGTTGCCTAATGGAAGCATATATAAACTAAAAAGAGTAGGGCCAAGCACAGATCCCTGTGGAACTCCATGACTAAGCTTTGAGCTGAGAGAAAACTCATCATTTACATGAACAAACTGGAACCTATCAGATAAATAAGATCTAAACCACTGCAACGAAGTTCCATTAAGTCCAACATAGTGTTCTAATCTATCAAGTAGAATATTATGATCAATAGTATCAAAAGCTGCACTAAGATCTAAAAGGACAAGTACAGAAACTAGTCCATTATCAGATGCAATGAGGAGGTCGTTAGTGACCTTCGCTAAGGCTGTTTCAGTACTATGATGGATTCTAAACCCAGATTGAAACTCCTCAAGTAAACCATTTCCCTGCAGGTGGTCAAATAATTGCGTAGCAACAACTCTTTCTAAGATTTTTGAAATGAAAGGGAGATTAGAGATTGGTCTATAGTTAGCTAAAGCTCCTGGATCTAGCGTTGGCTTTTTGAGTAAGGGTTTAATTACAGCCGTTTTAAAAGCCTGCGGTACATGGCCTAAAGTTAATGAAGAATTGATTATATGAAGAATAAAGCTACCAATAAGTGGGAAGACTTCTTTAAATAACCTGGTAGGAATAGGGTCTAAAAGACAAGTTGAAGGTTTGGATGAGGAAACTATTTTGTCTAACTCACAAAGGTCGATTGGAGTAAACTCATCAAGACAGACATCAATAGAAGGAGTTGTAGTAGTTACAGTATTTAAGTTAACTGTGGGAAGAATCTGATTGATTTTATCTCTGATGGATGAAATTTTATTATTGAAAAAGTTCATAAAGTTCTGACTAGTAAGCTCTAAGGGGATGCTAGGATTGACAGAGTCCTGACTCTTTGTCAACCTGGCTACAGTACTGAAAAGAAACCTGGGATTATTCTTGTTCTCTTCTATTAATGCAGAGTAATAACTCGTTCTAGCTTTTCTAAGAGATTTTTTATAAATTAAAAGATGATTTCTCCAAGCTAAATAGATTTCATCTAAATTAGTAGAGCGCCATTTTCTTTCTAATTGACGAGTCTTCTGTTTTAAGCTACGAGTTTCTGTGTTGAACCAAGGAGTTAAAAATCTCTGATTAGACTTTTTTCTTTTTTAAGGGGGCCACCAAGTCTAGAGCCTGATGCAGAGAAGCTGAAACACTATCCACCATGTTATCAATTACAGAAGGAGCAAGCTGTCTATAGCTTATTTCCGTTGTGTTGACACATGGCATAGAGGAAACAATCTGCATAAATTTGGAAACAGCATCATCTGAGAGGCATCTACTGTGATAATATTTTTCTTTAGGAGCCAAATAGTCAGAAATAGTAAAATCAAAGGTTAACAGACAATGGTCTGACAGTACAGGGTTATGAGGAGACACTACAAGATTTTCTATTTCTATGCCATATGTCAGAACAAGGTCCAATGTATGGTGGAGGTAATGAGTAGAATTTCCTACTTTCTGAGAAAACCCAATCGAGTCTAATATTGAATTAAAAGCCACATTAAGGCAGTCACTATCTACATCCACATGTATGTTAAAGTCCCCTACTATAATTATTCTATCAGATTTCAGCACTAAATCAGCTAAGAAATCAGCAAATTCGGATAAAAATTCTGAATAGGTTGATGGGGGACGATAAACTATGGCAAATAAAATTGGGTTTAACCTGGAATTGCTAAAGTGCCCAACACTGAGGACCAGGCCCTCAAAGGAATTATAACATGTTTTTTGCTTTACATTAACTAGTAATTTGGAATGGTAAATTGATGCTACTCCTCCTCCACGACCAGAACTTCTGGGATTTTGACAGTTTAAATAACCAGAGGGAGTTGATTCATTTAAACCAACATAATCCTCTTGCCCTAACCAAGTCTCTGTAAGGGAAATTAAATCAATCTGATGATCAATTAACAGATCATGGACTAACAGAGACTTGGGAGTTAGAGACCTAATATTTAATAAACCACATTTAATTTTTAAATTATGAGGAGGAACAGAGGCCAAATCATTCAATTTAGAGGCTTTATGTTTAATTTGAGTTTTACCAATATTTTGCTTTATCACTTTGGGATGCTTATACATTATATTTTTATTCACTTTGGAGGGAGCAGACAACGATTCTCTGATGGGGAAGACAGGGGCTAAGCTGAGGGGTGGCGGATGAAGAGGAGCTGCAGAGAGGCGTGTAAGACTGCGACTCTGCTTCCTGGTCCCAACTCTGAGTAGTCAGGGTTTTGGAAATTTGGATAAAAAAGATGCCAGATTGTTAGATAAATGAGAAGCACCATCCAAAGTGGGATGAATGCTGTCTCGTCTCATAAGACCAGGTTTTCCCCAAAAAGAGCTCCAATTGTCAATGTAGCCCACGTCATTTTTAGGACACCACACAGACAGCCAGCGGTTCAAGGATGACGAGCGACTAAACATGTCATCACTGGTCAGATTGGGGAGGGGCCCAGAGAATACTACAGTGGCAGACATCGTTTTTGCAAAGTCACACACCGATTCTATATTAAGTTTCGTGACTTCCGACTGCCGGAGACGGATGTCATTAATGCCGGCGTGAATAACAATTGTGGAATATTTACAGTTACTTTTAGCCAGCATTTTCAAATTTGACTCGATGTCGCCTGCTCTGGCCCCAGGAATGCATGTGACTATGGCCGATGGAGTCTCTAGGTTCACGTTTCTGACTACAGAGTCGCCAATGATCAGAGTTTTTTCCTCAGCGGGTGTGTCGCTGAGCGGGGAAAAACGATTAGAAACGTGAACAGGTTGGTGGTGAACCGGGGCTTTGCGACTAGGCTTCCTTCTCACCGTCACCCACCCAGTCTCCTCGCTGCTGAGGAGAGCCGGGGAACCGGTGACAGGGGGGGCTAAGCTAGCTAGCTCCGCTGCAGCTAATGGGCGTCCGTCGAGATTAACTGGCGCAGACGGTGTTTCAATGCAGCGGAGCCGGGATTCCAAATCAGACAACCTCGCCTCGAGCGCCTCAAAAAGACAACATTTATTACATTTACCGTTATCACTAAAAGAGGCAGAGGTGTAGCTAAACATCTGACAGAGAGAGCACACCAGAGGAGAGGAAAGAGAGGTAGTAACCATAGCTAGTGGCTCGAGAGCTGGAGAGCAAACCACACAGGCAGACAGCAAAACAGGAAGTGACGATACGTTACCACAAGGAAGTGACCATTTCTAATCATCCATTAGCCTTCTGACACAATGAGCAAATACATTGTACCATTAGAACACTGAAGTGATTGTTGCTGGAAATGGGCCTCTATACACCTACGTAGATATTGCGCCAAAAACCAGACATGTGCAGCTGGAATAGTCATTTACCACATTAGCAATGTATATTAGATATTAGAGTGTATTTCTGATTAGTTTAAAGTTATCTTCATTGAAAAAAACAGTGCTTTTCTTTCAAAAGTAAGGAAATTTCTAAGTGACCCCAAACTTTTGAGTGGTAGTGTATGTATGTTAATGTGACACCCCAGGTCACATGGCGAGTTGTATGGTATAAAAGAGAGATGCCTGAGACCTGGGTCATGCTTCTTCTTCTTCTTGTGAACTGATGATAGAGAGAGATTAATAACGTCTGCTCTGCTCCAGCTACTGCCTCGCCCCTCATTCCTCTCTCTACAATCCAATCTTTTTTTTTTTTAATTGAACCAACAATGAAACATTACAATAAAATAAAAACAAGGAACAAACAAGAAGGAAATGACAACTTCACATATACTGTACCTGCTGTTTGACTAAAACACAGCATATACAGTATATGCCACCTTAACTGAAGGCTAAAAAAGACATGACCATTAGAAACCAGATAATATTTTCCATTTATATTTACCTTTTTAAGCCCAACTGAGAGAATAAAGGAAGGAAATAAAAGGGAAGCAAAAAAGGGAATTTTCCTTAAGTAAATATGAAAGGATCTATAATAAATTGAATTTGGAAATAGCAGCACAATGTTTAATAGCAGAGGCTGTCTTCGTTTTTTTGAATGACTTACAAAACAGGACAAAAACATTTATAAATGAATCCCAGATTGGGGATGCATTAGCATAATGGCATTTGTGAATATAAAATTTAGCAAATAATACAATATTGTTTATTAGAAATTCCATATTTTTATCTCTTATCAAGGCTCCATATTTCACCATGTTCCAGGAGAAGTTATCCACTTTTACTAATTTAGAATTCAACCAATTATGTACAGTACTTCCTTCCATAAATTCTGTACCACATCACAAAGATAAAATAAATGTTCAGTAGATTCCACAGATGATTTGCAAAAGTGACATTTATCCACTTCAAATTTGAATAATTTATTAATATATTCCTGTGAAGGGTAGATTTCACTGATTATTTTAAAATGAATTTCTTTGAATTTAGGAAGGATAGGGAATTTCAAAAATTGTGTTCTAATTAGGCAAATTTCTTGTTTATTGAAGTTTTTTAAGTAACGTGGTCTTTTTGAGGATCCATAGTGAATCTCATTAAGAGTTTTCGTAAAAATTTATTCTTGCATTTTTTTTGTCCAGAAAATTGATGCCATTAAATATTAAGTTATGTAATTTCGGGGTAGGCATGTTCTCTAAATTATTTCTGATCAAATTAATCATCACTACTGGGATATTTTCAATCACTTTCTTATAATCATCAGGGGAACAGACAATTTTATATTTATTTCTAAACTCATCATAACTTAAAATATTACCCTTATGATTCATCAAATGCACAATAGACCAAATTTGTTTTTCCATCCAGGTTTCTATGAATATAGATTTCCTTCTGCAAAGAACCGCTCTGTTATTCCACAAAGGCACAATATGTGGACTAAAATTGTGTTTATAAACCATTTTCCAGTCAAACAAGACCTGTTGATGGAAGGCAGAAAGTTTAAAAGGTTACCTGGAAATTTCAAAGTCACATTTTAATAAAAACTTTATGCCTCCCAATTTTTTGAAAATGAATTTTGATGACGAGAACCGGATGTCTTCACTACATTTTAAACAGGACTGAAGCCACCAGAGCTTCAGAACTCCATTCACGGTTTCAAAATCAAGAGCTTTGATTCCCTCTTCTTCGTAGCTTTTGATCATGTCTGCTTTCCTCATATACAGTAATGATGTTTATTTTCCAGATAAAATTAAAAATTAGGTTGTTTATTTCTTTTGTAGTTCTTTTGGTTAGGGGTAGAAAATATGTTGGATAGATCAGTCTAGAAATTAATTCAGTTTTTGTCAATAAAGAGCTACCAAATAATGTTAAATCTCTCTGGAACCAATTATTAAGGATTCTTTTAGCTTTTGCAATAGACTTCTGAATATTATTATCACTTCCAGTTTCTAAATTTTTTGATATATATATTCCTAAGTATCGTATTTCTTTCTTCACTGGAATACTGTACAATATGTCTTCAGAGGTGTCATGGATACTTAATAATTCACATTTATTAATATTTAAATGTTGGCCTGAAGCCTGGGAGAATGATTTTATAACCTCCAATGCAACAGGTATTTGTTCCTTATTTTTCAGAAAGAGTGTCGTGTCATCTGCTAGCTAACTAATTACTAATGTTTTCCCATCTATATTAATACCTTCCACATTGGAGTTTACCACCAGAATAGCATTTGGTGGAATAACAATTCTGCAACCGGGAACAGAGGAGACAGACTGCATCCTGGTCTGATTCCTTTTCCTATTTTGAGTCTAGGACAAGCACCTTCAGGAAAGGCAACACTGCTATTAATGTCTGTGTGGAGCATCTTAATGATATCCAGAAAATATTCACCAAACCCAAAATGTTTCAAAGTGTCATAAATGAAAGGATGTTCCACAGAGTCAAAAGCTTGCTGAAGATGGTGGAGATCCGTGGCGGCGGACCGAGCTCAACCTGCACTGTACAAAGCTCACCACTCATCCTCTCACCTCCTCTGCAACCGGGGCCGAAGACACTGTCCCTCTGGCCGGAGCCTCCGGGATCTTGTCTGTACAACACACCAACTTGCCTACAGAAAGACTGGACATTTACTGACTCATCTCTCCCGATTTCTGCCACTAATTCCCCTGTCTCTGCTTCTCCCTAGGGTTGCCAGTCTGTACGGTGCCCTGCTCATCCCGGCTGTTACATTCCTGCACACACACACACACACACACACACACACACACACACACATTCACCCTCACACTTGATAATAAAGATAACTGAGTTTATTCTTGAGTCTGTGTCTGCTTTCTGGGTCATAAGTCATGTTATACATGTTACTATAGAAATTATAAATTTCTCTGGCTATCTTTTTCGGGTTAGTAAATTCCTCCCCATCAACCAATATACAAGAAATTGCATTTTTTTTCTTGCCATTGTTTTTCCAGGTTCCAAGGTTGTCATAGCCAGGAGCGGCACTGGGGTTAAGCTCCCAGTGCTCATAAAATGCTCCTTATGGCGTGCGTCTTGAAAAGCCTCTGACAACTAAGTCCAACTCCTAGCCTGCCCGTGTGGTTTAGTCTCTAAGCCCAGCGGAACTGCTTTTACTAATAGGAGAAGGGGCGAGGGCGGATCTCTGGCGCCTTGAAACCAGATGCTTCGGGTAGATGGTGGCTCGTCAGCCTGGGAAGGTAGCCCATCTAGGGGAAGGTAAACCCTGATTTCAAACCTCCGCTGCCTTGCAGCATACCCAGTCACGGGAAAGGCTTCGGGAGTCAACCCTGAGGAAAAATCCGGAGTCGGAGCCCCTAAGGCAGTTCTATGTTGTGCTCAACATCGTTCTGGCAGCTCCTGCAACGGCGCTGGTGCCAAACTGCAGCAGCCCTGCTGTTCCTTTGGATTCATCAGTGACGTGGAGAGGGGGGACATGCTGCATGGGCAACATCTTATCCTCCATATCTTCCTGCCCAGGCTTGAATCCTACCAACGCCCAACGCTGGAAGGTAGAACACCGGATCACTGGAGAGGACACTCCAGCTTCGCCTTTGGCGTAGACAAAACACGGGGAATGACAGTTACCGGTTATAAGCCACCGCTCAATTGGCGTAGAGCTTGGCGCCAGGGGTTATTCCCGATGGTGGGAGGGATCATCGGATCTCACTGGACAGCTACCGCCCGCCTCAAGCTGGGCAGCCCCCAGCCAATAAGGTGATGTCCCGCCACAGCTTGCTTTCCTCATTGGGTGCATGGGGATGAGGAGAAGTCCGAACAGCAGGCTGAGAACTTTCGCACCAGGTAAGACAATAAAACAAAAGAGACCAACTCTAAAACTGGGAACTTGGAAACGTCCGCACTATGATGACAGGACTCGCTACTAACCTCAAGGACATCAACGACACCAGGAAGACTGCCATCATCAATAATGAGCTGAAGAGACTGGGAGTGGATATCGCCACTCTCCAGGAAACACGGTTGGCTGACGCAGGCACACTGAGAGAGAAGGACTACACGTTCTACTGGCAGGGAAAGGGCAGTGACGAACACAGGGAACACGGCTTTGCAGTGAAGAACACCTTGCTGAAGATGGTGGAACCGAACAGCACTGGCTCTGCACGACTCCTCACCCTCCGCCTGAACACCACTCAAGGCCCAGTCACCCTCGTCAGTGTGTATGCCCCAACACTGACAGCCACACCAGAGGCAAAAGACGAGTTCTACGAGAATCTCGCAACAACTGTCAGGATCGTCCCCAACTCTGAACAACTCATTCTCCTTGGAGACTTCAATGCCAGAGTGGGTGCTGACCACGACTCCTGGCCCTCCTGTCTTGGACCTTTTGGCGTGGGCAGAATGAATGACAACGGACAGCGGCTGCTCGAGTTCTGCACATATCACGATCTGTGCATCACAAACTCGTTCTTCAAGACCAAGCCCCAACACAAGGTTTCCTGGCAACATCCACGCTCAAAGCACTGGCACCAGCTGGACTTGATCCTGACCAGGCACACCTCACTGAAGAACGTGCTAATCACCCGTTCGTTCCAGAGTGCAGATTGCGACACAGACCATTCATTGGTGTGTTGCAAGGTCAAGCTGCAGCTGAAGAAATTCCATCGTGCTAGACAACCTGGAAAGGCATGGATTGACACCAGCAAGATGGCTTAACCAGAACTTGTTGAGCAGTTTGCCTCCACCTTTGAGAAGGAACTTGGTGTACCACAAGAAGGAGAATCTGCAAAGCAGAAGTGGGAAGAGCTGCGAAACATCATCCACCGCACAGCCTTGGCTACCTTTGGGAGGAAGACCTTGCAGTCACAGGACTGGTTTGATGCCAAGTTGACCGAGATGACCCCCGTCATTGAAGCCAAGCGCTCAGCACTTGCTGAGTACAAGAAGTACCCAAACGAGAAGAATCTCCAGATTCTCAGGGCTGCGAGAAGCAAAGTTCAGCAGACTGCTCGGCGCTGTGCCAACGAGTACTGGACTCAGCTCAGCCAAGACATTCAAACCGCTGCCATAACAGGGAACATCCGTGGTATGTACGATGGCATCAAGAAAGCACTTGGTCCGGCTCAGAGCAAGACGGCCCCCCTCAAATCCTCCACTGGGGAGATGATCACAGAAAAGAACAAGCAGATGGAGAGATGGGTGGAACACTACTCCGACCTCTACTCCAGACAGAACACCGTGACACCATCAGCCCTTGATGCCATCGACTGCCTGCCATCCATGGACGAACTTGACGCCGAGCCAACCATTGACGAACTCAGCAAGGCCATTGATAGCTTGGCCGCTGGCAAGGCACCTGGCAACGACGGCATACCCCCCGACCTGATCAAGCACTGCAAGACCACCCTACTGCTGCCATTGCATGACGTCCTCTGCCAGTGTTGGAAGGAAGGTGCCGTACCACAGGACATGAGGGACGCCAAGATCATCACCCTCTACAAAAACAAAGGGGAGAGAAGCGACTGCAACAACTACAGGGGCATCTCCCTCCTCAGCGTTGTTGGCAAAGTCTACGCACGAGTTGTTCTTGTTCGTCTACAGAAGCTTGCCGAACGTGTCTACCCCGAGTCTCAGTGTGGCTTCTGCGCTGAGCAATCGACGGTAGACATGATATTCTCCATCCGCCAACTCCAGGAGAAATGCAGAGAACAGAACATGCCCCTGTACGTTGCCTTCATCAACCTCACCAAAGCGTTCGATCTGGTCAGCAGAGAGGGCCTTTTCAAGATCCTGCCAAAGATAGGATGCCCACCAAAGTTGCAAAGCCTCATCGAATCGTTTCACACCAACATGCAGGGGATAGTGCAGCACGATGGCAACGTCTCAGAGCCTTTCAACATACGCAACGGAGTGAAACAGGGCTGTGTACTTGCGCCAACCCTCTTTGGGATTTTCTTTGCTATGTTCCTGAGGCATGCCTTCAGCACAGCAACAGAGGGAATCTACCTGCACACAAGATCTGACGGCAGGCTTTTCAACCTCGTCCGCCTGAAAGCCAGAACCAAAGTACGCGAGGCTCTAATCAGAGACATGCTGTTCGCAGACGACGCTGCAGTCGCAACCCACACACAGCAGGAGCTTCAGACCCTTATGGACCGCTTCTCCCAGGCATGCAAGGACTTCGGGCTTACCATCAGCCTGAAGAAGACTAACGTCTTGGCGCAAGGCACGGAAGCACCACCAACCATCACCATTGACGACTACGAGCTGGAGGTCGTGAATCAGTTCACGTACCTGGGGTCCACGATCAGCAACAACCTCTCCCTTGATACAGAGATCAACAAGAGGATTGGAAAGTCAGCATTCACACTCGCTCGCCTCACCACACGAGTGTGGGAGAATCCCAAACTCTCTGTCAAGACGAAGATGGCAGTGTACAACGCCTGCATCATCAGCACACTGCTCTATGGGAGTGAGACGTGGACAACATATGCCCAGCAGGAATAGAGACTGAACTCCTTCCACTTGCGCTGCATTCGCCACATCCTGGACATATCCTGGCAGGACAAAGTGCCCAACACAGAAGTTCTGTCCCACGCCGGCCTTCCCTCCATGTTCACTCTACTCAGACAGCGCAGGCTCCGCTGGCTAGGCCACGTTCACCGTATGGAGGATGGCAGAATCCCCAAAGACGTCCTCTATGGAGAACTGGCAACTGGCAAAAGAGACGTTGGCCGCCCACAGCTGCGTTTTAGAGACGTCTGCAAGAGAGACATGAAGGCCCTGGAGATCAACACAGAGCGCTGGGAGGACCTTGCAACGGACCGCTCCAAATGGAGAGGCACCCTGACCAGACAGCTCAAGGCGGGTGAAGAGAGACTGACTGCTGCTGCAGATGAAAAAAGGACCCGCAGGAAGAACCGCCACAGACCCAGCAGCACGGAGACCACCCACAAGTGCGACCTGTGTGACAGGGACTGCCATTCGCGCATCGGCCTGTTCAGCCACAGGCGGTGCTGTTCCAGCAGAGTAGACATTTAGGATTCTCTTCCATGGTCATCATAGACCGACGGAGGCCAATGACGACGTGTTTTTCCAGCCTGTTAAAGTATGATGAATTTTTTTTTCCCCTTCCTCAATCCACTTGGCCCTGGACCTAATAAATGCACCCTGTGCTTTATTGAGATAGATCTGGTCTAACAGGGTCTGTAGATTAGAAATTTCTATCTTATCCTTTTCTGACCAATTCAGTTTAGAGTAATATTGAATCAACGTTTTCACCAATGTATTTTCCTTCTCTCTTTTTTCAAATTCTAGTTTTTTACTAAGAGATAGAAAATTTTCTAATGGAAAACTTTAGAAATTCCCATTGTTGAATGTGGGATAAATTATTATCCTTTTTAATATATTGTATTGTAGGGAACCCACGCTGGGATATTCATCTCTGTCATGGCCACCAATCATGGCACCTGTGCACACACCTGCCTGTCGTCTTCTGCGGCCTATTTATTCCCATCAGGACCAGTGCTGGGCGCGGAGTCGTCTGATTCTTTCCTGCGAATCACGCCACATCTTGCCTCCGTGCTTCCCTGCACTGAATGATCCAGCCTTCGGCTTCCAAGCCCAGCTGAACGACGTCCAGGTCGGTTTCGCCCGGACCAATGACCAAGTAAGCTTTATTGCTTCTAAACCTGTCCATTCCCCTGTGCACAGGCGGAGCCCGCAACGGCGGACCTCCATCTCCCTCCAGGCGGCAGACCATTATCCACCTCCAGCTAAACTGCCCGCAGACACTGTCTCCCTGGCTGCAGCTTCGGCGCTACCTGAAGCTACTCCAACATCTGTAGACAGTAAGCATTGCAACATCGAACGTGTTGCATAGGTTGTACTGTAAGCTAACGGCCCTTGTCTCTTTCCAGGGTTGCCAGTCTGTACGGTGCTCTGCCGGCCCAGCTGGAGTACACGGATTGCACTACACAACATTACACCATATAACCATACTCACGCACCCAATCACTCACGTTAACAAATAAAGTATGTTAATTGTGTTAATCCTGAGTCGTGTCTGTTCTGCGGGTCACCTGAACCATGTCAGTACGACTCCGCCAAAGTGACCCGGCAGACAGCGCACTCGTGCGCCATATAAACCATCTAGATACTCGGGTAGACCAATTAGCGTACCAGCAACAGGTGATCCTAACTCAGCTAACCCGCATCACTGATAGGTTAGATCATTTAGCTAGCCCACAGGGTTTCCCCACAGCACCAGCTAGCTCTTCAGCTCCCGCTAGTTCTACCGCTAGCTCCACCACTAACTCTACACTTAGCCCTCACTCTACAGGTTCCACTAGTCGGCTCACTTCCGTCCCTACTCCCGCCTACTTTAAAGGGGTGTTGGGAGAAGCCAGGGGGTTCCTCATGCAGTGCGAAATAGTGTTCCAACAGGTTCCCGGAGATTTTCCCACTGACCAGAGCCGCACTGGCTATATGATCAATCTGTTAGAGGGGCGGGCTTTAGCATGGGCTTATGCGGTTATGGCTAGGGCCGATTATGCTTCCATGACATACATTCAATTTACCCAGGAATTTCAGGAGGTGTTTAGTCGCTCGAACCGGGAGGATGTACTCACCTCTCGCCTGTTAAATCTTCGGCAGGGGTTGAGGGCAGTCGCCGATTACGCTGTTGACTTCCGGGTCGTAGCTACGGAGGTCGGGTGGGAGGACGCCTCCCTGAGTAGTATATTCCTGAGGAGTTTGAGCCCTAGCCTGCGGGACGAGCTGGCCCGCCTGGAGAAACCCTCTACGCTGCATGAGTGTATCTCCCTGGCCATTAGCCTTAACAACCATCTGAGGGAACGAGCTGCGGAGCGTAGGACTTCTGGCCACGCAGAGAATAAGCCGCGCCGTTCTCTCCAGCCCCCCCGCTGGCCCTCCCGTCTACTGACCTCTCCGAGGACCAAGAACCAATGGTAGTGGGTGGGTCAAAACTTCCTGCTGTGGAGAGACAGCGCCGCCGTGAGTTGGGGTTATGTGTCTATTGCGGGAGCGAGGAGCATGACCTGAATTCCTGTCCTAGGCAGCCAAAAGGGGAAGTCCGTGTGTCGAAGTAGGGGGCCTCATGGACATAAATTGTAACAATCCCCTCACCCGTTTTCTCATTCCTATTCGGTTTTGCTTTGGTCACAAAGAACATAAGACACATGCGCTCATTGACTCAGGGGCCGAGCAGAGGTTCATTTCTAGGAGTCTGGCAACTCGTCTGGGTCTACCTATGCAGCCGTTAAAAACTCCCCTTAAGCTTATTGCCCTGTCTAAGGCAGCGTTGGCCACTGTCACTCATCGGGTCGCCTTGGTGCCAGTTATCATTTCAGGCAACCATCGGGAGGAGTTAAATTTGTTTGTCCTACCGGTGTTATCGTCCCCGGTCATTCTGGGCTACCCTTGGCTGCAGCTGCATAATCCATCAATTGACTGGCATTCGGGAAGTATTGTGTCGTGGAGCCCTTTCTGCCTAAGTGCCTGTCTGCAGTTTGCTGCTTGCTCGCCTGCTGCACCTTTGGAAGTCCCTGCCTTTTCCCCCCCGGATCTGTCAAAAGTGCCACTGGAATACCATGACCTTGGGGCCGTCTTCAGTAAATCCCAAGCCCTTTCCCTCCCCCCTCACTGACCGTATGATTGTGCTATTAATCTGCAGGCCGGTGCTCCTCTGTCATCTAGCTGACTTTACAACCTGTCTGCTCCGGAGCACGCGGCCATGGACTCATATATTAAGGAGTCTCTCAGCTTGGGTATTATTAGACCTTCATCTTCGGCGGTGGGGGTGGGCTTTTTCTTCGTGGGGAAGAAGGACGGCTCCCTCAGGCCCTGCATTGACTTCCGGGAACTTAACAACATCACTATCAAGGATAAGTATACTCTCCCCTTCCTCAACTCTGCATTTGATTCCCTCTGGGGGGCTTGCTGCTTTACCAAATTAGACCTGCGCAATGCCTATCACCTGGTGTGGATACGTGAGGGGGATGAGTGGAAGACGGCCTTTAGGACCCCTAGTGGGCATTTCGAATATCTGGTCATGCCGTTCGGGCTGACCAATGCCCCGGCCGTCTTCCAGCGTCTTATTAATAATGTTTTGAGAGATTTTCTGGGCACCTTTGTGTTTATCTACCTTGACGACATTCTCATCTTTTCTCTGTCCATGGAGGAGCATCGCGTGCATGTCAGGCGAGTCTTGCAGCGGCTGCTGGAGAATAAGCTCTTCGTCAAGGCAGAGAAATGTGAGTTCCACGTCTCCAGGACCTCTTTCCTCGGCTTCATTATCGCCCCGAAGGAAATCATCCCAGACCCAGTGAAGGTGAAGGCGGTGGTGGATTGGCCCATCCCCGCATCGAGGAAACAGCTGCTGCAGTTCCTGGGCTTTGCTAACTTTTATCGCCGGTTCATTAAGGACTACAGCCATATCGCCCTTCCCCTCACCAACTTGACCTCCACCAAGGTTCCTTTTTGCTGGACGGAAGAGGCGGACGCTGCGTTCTTGGAGCTGAAGGTTAGGTTTTCATCATCGCCTATCCTGACGCAGGTGGATCCCACCCTTCAGTGCCTGGTGGAGGTGGACGCCTCTGATTCTGGGGTGGGGGCTGTGCTGTCCCAGCGCTCTCCGGCAGATGGTAAGATCCGCCCCTGCGCCTACTTCTCTCGCCGCCTGTCCCCAGCAGAACAAAACTATGACATCGGGGATAGGGAGCTGTTGGCAGTTAAATTGGCCCTGGAGGAGTGGCGGCACTAGTTGGAAGGAGCGTCACAGCCATTCATCGTCTGGACCAACCACAAGAACCTGGAGTACCTTCGGACCGCTAAACGGCTGAACGCCCGACAGGCCTGCTGGTCGCTGTTTTTTGGACAGTTTGACTTCACCATCACCTACCGCCCTGGGTCTAAGAACACCAAGCCCGACGCCCTGTCTCGTCAGTTCACCCCAGAGACAGCAGAGAAGGATGAGCACCCCATCCTCTCCCCAGCATGTGTTGTGGGCGCCCTCGCTTGGGGCATTCAGGATAAGGTTATAAGGGCACAGTCTGACAAAGCTGACCCCGGGGGGGGGTGTCCAGCGGGCAAATTATTCGTTCCCACAGCGGTCCGAGGGGAGGTCATCCAGTGGGGGCATACCTCCAAATTCGCCTGCCATTCGGGAAGGGCACGCACGGTGGTGCTCCTACAGAGGTCGTTTTTGGTGGCCATCCCTCCAGAAGGACGTGGGGGAATATATCCGCACTTGTCCTGAGTGTGCTACTGGGAAGACATCCTCATCGCCGCCGGCTGGGCTGCTCCACCCCCTCCCCGTCCCAGGTAGACCATGGTCCCACGTGGTGCTGGATTTTGTCACAGGCCTCCTCACGTCCAACAACTTCACCACCATCCTCATGTTGGTGGGCAGATTTTCCAAAGCGGCTCACTTCATCCCTCTGCGGGGGTTACCGTCTGCCAAGGAGACAGCTGATCTGCTGGTTCAGCATGTAATTCGGCTGCATGGCATCCCACAGGACATAGTATCGGACCGAGGGCACCAGTTTATCTCCAGAGTCTGGAAGGCGTTCTGCACTGCCTTAGGGGCTACGGCGAGCTTGTCCTCCGGCTATCACCCGCAATCCAACAGGCAATGTGAACAAGCCAACCAGGAGGTGGAAGCAGTGTTGCGGTGTGTCAAAGCCACCAACCCATCGTCATGGAGCACATACCTCCCTTGGACTGAATACGCCCATAACACAGCGGTGTCCACTGCCACCGGCATGTCCCCCTTCGAGGCCTCGTTGGGTTACAATCCCCCGCTGTTCCCTGAAGAGGAAGGGGATATCGCTGTTCCATCAGTTCGGGCCCATCTGAAATGTCGGCGGATTTGGAAGGCAGCCAGAACGGTACTGCGACGGACGGCGGAACGCAACACTATGGTGGCCAATCGACGCAGGGTTCCGGGCCCGGCTTATCAGGTGGGTCAGCAGGTATGGCTCTCTACCAAGAACATCAACCTGAAGGCGGAACGCAAGAAGACCGCCCAGCGGTTCATTGGCCCGTTCCCTATATGTCGGATTATTAACCCAGTGTCAAAGACTGTCCCAACACTATGCCCATTTTGACACCTCGTCAGCTGTGTCCAACTCCCCCCTCCCCCCAGCTCCACTGCCTCCACGGTCCCTACTTCTTCAAAGGCGGCCCCCCCTCCTCCCCCCCGCCTTTGTCATCAGTGAGCAGGATGTGCACAGACAGTTCTCCAGACTGAACCCGCGCAAGGCCCCCGGTCTGGACGGCGTGTCTCCCTCCACCCTGAGACACTGTGCGAAAGAGCTGACTCCTGTCTTCACAGACATTTTAAACACCTCCCTTAAGCTATGCCACGTGCCGACCTGCCTCAAATCCTCCACCATCATCCCTGTCCCCAAGAAGCCACGGATCACTGGACTTAACGACTACAGACCTGTAGTGCTCACCTCTGTAGTCATGAAGTCCTTTGAGCGCCTGGTCCTGCCCCACCTCAAGTCCATCACCACTCCCCTCCTGGACCCGCTGCAGTTTGCCTACCAAGCCAACAGGTCTGTGGACGACGCAGTCAACCTGGCCCTCCACTCCATCCTGCAGCACCTGGACTCCCCGGGAACCTACGCCAGGCTCCTGTTTGTGGACTTCAGCTCTGCATTCAACACCATCCGCCCCGCTCTGCTCCGGGACAAGCTGTCCCTGCTCAACGTGACTGACTCCCTCTGCAGGTGGATCACCGACTTCCTGACGGACCAGAGGCAGCATGTGCGGCTGGGAAAGACTGTCTCAGACTCTGTTAGCATCAGCACCAGATCACCCCAGGGCTGTGTACTTTCCCCCTTACTCTTCTCCCTTTATACCAACTCCTGCACCTCCAGCCACCAGTCTGTCAACCTGATCAAGTTTGCGGACGACACCACCCTCATCGGGCTCATCTCCAACGGCGACGAGTCCGTCTACAGGAGAGAGGTGGCCCAGCTGGCGTCCTGGTGCAGCCACAACAACCTGCAGCTGAACGCTCTGAAGACAGTGGAGATGATTGTGGACTTCAGGAAAGTCACAACCCCTCTGCCCCCCCCCCTCACCCTCACAGGCTCTCCCATCACCACTGCAGATTCCTTCCGCTTCCTGGGCACCACCATCACCCGGGACCTCAAGTGGGAACCGACCATCAGCTCCCTCATCAAAAAGGCCCAGCAGAGGATGTTCTTTCTGCGGCAGCTGAGGAAGCTCAAGCTACTCACCAAGATGTTAGTGCAGTTCTACACGGCCATCATCGAGTCCATCCTCACCACCTCCATAACCGTGTGGTACGCAGGAGCCACTGCCAGGGACAGACTAAGGCTGCAGCGCATCGTGCGCGCTGCTGAGAAGGTGATCGGCTGCAAGGTCCCATCTCTCCAGGACCTGTACATCTCCAGGACCCGGAGGCGTGCAGGCTGGATCATAGCCGATCCTTCACACCCTGGTCATGTACTGTTTGCCCCCCTCCCCTCAGGTAGAAGACTTCGGTCCATTCAGACTAAAACCTCCCGTCACATGAACAGCTTCTTCCCCTCTGCCATCAGACTGCTGAACACTAAGTGACTTATTAGACTCTCGTGCACTATGTACAGCAGCTCAACCAGACTCATGTCAATCATCACTGTTTTCTTTTTGCATTACCGACTGCACTATGTGGTACTCCACAATATCTGCTGCTCGCTAATATATTTAAAAACTGCTTTGACTAGTATTACTCATTCTTATTCTACACTTTATTGCATGTATAGTTTTTTATTTCTTTTATTTTATCATGTTTAATGTTGCAGCATTGCACCGAGACAAATTCCTAGTTTGTGTACTACATGAACAATGGCAATAAATCTGATTCTGATTCTGATTCTGATTCTGTCTGTGCGTCTAACTCTCCCCCCCTCCCTCCGCATCTGTCCAACTTTTCATGTCTCTCAGGTTAAGCCTGTCTCCTCCAGTCCGTTGTGTCCCCCTCCCAGGTCTCCACCTCCACCAAGGGTGATCGACGGCAACCCGGCGTGGTCCGTCTCTTCCATCCTGGACGTCCGCCACCAGGGTCGTGGCCTGCAGTACCTGGTGGACTGGGAGGGCTACGGGCCGGAGTGGAGGTCCTGGGTGTGTCCTGCCCTCGTGCTCGACAAGCAGCTCATCAGGGACTTCCATCGGACGCACCCGGGTAGGTTGGAATGCATGCCGAGAAGCATGTCGTGGGGGGGAGTATTGTCATGGCTGCCAATCACAGCACCTGTGCACGCACCTGCCTGTCATCTTCTGCGGCCTCTTTATTCCCATCAGGACCAGTGCTGGGCGCGGAGTCGTCTGATTCTTTCCTGCGAATCACCCCACATCCTGCCTCCATGCTTCCCTGCACTGAATGATCCAGCCTTCGGCTTCCAAGCCCAGCTGAACGACGTCCAGGTCGGTTTCGCCCGGACCAACGACCAAGTAAACTTTATTGCTTCTAAACCTGTCCATTCCCCTGTGCACAGGCGGAGCCCGCAACGGCAGACCTCCATCTCCCTCCAGACGGCGGACCATTATCCACCTCCAGCTAAACTGCCCGCAGACACTGTCTCCCTGGCTGCAGCTTCGGCGCCACCTGAAGCTACTCCAACATCTGTAGACAGTAAGCATTGCAACATCGAACGTGCTGCATAGGTTGTACTGTAAGCTAACGGCCCTTGTCTCTTTCCAGGGTTGCCAGTCTGTACGGTGCTCTGCCGGCCCAGCTGGAGTACACGGATTGCACTACACAACATTACACCATATAACCACACTCACGCACCCAATCACTCACGTTAACAAATAAAGTATGTTAATTGTGTTAATCCTGAGTCGTGTCTGTTCTGTGGGTCACCTGAACCATGTCAATCAGACTGGAAGCAGAGGGGAGGGGAATAGTCCCTCTGCCCGTAGAGCGTGGGGGATTAAACGGAGGAGGGCAGTAGGAATTGTAATGGGAGAAGTTATGGTAATGCAGCAGGAAGGAGTAGCTGTGGGGACAGTAAGGGGTGGATGTGTGAACGTATTGTGATGCAAGATTTCAGGCAGCAGGGGGAAGGAATGGAGTGATATAAAAGGAGAGACCCTGGTGTATTGAGATATTCTTTTTCTGTGTAAGAATGAAGTGAGAGAGAGAAATAAAGTTTGTCTGCTGTGCAAGTCTGGTTCCTTTATTTGCACTCCCCACACTGGTGACCCTTGAAAAATTATGGAACACGAGGCAAGAACCCCGGAGTCGGCCCGGACGGGAAGCCCCAGCAACGTGGCAAGCATCCCTGAGACGGACCGGATGGAAAGCCCCAGCAACGCGTGCGCTGTTTCGGTCAAACTACCGGACTTTTGGCTGCACAACCCGCAGTCTTGGTTCCTCCACACCGAGGGTCACTTCGCCCTCTGGGGAATAACGGCAGATGACACCAGGTATTACTATGTGATCGCAGCGCTGGACGCTCGCATGACTCAGCAAGTAGCGAGCCTGCTCCAACAGCCTCCAACCCACGATAAATACGGGACTCTCAAGGCCGCGCTGACCCGGCGCTACACACTCTCGGACTGTGAGAGAGCAGAGATGCTCCTGAGGCGCTCCGAGTTAGGAGATGGGTCGGTGGTCGAACTGATGGAGAAGATGCTGGTGTTGATGGGCACGGACGACGGGAATTTTCTGTTTGCCTACCTTTTCCTCCAGAACCTCCCAACAGAGGCAAGAGCGGTCCTGGCCAACTCGCCATTGCTGGCCACACGCGACTACTGTGCGCTAGCCCAGGAGGCAGACGGGATCATCTTCACCACCAGACCCCTCACAGTGAACGCAGCGGCGTCGGAACCCAGCAAGACGACCAGCGGAGGTGAGGAGCCGGTGACAGTAGCGGCAGCAGGGACCAGAAAGTACCAGAGAGACACACTCTGTTCCTACCACCGCTGTTTTGGAGAGAACGCATGCAGATGTGTGCCACCGTGCCAATTCAAGCGTTCGGGAAACGCCAAGGCTGGCAGTCAGTAGCAGCTGCGACTGCCAGTGAAGAAAACAAGCTGCTCTATGTGACGGACTCACGCTCGGGGAGACGGTTCCTCTTAGACACTGGCTCCCAAAAGAGCCTCATCCTGCCGTCCTACGCCAACTGGCTAGCAGGAGCTAGCGGCCCCGAGCTGATAGCCACAAACGGCTCGGACATTAGGACTTTTGGTGAGAGGACACTGACTGTATCCCTACACGGCCGTATGTACGAGTGGACATTCGTCATAGCGGCATGCAGTTTCCCAATCTTGGGAGCTGATTTTCTGTGTGCACATGGGTTGCTAGTCGATGTTGCTAAGAGACGCCTGGTCAACGCAATGTCTTTTGATTCTCTCCCCTGTACAGCTCGAGGTGCTGGGCCAACAACGCTAGCCAACATCACAGCTCCAGGCGGTAAGTTCCACACTCTGCTCACTCAGTTCCCAGCACTCACGGTCCCGACGTTTTCGGCGGCCATCACTAAACACGGGGTGGAACACTTTATCACCACCACTGGGCTGCCCGTTTTTGCACGACCTCGGCGCCTGGACGCAGCTAAACTGGCCATAGCGCGCAAGGAGTTTGCCAACGTGGAAAGGTTGGGCGTCATCAGGCGCTCAAACAGCCCATGGGCATCCCCACTACACATGGTCCCTAAGGCCGAGGGATCGTGGCGACCGTGTGGAGATTTCCGCAGATTGAATAATGCCACAGAGCATGACCGCTACCCCATTCCCCGTATTCAGGATTTTTCCGTTCACCTTGCCGGGGCACGCATTTTTTCTAAAATAGACCTGGTCCTCGGTTACCACCAGGTCCCGGGGCGGGTAGAGGACATACCCAAAACAGCAGTAATAACTCCATTTGGCTTGTTTGAGTTTTTACGCATGCCCTTCGGATTAAAAGGCGTGGAACAGACATTCCAACGCATGATGGATGCGGTGTTGCGCGATCTGCCGTTTGTGTTTGTCTACCTGGATGACAGCCTGGTGGCCAGCGCATCCGAGGACGAACACGTAACCCACCTCGGGATGGTTTTCGGGACGTTGGAGGAGCATGGGTTAATAATCAACCCAGCGAAATGCCAGTTCGGCGTGACGGGGGTTGACTTTTTGGGGCATCGCATCTCACCGTAGGGAGCGATACCCTTGCCTGACAAGGTGTGCGCCGTGGCGAATTTTCCCACTCCTCAGACGGTCAGGGCGCTGCTAGAATTTTTGGGGATGGTTAACTTTTATAACCAGTTCCTTCCCCGCACAGCTCAGCTCATGCAGTCATTGTACGCCGCGCTCAAGAAGCGGAAACCGGCGGACAGAGTCGACTGGACTCCGGAGCGGGAGCAGGCATTCTCTGAGGTTAATACAGCCCTGGCAAATGCCATACTGTTGGCGCACCCGGACACGGTGGCCCAGATAGCGCTCACTACTGACGCCTCGGACGTGGCCATAGGGGCTGTCGTGGAGCAACATGTCGCCGGTTCTTGTCAGCCACTTGCTTTTTTCAGCAGGGCTTTGCGCGACAGGGAGCGTAAATACAGCGTGTTCGACAGAGAGTTGCTGGCTCTCCATCTGGCCATACGCCACTTCCAGTTTTGGCTGGAAGGACACACCTTCACTGCGTCCGTGGACCACAAGCCGCTAACGTACGCGATGGCCAAGGTTTCGGAACCATGGTTGGGCCGGCAGCAGAGACAGCTATCCGCGATCTCGTAGTTTACAACCGATATTCAGCATGTGGCCGGTAAATTGAATGTGGTGGCGGACTGCCTCTCATGCGCAGTAGTGGCCCAGTCTGCGTAGGGATAGATTATACAGCCATGGCCGCAGAGCAGATTGGCGATGTGGACGTGTGCGCGCTCCAGTCTGGACCAACAGAGCTAAGGCTGGAGAGCAGAGTACTGCAAGACGGCAGCACCCCCCAATCTGTGACGTCTCCACGGGACGCCCGCGCCCGGTGGTCCCAGTTGCTTGGCGCCGCCGAGTGTTTGAGTCAGTTCACGCTCTGGCGCACCCAGGAGTGCGCGCATCAGTCAAAATGGTGGGAGCGAAGTTCGTATGGCCAGGCCTGCACAAACAAGTGAAAGAGTGGGCTGCAGCCTGCGTAGCGTGCCAACGAGCCAAAGTACACAGACACATGAAGGCCCCTTTGGAGCCGTTTCGTATACCAGCTAAGAGGTTCGACCATGTTCATGTGGACCTTGTGGGCCCCCTCCCGCCATCACAGGGGTTCATGCACCTTCTGACAGTGGTGGACCGCACCACACGCTGGCCAGAAGCAGTCCCACTGGCGGCAACCACGTCTGCGGACGTGGCGCATGCCATTTTGACAACATGGGTGGCACGTTTTGGCATCCCGTCAGACACCATGTCTGATCGGGGCCCTCGGCTTGTTTCCGACCTCTGGTCCGTGATGGCCCATAGCCTGGGGGTAGCAATTCATCACACAACAGTGTACAACCCACAGGCCAATGGGTTATGCGAGCGCTTCCATAGGTCGCTGAAAGCAGCGCTCAGGGCTTCGCTTATGGATGCAAATTGGGTAGACCGGTTGCCGTGGGTTCTGTTAGGGTTGCGTTCCGCACCAAAAGAGGATTTGGAGGCTTCCCTGGAGGAGCTTGTTTTTTTCTCAGCCACTGCGGCTCCCCGGGGAATTTTTACCAGATAATCCCGCGCCAGACAACTATCTGTCTCAGCGTTCGCAGCATAGCGCAGACACAGGCACGCTATCGGGCCCAGCCCACCACTGTTTTCCACGCGCTTTTGTGCCAAAAACTTTGAAGAACGCGCCGTTCGTGTTTGTCAGGCACGATGCCCACCGCCCCCCATTGTGCCCACCCTACGATGGCCCATTCAGAGTGCTGGAACCAGGGGACAAACATTTTTTGTTAGACGTGGGGGGTCGACGGGAGAAAATATGTATAGACAGACTTAAGCCCGCCTTTGTGGTGGCGGACGAGCAAGTGATGTTGGCTCGGGCTCCTCGGCGTGGAAGACCCCCACTGAGAACTCCCCAGGTAGAAGATTCATCAGAGCAGCCACACGGGCAAGTCGAATGTCCCCCCCCTCGCCATTGCCCACCCGCAGACAGACACACCCCCAAGAGCCCCCCACCGGCACAGCAGCGCCACGGAGTCGAAGAACCCTCATTACAGCAGATATGGGAGGAGACTGAAGCCAAAAGGACATGAGGGTTGAAAGTCAGTCTGAGACTCGGGGGGGGGGGGGATTAAACGGAGGAGGACAGTAGGTATTGTAATGGGAGAAGTTATGGTAATGCAGCAGGAAGGAGTAGCTGTGGGGACAGTAAGGGGTGGATGTGTGAACGTATTGTGATGCAAGATTTCAGGCAGCAGGGGGAAGGAATGGAGTGATATAAAAGGAGAGACCCTGGTATATTGAGATATTCTTTTTCTGTGTAAGAATGAAGTGAGAGAGAAATAAAGTTCGCCTGCTGTGCAAGTCTGGTTCCTTTATTTGCACTCCCCACAGTATCATCTTTTTAATATTAGAACAGTATTCTTCATTTTTTAACAGGTGTGAGTTGAATTTCCAATAGTCTTTACACTTTTTTGAATGAGTCTGGTAAGATATTGCCAAACTAGTAATACAGTGATCACTTAAAGGACTCAGAAAATATCAGTTTTAGATGTGTGTGTAATTAAAGAGGTTGATATCAACCAATAATCAATTCTTGATTTAGCACCTCCATTGGGTTTAGTCCAGGTGAATTGTTTTATATTAGGGTTACTGGCTCTCCAGACATCTACAGTATTAAGCCATTTAGATTCATAAAATTTTCCACAATTGGGTTTGGATGATATTGGGAATATTTTGAGGGCCATCTATCAAGCCAATCATCTGGAGCCATGTTAAAATCACTGCCTACAACTACAGTATATAGTCTGTAGGGTAGATCAATTTTAACTCCTCAATAACATTACTAATTTGGTAGAGCAAATTTCTGTTTTTCGGTTCATTGTTGAGTCCATAAACATTAACCAGAATAAAAATGGCTTTTTCTATTTTTAAGGCACAAGCTACCCAGTGACCCTCATTGTCAGTTCTCTCTGGAAGAATTTTCCCAGGACATTCTACTCCAGCTGATCTATTTTATCCATGACTAAAAATGATTTTGTCTCCCCATTGTTGGGACTAAAACTTTATATCAGCTTTATCCGAATGAGTTTCTTGAAGAAAAAAACAATTTTACCTTTGCCCCTTACAAAAAAGAAAAACTGCGTTCTTTGAGTCTTTGAGGCCCCTTGCATTAAAGGATGAACATAAAAGGAACATTTAAAATAGTATCAATGAACTAATAATAAACAAAAAAAAAGTCACCAATAAAAACTTTTTCCCGAAAACAGTTAAGGAGGAAATAGACATAACTGTGAGGGTCCCATGTTTAGAACAATCTCTCCGCCTGACATCCCGCTCCTTTAGGCCTCTCTTTGATGCACTTGCCATTGATGTAGCCGTATGGACCTTGGAAACCTGCTGTCTTCCCCTCTTTTCTAGCCTGCTCGATTTTTGGCCACATCGCTTGTCTGGACAACCAGTCCACCCATGTTAGATCTTCGGCAAATATATAAGCAGAATTTATTTTACTATCCACAGATTTTCTTTTTCCTTCTTTCCAAGAAAGACTGAAGATGGCTGCCACCGGATTAAAAAGTGGGCTGATGGGCACCACTAATAAGCCTTCTCTACTTATCTACTTCCTCTTCGTTTTGTCTTTGTGTGTCTGGACCTGCAACAAGAAGGATTTTCCGACAAACTCAACCAAAGGTGAAGTTAAAAAGTTTTATCTGTATGGATTTGGGCTTGGACATCTCACCCTACACTCTATGTGGTCTTTAAAAGCCCTGAGCAAAAACTTCCAAATTAAGGCAAACATGGCTGTTAAGCAAAAATCACAATATGGCAGAGGATATACAATTAAAGTTCTGTTAGTTCTGCTACTTCTGGCAGGAGATATTCACCTTAACCCTGGACCTGCCACTATTAAACAGCAGACCACTGGGTTAGCACAAAACCGAGCTGTACAAAAGCAAAAACAACATTTATTTTTCCAAACTGTTAATCATGCACGAGTTCTTTGGGACACCAAGGCTAAACCAAAGGGGATCCTCGGTGGTCTTTTAAACATACGGAGCATAATCCCCAAAAGAGATGAGATTTCGGTGTTGCTGTTGGACTCAAATCTGGACTACCTTTGTCTCTCAGAAAGCTGGCTACACAGGAACATAGACACTAATATGATCGATATTGTGGGCTACCAGTGTTTTAGAAAAGACAGGCAGGTAGGGAGGGGAGGAAGTGTTTTAATTTACATCAAAGAGAAATATAAATGTCAACTGGTTGATTTGAATACTTCACTTGAATGTTTAGCTGTTAATGTATGTCTCTCTCCGGTAATGAATTTCAACATTGCAGTAGTGTACAACCCACCGTCACACAACTCTTCCTTTTATAATGAATTAAGTGATCTGGTTAAACAACTTGAGAAGAACAGAGAAACAATAATTCATGGTGACTTTAATATCAACTGGTCTGATAAAAAAGACAAACAAAAACTGAAAAGCCTCATGACTAAATTTAATTACCAGCAAATCATCAAAGGACCCACCAGGATAACCAAACAATCCAGAACACTTATTGACATGGTATTTACTAATAAACCAGAACGAATAACCAGAACCTATAATCTTGTAACTGGTCTCTCAGATCATAACATGGTTCTTGCTGTCAGGAAACTTACTAAAAAGCGACTACAGTATTTTGGGGGAGTCGATATTGACAAATCAAATTTTATTATCCCCAAATCAAAAAATGAGGAGTTTGAACATTACTTAGAGAATCAAAATTGGGAGCAGCTCATGTCAACATGTGAAGTAGATGATTGTTGTAATTTTATAACTGCAACAATCACAAAGTCTATAGAAAAATTTTCAAAGCAAATTAAAAGTAGACAACAGAAGATTAGCCTACCATGGTTAAATAATGAAATAAGAAAACTTATGAAGAGGCGAGACTATGCACTGAAAACATCACTAACCTCCAAACTACAAAATGATCACCTTGTGTACAAAAGTTTAAGAAATAAAGTGGTACATGAGCTGCGAAAATCAAAAATATCTTATTACAATAAACTGATAGATCATGCAAAGGGTAACAACAGTTCCCTATGGAGGCATTTAAATAACTTAACTAATAAAAAAAACGATCAGAAGGGGGTAAAGGAACTTAGAATCAATGGCAAGACCGTCAGTGACAAGGCTACTTTGGCAAATGAATTTAATTCACACTTTGTGGGCTCTGTGGAAGACTTAACAAAAATTTTTGTGCTGCCAAATGTGCTCAACAACACAAATTCCATACTTCCAACAGATACTTTTCACATCAATGAGGTAAATGAGAAGTCAATTGCTGGTATTGTTAAAACACTGTCAAACTCAAAAACTAATGATATCTACAATATGAGCACCTCCTTTCTCAAAATGCACAGCAAAATATTAATCAAACCACTGACCCATCTCATTAATCTCTCCATTAGGTCTAGTACATTTCCATCTGGCTGGAAAAAAGCTGTCGTCATACCAGTTCATAAATCAGGCAGTAAAGACGATATATGCAATTACCACCCAATCTCTATCTTACCAGTCCTATCTAAGGTTCTTGAAAAAGTTGTAGCTACACAGCTGATAGACTACTTACAAGACAGTCAACTTCTTCATCCACATCAATTTGGTTTTAGACCAGGATACTCAACAGAAACAGCAAATTGTTGCCTTATTGAAAACGTCAAACAGTCCTTGGACAGGGGAAATGTGGTAGGAGCTGTTTTTCTAGATCTCAAAAAGGCTTTCGATACTGTAAACCACAGTTTGCTTTTATCCAAAATGGTATCTTTTAACTTCTCCCCAAATACATTAGAATGGTTTGCATCTTATCTCCAGAATAGAGAACAGTGTGTAAAAGTTCACCAGGATAAATCCTCATTTTTAAACAACCGCATGGGTATCCCACAAGGGTCCATTCTTGGTCCTTTACTTTTCAGCATTTTTATTAATGACTTGCCGTTACACTGCTCAGCTGCAACATGCCAACTTTATGCAGATGATGCAGTTATTTACACAGCTGCCAAGACTCCAGCACAGGCTGCAGATGTACTGTCTACAAGTATGGTTGATGTCCAAGAGTGGCTCCTCAAGAACCATCTATTGCTGAACCTTCAGAAAACAGTCTCAATGTGCTTTTCAATCAAAAAATGTAACCTGCAACATTTTAAAGTTAATATACATGATCATGACATCAGTTTAGCTACAGAATTCAAATACCTTGGCATTGTACTAGATCCTCAACTCAAATTTAATCTTCATATAAAGAAAATTTCAAAAACAGTAAAAAAAAATCTGAACTGCTTTAAATTAATTAGATATTACATACCTTACGAAGCAGCTGCACTGTATATGCATTCTATGGTTTTTTCTCATATATCATACTGCTTGACAGTCTGGGCTCAAGCAGCCCCTTCCACAATAAGACATATAGGTTCATTATATAATCAAACCCTAAAAATCTTGGACAAAAAGCCCATTAGGTGGCATCACAGCTGACCATCAGCTCACTCATCAAAAAAGCCCAGCAGAGGATGTTCTTCCTGCGGCAGCTGAGGAAGCTCAAGCTACCCACCAAGATGTTAGTGCAGTTCTACACAGCCATCATCGAGTCCATCCTCACCACCTCCATAACCGTGTGGTACGCAGGAGCCACTGCCAGGGACAGACTAAGGCTGCAGCGCGTCGTGCGCACTGCTGAGAAGGTGATCGGCTGCAAGCTCCCATCTCTCCAGGATCTGTACATCTCCAGGACCCGGAGGCGTGCTGGCCAGATCATAGCCGATCCCTCACACCCTGGTCACGTACTGTTTGCCCCCCTCCCCTCTGGTAGAAGACTTCGGTCCATCCAGACTAAAACCTCCCGTCACATGAACAGCTTCTTCCCCTCTGCCATTAGACTGCTGAACACTAAGTGACTCTCGTGCACCATGTACAGCAGCTCAACCAGACTCATGTTAATCATCACTGTTTTCTTCCTGCATTACCGACTGCACTATATACTGTAGTTCTCCACAGTATCTGCTGCTGGCTAATATATATTTTAACTGTTGACCAGTATCACTTAATCTTATCCTACACTTTATTACATGTATAGTTTATTTCTCTTATCTTATCATGTTTAATGTTGCAGCATTGTACCGAGACAAATTCCTAGTTTGTGTACTACATGAACAATGGCAATAAACCTGATTCTGATTCTGATTCTGATTCTGATCACTGTAATGTTTTAAAAAAATACAACCTATTGAGTTTTGAGAGCTTCATTGACCTCTGTCTTCTGAAATTAACGTTCAAATGTTTCCATAAATCAGCACCCGAGCCACTTGCTGGTTTCGTCCAAAGACAGGACAGCAGCAGAGCCACCAGGAGTTCTGTTAACAATAACTGTAAAATATTCCACCGCAGAACCACATTTGGACAAACAGCTTTCTCTATAAAGGGCAGTCACATCTGGAACACAATGCCAAATGAAATTAAAATAATAACGGACTTTAAAACATTCACTAAAAATGTTAAAAACTGGCTGAAAAATAAACAAGAATGTACTCATGTATGAATTAATTGTCTGCAAAGTGAGAGTGAATGAAGGGAAGGAATAAATGTGTTTGTTTATAGTGAGTGACGGAGGGAGGAAGGCCTGAAATAGGCAAATGTGAGTTATGTTATATGTGTTAAATGTGAGTCAGGCTGTTATATTTGTGTATTTATAATATTTATAATATTTATGTTAAGTGTGAGTCAGGCTGTTATATTTGTGTATTTATAATATTTATAATTGTGTATTTATAATTTTTCTGCATTGATGTATGTGGTTATTGTGTATATTTTTTATTTTTTATTTTTTTATTTATTTTTTTTTTTTTCCCATCTTTACTTGATTCTTTTTTCTAAAGCCCATCCAGGGACAAGAGTTGCAAATTAGCTAATAGCTATACACTCTATGTGCAACACATCAGATTGATTGTCTTTGATTAATTGTCTATGTTTATTGCACTGTCCCTGTCAAATAAACTAATCTACTACTACTACTACTTTTTGGAGGATGTCGACTTTTTGCTCCAAAGTTTTGATTTTTGATTTTAGTCTTGCATTTTTCTGTCTTTTGAGTTGAGTTGTGTCGTCTTAGCTATTGAAGCTAACATCACACTGTGCTGTTGTAATTGTCAGCTGAGGTTGGACATGCGGTCATCAAGACGTTGGCTGAGTTGACTTATGGCAGATAAGATATCTTCTTTTAAAATGTTGCAGTCATTTACATCAGGTGTACCTTTTTCTTTTTTATCCTGTTGGTTCTTCTCTGGGGTGTTTGTAGGCGTCATGTTGTCTCTGCCCCGCTTAGCTGTAGAGCAGACATCTTCTGTTAGCATAGCATAGTCATGCTCGGCTGCATTTTCTGAATTCTTAAAAGGGAGGGATTTCACCCCTTGAGGCTTCTTCGTGTTTTTCATCATGTTATTTGTTGAGTTTCCTTTACTGTAAATCTTTAAAAATGGAGTAACAGCATGTCAAAAACAAAATATCCTGGACGGCGTTTGAAGCTTCAGATGAATGCGACCTCACCACTCGCCATTACACCGGAAGCCCGGTGATCCGATGTTATCCAGGAAATATATGGCGAGGTGTGTTTTGAGGTGTGACTCGTGATGTATGTGTTGATGTTGGACCACGTGACTGGGTCAGGAGAAATAAACCGAACAGCGCTACCCAATGGAAATCCCCGTCCCTCACGTTTTGTTTTGTCATGTTTGACTGTATAAGGGATTTGTCACAGCAAACCAAGTTGACAATTGGCCGAGTTGGGCGGATACCCTTATTATTATGTCTGTAGTTACTTAGCTGTTTTTATATTTGGGAGTGACGAGTTATTCTGGAGTTAAGGGACTTAAGAGAGAAAGAGCTCAGTGGAGTCAGTCCACTCAGTACGCCATCTTGAGCCTCCCCGTAAATGTTTATTCATGCGACTGTGGTATTTTAAGTTTGAAGGTTAAAGTTTACAGGGGAGGAGTGTAGTGTATTCACAATACACTGATTTAGGTTCACTTCCCCCTTGTGGGTGTAGAAAGAAATGAGAGGACCTGTACCTGTCTTAAGTTTTGTTTAATACTGAGTAAATGCCCAGTCTGCACACTCAGACCAATCTCAGTCTGAGTAATTGCTCCACCTCAATATACAGTGGGGTAAAAAAGTGTTTTGTCAGCCACCAATTATGCAAGTTCTCCCACTTAAAAGATGAGAGAGGTCTCCAATTTCCATCATAGGTATACCTCAACTATGAGAGACAAAATTAAAAAAAAAAATCCAGAAAATCACATTGAAGGATTTTTAATGAATTAATTGGTAAATTCCACGGTAAAATAAGTATTTGGTCAATAACAAAAGTTCATCTCAATACTTTGTTATATATCCTTTGTTGGCAATGACAGAGGTCAAACATTTTCTGTAAGTTTTCACGAGGTTTTCACACACTGTTGCCAGTATTTTGGCCCATTCCTCCATGCAGATCTCCTCTAGAGCAATGATGTTTTGGGGCTGTCGCTGGGCAACACAGACTTTCAACTCCCTCCAAAGATTTTCTATGGGGTTGAGATCTGGAGACTGGCTAGGCCACTCCAGGACCTTGAAATGCTTCTTACGAAGCCACTCCTTCGCCCCCCGGGCACTGTGTTTGGGATCATTGTCATGCTGAAAGACCCAGCCACATTTCATCTTCAATGCCCTTGCTGGTGGAAAGAGGTTTTCACTCAAAATCTCACGATACATGGCCCCATTCATTCTTTCCTTTACACGGATCAGTCGTCCTGGTCCCTTTGCAGAAAAACAGCCCCAAAGTATGATGTTTCCACCCCCATGCTTCACAGTAGGTATGGTGTTCTTTCTCCTCCAAACACGACAAGTTGAGTTTTTACCAAAAAGTTCTATTTTGGTTTCATCTGACCATATGGCATTCTCCCAGTCCTCTTCTGGATCATCCAAATGCTCTCTAGCAAACTTCAGATGGGCCTGGACATGTACTGGCTTAAGCAGGGAGACACGTCTGGCACTGCAGGATTTGAGTCCCTGGCGGCATAGTGTGTTTCTGATGTAGCCTTTGTTACTTTGGTCCCAGCTCTCTGCAGGTCATTCACTAGGTCCCTCCATGTGGTTCTGGGATTTTTGCTTACCGTTCTCGTGATAATTTTGACCCCACGGGGTGAGATCTTGCGTGGAGCCCAAGATCGAGGGAGATTATCAGTGGTCTTGTATGTCTTCCATTTTCTAATAATTGCTCCCACAGTTGATTTCTTCACACCAAGCTGCTTACCTATTGCAGATTCAGTCTTCCCAGCCTGGTGCAGGTCTACAATTTTGTTTCTGGTGTCCTTTGACAGCTCTTTGGTCTTGGCCATAGTGGAGTTTGGAGTCTGACTGTTTGAGGTTGTGGACAGGTGTCTTTTATACTGATAACGAGTTCAAACAGGTGCCATTAATACAGGTAACGAGTGGAGGACAGAGGAGCCTCTTAAAGAAGAAGCTACAGGTCTGTGAGAGCCAGAAATCTTGCTTGTTTGTAGGTGACCAAATACTTATTTTACTGAGGAATTTACCAATTAATTCATTAAAAATCCTTCAATGTGATTTTCTGGATTTTTTTTTCCTCATTTTGTCTCTCATAGTTGAGGTATACCTATGATTAAAATTGGAGACCTCTCTCGTCTTTTAAGTGGGAGAACTTGCACAACTGGTGGCTGACTAAATACTTTTTTGCCCCACTGTATACTGCTCAAAAAAATAAAGGGAACACTTTGAAAACACATCAGATTTTAATGGGAAAAAATAAGCTGGATATCGAAATTGTGGCAGGCTAGTCCAGCTTACTCAGATTAAAAAGTGTTCCTTTAATTCCAGCTTTCTAAACTGGCTTTTGGTACGTGGAATGTCACCTCTCTGGTGGGGAAGGAGCCTGAGCTGGTGTACGAGGTTGAGAGATACCGGCTAGATATAGTCGGCCTCACACAGCTCTGGTTCCGGAACTAGTCTCCTGGAGAGGGGCTGGAGCTTGGCCTTTTCTGGAGTTGCCCCGGGCGAGAGGCGACGAGCAGGGGTGGGTTTTCTTGTATCCCCCCACCTTGCTGCCTCTATATTGGAGTTTTCCCCCGTGGATGAAAGGGTTGCTTCCCTGTGCCTTCGGGTTGGGAAATGGGTCCTGACCATCATTTGTGCCTATGCATCAAATGATGTTTCAGAGTACCCACCCTTTTTGGAGTCTGTGACTGGGGTGCTGGAGGGTGCTCCTCTTGGAGACTCCATTGTCCTACTAGGGGACTTCAATGCACACGTGGGCAACGACAGTGAAACCTGGAGGGGGGTGATTGCGAGGAATAGCCTGCCCGATCTGAACCTGAGTGGTGTTCAGTTATTGGACTTCTGTGCTAACCACAGTTTATCCATAACAAACACCATGTTCAAGCATAAGGGTGTCCATATGTGCACCTGGCACCAGGACACCCTAGGTTGCAGGTCGATGATCGATTTTGTTATCGTGTCATCAGACCTGTGACCGTATGTCTTGGACACCTGGGTAAAGAGAGGTGCAGAGCTGTCAACTGACCACCACCTGGTGGTGAGTTGGATCCGATGGCAGGGGAGGAAGCCATTCAGACCTGGTAGACCCAAACGTATAGTAAGGGGGTGCTGGGAACGTCTGGCTGAGGCCCCTGTCTTGGAGGTCTTCAACTCCCACCTCCGGAAGAACTTCAACCACATTCCGAGGGAGTCTGGAGACATGGAGTCTGAATGGGCCATGTTCTCCACCTGTATTGATGAAGTGGCGGCCCAGAGCTGCGGCCGCAAGGTGGCCGGTGCATCTCGTGGTGGCAACCTCCGAACCAAGTGGTGGACACCAGTGGTGAGGGGGACCATTAAGCTGAAGAAGTAGTCCTATCAAGCTTGGTTGGCTTGTGGGACTCCCGAAACAGCTGAGGTGTACCGGCAGGCCAAGCGGAGTGCAGCTCGGGTAGATGCTGAAGCAAAAACCCGGGTATGGGAGGAGTTCGGTGAGGCCATGGAACAAGACTTTCGGTTGGGCTCGAAGAGATTCTGGCAAACTGTCCGGCGGCTCAGAAGGGGAAAGCAGCTCCCTGTCCACACTTTGTATGGTGCAGATGGGGCACTGTTGACTTTGACTGGGGATATCGTCAGGCGTTGGAAGGAATACTTTGAGGATCTCCTCAATCCCACTGATACGCCTTCCACAGAGGAAGCAGGGTTTGGGGATGAGGGGGATGACTCGCCTATCACGGGCTGAGGTCGCCAAGGTGGTTAAAAATCTCCTTGGTGGCCGGGCCCCGGGGGCGGACGAGATTCGCCCTGAGTACGTCAAGACCCTGGATGTTGTTGGGCTGTCATGGTTGACACGCCTCTGCAACATTGCGTGGAGGTCGGGAGCAGTGCCTTTGGCATGGCAAACCGGGGTGGTGGTTCCTCTCTTCAAAAAGGGGACCGGAGGGTGTGCTCCAACTTTAGAGGGATCACACTCCTCAGCCTCCCTGGGAAGGTCTATGCCAAGGTACTGGAGAGGAGAGTCCGGCCGTTGGTCGAACCTCGGATTCAGGAGGAGCAATGTGGTTTTTGTCCTGGCCGTGGCACATCGGACCAGCTCTTTACCCTCTCGAGAATTCTCGAGGGTTCGTGGGAGTTTGCCCAACCAGTTTACATGTGTTTTGTGGACTTGGAGAAGGCATTTGACCGTGTCCCTCGTCGTTTTTTGTGGGGGGTGCTTCGGGAGTATGGGGTATCGGGCTTGTTGTTACGAGCTGTTCGGTCTCTGTACGACCGTTGTGAGAGTTTGGTTCATATTGCCAACACTCGGTCGGACTCATTCCCAGTGAGAGTTGGACTCCGCCAGGGCTGCCCTTTGTCACCGATCCTGTTCATAATTTTTATGGACAGGATTTCTATGCGCAGCCAGGGAATGGAGGGTGTCATGCTTGGTGACCACAGGATCTCATCTCTGTTGTTTGCAGATGATGTTGTCCTGTTGGCTTCATCCAGCAATGACCTACAGCTCTTGCTGGGACAGTTTGCCGCTGAGTGTGAAGCGGCTGGGATGAGAATCAGCATCTCCAAGTCCGAGTCCATGGTCCTCAGCCGGAAAAAGGTGGATTGTCCTCTCTGGGTTGGGGACAGGCTCCTGCCCCAAGTGGAGGAGTTTAAGTATCTTGGGGTCTTGTTCACGAGTGAGGGGAAAATGGAGCGAGAGATTGACAGACAGATTGGAGCAGCATCTGCAGTGATGCGGACGTTGTAAAGGTCTGTTGTGGTGAAGAGGGAGCTTAGTTCTAAGGCAAAGCTGTCGATTTACCAGTCAATCTACGTTCCTACTCTCACCTATGGTCATGAGCTTTAGGTAATGACCGAAAGAACAAGAACGCGGATACAAGCGGCTGAAATGAGCTTTCTCCATAGGATTGCTGGATTCACCCTCAGAGATAGGGTGAGGAGCTCAGTCATCCAGGAGAGGCTCAGAGTAGAACCGCTGCTCCTCCACATTGAAAGGAGTCAGTTGAGGTGGTATGGGCATCTGATTAGGATGCCTCCCGGACGCCTCCCAGTGCTGGAGCAGGTGGCTGGGGAGAGGGAAGTCTGGGCTTCTCTGCTTGAACTGCTGCCTCCACAACCCGGACCTCCGGAAAAGCGGTAGAAGATGGATGGACATTTGTAGTTTTTTTCAGCATAAATGTTTCATGAATTTCTTCTCACACCTCATGGTTATTTTAATGTTTATTATGTTGCATCTAAACAGTCAAAAGATTTAACACATCAACAAACAGAATAAGAAGAACACGGCCGCTAGGTGCTGCTAGTAACATTTCTACTCAGGGAAACATTACAGAGAAACCTTTTATGGTTTTGACTTTTAGTTTGAAACTCCTACCGGATGCGACTCTTAGCTAGCTATATGCTAATTCCGGATAGTTTGTTGACGGCAGCAGGATCCAGAATCTCCGTCAGAGTCCGGTTCTGTGGACAGAGCAGAGGTGGACCGAAATCGAGACTCAGCTGATGTGGATTTAAAAAAATCTGAAATGGAGCCGAGGAGAGAAGGTTAGTTTACTTCCTGTTACCATGGAAACACCAACCGTGATGCTAAGCTAACGTTAGCGTCCTCCCGTGTCTGCGGGAACAGGACAAGTCAGTCCCTGACCAAGAATAGAATAGAACAGAAAAATGTCGGCTTGGTAAGAATATTCCAGTTTGAGCCGCTATTTTAGTATCACTATTTCACATTCATCACGGGCAACAGTGGGTTGTCCAATATTCTATAACTATAGAACACTGGATGGTCTTCAGAATGTATTGTGACGTTGCAAGGGTTCACACAATAAGGAGAGATGACTGACGGAATAGGCTTTATTTATACACACACAACACAGAACGGAGGGCAGGTCATTCACACAGACCCTCATCTCACTCAGGGTGACACAGACACATGATAAAATAAGCCTTTATAAGTCCCACAATAAAGAAATTCCAGGATTGCAACAGCACAGGGATAGCAGCACTCATGATCTATCACATTCAGGGGAACAACGCTATCACCACTGGTCTTATTACACAGTTATAATAGCACAGCAATAACACTTAGAACACACAAATAATAACAGTGTTTGAATCCTCCGCGGCACAAGCATGCCGGGAGAATCCCCGCCCCCTTATCACAGCCCCGACTTTACACTGTCGTCCCCCTGGACTGGTTTCTGTCCCCAGAATAATAAAGTCCAACTCAAAAGTCCAACACAAATCTGTCCAGGCGTCGGGACGGCTGCTGTTATTGGTGAACAGCAGGCACAGGCCTGTTAGTGTCCATTTGCACCTCGGCCGGGGTATCCGGTCAGGATGAAGCCTCTGTCTCAGCCACCCACGGGGCAGATGGCTGGTACGGGGGGGAGGCGGTCACAGTGAAGCACTGCGACCCAGTTCCTCTTCTGCAGCCTCACCCTGTACACTACATCTGACAGTCTCTGTAGGACCATGCACAGTCCTGACCAATGGCTCTCCAGCTTTGTCGACAGTCCGTTTTTGCGCTCCGGGTAGAAAGCCCAGACTCGATCCCCAGGTGCAAAGTCCCTCCCCTGGCAGCGGGAGTCGTATGCTCGCTTCTGCCGACTTCCTGCTGCTGCCAGGGCCTCCCAAGCCAGTTCGTGCAGCGTGTGGAGATGTTCTTTCAAGCAAAACAAATAATCCAACCCCAGTTTGCTCTCCACCTCTGGCTCCGGGGAGTAGGGGGGGCACACACAGCAAATCCACCGGTGTGCGCAGCTCACCTTCAAACATCAGCTGCAGGGGTGCACCGGGTGGATTCCTGAGCTGCCGTCTGGTATGCCCACAGAACCAAGGGCTGATGCAGGTCCCAGTCTCACTGTTGCTGGTCCACTAAGACGGCGAGCTGAGTGGGTGGAGTCCAATTAAAATGTTCGACCAGGCCGTTGCCCTGTGGATGCAGCAGGGTGGTCTGGGTCTTCCAGATGCCCAGCCACCTGCAGACCTCCCCCGAAGACCTCTGCCTTGAAGTTTCACCCCTGATCGCTATGCAGCTCTTCCGGTGCGCCGAAATGACAAAACATCTCGTCCACCAGTTTTGAGGCTGTGGTGGCGGCGCTCTGATCAGTGACTGCATACGCCTCTGGCCATAGTGAAGTAATCCATTACGAGCAGCACGTAGTGGTTCCCCTGATTTGCGGTTTGGAAAGAGCCCAGAATGTCCACTCCCACTCGCTCCATGGGTGCCCCCACCCAGTACTGCTGCAAGGGGGCGTGGGATTGCTGAGTCAGCCCTTTCTGAGCCGTGCAGGTGTCACAGCGGTGGACATGGAGCTCTACGTCCTGATGACACCCTGGCCAGTAGAACCAGGCCCGAAGATGCTGCAGAGTCTTCGTCACCCCAAAGTGGCCCACCCCCACCGACCCGTGGACCAACTGAAGCACTTTGGGGCGGAGCCGCCGGGGAACTAGCAGCTCCCAGACGTGACGCTGCCCTGCTGGAGCCTGTCACCGTCGATGTACAACACCCTCATGACAGCGGAGATTGGTCCACTGGGAATGTAGGGCCTTAGTCTCTGGGTCCAGCGCAGACACAGTCTCTCAGGCAGGCCGTCAGCCCGCGTCCAACCACTGCCGAACCCGGGAGACGACCGGATCTCCATCCTGCTTGCTGCGAAGCTGCTGCATGCCGAGGGCCTTTGTTATGTCATCGCTGGGGAGGGCTGGCTGATTATCCGAGAAGGAGTTGTGCACCACTGTGATATTCCTGCTCACAGCAGTCCAGAGAGCACCAGCCCGTGGGACGGCTTGGTCACGGTCCTCTGCCCGCTGGCAGTGCCAACAGTCCTCCGCAGCACAGGAACGCCGAGACAGCGCGTCAGTGTTGGCATGGATGCGGCCTGCTCGATGAACAATCTGAAAATCATAATCCTGCAGTGCCTCCAGCCATCTTGCTAACTGTTCATCGGGCTCTTTAAAATTCAGTAGTCAGGTCAGGGAAGCATGATCCATCCTGAGCTGGAATCTCCCCCCGTACACATACGGGCGAAAATGACAAAGCCCCTGGATGACAGCCAACACCTATTGGCGAGTGACACAATAATTCCTTTCGGCTCTGCTGAGAGTGCAGCTGAAAAAAGCAGCTGCCTGCTCTCCGTGTTCTCACTCCTGGGATAACACCACCCCGATGCTCTGGTTGCTGGCATCTGTGTCCATGATGAAAGGACGGTTCAGGTCAGGATACTGCAGCATGGGGGCTCCAATAAGCGCCAAATAAAGCCGGGAAAAAGCAGCACAGTCCTCACTCCACTCAAACATGCGGCCCTTCTGAGTCAGCTGATGCAGTGGGCTGGCGAAGGCAGCAAAATTCTTCATAAACCTCCTATAATAGGAGGCCAGTCTGAGAAAACTCTGTAGCTCTCCCACATCTTGCAGCACCGGCCAGTTTTTCACCGCTGTTACCTTCTCTGGATCGGTGGCGACTCCCACAGCGTTGACGACCTGGCCCAGGAAGGTGGTTTCTCGCCAAAACAAGTGGCATTTCTGTGGGTGCAGCCACAGCCCGGCCTGGCGGACAGTGTCTAATACTTCCTGGAGGTTGGACAGGGCGCCATCAAAGTCAGCTGCTTGAACCAGCAGGTCATCCAGATAAACAATGCAGCGGCTCCGGGGCACGTGAGCTAGCACTCTCTCTATCAGACGTTCAAAGGTGGCTGGGGCATTGCAAAGTCCAAACGGCATCACCTTGAACTGCTACAGTCCCTGCCCGATGGAGAAGGCTGTTTTCTGGCGGGCCTCTGGTGACAGCTCTACCTGCCAATAGCCACTGTGGAGGTCCAGCGAGCTGAACCAGTTGGACCTGGTGATGTAATCCAGTACGTCATTGATGTGGGACAGAGGGTAGGAGTCCTTGTGGGTGACATCATTCAGGTGCCGGTAATCCACACAGAACCGCCACAAACCATCCTTCTTCTTCTTCTTCTTTTAGATTTGATTGGCGGTTGGCAACCAGCTTACAGGTACATTACCGCTACCTACTCTATCTTCAGACATCACTCTACTCTATTCAGACATCACTCTCGTCCTTCTTCTTAACCAGAACCACTGGTGCCGCCCAGGGGCTGCTGGAGGGCTCAATAACATCCGCCTCCAGCATTTACCATATTTTTTGTTCTGCCGCCGTCCACCTTGAAAAAGGCAGACGGTGGGGGTGGAGCCGGAACGGTCTGGTCTCACCGGTGTCGATCTGGTGCTGCACCAAGCTGGTTCAGGTGCGCTCCTCATCCTTGGCAATGAAGACGTCAATATAACAGTCCAACAGCTCCCGCAGTGGGCGTCTCTGTCCCAATTCTAATCCACTGCAGCTCTGCTGGAACAATTCCTCGACCGCCTGCTGTGTTTCTGCTGACGCAGCAACCCGCTCTGCTGTGCCCCCCCCCCCCGCTGTCTCTGTCCCTGCTGTCTCTAGCAGCAATGGCGCTTCCTCTGCTTGTGGCGCTGCTGTGTTCAGTTCTGGAGGGGATCTGCCCGGTTTGATCCATTTGACAGCCCTTCGATCATGCAGGCCCCTGGGTTCCTCGTTTGGGTCCCGCTGCAGAGCGTGATGGTTCTGGCCCCCAGCAGGAGAGATGAGCTGGTGGTGTCAATCGTTGCGCCCCATGCTACGAGCAGGTCTAATCCAATAATGCAGGATCTTGGATGTCAGCCAGCCAGAGCGGGTGGTTTGTATTCTGGCCAGCCACTCCCACCACAAGAACTCTTCGCCCTCAAAGTCTGATGCGCTCACTGTTGGCTGTGGTGATGCAGCTTCCGGTGGGTTCCCACCCCTGTGGTCCTGCCTCATCTGTACTGGGCAGCACTCCAGGTCGGACCAGGGAGATGGTAGAACTGGTGTCGATCAGGGCCTGGATTGGTGTGCTGTCCAAGCTGCACTGCAGGTACATCCCTAGTGAGTGTCCAGTTTGGCCCAACCGTGGTGACAGTCCATCGGGGTAAATACATGTGGGAGGCAGCACTTCCCCTTTCATACCACCTTGCTGTAGTGTAACGCCAGTGAGGGGGCGGTTTGTCACGGGATGGGTGCCGAGCAGTAAGGTGCGATGTATCCTGGATCCCCGCAGCGGAAGCGTCCTTCCTCGCACTGCCATTGTTGTGCTCTTGCTGGCCACGCTGCTGTGGTCCGGCGCAGTTCCTCATCCTCCTCCTTGCTCTCAGCTGTGGCCTGGAAAGCTCTCTGCCTCAGTGATGACACATCAGCTGCATAGTCCATCATCGATCCCACCCGCTCCGCTTCTGCCACAGCCATTTCCCACCTGCTTGCGGCATAATCCGGATGTGGTCCGGGAGCCAGGCCGGGCAGAGCCCTCGAATGAAGTGCTGAAGGGCAACCTTCTCCACCGACCCCAGCTTGAAATCTGGGTAGCCACGCTGTGTCAGCAACCGTATGTCCGCTTCGTAGGCTCCCAGGCACTCTTGGCTGCCTCGCCGGCGGTTGGATAGCTGTTCCTGGGCGTGCTTAGTGTTGGTCACTCTCACAAATTGCCTCCGGAGTGCTCCTTGTAACGCTGGCCAGTTGCAACATTCCTCAGGCTGGAGGTCAGACAGCGTGCAGAGAGCCCCGCCCTCCAGGGTCATTGCAACCTGCACAGCGGTCTCTTCATGCATCCAGCCGTTCAGCACAGCAGCCAGTTCGACCTGGACCAGATAGTCGTCCAGCAGGGTTTCGCCACCAAAGCAGGGGAACTTGGCCCGTTGGCGGGTCGCTAGGACGGTCTCCTCTGGGTTGATCGCCGCCCCTGGTCGCAGTGGAATTGCTGGCCCGTCCTGTCCTGAAAAGGGCAGGAAGTGGGGCAGGTTTGCTCTGTTGAGCCCACCCTGCCTTGAGAAAGGCAGAAAGTGGGGTCTGCTGCTCCATTCATTACAGCGAGCAGCTCTAGAGGTCAGTGTGTCGGCTCTGTCGTCCACCTCCAGCTGAGCGATGAGCCGCTTGAGCTGCTGAATCTCCATCCTGATTCTTGCTTCCATCTTCTCCGTTATCCCACTTCTGACACCAGTGTGACATTGCAAGGATTCACACAATAAGGAGAGATGACTGTGACGGAACAGGCTTTATTTATACACACACTCACAACACAGAACGAAGGGCAAGTCATTCACACAGACCCTCATTTCACTCATGGTGACACAGACACAGGATCTATCACATACAGGGAAACAACACTATCACCACTGGTCTTATTACACAGTTATAATGGCACAGCAATAACACTTAGAACACACGAATAATAACAGTGTTTGAATCCTCCATGGTGCAAGCATGCCGGGAGAAACCCCACCCCCTTGTCACAGCCCCAACATTACACTATCTAATCTAGTACTCTCGAGGCATTCACCAGTCCTCTGGTAAGCTGTTCCACCATGAGATTTATTTGATTGTGTGAATATTAATTACAGAATAATTAGCCATTGTTTAAGAAATGCTTGTTTATTTTTTTGTCAGATCATTTATTTGTGTGATCTTTTATCACTTATATTCATAATAGTGCATCTTGCACTTTGGGGAATGGCAGTTGTTCAGTCATCATTATGATTTAGTTTATATGTGTAGTTTATAGTCTATCATCAATAATCTCATGCAGTACTATGACAGGACATGTTTACAAATGTTTGAGACCCACTGTAGTGCATCCTTTTACATTTTAGCAAAATTATAAGTACAAAACACTGAAAATTATTTTTTTTTGTATTGTATCTTGTATGCTTTATTGATCCCCTGAGGGGAATTCAGGGCATCCACGCACGGCACCGATCCCTTCACCATTCTCACACACACACACACACACACACACACACACACACACAGGAGAATGAGCCATTTGGCTGCAACTTTTGCTTCAGTGTTGCCCATTTGTCTGTAACTATTTTAATTAAAATGATTTATTTCATTCTTTGGACATTTTTGCATCTTGTTGTCGTTTAGTCAAAGCGTGCATATGTGTAATGCAGTTGATCTGGTCATTCTGCTCCACAATGAAGCAGCAGTCGGGACTATCGTGTACCACTGACTGGGCAGGCTGAGCGTGCTTCCCCGCGAACGATCGTGGAGCGCCCGGTCAGACACCAATGTTGCCCAGTTAAAGGCCTCGGACAGTCACATTTTTTTATTGAACCAATCAACTGGTTGTATGAAAATATTCAATTCTGCCGATTCCCGCGATTTAATATGTGTCACCAGCCTCCATAAATGACCTTATTTGGTCATAGCCCAGCCTTCACTAAAGGCACTTTTCCACTAGCCCAGCCCAGCCCCGATTGAAAATCCGACTCTACTCACTTCGGTTCGGTTCGGCCTCAGTTGCTTTTCAACTACTGCTGGCACACCTGCTGTGGGTGGGATTTGTTGAACAGCAGGCGGCGCCACACCCTCGTGACGTGAAACACGCGACCAAATCCTCCACAGCAAACAAAATGGCTGATGATGAGGAGAGAAGGAAGGAGGAAGGAGAGAAGAATGACTGTGACATGAAACTGGTTAAATCTATGGTGCTGACTTGTTGTGCTCTGCACAATCTGTGTGAGAGTCATGGAGAGACGTTTGATACTACATTGGATGATGCAGTAGATGAACTAGTGGTGGCAGCGGCACACAGAGAGCAGAGGAGCAGGGTGGTGATATTGTAGCGAACTCAATATAAGCACCCTACTTGGCTTGATAAGTGGGGTGACCCTATTGGCGACACAGGTAGAGTGCGGGACTCCGGAGCGGGAGGCGTGAGTTCGAACCTTCCAGTGGGACGTCGCCATGTCGAGCTGCACGTTACAATATAATACGAGATGCTGTGATGCAATACTTGTCTATTTTGTCCACATTTATGTGCATACATATTTCAAAAATGTTTTTTGTAAATAAAATGTTGTGCATGTTCCATCTACCTGTCCTCTTGTTCATAACACTTATCTGTTAAGGTACGGGTAATTAGATTAGATTAGATTTGTTTATTTGACAGGGACAGTGCAATAAACATAGACAATTAATCAATGACAATCAATCTGATGTGTTGCACAGAGTGTATAGCTATTAGCTAATTTGCAGGAGCCGCAGGACAACAGAAGAAGGTGCGAAGCCATCAGCCTAATGATGAGTCCACACTTCTCACTGTAGTGATAATTGCTCACGCTGAGCGCTCTGCCCGCCCGTACGCTGTGGGGGTCACACACGATGTGTTCCTCCCCACACTCTCAATCATTTTTTTTCCTGTATATTTTTCTCTTTAGCGTACAGAAATGGCAATACGCCCGTATTTGCTAAAATTGCATTTTCCCCGTATTAAAATACGGCGAAACCGTATCACTTGACAGGTATGTAATTACATGCAGAAACACCGCACAGGCCATCTTCACAAAAATCCAGCTCGACAAGCCACTTTTGCTTAGGTGGAAATGCAAATTGAACTATAAATCCTGTGCTGATACATGTCATATTTTCCCATGTAAAGGTCTCCCACTTTTACTTACAAATTGATTTTTAATTTTTGGGAAAAGGGAATATAAATTTTGCACTTGTTGGTAACAACAGTTGTGTGCAACAAAAACACAGTTGTGTATCCTTGTCCGATTTGTCTACTGTTATTAGTGCCAAATTTTTGCTAGATTCCTTCTTAATTTATTAAATTTTGACTGGTGATGCAACATTCAACTTACACGTACTTACCTTTATCAGTGTCTACAAGTTAAAGCACACCTGTACAACTGCTTATAACCTAAAAAATGTACCCGTTCAAGAGAAATGGATTCAGCATTGCAAATTTGTTTAAAATAAAAAAAACAAAACTACCAAGACATTACGTTTCGTTGTGTTGTTAAAAATTAAATTACCATTAGAAGGCTATACACCTGACCTGATGAACAGCAGCATGTGGAGTGAACAGAGAATGGAATGTATATGTAATTATTGGCTTTTCTCATACGGTGTCATAACAGATAAAACAGACTTTTGATGCAAACAATACAATTTTATTCCAGAAGCAAAATTTACAAACAAAAAAACAGACTGGGCGTGGGGAGACATGGTTAGACACGCTGACTGCTAAATGCGTCCACAAGCCTGCCAAATAGGGTCAGGAAATCTCTGTTGAATGCTGACATCTCTGCGAGCTCTTCCCTTTGTAACGCAGCGTCCTGCTCCAGGGCTTCACGCGCATCTGCCCGCACATCTGCGGCCACCTGTCGCAAATGCTGCATGTACTCCTGATGGTGTTCTTGCCGCTGGTCATGTTGCCGTTCCAAGAGCCGCATCTCTTCGTCATGCATGTTGACCATCGCTAATGTAGATGGAAAGACAGAAAGGCATGGTCGTTAAAGCTGGATCACTACATATATTATGGAATTACACAGGTGAAAGTCTGTGGTGGAATGTCACTATTATATTATGCTTCACTGCTGTATATAAGCTGAACTGTCATGTTGCTGCCCCTCAGTAGAGCAGATTTTGCAACACGCAGGGTGCTGTCTTCAGCTGCAGCCCCCCTGCAAAACTAAAAAGGATTAAGATTAAGAATATGGATGGATGGATGGGTAATGTTTAAACTAGTTGCTTGTAGTGTGGCCGCAGAAATCTGAATGGGTTAATACAGTCAGCTGACGTGAAGCATTTCAATGAAGCATGGTGATTTCAACGGCAGTTCATCAGCTTTATTTGTTTTTCTAAAAGAGGAGTTACAACAGCACTTCAATCACCACACCGAAAAATGGTTGTGGAACACCGATAAGTGAAGACCAAAGAATAACCTTTTTGTACATTTAAAAAGACATTTTCAATTAATTAATATGCAGCTACAGGAAATTGCATTAATCAATTTGGGACATAACTTGTTAGGCTCCAGCCCCCCCGCAACCTGTAAAGGATTAAGCGGTAGAAGATGGATGGATGGATGGATGGATGGATTTTCGACCCTGGTTTCCGCTGCTGGACCTGTTTCAACCAAAAAAAATCGTGGTTATTGTGCCTTACCGGCACTTGAACGTGATCCAGATGGAGCTGGTGATGTGGCTGTCATCGGAGCCGATCCAGCTGGCGCTCAGCCAGACGCACACGCAGATGCAGCGCCAGGAGAGTCCGCTGTGTCTGTCCACTGAGGTGGACCCCTGTGTTATGAACTGCGATTCTAGAAAGAAAATGCACACAATTTAAAACTTAACACCAAAGTGCAACATGTACACAACACTCTAAAGTTTTTAACCGGAATACAGTAAGCGTAATTCAGCGTTTTGTTCGCGCTAATACTTAACACAAAGCAAGCGTGAATCTGCAGTTGGCTGCAAAACAATAGACAAGCCTCAGTAACAACCATTACCCACAATCTAACAACCTTCCTATTTCTTAAAAACAGTGACCTTGGCACAGAAAGGATAAAGTGGCGAAAAGATGCGCAATATCAAAACAACACTCACCATCCACGGTTTCCAAGGCCGTGACTGTGGCCGTGTCGAGCCCAATGTCTCTCAGCGAACCACTTCCACTCCTTCCATCCGCTGCACTTCGACCATTGTGGTTCTTCACTGCTCGGTAATCGCTTTTCAGCTTTTTCAGCTTCTCCCAACACTGTTTGGCAGTACGGATGTGCCCTTGGGAAGCCATCTGCTCGGACACCTGCATTTCGAGTAGATCCGTCCAACTTGCGCTGGATGCGATCGTCGCCTAATATAGAAAGAAAATTGCGCACCTCCTAATATATAATATTAGGAGTATATTGTTATATAAGTATATTATACAGTATATTAATATAATATACTGTATTAAAGGGGCGCACTGTGTTCACTGGCTGAACAATTACAAATGGCGGTCGTGGCATAAATTCAGCAGAAAAAGTCGCTTTCGTGACGTTATGACCTGACCAATCAGCGGCGACCAGTCTCTTAAAATCATATCACAGCCATACTCAGCTCTACTCAGCTCGGTTAGACCCTGCCCTGGATCAGGTACAAAAAAAGTACCTGCTAACCGGTGCTGGGGCTAATGGAAAAGCGCCTTTAGCGGGATGAGTGGTGCGGTGTAGGGCTAAGTGAGGCTAGTGGAAAAGCGCCTTTAGTGAGGCTGCACTAGCGCCATCTCTCGATTGGTGCGGGCATTAGTGACGTCACCCCAGGATTACAAAGAAAATGGCAGAACGAGAGCAAAGTGATTCGGACAGTGATTATTTTGTAGAGTTTGACGACCTCAGTATAAATGATGAGATTGAAAATGAAGAATCGGATGATGAAGAAGTTTTGGGTGGTACTGAGGGGCGCATTCAGCCTTATTTGTTCGAGCCAGAGGGAGAGGAGGAAGACGAAACAGAGACGGGAACAGACCAAGTTGACGACGATCGGCTCGAAGATTTATCTTGGTAAAAGATGCTTAGAAATATTTTTTTTGGCGACATGCATGGTCACACACTTAATTTTCAAACTAAAACTACCAATTGGTCACTCGCTGCCTTATTTGGCAACTTAGAAACATTTTCATTCGAAATAAATGGAATCTATGTGAGTGATAATAGGTGTACTTTACGAGTTTCTCATGACATGTTGTTAATCATCATCATGTTAATACTTGTCTCAAAAGCTACAGAATTCTCTAAGAGAATGATGGATCATGTTTAAGAATTATTGTGATTCATTATTGTTTTACTATAAGTTTTCTTTCCAGTCAAAATTTTTTACATGCTTTTAATTTTTTCTAATCAAACTTCATAGACCAATTTACATAGCACTCCCACGAGCCATTAGTTTATTATAAGCATCTGATTATACCATTTTTTTGCACAGGTGCACTTGTGAGAAATGTAAGGTTATGCCAAAATCAAGTGAATGTCGGTGCTGCCAGGAGATATTGAAGGTGAAGGAGAAAATAGAAGAACTGAAGGGCTGTGGATACACCAATGATAAACTACCAAAGTGTATCACTGATCACCCAGGTTTTCGTTATGTCTGTCTTGACATCTGGGTTTTACAGACAGCTTATCTGGCCTACAGACAGCAATATGGTGATCATGGCGCAAGTCAACACGAGTTTATAAACAATATTTATTCATGTGATTTACTTTTCCAGATGAATTATGAACAAATCATTCAATACATTCAATAATCAATGCAAATGATAAATTTAATAATGAAACCCCATATTTTTCAGGCGATACAGATACATAGCCTACAGGCAACTGGTACGGTGGTGTTGGGGATTTCTTGGGAAAGAAGTGAGGGTTATGTTGCCTGCCTGTGCAGTGAGCCTCATCAGAGAAACATTCCCATCTGATCGATACAAGGGATTTTGCCCACCAAGATTAGATTTGTGAACAATGATATGTAAATAAAGTTTGGTAAAATCATATATATTGGCAAAGAAACCAGTGGTGTCATGTTTGAATGACTATCGTCCTGTTGCACTTACACCAATTGTGATGAAGTGTTTTGAACGGCTTGTCAAACCACACATCACAGCCTGCCTCCCTGCATTACACGACCCGCTCCAGTTTGCATATCGTTCAAACCGCTCCACGGAGGATGCTATAGTCACCACCCTACACTCTGTCATCACCCACCTGGACCAGAAAGACACCTACGCCAGACTCCTGTACATTGATTTCAGTTCAGCATTCAACACCATTATTCCCCAGAGACTGATAGAGAAATTACTCCTTCTCGGTCTGAACACCGCCACATGTCTCTGGATCCTGGATTTCCTGACTGAGAGACCTCAGTCTGTCCGGGTTGGAAACAACATCTCCAACTCTGTCACGCTGAGTACCGGAACCCCTCAAGGCTGTGTACTCAGTCCACTGTTGTTTACACTTCTAACACATGACTGTGTATCCAAACACGAGGGGAACCAGATTATTAAGTTTGCAGATGACACCACGGTGGTGGGACTTATTCAGAGGGATGAGGAATCAATGTACAGGGAAGAAGTGAGAGACCTGGAGGGCTGGTGCAGGGAGAACAATCTGGTGCTCAACGTGGACAAAACAAAGGAGATGATTATCGACTTCCGACGGTCACAGCCTGAGCACGTCCCCCTCAGCATCGGCGGCCGTTTAGTGGAGAGAGTAGAGAACATCAAGTTCCTCGGAGTGCAGATCTCGCAGGACCTGACCTGGAGCAAGAATTCCTTGGAGATCAGGAAGCGAGCTCAGCAGAGACTACACTTCTTGAGGAAACTCAAACAGGCCTCTCTCCCCATCTGCATCCTCAGGACCTTCTACAGAGGTGTGGTGGAGAGTGTTCTGACGTACTGCATTGCTACATGGTACTCCAGCTGCAGTATGTCAGACAAAAAAGCCCTGCAGAGGATAGTCAAGGGGGCGGAGAGGGTAATTGGAGTCTCCCTCCCCTCTGTCCAAGAACTTTTTCAGAACCGTTGTAGGAGCAGGGCACTGAACATTGTCAAGGACCGTTCTCACCCTCTGCATAAACACTTTGAACTTCTTCCATCTGGTAAACGATTCCGGAGCATCAGAGGCAGAACCACCAGACTGATCAACAGCTTCCTCCCACAAGCTGTCAGGATGCTGAACAGCTGACCCGGAATCTCACATACACACTACTGCACCTATGGACATTTTGTATATTATAGTTAGTTATTCTTTTTCCCCAAGTATGTCTCAGGGATGTGTGAATGGATGGGGGGGTGGGAGCTATGTGGGAGTGTGTCTTAATCATGCTGCTTCTTATATGGATGCAGAGAGAAACGCAATTTCATCTTGCCTGCACTACAGTTGTATGTACAGCAATATGACAATAAAGTTTGATTTGATTTGATTGATTTGATATTGAGTTTATTAATGTTCATATCCGTAATCGCCGATTTTAAGACGTAAACATCAAGTGTTGCATGAAGCAAAACACAGCAGTGGCCGCCGACCATGTGTGCGTGTTTGGCTGGGGTGACGTCACACAGTCAGTGGCCTACTTAGCCGCTGATCGCTTGGCTGGGTCCACCCGCTCTCGACGACAGCATACTTCAAGAGCGCATTGTCACCTTATGCGACATTCGTTGACACCAAAACATGTGCGGTTCGCCTTAGCTCATCTCAGACAACAATTTGAGATATGAATTAGCGATATTGAATTTTTGTCTGTCTGAGGTCTTTAACGGGAGTCTCGGCTGCTGCTTTACCCGTGTGCCAGTGATGTCCTTTGCGGCACCACGAGCCCCTGCCAGGGCCCCCCCACCCCTTCCCCACACAGACACACCTCGTGTTCTCCATGCTGAATTATCCATTAAACCTACACAGTCACAGCAACTTTATGGTATATATTTTGACTGAGCAACTCCATACTTGGGGATGCATATGGCAGCAAAACACTTATAAAATCTTTGTTTGCGAAGTGCTGTGGTGACTGACAGGTCATGATGCTGTGTTATCCAATCAGCATGGCCGTGATGCGACATATTATCCAATGAGCACGGAGTCAATCTGAAACACCGCCCACACTTCTTGAAGCCAGGGCAGGAAGACAGAGCGGTGACAGAGCGGTGGCTAAACTTTTATTGATAAAAGCTACATACTGTATATTGACTGAGTGACTCCATATTCAGCGATGCACACCCTCGTAACCTCAGCAAAGCACGTCTAAAATCTTAGGCCAGTCTGATGAACAGTTTGAGAGATATCTGAGGAACACACACACACACACACCCACACCCAAAACCGCTCCACGGAGGATGCTGTAGTCACCACCCTGCACTCTGTCATCACCCACCTGGATCAGAAAGACACCTACGCCAGACTCCTGTACATTGATTTCAGTTCAGCATTCAACACCATTATTCCCCAGAGACTGATGGAGAAATTACTCCTTCTCGGTCTGAACACCGCCACATGTCTCTAGATCCTGGATTTCCTGACTGAGAGACCTCAGTCTGTCCGGGTTGGAAACAGCATCTCCAACTCTGTCACGCTGAGCACTGGATCCCCTCAAGGCTGCGTACTCAGTCCACTGTTGTTTACACTTCTAACACATGACTGTGTATCCAGACACGAGGGGAACCAGATTATTAAGTTTGCAGACAACACCACAGTGGTGGGACTTATTCAGAGGGATGAAGAATCAATGTACAGGGAAGAAGTGAGAGACCTGGAGGGCTGGTGCAGGGAGAACAACCTGGTGCTCAACGTAGACAAAACGAAGGAGATGATTATCGACTTCCGGCGGTCACAGCCTGAACACGACCTCCTCAGCATCGGCGGCCGTTCAGTGGAGAGAGTAGAGAACATCAAGTTCCTCGGAGTGCAGATCTCGCAGGACCTGACCTGGAGCAAGAATTCCTTGGGGATTAGGATGCGGACCCAGCAGAGACTGCACTTCTTGAGGAAACTCAAACAGGCCTCTGTCCCCATCTGCATCCTCAGGACCTTCTATAGAGGTGTGGTGGAGAGTGTTCTGACGTATTGCATTGCTACATGGTACTCCAGCTGCAGTATGTCAGACAAAAAAGCCCTGCAGAGGATAGTCAAGGGGGCGGAGAGGGTAATTGGAGTCTCCCTCCCCTCTGTCCAAGAACTTTTTCAGAACCGTTGTAGGAGCAGGGCACTGAACATTGTCAAGGACCGTTCTCACCCTCTGCATAAACACTTTCAACTGCTGCCATCTGGCAAACGATTCCGGAGCATCAGAGGCAGAACCACCAGACTGATTAACAGCTTCCTTCCACAAGCTGTTAGGATGCTGAACAGTTGATACGGAATCTTTCATACATACTACTGCACCTACGGACATTATGTATATTATTTGTATATTATAGTTCTGGTTAGTTTTCAAGTATGTCTCAAGGTTGTGTGAGTGGATGTGGCGGGGCGGGGGTGAGGGTGTGTGTGAGTGTGTCTTAAATTATGTTCTTTTACTTGTATGGATGCCAAGAGAAATGCAATTTCATCTTGCCTGCACTACAGTTGTATGTATAGCAATATGACAATAAAGGTTGATTTGATTTGATTTGATTTGAAACAGACAGTGATATCTTGAATTTATAGATAGATATCAGCAGGGCTTGACATTAACTTTTTTGCTCACTGGCCGCTGTGGCTAGTGATTTTCCAAAGTTACGAGCCATTCAGCCTTTTCACGAGCCAGAATTTTGTGGTTTGAAAATTATGTTTAATATGATCAAATTTGAGAATCACATGCTAAAATTTACTTTACCTAAAGTTACAATCATTTTCAATGTAAATGACCCTTATCATCATCATAGCAGTCTGTCGGGGGTGACAATGACTGTTTCATTTACGTCTGATCAGATTCCTCCACGCAGCTCTGTCCTTCGCCTTCCGCTACCAGGAACTTCTGATCTTGTTAACCTGGGCGATGTCCGAGACGGTATGAGTTGCATTCTGACTGACCATTTAATGAAACTGCTTGCAAAGTATTTGAGGTACCACTAGCTTTAGATGCAGAAAAAATAGCAAGAGAAGCACTGTTGAATTATTTATTAACAGCAGTAAATGCTGTAAAACATCCATCCATCCATCCATCTTCTATCGCTTTTCCGGTGGTCCGGGTCACGGAGGCAGCAGCTCAAGCAGAGAAGCCCAGACCTCCCTCTCCCCAGCCACCTGCTCCAGCTCTTCAGAGAGGACACCAAGGCGTTCCCAGACCAGCTGGGAGACATAGTCTCTCCACCGAGTCCTGGGTCTGCCCCGGGGTCTCCTCCCAGTGAGACGTGCCCGAAACACCTCAAGTGGGAGGCGTCCAGGAGGCATCCTAATCAGATGCCCATACCACCTCAACTGACTCCTTTCAATGTGGAGGAGCAGCGGTTCTACTCTGAGCCTCTCCTGGATGACTGAGCTCCTCACCCTGTGTCTGAGGGTGAGTCCAGCAATCCTACCGAGAAAGCTCATTTCAGCCACTTGTATCCGCGATTTCGTTCTTTTGGTCATTATTGCCACCGGGCAGCACGAGGGTGAGTCCAGCAATCCTACCGAGAAAGCTCATTTCAGCCACTTGTATCCGCGGTTTCATTCTTTCGGTCATTATTGCCACTGGGCAGCACGGTGGTGCAGTGGTTAGCACTGTTGCCTTACAGCTAGAAGGTTCCTGGTTTGAATCCCCAGGTTGGCAGGGGTTGGAACCTTTCTGTGTGGAGTTTGCATTTTCTCCCTGTGCTGCGTGGGTTTACTCCGGGGGCTCCGGTTTCCTCCCACAATCCAAAGACATGCATGTTAGGTTAATTGACTGTTCTAAATTGTCCCTAGATATCTGTTTCCTATTGGCCCTTAGAACAGAGGGTTAGTATTAGTGAAAGCGCTTTGAGTGGTCTTTGTGACTAGAAAAGCGCTATATAAGTGCAGGTTAGTTAGTTAGTTAGTTAATTATCCAAAGCTCATGACCATAGGTGAGAGTAGGAATGTAGATTGACTGGTAAATTGACAGCTTTGCCTTAGAACTCAGCTCCCTCTTCACCACAACAGACCGGTACAACGTCTGCACCACTGCAGATGCTGCTCCGATCCGTCTGTCAATCTCTCGCTCCATTCTCCCCTCACTCGTGAATAAGACCTCAAGATACTTAAACTCCTCCACTTGGGGCAGGAGCCTGTCCCCAACCCAGAGAGGACAATCCACCTTTTTCCGGCTGAGGACCATGGACTCGGACTTGGAGGTGCTGATTCGCATCCCAGCCGCTTCACACTCAGCTGCAAACCGTCCCAGCAAGAACTGTAGGTCATTGCTGGATGAAGCCAACAGGACAACATCATCTGCAAACAACAGAGATGAGATCCTGTGGTCACCAAGCATGACACCCTCCATTCCCTGGCTGCGCCTAGAAATCCTGTCCATAAAAATTATGAACAGGATCGGTAACAAAGGGCAGCCCTGGCGGAGTCCAACTCTCACTGGGAATGAGTCCGACCGAGTGTTGGCAATACGAACCAAACTCTCACAACGGTCGTACAGAGACTGAATAGCTTGTAACAACAAGCCCGATACCCCATACTCCCGAAGTACCCCCCACAGAAAACCATGAGGGACGCGGTCGAATGCCTTCTCCAGGTCCACAAAACACATGTAAACTGGTTAGGCAAACTCCCGCGAACCCTTGAAAATTCTCGAGAGGGTAAAGAGCTGGTCCGATGTGCCACAGCCAGGACGAAAACCACATTGCTCCTCCTGAATCCAAGGTTCGACCAACGGCCGGACTCTCCTCTCCAGTACCTTGGCATAGACCTTCCCAGGGAGGCTGAGGAGTGTGATCCCTCTAAAGTTGGAGCACATCCTCTGATCCTCTTTTTTGAAGAGAGGAACCACCACCCCGGTTTGCCATGCCAAAGGCACCTCCGCCGACCTCCACGCAATGTTGCAGAAGCGTGTCATCCATGACAGCCCTACAACATCCAGGGCCTTGAGGTACTCAGGGCGAATCGCGTCCACCCCCGGGGCCCGGCCTCCAAGGAGATTTTTAACCACCTTGGTGACCTCAGCCCCTGTGATAGGCAAGTCATCCCCCTTGTCCACAAGCCCTGCTTCCTCTGTGGAAGGCGTATCAGTGGGATTGAGGAGATCCTCAAAGTATTCCTTCCACCGCCCGACGATATCCCCAGTCGAAGTCAACAGCGCCCCATCCGCACTATACACAGTGTGGACAGGGAGCTGCTTTCTCCCCCTGAGCTGCCGGACGGTTTGTCAGAATCTCTTCTAGGCCGACCAAAAGTCTTGTTCTATGGCCTCGCCAAACTCCTCCCATACCCAGGTTTTTGCTTCAGCAACCACCCGAGCTGCGCTCCGCTTGGCCTGCCGGTACACCTCAGCTACTTCCGGAGTCCCACAAGCCAACCAAGCCTGATAGGACTCCCTTCTTCAACTTAATGGCCCCCCTCACCACTGGTGTCCAGCACTTGGTTTGGGGGTTGCCACCACGAGATGCACCAACCACGTTGCGGCCACAGCTCTGGGCCGCCGCTTCAACAATAGAGGTGGAAAACATGGCCCATTCAGACTCCCATGTCTCCAGACTCCCTCGGAATGTGGTCAAAGTTCTTCCGGAGGTGGGAGTTGAAGATCTCCCGGACAGGGGCCTCAGCCAGGCATTCCCAGCACACCCTCGCTATATGTTTGGGTCTACCAGGTCTGAATGGCTTCCTCCCCTGCCATCGGATCCAACTCACCACCGGGTGGTGATCATTTGACAGCTCTGCACTTCTCTTTACCCGAGTGTCCAAGACATACGGTCGCAGGTCTGATGACACGATAACAAAATCGATCATCGACCTGAGACCTAGGGTGTCCTGGTGCCAGGTGCATATATGGACACCCTTATGCTTGAACATGGTGTTCGTTATGGACAAACTGTGGTTAGCACAGAAGTCCAATAACTGAACACCACTCGGGTTCAGATCGGGCAGGCTATTCCTCCCAATCACCCCCCTCCAGGTTTCACTGTCGTTGCCCACGTGCGCATTGAAGTTCCCCAGTAGGAGAATGGAGTCTCCAAGAGGAGCACCCTCCAGCACCCCAGTCACAGACTCCAAAAAGGGTGGGTACTCTGAAACATCATTTGATGCATAGGCACAAATGGTGGTCAGGACCCGTTTCCCATTTTCCCGTTTTGCAAATAAATTCTTTAAATTCAGACAATGTGATTTTCTGGATTTTTTTTTTCTCATTTTGTCTCTCATAGTTGAGGTATACCTATGATGAAAATTGGAGACCTCTCTCATCTTTTAAGTGGGAGAACTTGCACAATTGGTGGCTGACTAAATACTTTTTTGCCCCACTGTAGGTCTGATCAGATTCCTCCACACAGCTCTGTCCTTAGCCTTCCGCTGCCAGGAACTCCTGTCTATATCCAACTTCTTCAAGTTTCTTTTTACAGAGTCTTGGTCAACCCTGATTGTGTTTGCCCTCGCATAACTGTGAGTAGAGTAACTGCCGAGGGAGATGCTGGTGGTCCATCCTCTCAACATGTCCGAGCCATCTCAGGTTCATCTGTATTAGCATGTCCTCCACTGATGGTAGACCAGCTCGTTTCAACACTTCTATGTTGGTTATCTTGTCTTTCCATGAGATGTTCATTATGGCTCGAAGGTGTCTCATCATGTACGCGTGGAGTTTCTTTACGTACACTCTGTAGACAGTCCAAGTTTCAGCACCGTACAATAGAGTAGCCAGTACTGTCGCTCTGTACACTTTGCATTTCACACAGATAGACACATGTCGATTATTCCACAGTCTCTCCCTCAAGTTTCCAAACACAGCGCTCACTCTTTCCATTCTGAGAGATAGTTCATCCTCCAGCCTAGCATTCTCTGAAACAGTACTCCCTAGATACTTGAAAGTCTCGTACTTGACTAGTGGCTCTGTACCAATGCTGATCTCTTCTGGTAGTGATGTTGATAATTGGAACTTTGGTGGTTGATAAAGGCACTCTGTCTTCTTGATGTTGATTTGGAGGCTGAATTGGCTAGCTGCTCTTGCAAATTTCTCCACTAAAGATTGCATATCTTCTACACTGTGTGCAACTAGAGCACTGTCGTCAGCAAAGAGCATTTCTCTTACTACCTTTATCGATGTCTTACTCTTGGCTTTAAACTGTGCCACATTGAACAAGTCTGCTTCTTTTCTTGTTTTAATGTATACTCCTTCTGAAGTGTCTTTGAAGGTCACCTCAAGCATGGCTGCCAGATACAGCGAGAAGAGTGTAGGCGCCAGCACACACCTTTGTTTCACCTCGTTGCTTACTGAAAAGTCTTTAGATACTGAACCACTCATTGCCACGTTTGCTTGCATACCTGTATGGAGTGCCTCCATCAGGCTGACAAACTTCTATGTACAGCCATATTTCTTGAGTACCTGCCAAAGTCCTTGTCACGAAACAGTATCGAAGGCTTTACTGAAGTCTATGAAGACTACATAAAGCGGCATGTTCTGTTCGATACACTTTTCTTGAACCTGTTTCAGGCAGAAAATCATGTCCATTGTGCTTCTTCCACTTCTATAGCCGCACTGGGTTTCCGGTAGTACATTCTGCGAGATGTGTTCATTGAGTCTGTTCAGTAGTACACGTGAGAGAATCTTACCAACAGTGGCTAGCAGTGATATACCTTGGTAATTTCCACAATCTTTCCTGTCACCTTTCTTGAACAAAGGCACAATACTTGCATCCTTCCAGTCTTGAGGTACCTTCTGGGCATCCCATATCTCTTGGATGAGCTTGTGCAGGCAGTTGGTCAGCTGAACACCACCAAATTTCCACACTTCTGCTGGAATTCCATACCTTCCTGGAGCTTTACCATCCTGTGTTGTCCTGATAGGTGCCATTAATTAGTTCATCAAAATTTGGTGGTTCATCCAGACTTGATACAGCTGGTCGCTGCACTAGAGCTTCTTTAGCCTCTTCAGTGAGATCTCCAGGGTTGTTTAGTAGTTGGTCAAAGTGGTCTGCAAATCTGTCCAGGATCTTTTCTTTCTCCTGCAAAACCGTTTCACCATCCATAGCCTTAGTTGGATCATTCCTCTTGGTTTAGGGCTGTAGATTTCTCTCAAACCTGTGAAGAATGTTTTCATGTCCTTCCTGTCTGCAGCAGTTTGAAGTTCCTCCGCAATTTCATCCCACCAGTTGGACTTCATCTGTCTGGTGTATTTCTGTAGCTCACTCTGAGCCTTTTGAGTATTTCTTCTTCTCCGACCTTGTGTTACACTGTAGGTTTTCCTGCCTAGCTGTAGTCCTTGCTTCTAGTAGTTTCTTCAGGTGTTCATCATGCTCATCAAACCAATCTTGATGTTTCCTCTCAGGGTAGCCTAATACATCACTCGCAGTCTGATACACCGTATCCTTCAGTGTTGCCCATTTCTCTTCTATGTCATTCTCTGAGTTGTTGCTGTCCAAGTCTTTCAAGTTTCCATCCATTTCCTGTGTAAGTTCTTTCTGCTTCTTTTGGCCTTTCAGTGCACTAGTGTTCAGCTTCCATGGTGGCTTCGCACCCGTCCTGCAGTGTTGTTTTCATCTCCAAATCCTTAATCTAGATCTCAGCATAACATGATCAGTACCACAGTCCGTGCCTCTCATTGCTCTGGTGTCCAATACATCCCTTATGTCTCTCTGCCTGACTATGATGTAGTCTAACAAGTGCCAGTGCTTGGATCTTGGGTGCATCCATGTCTTCTTGTGTGTGTCCTTGTGCTTAAATAGAGTGTTGGTTATCGCAAGGTTGTACTCTGAACATAGTGCAAGTAGAAGTTCTCCATTAGCATTGCACTTGCCTACTCCATGACTGCCTAGCACTCCTTTCCATTTCTCAGTGTCCGAACCAACTCTGGCATTAAAATCTCCAACGGGTTCCTGCACATGAAGGGTTGAAAGGGAATGACTGTGCAGACAGATTAGCAAAAAGGGCTGTTTGAAAAGCGATAACTATACTATTGTCTCTTGGAAAAGGTGAAGGGAAAGCACTTATCAAGAAAAAAAGGAACTGAACTATGGCAAAAAAGATGGGATGGAGATCATAAAGGTAGATCATATTACAAAATACAAAAATCTATTGCAATAAAGAATTTCATAACAACCAAAAGGAGGGAAGACATCATTATGGCAAGACTCAGACTGGATCACACAGGTTTAAACGGCACTTTATTCACCATGGGGAAAAGCGAAAGTGACAAATAGAGAATGTGGAGTAAAAGAAAATGGTGAGCACATCTTATTACACTGTCACAAATACGGAAATGAAAGACAGATAATGGAAAATGAAGTTCGAGAGGCCGGTAGGGAATGGGATTTAACTGGGGTTCTGGGAACAGATGGAGATGGAGAGGCAATAAGAATCACGAGAAAGGCTCTTTTCTCTTTTTTAAATAACACAGGATTAAGTCATAGAATTTAGGGGTCGGCTCAGATGACATAATGTTACACATTCTTGTACAGTAGGTGGCGGTATGCACCTTTCAGTTGTTTGCTATCCGCCAGTAACCGAGAGAAGAAGAAGAACCCTGTCATCAGTCGGTACACGCCTGATAGTCTCTGCCTAAATCACTGTAGATCATTGTTGGGGCATATACACTGATGAGTGTGGCATACATCTTCTGCTGTAGTGGGAGTCTCATAGTCATTATCCTGTGGTTGATTGGCACTGGTTCCTCATCAAGCATTGCTGCTATCTCCTTTCTATCTGCAAAGCCCACTCCTGCTTCTCTCCTTTCTTGAGTTGATCTCCCATACCAAAAGAAGAACCGGAGTGGTGGCTCAGTTGGTAGAGCATCCGGCCCACACCCGGGAGGCAGGGGTTCAAATCCTGGCCGGGTCATGCCGAAGACCATATAAAAGTGGAACTTCCTGCCGTCCAGCTTGGTGCTCAGCAATAATGGAATGGAGGAGAGAAATTTGTGGCGGTGCCTTGCATGGCAGCGGCCCTCTGATTCTACACTTGGGGTGTGTGTGATTAACACAGTAGATAGGTAAAAACACAATCTCGTTCTACTGTACATGATTGGTTGTACAGTTGAATGACAATAAAGGGTGATTTAATTTGATTTAATTTTAAAGATGTACCCATGGGCTTCCAAGCTGTCATATCCAGGCAATCTTGTTTCACTAAGTGCAGCTATGTCTACATTGTACCTGTTCATTTCCAGGGCCACAAGCGTGGTCTTTCTTTCTGGGCGTTGTGATGTTGTTCTGTCCAACAGAGTGCGTACTTTCCATTCTGCTACACACAAGGCTGCTGTTTTCCTCTTCTTTTGTCTTTTGTACTTACCTTTATATAAAGGTAAGTACATGTAAATTGAATGTTACGTCATCATTGTTCAACATTCAGAGAATTTCAAGACATAAAAAAGAATTTTGCATCATATAAAGTGAAAATACCATTACATGTAAACAAAAACGTATAAAACAACATGTGGCCATAATTCAAAAAGTTGACCTGATTGAGCAAAACCAATGTGATTTTTGGATTCAGCACATCCAAATTGTCCTAAATCAGCTAAAAAAAACTTAGACAATAAATTTGGTGTTAACCAGTGTAATCACAGATAAACAAAAGTTCACATCAGAAGAAGTTTCATTTGCTCTTTACGGCCACACAAAGTTTAGTCACTTTTCTCTCTGTCATATGAAAACTTAAATTTGCACAGTTGTGGACTGTAAATGGGAGCTTCTTGCTCTAAAAATAATAACCACAGAGGTAGAATCTAATGTAGGGCTAGAGCGCCGTTTAACTACTCATGCTGTGACAACGAAGGATCAGGTGGAATTCCCCTGGTGATCTGATCACTGAGATTGGGGACAGTTGTGTTCTGCTGGCCTGCTGTCAGTTCGGTGCCGTTTCTGGCTATAAAATGAACCAACTTGCAGAGCACAGCGTCCGCGGCTTCTCCTGTACTCCAGCCTGCCCTGGAGCATTCCTGTGTACCGCGCTGAGAGTTGAGCCAGACCACGCCCATGGGCACAGTGGACCAATGACAATACACTGTGTGTGCAGATAGTGCTCATGGGAGTTATAGTTTTGTAGTTTCACACTACGATAGGCTTACAGCGGAGAAAATAAGTTTTGAACACGTCAACATTTTTCTCGTTAACCATATTTTTGGTGGAGCTATTGACCTGAGATTTTCACCAGATATCAGTAACAACCCAAGTAATCCATACATTAAATTAAATCACCCTTTATTGTCATTCAACTGTACAACCAATCATGTACAGTAGAACGAGATTGTGTTTTACCTATCTACTGTGTTAATCACACACACCCCAAGTGTAGAATCAGAGGGCCGCTGCCATGCAAGGCGCCGCCACAAATTTCCCTCCTCCATTCCATTTTTGCTGAGCATCAAGCTGGACGGCAGGAAGTTCCACTTTTATATGGTCTTTGGCATGACCCGGCCGGGATTTGAACCCCTGCCTCCCGGGTGTGGGGCGGATGCTCGACCAACTGAGCCACCACTCCAGTGGCTCACTCCGGTGGTACATCACTCTACTGAAGCAAGAAATCTGTGTGTGTGTGTCTGTCACGTTTATAGGACATCATAGGATAGCCTATGATCTCTGCCTGATCATCATAGGACATCCTATGAACTCAGGCATCATAGGAATTGTGATGCCGTCATAAAGATATTCGCAATGCCATGGCAACATGTCTTTATGATGTCATATACATCAAGCCTGCCTTCATGTTTTATGATGTCATATACAGAAATTGGCAAGGTGAATAAGTCACAGGGCCAGTCTTTACAGTGCATTTGTGTTTTCTGTACAACAGATTTCTGCAGCCATGGCCAAGTCTACGTTGCCGTGAGCAGAGTTGCCAGATCAAGCAGTCTTTGTATTCTTGCTCAAGATGAAGAAACTAAGCAAAAGCGTCGCTTTCTCAGCAATGTCGTTTTAAAGAGGTGCTGACACAGTAAAAATGTGTAACCTTGAAGAATGCCAGTCTACTCTACAAATGTGTAAAATGCCAAGCAAAGCGCTGATTTTCTCCGGGTGCTCCAGTTTCTTGGTTTCTACGGGCATGCACGGGCCTTCCTGAACAGGGGGGGAAGACACTTTTTGCTCAGATCTATTTTCATGATCCTGCCCATGAACTGGAATTACGACGCACCTATCCCTCAACCAGGGGTCTGAACGAAGAAAAAGAAGACACACCAGATGGAGAGCAATAGAATGAGGAGAACTGCCGCACATCAGAAAAGATGCCATCCATCCATCCATCTTCTTCCGCTTAATCCTTTTTCGGGTCGCGGGGGGGGTGCTGGAGTGAACATGAAACACCTCAGGTTCCAGCAGTATGCTGCCGCAGGCAGGACTGTGAACAACACAGCCGTCTGAGACAGGAGGAGACCCTTCAGCAATGGGCATGCAGAAATACTTGCTTATACTTGGTTTCTACGGGTATGGACGGGTATGCACGGGTATGTACAGTATTAGTACAAAGAAATCAAGACAACTGTGTTCACAAAACAAGTTATATTTAATAAAGTGGAATGAGACAGAGAATAAGTATTGAACACATGCAAAAAATGAGGTGTAAAAAGGCATAGAAAGCCAAGAAACCAGCTGAGGTTTAGCACTGTGGCAGCACAGTTTTACCCTCGGCCGGGGGACCGCGGGGATCATGAGATCGTGGGTTCGATCCCAGCCCCCGACCAACAGTGAGCTGTGTGGAGTTTGCATGTTCTCCCCGTGTTGCGCGGGTTTACTCCGGGATTTCTCCGGTTTCCTCCCGCATACCAAAAACATGTAGGTTTAGGGCGCTCGCGCACGCAGCGACCAGCAGCCGGTGGCTTGTCACCAGACTGCAAACCAAGTCTACCTACGGGTACAAATAAGTAACAAAAAAAAAAAAAAAGAAATCCATCGGAATTTAGGAAGCCATCCCATCCCCCATCAGTGCAATTTTAACTGTGTATGTCGCTAAACTGCAACATAACGCCTAGTGGTCAAGAGTGGTAAAGATTTTTTTTTCAAGAAAATATTCACTTCAGATGTCATAGATTTCCAAGGCTATAACTTGAAAGTGGTAAGAGATAATGGCTTACTGTCAATTAGAAAGATGTAGAATATGATTCAAAGTTTCAGATAGGAGTAAATTTATGCATCTAATTTGCATAATGCCACAGCACCCATATCGAATAACATAACTGTCAGTCAAAAGTGGACTTTGGACATATTTACACAAAGAATGGTTCTGCTTTTTGTCACTGTTTGTTGTTGTGGGCATTTTGTTATCTTATCTTCAAAGTATATGAACCAGAAAATCAGTACAATGTAAACAAAACAAACCATATTCGTCACTTACCGCTGGCAAAGGTGGCTCACTCACTTGGTCCTTTCCGGGCATTTTGGCCAGTATTTTGTCCTCTTCCGGTCATTTTATTTTTCCCCTTCACATCCAGAAACTGTTATTGGTTATTCCACCTCAAGTTCGCTTTTATTCCGTGGCAATTTGTCTTATATGATGGCATGCAACTGGGGCAATTGATTGTTCTCTCGTCACATGGCACTGGGGCAGCAGGTGAATACCAGGCAGCATTGTGCTCCCTCTGTTATAAGAAAATGTAAATGTTTACCTTCATAAGCTAAATAATTTCTTTTTAGAATTATAGTTGGCAAATTCGGGGAGCAAATGCTCCTGAATTTGCTCCTCTGTCTGCGATTTCAGTATGTCCAGCGATGGGTAGCGTCCATTTTGTTTTCTAACCTCAAAGATGAAGAAGAAGAAGGATTTCTTCCTTTTTAGTGTATTACGTGTCATCCATGAGTCCTCCAATGCGTGTCTGTCACCTTGTGAACTGGCATGATCAGTACAGATCTTCAGTTCAGCTGTGGAGTGTTTGGCACGTCATATCAGTTAACAGGCGCAGCACAGCGCTGTGCCACTAGGGGCACAAGAAATCACACAGCTTAAATGTTAATTTCAGCTGGTTAAGTCGTGACTGATAGCCTTTAAACAGGTCTGCGAATATCAGATTGTCACACCACAAAGAACTTATGATGGGCAGAAGCAAAGAGCTCTCTCTAGACCTTCGCAACCTTATTGTTGCACAACATAATGATGGCATTGGTTACAGGTGCATTTCTAAACTGCTGAATGTTCCATTGAGTACTGTTGGAGCTATCATTTGGAAGTGGAAACAACATAATTTTGCCATAAACTGGCCACAACTCACCACCAATGTGGTTTTCGTTCTGGCTGTGGCACATCTGACCAGCTCTTTACCCTACCTCTCAAGAACCCTCGAGGATTCGTGGGAGTTTGCCTAACCAGTTTACATGTGTTTTGTGGACTTGGAGAAGGCATTTGACAGTGTCCCTTGTGGTTTTTTGTGGGGGGTTCTTCAGGAGTATGGGGTATTGGGCTTGTTGTTACAAGCTATTCAGTCTCTGTACGACTATTGTGAGAGTTTTGGTTCGTATGTGCCAACACTCGGTCGGACTCATTCCCAGTGAGAGTTGGACTCCGCCAGGGCTGCCCTTTGTCACCGATCCTGTTCATAATTTTTATGGACAGGATTTCTAGGCGCAGCCAGGGAACGGAGCATGTCATGCTTGGTGACCACAGGATCTCATCTCTGTTGTTTGCAGATGAAACTCAACGGAAATCCTCGTTAAACAAAAAAGTTTTCTGCTGCTTTTTGCAAGAGTCCACAGAGTCAGATAAATGTAGCTGGAGTGGGAGTCAATTCCAAACACCATCCACCGTCCTCCCTGTGTGCAGAGACATGTCTCCGTGGAAAATGAAGCCCCGAGGATACTTTATTATCTGAAAGAGATGTCAACTGTTTTACTTTCGGACATGATTTGAGGTTGAATAAGGTGAAAAAACTTTGAAATATATGGGATTGTGATATTCGATTATCGCAATATCATGATTATCATTGAATTGTGATAGGATCGAATTGTGACCCAAGAATCGTGATCCAAATCGAATTGCAAGGTCCCACCCCTAATCAATATAAAATCAAACTGGTTTGAAATGTTTCACTCTGCATGTAATAAATATTGACAGTGCTTATGCTATGCTAATTATCTTGCAAGAAGAAGAAGAAGAAGACGCCATCTCTATTGTCATTTAATCCATACAGCCAGTCAATTATGTATGGTAGAATGAAATTACGTTTCTCCTATCTACAAAGTTAGTCACATGTAGAATCAGAGGGGTCGCTGCCATGCAAGGCGCTGCCACAAACAACTAAGTAAAAGACATTACTTTCAGTAAAGTAGTTTTTTGAAGCAATAGCTTTTCTATTCACAGTAGATATGCACTATTCCTATTTAGCTTGTTACTGCTTGCAAAGTAAACTGTTAAAAAATAATCAGTAAAACAATTCATCAGATCATTTTTATTCTGGTTACTTTAGTCAAATATCAGTATTGTTTTGAATTCATCTTCAGTCCAGCCCGTTCTCTTCATATGAGGGCTGACCATCGGTTCCTCCAGGTTCATCACAGTGGAATTTCAAAGACAAACAAGAAAAAAGAAAAAAACATCAGAAAAATCATTATTGCGGGTGTGATAGAACATTTTTAAACTCAGCATAATCAAATAAATTATGAGTGATGTCACATTCCTCCTCACCTTCACAAGTGCTGTTTTCTCAAAAACATGTCGTGTAATATAAGCTTTAATAACCAAATGTTACTGTTTTAAGGGGTCATTAGTGTGTTAATATCCAAACCACTGCAAAATTTAACCACAAAACTTAATGTGGAGCAGTGGGCAGAGTGCTGACACAGCAGAGAGGCGACCAGCCTCGCTGCTGACAGGTGCACAGGTGTGGCTTACAGTATCTCACAAAAATGAGTACACCCCTCACATTTTTGTAAATATTTTATTATATCTTTTCATGGGACAGCACTGAAGATGTGACACTTTGATACAATGTAGTCAGTGTACAGCTTGTATAACAGCGTAAATTTTATGTCCACTCAAAATAACTTAACACACAGCCATTAATGTCTAAATTGCTGGCAACAAAAGTGAGTACACCCCTAAGTGAAAATGTCCAAAATTGTGCCCAATTAGCCATTTTTCCTCCCCGGTGTCATGTGACTTGTTAGTGTTACAAGGTCTCAGGTGTGAATGGGGAGCAGGTGTGTTAAATTTGGTGTTACTACTCTCACACTCGCATACTGGTCACTGAAAGTTCAACATGGCACTTCATGGCAAGGAACTCTCTGAGGATCTGGAAGATCTGATAAAAGAATTGTTGTTCTACATAAAGATGGCCTAGGCTATAAGAAGATTGCCAACACCCTGAAACTGAGTTGCAGCAAGGTGGCCAAGACCATACAGTGGTTTAACAGGACAGGTTCCACTCAGAACAGGCCTCGCCATGGTCGACCAAAGAAGTTGAGTGCATATGCTCACCGTTATATCCGGAGGTTGTTCTTTGAAAATAGAGGTACGAGTGCTGCCAGCATTGCTGCAGAGGTTGAAAGGGTGGGGGTCAGCCTGTCAGTGCTCAGACCATATGCCGCACACTGCATCAAATTGGTCTGCATGGCTGTCATCCCAGAAGGAAGCCCCTTTTAAAGATGATGCACAAGAAAGCCCGCAAAAGTTTGCTGAAGACAAGCAGACTAAGGACATGGATTACTGGAAAAATGTCCTGTGGTCTGATGAGACCAAGATGAACTTATTTGGTTTAGATGGTTGCAACCTGTGAAGCTCTAATGAAATCCATGCCCAACAGAGTTGAGGCAGTGCTGGAAAATAATGATGGCCACACAAAATATTGACACTTTGGGCACAATTTGGATATTTTCACTTAGGGGTCTACTCACTTTTGTTGCCAGCGGTTTAGACAATAATGGCTGTGTGTTGAGTTATTTTGAGGGGACAGCACATTTACACTGTTATACAAGCTGTACACTGACTACGTTGCATTGTATCAAAGTGTCATATCTTGTTGTCCCATGAAAAGATATAATAAAATATTTACAAAAATGTGAGGGGTGTACTCATTTTTGTGAGATACTGTATATAGGAAACCCCTTTGCCAGGGGCGGTCCTCCACAGCTCCACCTACAACACAAGAAAGGAGGAAAATGCCCAGGATCCACTCTGAAGGAATGGGGCCATAACACCCCTAACACAAAGAATGGTCTTCCCACTGGGAAGGCCAGCACAGACTGATCTACAAACAAAACTACAAAAATGTTTTTATTCAATAATGAATATTTCTAATTTTCTTTATTATTTACAGTTTTCTATATACAAAATATTACAGATGCAGGTCTACTATAGATTCACCAAGTTATAATGTAGGCACCCAGCCAACTAGTCAAACTCCTCACTTACCCAGCAACTTTGGCCCCTGGAGAAGCACTTTAAGAGCAACAAAAAGCAGGACAGATGGCTTAGGAAACCACAGACAAGATTTTAAGTCTTAACCCTTAAAAACTTGGTGCGCTACACAAGATATCCGCCACAACATTCTTGGCCTTTGATGTAGCGGATGTCCAAATAGTAGGTCTGTAAAAACAAAAACCATTGCATCAGTTGGAATCAGTAAACTGTAGTCCACAGACTAATGGGTAATAGATATCCCTCGGGAGGACGACCAAAATCCAGGATCAACTGGACAGGGAGGAAAAACCTGCCAAGAGGCTGACCCAAGTCCACAGCTGGCCAGACAAAATAGAGGTGCCCATCAGAGGGACGACCACTATCAAAAACCAACAAGACGAGCAGAGGTTTCAGCCCAGAAACAAGGTAGCACAGCTCAGGAGCAAAGAACTACAGTTCATGCAGGTTTTGCAGCAACTCAGAATCTTTCAGCCTGCCCTGCAACTTACACTCATTAGGAGCAACCACCATGTCATCATCTGGAACATGCACCTCCACAGACACTGCAACAGCTACTGAGCTAGCAGGCTGCTGGGTCACACTCTCCCCTGATTCAAAAACCAGGTTTCTCTGGGAATAATCTGATTTCAACAGACTAACCTGGCAAAGCTGCATTTCTTTTTTATTCTCAGATGTAGACAACAAACAAGCTGCATAAGAAACCAGTTTAACAGGCACTTTGCCAGTGTCACCCAGGGATACCTGACTCTCAGAGATGGGGCTTTCACGGTGGGGCAATTTCCTCTGCGGTGATGATGGATAGCTCAACACCACAATATGTGGTATTATTGCAATTGTTTTTAGGACCCAGTGGTTTCGTAATTTAAACAGGGTTCATAACTTATGTGGCAAACGATGGAAGCTGTGAGAAACTCGCTGCAGTTCTGCTCTCAGCTTTTTTGTGTGTGACAATTTTGCAGACCTCCCATCTTCCTGCAGGTATGAACTGCTGATTCTGTTAAAAAAAAAAAAAAAACTCAATCATTTTCATAAAGCAGTGGCAGTAGCTCTAGTATATCAACTACAGGGTGTTATGGTTGGCTTTCACGAGCCATCAATGAGACGCTGCAGGCAGCCGTTGAGTTCGTACGTTTATTGAATAAAGGCAAAATGACAAAATAATAAGCCTTGTGGGGCAAAACACAAATAAAGACAAGACACTTACATATGATCAGCGAGGGCGGAACCTGAACGCTGGGAAGAACTGACTTCAGGGTTAGGGAAGCCAGATTGGAAGGCAGGCGAGGTCGCAGCCCCGAGCAATCAGAGCTGCTCCCTTAAATAGTGCTTAACTGATTAATCAGCTGATGAAGGATCATCAGCGATTGGAATCAGGCCGTCCAGCGGGGCTCCACTGACAGCCGGAAGCCCCGCCGAGACGCTGTCAGAATAAAAGTCTAGAGATGTGCCAGGGGAGAAAACGGAGAACTACCGCACAGCCTGAGTGCCGACAGAGTCAGCACACGGACCATGACAGTTGCCCTCGTTCATGACGCGGATTCTAGACGCGGTGTAACATCGGGCTCCCCCCAGCTGGGAGGCCAACAAGACCACCCCAGGGAGGGAGGAGGGGGAAAAAGGCCGAGGAGGGTTAGACCCTGGCGACAAGGGTGACGACAGAAAATACAACAAGGAGCAACTACAGAGCATGGGAAAACACAAAAAAATACTCCATAATGTCCAGGTGGACAACAGACAGAATAATAAATGCAAATAAAGGAACCCTATGCCTACAGGCCACAAACAGAAAACCCAGGTCTATAGACCAAGATACACAGTTCCAGAAAAAACACATATCATCCCCCAACAGAGGAAGGGAGGGAGAGAAAAAAAATACACTAAATAGTGTTGAAACCCTACAGCTTAAATCCATTCAAATAAACTGTTACAGGCAACGAAAGGACGTTTCCCAGCCTACGGAAAGAACAATCACAACGGGGGGGGGGGGGGACCACATGCTAGGGAGCGGTGAAATACACAGTTCATTAACAAAAACACCAGCACATCCCAAAAAGTTACAGCAGAGCAAAGACAAAAAACCAGGGATGACGGCAGGCAGAGCACAACGGCATGAAAGCCAATAGTTCAGGGAGCTGCCCTGCATCTAGTGTCCAAATCGCAGGCAGGGGGAAAAGGAACAGTTTGGGCGGCCTACCCCAGTCCCAGGCCAGGAAACACAGTACTTCTGGCGGCCGGGCCAGATCGCCGAACGGAAGGATAAGTTTGTCGGGTGGCCGACCCAGAACGCCAAACGGTCAAGGCAGTCCTCCAGGCGGCCGACCCGCATCACACAGCTACCAGGACCACAGGGGAGAAATCGAAGACAGCCTCCCTGGAGAGGGGGGAAACGAGGGAGAGCTGAGCCGAATATGGAGAACCCCAATGGCACCCAGTGGAGAAAGACTGGGGGAAGGATCACGGACCAGTCCAGCGTCAGACGGAAGAGGATCTGCAGCTCCTTCACCGACCTTGAACCGAACCGGCGCTGCGCCCCTGCTGGACCCCGATTGGGCCGGAGCTGCACCCACGACGGACCCTGATTGGGCCGGAGCAGCACCCACAAAGGACCCCGATTGGGCCGGAGCAGCACCCATGACGGACCCCGATTGGGCCGGAGCAACACCCACGATGGACCCCGACTGGGTCGATGCTGCACCCGCGATGGACCCCGATTGGGTTGCGGCTGCACCCATGTCGGACCCCGATTGGGTCAATGCCGCACCCACGATGGACCCCGACTGGGTCGGCGCAGCACCAGGGATGACCTCCAAACCCAAACCCGGAACCTCCAGCACAGCGATCGGGATTGACTCCGCACCGGTGACCCTGGGAGAAGGCTCAGGAGAAGAAGAAGAACCGGGATCAGGATCACCGGTAGCAACAGAGCCCTGTGAGACGAGCTCGGATGCAGCGGACGGCTGCACCTGGCTCGTCTCCCCGAGAGACAGGCAAAAATGCTCTAGAATAGATAGAAGGAAGACAAAATAGAGCACTTGCCTGCACTCGAGTTCTGTCGCCGTCCAGGACTTCGACGATCCAGGTTCAGAAGGCAGAAGGACGGCCTCTGGCTCCCACTTGGCTATGGCGGGCCCCGCAGCTAGCATGATGGATCCCACAGCCTGTGGATCCCACAGCCTGAGGACCCCCCAACGCTGATGACCACACTGACGACCCGCACAGCGTGGCGGCAGGAGACCCTCGACCTGCTGAGTCAGACCGCTGTTCCGTGGAGACCCAGGGACGCTTCGTCGTCGGCGCAGGCTCCAAACTGCAGTCCGCTCTCCTCCTCTGCCCATGACATGGCTGCTGGGCTGGAACCAGGCTCTCCAGGGCCGCAAGCTCCCTCCTCGTCCAGCGGCGTAGGCCTGGCGCCACGGAATGCTCAGGGGAAGGAGACACAAAGGTAGCAGGTCCATTACTAGTTACTGCAGCAGGTGGAAGAAGTTCAGGGGACTGTGAACTCCGAACTCCGCCCCCAGGAATCAAGCAAGGCAATTCACCCAATAAGGGAACAGAATGAAAAGTCACTTGCCTGATCCGTAGAGGCCCGATAGAACCCGCTGCAGTGGACTTCGTTCCTCCCTTTCCCCGCTGGATGGTGACGGAGGGCCCCCTGGAAGGACAAGGAGGAGCCGCTTGCGATGGACCGACGACGGGCTTCACCGAAGCAGGACTCATGGCACTCACGGCAGCCAGAGAAGACGTCGAGGAGGAGGGGACGACAGCCGAAGCGATTCGGGCACGTGGAGCTGATGGAACAGCAGGGAGAAATGACCCGGGGGGAGAGGCTGCAGGAATTCCCTCCTGACGAGACGCAGAAGAGGCAGCTGACTGAGAGGTAGAGTTTTTCCGACGACCTGGAATAGGATCCGGACGGGGTTCTCGCTGAGGCTTACTGTTGGCCGTGTGACGATGGTTATCGGCAGAGGGCGAGGCGAAGGAGAGGTTCGGGAAACGCCGCTTCTGCGCGGAAACTGAGGCGAGCAGGTCGGCGTACTCTGGGTAATCACTTAGCGCCGGATTCCTCTCCACCAGCCTGACTGCCGCCGTCACATGCTTGATGATCTGTGTGGGGTGAATGGCGGAGCGAGCTGCAGCCACTCAGTCCCGGATGGAAACAGCTGACAGTTGTAACTTCTCCGGGGGAATCCCGACTGACGTCTCACTCCTTAGGGGATCACCCCCGGGCGGTGCGAACTCCTGGCCTGGAACGGGGACAGGAACGGGATCCCGAAGCAAGGAACGAGGATGCCTCCTCTTTGGCTTCCTGCCGGAGTTTCCCTCCAGCCCACGGAGTCTCTCCCGTTGAGCAGCGATGTCCGCCCTCCTCGCTGTGATCTCGGGATGGTCAGCGTAGCGAGGATGGCGGTTAATGGTTGCCTCAGCAAACCGTTGGGGAAGCGATGGCTACGAGCATTGGAAAGGATTCCGTCAATCTCGATGAGAGCCATAATTAGCTCGTAGCCCAGGCTCGTAGCGTAGCCCTTGAGTGGCGGTGTCATCTCCCAGCACGCTGGTACGCTGAACAGGGGAACTTCAAGTCCAATTAAACAAACTCACGGCCACCGGCGTCTCTTTGGGCTGCAACCTACTGTTATGGATGGCTCTGACGAGCCATCAATGAGACGCTGCAGGCAGCCGTTGAGTTCGTACGTTTATTGAATAAAGGCAAAATGACAAAATAATAAGCCTCGTGGGGCAAAACACAAATAAAGACAAGACACTTACATATGATCAGCGAGGGCAGAACCTGAACGCTGGGAAGAACTGACTTCGGGGTTAGGGAAGCCAGACTGGAAGGCAGGCGAGGTTGCAGCCCCGAGCAAACAGAGCTGCTCCCTTAAATAGTGCTTAACTGATTAATCAGCTGATGAAGGATCATCAGCAATTGGAATCAGGCCATCCAGCGGGGCTCCACTGACAGCCGGAAGCCCCGCTGAGACGCTGTCTCATGCTGTCTCATGTTCTCGCTGTCTCATGTTCTCTCCTCTGGTATGCCAGAGGAGAGAACGGAGAACTACCGCACAGCCCGAGTGCCGACAGAGTCAGCACACGGACCATGACACAGGGTGTGTGGACTGGTTGGAAACTGCAGTGACATTCAGCTTATTTAAACAGGACAGCCTCCGTACAGGACCCTGCGTGGCTCTTGTTGCCGTGATTTTTGAATTTTTGACGCTGTCCAAAAAATCATGTTCAAAGAAGCAATGCACTATGCAGTAGTTGTTTGGGTCTCCGAGCTCAACTGTCAGGATCATAAACACTCCACTCAGAAGGAAATAACACGTTTTATGCCCTTTCAGTGCTCACTGTCACGGCTGTATTTAGCAATTCGTCCAAACACTTCCGCCACTAACTGCCTATTGGAGTCTGTCTGGAGAGAGACCCCCACATGGTGCTGACAGCGGCAGCACCCGGTACTGTGGAAGCTTCCACAGTACCGGTGCAAACATGCTGTTGGCAATAAAAATACACTTAACATGTAAAAATTTATTTAATAATCAATACAGGCACGTAAGTGAACGATGAGATTTAGCCACACACACAAAAAAGTGAACACTGCGTGTACGGACTCATAATATGTGATGGCGATGGTCTTGACTGCTGGTGAAGTTTACAGTTTTATTTTCGTATTTTAGCACAGTACACATTAAGTAAAACACAAACTACGACCACCGTAAGAGCTTATGCCTCATTACGGGTCCATAAACTGATTTAAGTTAGCGTTCGTAGCTTGACTGTCTCTGCTATGCACTGTAGCCTTCACACCTTAACAATTTAGGCAGTATTTGCCAAACGTGGTTCCAAGATTGTCATAGCCAGGAGAGGCACTGGGGTTAAGCTCCCAGTGCTCATAAAATGCTCCTTACGGCGTGCGTCTCGAAAAGCCTCTGACAACTAAGTCCAACTCCTAGCCTGCCCGTGTGATTTAGTCTCTAAGCCCGGCAGAAATGCTTTTACTAATAGGAGAAGGGGCGAGGGCGGATCTCTGGTGCCTTAAAACCAGATGCTTCGGGTAGATGGTGGCTCGTCAACCTGGAAAGGTAGCCCATCTAGGGGAAGGTAAACCCTGATTTCAAACCTCCGCTGCCTTGCGGCACACCCGGTCACGGGAAAGGCTTCGGGAGTCAACCCTGAGGAAAAATCCGGAGTCGGAGCCCCTAAGGCAGTTCTCTGTTGTGCTCAACATCGTTCTGGCAGCTCCTGCGACGGCGCTGGTGCCAAACTATAGCAGCCCTGCTGTTCCTTTGGATTCATCAGTGACGTGGAGAGGGGGGACATGCTGCATGGGTAACATCTTGTCCTCCATATCTTCCTGCCCAGGCTTGAATCCTACCAATGCCCAATGCTGGAAGGTAGAACACCGGTGCGCATCGGCCTGTTCAGCCACGGGTGGTGCTGTTCCAGCAGAGTAGACATTTAGGATTCTCTTCCTTGGTCATCATAGACTGACGGAGGCCGACGACGACCAAACGTAAAAAAAAATGGTCTAAAAAGCTAACATTCGCCGAAATTTTCACTTTTGGCCGTATGCATCGCATGTCCATAACGAGTTGGACATAATGTATTGATAACTTACAGTGGTGTGAAAAAGTGTTTGCCCCCTTCCTGATTTCTCATTTTTTTGTATGTTTGTCACACTTAAATGTTTCAGATCATCAAACAAATTTAAATATTAGACAAAGATAACACAAGTAAACATAAAATGCAGTTTTTCTTCTTCTTCTTTTAGATTTGATTGGCAGTTGGCAACCTGCTTACAGGTGCATTACTGCCACATACTTCATTCTATATCATCACTCTGTCTTCCCCACCATCCAACTGCCAAAAATTGCATTTTTTCAAGCTGTGCATTTAAAATTCTTATCACTCTATATATCAGATGCAGTTTTTAAATTAAGGTGTTTATTATTAAGGGTAAAAAAAAAATCCAAACCTACATGGCCCTGTGTGAAAAGTGATTCTCTCTGTTAAAACACAAATTAACTGTGGTTTATCACATCTTTGGAAAGCTGAGTTCAATTTCTCTGGCCACGTCAAGGCCTGATTACTGCCACATCTGTTCTCAACCAAGAAATCACTTAAGGTGTGTTCACACCAAATGCGAACGGCTGGTCCGAATCCATACAAAGTGAATGGGAAGACGCGCGTATGCGCAAATTTGCGTCTCCACGCGTTCGCATCCACTAGGTAGCTAGCTGCTAGTTTTGAGATTCTGCTGTCACCATTGCAGAGTAAACTAGTTAGAAAATGAAACTCACTCACCAGGAGACAGGAGGACCGGGAACTCTTCAGCTGAATCGGGATTTTGGAGTTATTACCTCCGCTAAGGAGGTTATGTTTTTACCGGGGTTTGTTTGTCTGTTTGTCTGTCTGTCTGTTACCAACGTAACTCAAAAAGTTATGAACGCATTTTGACGAAATTTTCAGGACAAGTCCCAAATGGGACAAGGAAGAAATGATTAGATTTTGGGAGTGATCCGGATCACTGTCTGGATCCAGGAATTTTTTAAAGGATTCTTTATCATTGCGAGATAGGGCCATTTTTAGCATATGTGTATATAACTCCACAATAAATGGTCAGGACACTTGCCAAAAAAATACAGGATAACATCCCAATAGGTTCTAGGAAATATCAAAGACTGATCCGGATCCTGCAAAAAATCCGGATACTATGATCCAGAACAGGAAATAATAGAGGATCTTTGGAATTTTCATCACTGTAAGGTAATAAATTAAGATATAAACATACAACAAACACTAAAATATAGCCAAGACACTGAGGAATCAGTAGTGTGCCAGTGGATTTGTTGTATCTTCAAAAGCTATGGAGCTATATCCACAAGAAAACCGCCATTACCGAAAAAGTGATTTTTGTCAATAACTACTGAACTAATACAGATATCAATGTCAATCCAATTGCTAAAGGTATGTTTTGATGGTCAAGGAATCTGAAAAAAAGATAAAATAAATGTAGCACTATTATATTTGGGGAAAATCTCAATATTAGGGGGAACTGAGGTACTTGGCGGAGGTCTGCGCTCTCCGAGTGCTTTTCTAGTTTACCCATGGGTTTCTGGCCATGGACATCCTAGCAAGCTAGCAATGTAAACACCCCTCATCTTGTGAACTTTTGGAGGCTTGAGACAACATTTTCAGGTGAGCCCCCTGTTGGATAATGTTAACCTAAGAATGACGTTATTTTGGGAATTTCCACGGCAGGTTGAACACAGCTGCAGAAGTTTTAAAGACAATGTCGCCTGTCTGCATCTCACTATGCATGTCTCTTTGCATGTTTACATTGAGTTATAATGTAACCATGCTGCACGAAAAATTTGCCCGTTCGCGTTTGGTGTGAATGCACCTTTAAATAGGACCTGCCTGACAAAGTGAAGTAGACCAAAAGATCCTCAAAAGCTCGGCATTATGCTGCGATCCAAAGAAATTCAAGAACAAATGAAAAACAAAATAATTGAGATCTATCAGTCTGGAAAAGGTTATAAAGCATTTCTAAAGCTTTGGGACTCAAGCTAACCACAGTGAGATCCATTATCCACAAATGGCAAAAACATGGAACAGTGGTGAACCTTCACAGGAATGGCCAGCCAACCAAAATTACCCCAAGAGCGCAGTGACGACTCATCCAAGAGGTGACTCTGACTCCCAGATGGCGCCCACAGTGGTCGCCATGGTGCTTCGCTGCGCTTTGTTTTGTTTGTTTTTGTTCGTCAATTGTGTGTCTGCCTGCTCTTACACCCGTGAAGAGCTACTAAATATCAGGACTTTCACTCCCACGGACCTACTCCCAGTTTTTTTGGCTCCTGCCGCCGATCTGGTTCACTTTTTAGCCCAAAAAGTGAGACGGCGAAAGAGAGGAAGACGAGCGGGCGCCCTCGTGTGGCTTCGCAGGAGAGGCACGTGCACGGCTTTGCCTGGGATCTTTCTGTCCAACGTCAACTCACTTTATAACAAGGTAGAAGAGCTGAGACTGCTGATGCGATTTAAGGACCTCTCCACCTCGTGTGCCTTCTGCTTCACTGAGACCTGGCTCAAGGAAAAGACACCAGACAGCGCGCTCCTCCTTGAGGGATTTCAGCTGTTTCGTGCTGATCGAGACACGGGGCTCTCCAGCAAGACCACAGGCGGAGGAGTCTGCTTCTACATCAACAGTAGCTGGTGCTCCGATGTGACTGTGATCTCCCAACACTGTTCTCCTGCTCTGGAATATTTATTCATCAACTGCAAGCCATTTTATTCCCCGCGTGAGTTCGCCTCATTCATTCTGGCCGCTGTTTACATTGCGCCCGACGCGGACGTGCGCGAGGCTCAGCGCGCGCTCGCGGATCACATTCAGCAAGCGGAGCGGACCTTCCCGGACCCTCTGGTTATTGTGCTTGGCGACTTTAACCGGAGCAACCTGAGCCACGAACTCCCCCGATACAAACAGTTTATTAACCAGAGGAGCTGACTCCTGTCTTCACAGACATTTTTAACACCTCCCTGAAGTTATGCCACGTGCTGGCCTGCCTCAAAACCTCTACCATCGTCCCTGTCCCCAAGAAGCCACGGATCACTGGACTTAACGACTACAGACCTGTAGCGCTCACCTCTGTAGTCATGAAGTCCTTTGAGCGCCTGGTCCTGCCCCACCTCAAGACCATCACCACTCCCCTCCTGGACCCGCTGCAGTTCGCCTACAGAGCCAACAGGTCAGAATCAGAATCAGAATCAGATTTATTGCCAAGCACATTTACAAGTAAACAAGTAAACATACGAGGAATTTGACTTGACATTGGGCGCGCACGAAAGGCGCATCCCAATGACGCGGCAGCTATGACGAGGCACCTGTCATACGGGGGGGGGGGGATAAAGGGGGGGGGGGAGTGGGGGAGGGTAGGGAAAAAACACAATAGGCAGAGAGAAAAAAGCATTGTTGATCAAAATAAAGCTCATTTTATGACCAAAATTTTGATTACAAGAAAATAACTCTCAAATGCACAATTAGCAGACAATAGATCACACAATGACAAAGCATTACAGAGAGAGTGTGAGTGTGTGTGTGTCAATGTGTGTTGTTCATGTAATGTTGTACGCAGTTTGTGGTGTGGGTGTGACAATTGCTAGTGAACAGCAGAGGGCGCCTCCTGGCAGTGGATGGATGTTGATCATGTGATCTGTAGCAGTCTAGAGTCTCTCTCTCTTGCTTGCAGAAGACACATGGAACACTGTCCTTGAGAATCCAGTCTGTTGAAACAAAAACAATTGTTTGTCGATGTTTGGGTTAGCCGCTCCTTCCGCTTATCTTCATCGAGGAGGAATGTAAACAATCAGAAGACCAAAAAGACAAGGTCAAATCTGCACAGTGCACTCAGAGAATAGAATTTTCTCCCCTATGCAATTCTGTGCTTCATAATTCCATATACAGGCTTAAACTTTAAAGTCATTCTCTGGGAAACACTCAGCGGCTCCAGATGTTGTCCACCTACTGAAACATAGGTAAACATGTCCAAGAGAGTCCATTCTCTCTTCAATGCATGCCAGATGGTAAATCCATGTTAATCCCATATGCCGCTATCCGTGCTCCCCCCAACTGGAAATTGTTGGGGGAGCTACGCCGGGGTCGGCATTTTGATTAGCTCACCCGAATATAATTTTGATACGCCAGGAAACTCCAGCCAAACAGAAAAATCCTGTGCTCATGCCAAACTTCAGTCGAATCACACAGGTTCCAATTCTTGGGCTCCCCCCTGGCCCGGTTCTTGTTGAAAAGTGGTGACAATAGCACATTTAAGCCGCTTTCCAGATCCATAATTTCCGTTTAGATTAAGATTCAGCAGAAGAAGAGCGACTAAAAACACAACATTGCAAGCTGGAATCAAAGGGGAGAGGATTAGAAGGGAGAGGAAGAAAAAAATGCTTCTGCTCTCTCTGAAGGGCAGGAAGAGAAGAGAAGAGGTCTGTGGATGACGCAGTCTGTGGACGACGTCTGTGGACGACGCAGTCAACGCAGTCAACCTGGCCCTCCACTCCATCCTGCAGCACCTGGACTCCCCGGGAACCTACGTCAGGATCCTGTTTGTGGACTTCAGCTCTGCATTCAATACCATCTGCCCCGCTCTGCTCCAGGACAAGCTGTCCCTGCTCAACGTGCCTGACTCCCTCTGCAGGTGGATCACTGACTTCCTGACGGACCGGCGGCAGCATGTGCGGCTGGGAAAGACTGTCTCGGACTCTGTAAGCATCAGCACCGGATCACCCCAGGGCTGTGTACTTTCCCCCCTACTCTTCTCCCTGTACACCAACTCCTGCACCTCCAGCCACCAGTCTGTCAAGCTGATCAAGTTTGCGGATGACACCACCCTCATCGGGCTCATCTCCAACGGCGATGAGTCCATCTACAGGAGTGAGGTGGCCCGGCTGGCGTCCAGGTGCAGCCACAACAACCTGCAGCTGAACGCTCTGAAGACAGTGGAGATGATCGTTGACTTCAGAAAAGTCACAGCCCCTCTGCCCCCCCTTACCCTCACAGACTCTCCCATCAGCTTTTGTGTCAGCTTTTGTGGTCAGCTTTTGTGGTTCCTCTCTTAAAAGGAGGTGACCCAGCAGTTTTAACTAACTACAGACCAATATCAAATTTGTGTGTCTTGTCCAAGATTCTTGAATCTCTCGTGTGTGATCAACTTAAAGAGTTTTTATACTCAAATAAACTTCTTTCAAAACTGCAATCGGGCTTTAGAAAAAAGCACAGCACTATTACTGCTGCTACAAAAGTGGTCAATGATATACTTGTTGCTCTTGATAAAAAGCAGCACTGTGCTGCACTTTTCATTGATCTGTCAAAGGCTTTTGACACTGTGGACCACACAGTTTTAAAGCAAAGACTCATCAGTTTTGGACTGTCGGAACATGTAATCTCCTGGTTCGCAAATTATTTGAGTGACAGGACCCAATGTATTAAATATGATGGTTTGTGTTCTGAAATTGTCAGTGTCCACAAGGGGGTGCCACAGGGTTCTGTATTAGGACCCCTCCTATTCATTATGTACATTAATGATCTAGGACAAAATGTGTCTGATGCTAGTTTGCATTTTTATGCTGATGACACAATTATTTACTGCTTTGGCTCTTCCCCTGCTAATGCTGTTGCTTCTCTGCAGAAAGCTTTTAATGTGGTGCAGCACACACTTCTGCAGCTAAAACTAGTCCTTAATGCTGACAAAACTAAACTGATGTGGTTTTCAAATTTTAGGAAGAGTCCACAAATTTTTCCCACAGTGTCCACTTTTGAGGGAAATGAAATAGAGGTGGTTCACTCGTACAAGTATCTTGGTATCTTGCTTGATGACGCTCTGACTTTTAAGCCCCATGTTGAAAATCTTGTGAAGAAACTTAAACTGAAACTGGGTTTTTTATTTCGAAATAAATGTTGTTTTTCTTTTGAGGTTAAAAAGTGTCTTGTTACTGCAACTTTTTTATCTATTTTAGATTATGGAGACCTCTTGTATATGAACGCTTCAGCTCAGTGTCTGAGTAAGATTGACTCTGTATATCATGCTGTTTTGAGGTTTGTTACAAACTGTAGAGCCTTGACCCATCACTGTGAACTGTATTCTAGAGTGGGATGGCCCTCTTTGTCCACCAGGAGGTTGACTCACTGGTACATTTTTATTTACAAGGCCATGCTTGGACTGTTGCCCCCTTACATTTGTAATTTGATCACATTGAGAAGTGTTGATTCTTATGGTTTGCGTTCTAATGATCATTTGTTGCTTTCTGTTCCATTTGCCCGTACTGAGCTGGGAAAAAGAGCTTTCATGTTCTCAGCCCCCTCTACATGGAATATGTTGCAAAAAGACTGGAAACTAACGGAACTTGTTTCATTGAACGACTTTAAATCCAGATTGAGAATACTTGAGACGGCCTCACTAATTTGTAACTGTTTTATATGATTTGTATGTCATTGTAAGTGTATTTGTGATTTTTTTGCTGCCTCTTGGCCAGGACTCCCTTGAAAAAGAGGTTTTTAATCTCAACGGGGTTTTTTTTTTCCTGGTTAAATAAAGGTAAAATAAATAAATAAAATAAAATAAAATCACCACTGCGGATTCCATCCGCTTCCTGGGCACCACCATCACCCGGGACCTCAAGTGGGAGCCAACCGTCAGCTCCCTCATCAAAAAAAGCCCAGCAGAGGATGTTCTTCCTGCGACAGCTGAGGAAGCTCAAGCTACCCACCAAGATGTTGGTGCAGTTCTACACGGCCATCATCGAGTCCATCCTCACCACCTCCATCACCGTGTGGTACGCAGGAGCCACCGCCAGGGACAGACTAAGACTGCAGCGAGTTGTGCGCACTGCTGAGAAGGTGATCGGCTGCAAGCTCCCATCCCTCCAGGACCTGTACATCTCCAGGACCCGGAGGCGTGCAGGTCGGATCATAGCCGACCCTTCACACCCTGGACACGCACTGTTTGCCCCCCTCCCCTCAGGCAGGAGGCTTCGGTCCATTCAGACTAAAACCTCCCGCTACATGAACAGCTTCTTCCCCTCTGCCATCAGACTGCTGAACACTAAGTGACTTATTAGACTCTCGTGCACTATGTACAGCAGCTCAACCAGTCTCATGACAATTATCACTTGTTTTCTTTTTGCATTGCCGACTGCACTATGTGGAACTCCACAATATCTGCTGCTGTTGTTAATATATTTAAAAATTACATAGATTAGCATTACTTATTCTTATTCTACCTTTTATTGCATGCATAGTTTTTATCTTTAGTGTTACTCTATGTTTAATGTTGCAGCATTGCACCGAGACAAATTCCTAGTTTGTGTACTACATGAACAATGGCAATAAATCTCATTCTGATTCTGATTCTGATTCTGAGGTCACAAAAGACCCCACAACAACATCCAAAGAACTGCAGGCCTCACTTGCCTCACTTAAAGTCAATGTTCATGACTCCACCATAAGAAAGAGACTGGGTAAAAATGGCCTGCATGACAGAGTTCCAAGACAATAACCACTGCTGAGCAAAAAGAACATAAAGGCTTGTCTCAGTTTTGCCAGAAAACATCTTGATGATCCCCAAGACTTTTGGGAAAATATTCTGTGGACTGACGAGACAAAAGTTGAAGTTTTTAGAAGGTGTGTGTCTCATTGCGTCCAGCGGAAAAGAAACACAGCATTTCAGATAAGAAACATCATACCAACAGTAAAATATGGTAGTGGTAGTGTGATGGTCTGGGGCTGTTTTGCTGCTTCGGGACCTGGAAGACTTGCTGTGGTAAATGGAACCATGAATTCTTCTGTCTACCAAAAAATCCTGAAGGAGAATGTCCGGCCATCTGTTTGTGACCTCAAGCTGAAGCGCACTTCGGTTCTGCAGCAGGACAAGGATCCAAAACACACCAGCAAGTCCATGTCTGAATGGTTTAAGAAAAACAAAATGAAGACGTTGGAGTGGCCTAGTCAAAGTCCTGACATGAATTCGATTGAGATGTTGTGACATGGCCTTTAAAAAGCTGGTTCATGCTCAAAAACCCTCCAATGTGGCTGAATTACAACAATTCTGCAAAGATGAGTGAGCCAAAATTCCTTCACAGCGCTGTTAAAGACTCATTGCCAGTTACTGCAAATGCTTGATTGCAGTTGTTGCTGCTAAGGGTGGCCCAACCAGTTGTTAGGCTTAGTGGGCAATCACTTTTTCACACAGGGCCATGCAGGTTTGGATTTTTTTCCCGTTAATGATAAACACTTTCATTTTAAAACTGCATTTTGTGTTTACTTGTGTTGTCTTTGCCTTATATTTAAATTTGTTTGATGATCTGAAATCTTTAAGTGTGACAACATACAAAAAATGAGAAATCAGGAAGGGGTAAACACTTTTTCACACCACTGTATATAGAATATTTCCAAAACTTATAAATAACTTAAGCCAACTAATGCTTAGTGTGTTGCGATTTTCACAACTTATGCGCAACAATAGTCTAACTTCTGCATAACTGTGCAAAAGTTAGCGCGGTCATGCCAAACTTCCTTAGCTTCCCAATCCATTGGTGTGCGAGCGATCATCTCTGTTCAACCGAGGTGAGTCTCCCCTCCAAAGACCATGGCGGGGGGGTGGGGCGTAACTGACCTGGCAGAGCTGTGAAATCTGTCAGGTCAGTCACGCCTTAAACAACCGATGTGACACATCAGCAGTGTTGGGCAAGTTACTAAAAAATAGTAACTAGTTACAGTAACTAGTTACTTCTTTTCAAAAGTAACCATTACTTTTGAGTTACTGCATGATTAAAGTAACTAGTTACTTGGAAAAGTAACTTTCATGTTACTTTTGCATGTATACTGAAATCATCTTGCACACATAGCAAGATCAAGGGCCCCTTGTTCTCATCAGAAAAAAGAAGAAAGAGAAAACTGATGAGAAAAAAGTCACCTTACAGAGAAAAAATGTCTCAGATTTACATAAACTATTGTAATCAGTAGAAAGTCAGACATTTACTAGAAATAAAGCTGTAAATTCACAGAGAAAATTTTGAACCCCCTGGTGGGCTGTTTTTGGCCGACGAGCCATATGTTTGACACCTCTGGACCAGCCCATTAAAAACGCATATTTAGAGGATTTACTTCCATGAAATCGTTGTAGATCACAACAGCATGTAAATGAATAAGACAAAATAGAAAGCACAGATAAATGAAAGTTCACCGCTTAGAAGAAGCTGTTCTTTACTGCAACAAATCACAGTCACTTTTTCTCTGTGCGTAAGAAAACTTACACAATTACTTTCACAACTTACACATTTACACAACTGCGGACATTAAATGCGAGCTTCTTGCTCAAAAAGTACTCATGTTTAATCACAGACATAGGAGCTGTTGGGGTACTCACCGCTCGGACAACAGGTGATCAGGGCTCGATATGAGAAGTTGCCACCAGGTTACGGTGTGAACTGGAGCAGGACAGGAAACCGACCCACGGAGGAGACTGATGGCTGCACCAGCTATAGTAGGTTCAGTTTATTTACGCTAAAAATATCTATCCATATTAATAAAATGAGTTACGCGAGTAACGCATCTGATCAAATTTAAGTAACTAACGCATTACTGAATTTTTAAACAGTAATATTTTACACAGCACATTACTGCAAAAGTAGTGGCATTACAGTAACGCGTTACTCCCAACACTGCACATCAGGAACATCAGTTGTCTTCCACAGCACCAGGTGGTGCTGCCGCCAGCACCGTGTGGGGCACTCTCTCCAGACGGACTCCAGCAGGCAGTTAGTGGCAGAAGCGTTTGGACGAATTGCTAAATACAGCCATGACAGTGAGCACTGAAAGGGCACAAAGCGTGTTATTTCCTTCTGAGTGGAGCATTTATGATCCTGACAAGTGAGCTCAGAGAGCAAAGGACCTACTGCATAGTGCATTGTTTGTTTGAACGGGATTTTTTAGACAGCGTAAAAAATCCCCAAATCACGGAGACGAGAGCTACACAGGGTCCTGTACGGAGGCTGTCCTGTTTAAATAAGCTGAATGTCACTGCAGTCTCCAACCAGTCCACACACCCTGTAGTTGAAATACTGGAGTTTCGCCACTGCTTTATGAAAATGATCGCATTTTTTTCACAGAATCAGCAATTCATGCCTATAGGAAGACAGGAGGGCCACACAATTGTCACATGCGCACAAGTTGAGAGTGTAGCTGCAGCAAGTTTCTCACAGCTTCCATCGTTTGCCACATAAGTTATGAAGCCTGTTTAAATTACGAGACCACAGCGTCCTCAAAACATTTGCAGTAATACCGTATATCACAGTGTCAAGCTATCCACCGTCACCGCAGGGGAAATTCCTCCACTGTGACAGCCCTAGCACACCCTTAGTATTTTTAGTTAGTTTCTGGTTGGTGGGCTGGTCTTCTTTGCACTGATGTTTGATGTTTAATCTTTAATGTTTGGTGTTTAGAACTTATATTCATATTTCTTAGTGTTTACCTTGTTGCACCATAAGTCTCAGAGTAACGTAATTTCAGTTCTCTGTATGTGCTGTACATATGGCAGAATTGACAATAGATAGATAGATAGATAGATGGTTTATTTCAAACAAAAAAATATAACAAAAACAAACAAATGGCAAATGCAATAAAGTAACAGTATACACTGTTCGAAAGGGAGAAGGAAGAAGTGAACACTTATTAATTCCATCTCCTCTTTTCCATAAATACACCCATGTGAATTTTATACAAATTACCACCTTTAAGACCCCAAGTAAACAATTTACTGTATTTTTTACAAATCAACATTAACACCCATCCATTCTAACATACATTGATGTCCATACATCAAAACCAGCCTCAAACAACACAGATATACACAGTGCTGTCCCACCCACCATTCCATAGTGTCCCATAATGTCCCAGAGTGAACATAATGAATCGTACATATAAATACTACCCTTCTAACATATATCCTTTCAGCAAATGGTGTTTATGCCTCTTTTTGAATTGATTTCTGTTTGTACATAGTTTCAGTTCCGGCTCCAGACTGTTCCACAACTCCACCCCACAGACAGATATGCACAGACTTTTCTTGGTTGTTCGTATCTTGGGTTTTGTAAAGTTTTAAGTCTCCTCTCAAATTATGATCATTGTCTCTTTTTTTAAATATTTTTTGTATATTAGTTGGGAGTTGATTATTAATTGCCCTGTACATGACTTGTGCTGTCTTAAATTTAACTAAATCGATGAACTTTATGACATGTGACTTTAAAAACAACGAATTGGTATCGTCTCTATATCCTACATTGTTTATTATCCTTATAGCTCTTTTTTGTAATGTGCATATTGACTGTAGGTTGGTCTTGTAGGTGTTTCCCCAGACTTCTACACAATAGTTAAGATAAGGTAAAAACAGTGAATTGTACAATAAGACCAATGATTTATAGTCCAAGATGTGTCTTGTCTTCCCCAGTATGCCTATACATTTTGCTAACTTGGCCCGGATGTGACTGATGTGAGGTTTCCAGCAGATTTTATTGTCTAGCGTCACCCCCAGAAACTTATTTTCCTGTACTGTTTCTATTCTGGTATCATCTATCGTTACCATTATTTCATGATTTATTTTATAATTTCCAAACAACATAATCTTTGTTTTTTTTAAAATTTAGAGATAATTTATTTTTGTTGAACCACTGCGTTAATTTTTCCATTTCAGTTGTGACCACCTCTAAAACCTGCTGCAAATTCTCACCAGTGCAAAGGATATTTGTGTCATCCGCAAACAAAATAATTTTCAGAATTTTTGATACTTGGCATATGTCATTTATATACAAAATAAAGAGTTTGGGTCCCAAAACTGACCCCTGGGGCACATCACAAGTGATGTCCATGAAGGGTGATTTGTGCTCACCAATTTGTACAAATTGTTGTCTGTTACTTAAATAACTTTCCACCCAACTCAGTCCTACCCCTCTTATCCCATACCTTTCCAGTTTCCTTAGTAGTATTCTGTGGTCAGTGGTGTCAAAAGCTTTCTTTAAATCTATAAATACTCCTACAGCAACCTTTTTTTTTTTTTTATCTATACAACTAGTAATTTCTTCTAGAAGTTTGATCAGTGCCAAAGATGTAGATTTATCTGCTCTAAAACCATACTGGCTATCTGTAAGGAGGTTGTGTTTTTCAGTGAAATCATCCAGTCTGTTAGTGAAGATTTTTTCAAGTATTTTGGAGAATTGTGAGAGTAAAGAGACTGGCCTGTAATTTGTGAAGCGATGACTGTCTCCTGTTTTGTATAGAGGTATTACTTTTGCTATTTTCATTTTGTCTGGAAATGTACCAGTTTGAAATGACAGGTTACAGATGTGGGTGAGTGGCTTAACAATAAACAATAAAGTTGACTTTGACTTGACTTTGTTATGGGACAGATTTCTGCCATTCTAAATGGTAAGTAATAAATTCTCATGTTTGACAAGTATGCTTTAAAATGACAAAATGGCCAACATTTAGTCAGTCATCAAAGTCAAACAATATAATCCTCAGCTGGAGATCAACTGGTCACACCAACAGTGCTGCGCATCACCAGTCTCCCCCATAACGTGGTTCTTTTCCATTTAAAGTGAGTTTCGAGGTTAACAGATGATACTATATAATTATTTTTCACTTTTCATATAATATAGTCAATTTCTACTTTGGAAAAGTTTCTCTTTTTGCCGTCTCATGTGTGTCGTAAATTCAGGGGGCGAGACATGAACGTGGAATTCAATGATGCTTGGATCCATCCAGGAGATTTATCAATGAGTGAGCAATCGTACAATGGTATCGATCAGATATGCACTGTTTCATAAATACCACAAAGACCTTTTCATATGATCATATTTACACCAAAATGTGTGCCAATTTCTACACTTTTGATAAATGAGGGCCATTGTGTTTCCACTAGAGGTGCAGTGGGTCTCTGCTGCTGAAGACACTTTTATCTAAGAGGCTTCTTTCTCTTTGTGTCAGAACCATCCACCAACACATTTCTTGTATCTCTTTGTCCCTCCAGATGTCCAACAGCAAAATGGCTTTAAGCAGGAGGAGGTTCTCGATGAGCGGCAGCTTCTAAACCAGGAGAGAAACTTTGTTGTTGTTCAGATGGGAACAGATTGTTCCCAGATTAAAGAGGAACAGGAGGATGTCTTCATCAATCAGGAGGGAGAGCAGTTTGGACTGAAGCAGGAGGCCCAAACCTTTGATGAAGGTTGGTGCAGGTCAAGGTTCCACTTAGTGATTGATGAGAGAGAAATAAGACAGAAGAAGTGAACTGAAAAATGACATGAGAGCAGTCCACATGAGGAAAGACATAGTTATAGATCAAAAAGTGACAACAAAAAAGACAAAAAATAATGTGGTAAAATAGAACTGAAACTCTGTTGACTTAAAGTAAATGACATGGATAGTTAAATGACAAAAATGAATAAAATACCTAAATATTCAATGATGTGCCATAAATCCAGCCTGGATTGAAAGGCTCAATCTCAAGGAGTCCAACTCACTAGCACAACTTAAACAAGGTTTTTTTTTTTTTTTAGAAAAAAGATAAAAGTGGTGAACAGCAGTTCTACAGTCATGGCTTCCATGCTGAGAAGAGACAGCGAGATGGAGCCTAACCAGGCCCTGATCAGTAGCCAGAGATCACATAATCCCACAGGTGGCCCCACGTTTCCTGAAAAAGTGAAAAGAAATGAGATGAGGAGTGAGAATCTCAGCTGGAATCAGTGAAGAAATTAATATATCTGTCATAAAAGTGCTACAAATCTTGGACTATTTGCTTTATATTGTGACTACTGGTCAACCAGGAAAATCTTTAGTTGGGGGCAGCCCTAGTCTTTCATGTGTTTCTTCATCTCTCCTCCCTCTGTTCTCTGTAGAGAAGCAGTTAGAAATTTAGTAAGAGTGCCATCAGGTCATTCCTTCTGACTGGATTATTGCTGCTTTTAAAACCAATAGAAAAAAACAAAACAATGATATTTGCTACCTGGAATGTAAGAACACTAACGGATAAGCAGAATGACAACCAACAAACCAACATAGACACAAGTGACTGTTGAACAAGACCTGAAGGAAGAACCACAGTAGTAGGACTGGAGCTTGAAAAACATCATACTGACATTGCAGGCCTCAGTGAAACTCATAGGCCAGACTAAGGAAACATCAAAGAATCCAATTACACCTTTTATTGGAAAGGGAAGCCCAAAGATGACCATCGAATCCATGGAGTAGGCATTACGATCTAGAATAAGCTGCTTTCCAGAATTATGGACTGTCCACAAACGGCATAAACAAACGACTCATGACACTTCAATTGAAACTTCTCAACAGAAAACATGCTAACATCATCAGTGCTTATGCACCAACATTAGATGCCGAAGATCACACCAAAGAGACCTTCTGTCAAGACCTGGACAATATCTTGCAACAGATCAATCCATCAGACAAGATTATTCTACTTGGAGATTTTAACGCACGTATTGGGACTCACCAATATATTAGGAATGGTACAATCAGAAGAAATGGAGTAGGAAACGTGATTGACAATGGACTATTTCTACTTACAAAATGCACTGAACATCAATTCACAGTCACCAACACCATCTTCAGGCTCAAAAATCATCTCAAAACAGCCTGGAAACACCCAAGATCCATGCTTTGGCATCTGCTAGACTACGTAATTGTAATGCAGACATGACATCAAAGATATGCATGTCACAAAGTGATTCCGGGCTCTGAAGAATGTTGGACTGATCACCGCCTGGTCATCTCAAAAATGAACTTGCGCCTAGCTCCAAGACAACATTTGGAAGGAACAATGAACCCCAGAAGATCAGTGCAGCGGCCCTGAAGGATCACAAAATTAGACAAGAGTTTGTAACATCTCTAAACTCCAAACTACTATGTACTACGTTTCCCCAAATGGACTCACAGGTCCAATGTCAGGGCCTGGTGAGAGTGCACACACCTTCACTGGTTGTACTCATTGCCTGTAGCTGCATCTGATTAGTCACCTGTTGCAATCTTCCACACCACTATCAATACCCAGCTCAGTTTAACAGTGGTGTGGGTTGGTCTGTGTTGAACTACTGGTCTGACCTGCTGCTTTGATACTTTGTGAAAAGGATCTCTGTGTGCTCCTACTCTCTACCCTCTCAGCCCTGTGCTCTACAGCCCTCTAGGTTCTCTGTGCTCCTCATGCCCCTGCTCCAGCTTCAGGATTTCTCAAGTAAGACTCTGGCTCTCACTAAACGGTCAGTTAAATAACTCTCATCCTAGGACTTTACTGGATCAATAAGGATTCCCTTGCCAACTCTCTGGACCAGTCCTGACTCACATGAATGAACTCACATCAACTAAGCGAAAACGACGCGGGTGCCGGGCTGGAGTTTAGGCGGCGTGCAAGAAATATAAGACAGAATAATAAAGAGTGATGGCAAGAACCAAGCAGACTGCTCGTAAAATGTACTGGAGGAAAAAGCCCCCCAGGAAGCAGCTAGCCACCAAGTCTGCTCGGAAAAGCGCTCCGGCCACCAGCGGAGTGAAGAAGCCTCACCGTTACAGGCCCGGTACCGTGGCTCTGAGAGAGATCCGTCGCTACCAGAAATCCACGGAGCTGCTCATCCAGCGCCTGGTGAGGGAGATCGCTCAGGACTTCAAGACCAACCTGCGCTTCCTGAGCTTCGCCGTCATGGCTCTGCAGGAGGCCAGCGAGGCCTACCTGGTGGGTCTCTTCTTTGCTAAGAGGGTCACCATCATGCCCAAAGACTTCCAGCTGGCACGCCGCATCCGCGGAGAGAGAGCTTAGACTTTCTGCTGCACATTCACCAACCATAATGCTCCGCACTGTGTGTCTATATACTGTATATATATATGTGTATATACTGTATATATATATATATATATATTTATAGTAATATGTACATATGTTTACTAGATGTTCTTGTTTTTTCTTGCCTTCTGATTGTTGCTCTGAGTGTTGCTATCCCTGTGCTGTTGCAATCCTGGAATTTCCCCATTGTGGGACTAATAAAGGCTTATCTTATCTTAAACCAATCCATACCTGCTTCACAGACCGCCCAGGACCTGGGCCCCCAGACCATGGTTTGGAATCCCGTTCTCCATGTCTCCTCCTCTCCTCCTCAGCCTCACACCTCTCCAAGTGGCTAGGATGTATACATCAGGCAGTCCCAGTCCTGCAGTTTGTTTGTTTAATGTTTATTTGAAAGGGACATTACATACTAATGAACATTAATACAAATGTATGTATGCCAGATTTAGCAATACTGCTAATTTGCATCTGTAGTCCCCTGGCGGGTCACGAAAAAACACACACACAAACAATCATACATGAGCAGAACAACTGCAATCACACTGTACAAAGTGCATATGCTAAAGTGCAAGATTTATTTACCTTTTGTTTTTTATTAAAGACAAAAATAGAAAGGAGATGTTTTTACCTTCTTTACATGTTTCGACTGTTCACTGCAGCCTTGCAGTGAAAGTGCAAGAGTTAAGGTGTTACAAAACAAAATATTCAAATGTCACATAAGTGAAGTGCTGTGTATGTATAAACACAAATGCACTCCAGCACTTCACAGCAACAACAGACAGCAACAAACAAGAGGCGGGGCATATGTGTGTGACGCACGGGCACATATACAGTATACAGTGGTGTGAAAGTGTTTGCCCCGTTCGTGATTTCTCATTCTTTTGTATGTCGTGCTTAAATGTTTCAGATCATCAAAAAATTTAAATATTAGACAAAGATAACACAAGTAAACGCAAAATGCACAAAATGCAGTTTTTTAAATGAAGGTGTTTATTATTAAGGGTAAAAAAAAATCCAAACCTACATGGCCCTGTGTGAAAAGTGGTTTCCCCCCGTTAACCACTTGCGCTCCGTTGTTCCGCGGGCGGGCAAGTCTCTGCGTCCTATGACGCACGAGGGCGCGCGAGAGCGCGCTCGTGCGCCCTCGTGCGCATGACGCATGATGGTGGTGATGGTGATGTAGTAGCGTCCAAGCGCCACTCAAAAAAAAAACTGCAGAGACAGCCGCGAACAGATTAGTTCATCTGATTGACCTCTCATTCGACTAATAAGAGCCTTGAATTGGGTTTCTGAAACCTTGAAGAACCACTGAATGAAAATCTAGGAAGGAGGACCCGCCTACTGTGAACGCAGGAGCCAATTGAAGCACAGAAATTCTGGCTGGGTGAAGCGATATTTACTGCTGCAGAAGGACTCTGTACGAATCTCCTACAGACCCAGGCTCACCCAGCAGCATGGAGAACACCCACAAGTGGGACCTGCACTCATTCCAGCAGAATAGATGGAGGCCGACGACAAAAGTCGTAAATCATTCGCCAAAACAGCAATAATGGAATTATGTTGATCGGGATCCACGAGCGGAGCAGCGTCGCGTTCGTCTGACGCGTGGGAAGAGCTGTTCGCCACGACTCTGCTGCTTTGAAGAGGTAAGGTGTTATAAGCTAAATTATTATTTATCCCTGAAAACTGTAATCCAAAAATGACTTTTGACCGATCGGTAAATTACAACTGTACTGCGCACGAAATACGAAGTGCGTGCGCCGCGATAAACGGTTCATTTGCCGTGTTCGGACCGTGAACGCCCCCCCCCCCCCCGCTGCAGAAGAGGAGCGGGGGGGGGGCACAGTCCGAACGCTCCCCGGTCCGCGGGGGGGAAGCATATCAGTCTATTCCATCATGTAGCGATGGCCCTCTTCTGTAGCGAGGGGGGGGGGGCGTTCACGGTCCGTTCACGGTTCCCCCCACACACACACACACACAGTAGCGAGGGGGGGGGGGGAGCCGCTGTAAAAACATGCAAGGAAAAAAAAAAAAAAAGAGTGTATTCCGTCATGTAGCGAGGGCCGAATTTGGTCCTTGGTAGCGGGGGGGGGGGACGACCCCCCGCCCACACACACACACACAGACACAGCCCTGAGTGTGACCTTTCATTAGAGCCTAAAATGAAGATTCTACATTGAATTATTCAAAAGTTACAGACGTTTTTCCAAACTGTGCCATTTGGCACAGTTCCATAACGCCTGGGAACAGCCTGAGAACAAAGCTGTGTAAAATATTCATTTTTTGTGGTATTGTTACCAAATTTGGATCTCAGCTGGATAACACTTGGTTCTACATTTCTGTTGCATTTTCCAGCCGGATCGGACAGCTGTGTGTTATTTACAAGCATTTGTATCCAAAAAAACACTGTGTCCAATTTTTTTTTCTTCAAGTTCAGTATGTTTAGATGACTGTAACTCAGTGGCCGGAGCACGTAGAGAGATTATGTTTTTTTTTTGCCAAAAAATTCAAAGTGTTTTCTTTTTAATGAGACCAACCCCATGAAGATGCTGCAAAGGGTTGAATAACAGCTTTCGATTTACTTTGGGCACGTTATTTTTGGGCATTTTTAGGAAAATTGCCCGGAGTGCAAGTGGTTAAAACATAAATTTTTAACTGTGGTTTATCACATCTTTGGAAAGTTGAGTTCAATTTCTCTAGCCACGCCAAGGGCTGATTACTGCCACACCTGTTCTCAATCAAGAAATCACTTAAGGGACTTCCGGGATGATGGCGGAGAGACATAACGCTTAAACAGAGAGCTCTCCCTAGTCGGATTAAAAATCATTGGTAAATGGCCAACTCGACATAAACGGATCAATAAACCAAGGGATGAAAACACGAAGGAGCCGGGCACACGGACAAAAGCAGGGTAAAATTAAAGAATTCCTCTTCAACAGTGCAGGAGAAATCGCTGAACACGAGGCCCAAAAAAACGAGGTGACTGCAGCAGGGAAAATGGAGGACGCCAAACTCGATACCATGAACATTGGCTTCGCCAATTTAAATAAAGAGTTAAAAGACTTCAAGCGGCAACTCCAACAGGATTTAGCGGCTCTTCAGGAGGAGCTGAAAAAAGAGATGAAGGAGGAAATTATGGGCCTCCGAAGAGAAATGGAGCGCAAGCTAGCAGAAAACATGGAGGAGCTGCGCTCTCAACGGGCGTGTATGACAGAAGCACAGGCCCAAATATCGGAGTTGGAAGACTGGAAGACCGAGGCAAGCGAGCGGCTGCAGACCCTGACGGAGCAAACGCTGAGGATGCAGGAAAAAATAACCAACCTGGAGAGCAGGTCCAGACGGAGCAATATACGCATCTTCGGGATCCCGGAGGGCATTGAAGGCAACTCGATGACGAAATTCATGGATCAGTTCTTAAAAAAAGAGCTGGAGCTGCCCGGTGAAGCGGATCTGCAGATTCAATGAGCGCACAGAGCCTCGGCACAGAACCCGAAGCCAAACTCTCCACCCAGGTCAGTTGTGGTAAACTTTCTGAAATACGACATAAAGGAAAGAATCCTGACACAAGCGTGGAAAAAAAGATACGAATCGGCGACAAACAGATATTCTTTGATCATGACTACCCGACAGAAATTGTGCAGCAGCGAAAGAAATATGCCAACATTAAAAAAACGCTGAAAGAGAAAAAAATTAGATTCCAAACGCCGCTAACGAAGATGAGGATTCATTGGGAGGACGGCGTAAAAACCTACAACACGGCCAGAGAGGCAGCGCGGGACATGATGGAGCGGGGCTTTGTGGTGAGCGTACCGGAGGAAGCGGCTGGAGCAGCGGCGGCACTGAACACATCACGACAGCCGGAGTGGAGACAAGTGAGCGGCAGAAGAAGGGGGAGAGACGTGGAGCAGCGGGCCCAGGAAAAGCTGCAAGGCTTTCAACTGAAAGCCTAGATCATAACAAAGATTAAGAAAGGCACAGAAGAAATGAAGGCCAAGAAGACAAGGTAAAAGAGAAACAAACGGCTAGGAGAGGTTTAAGTGATTTTTGTTGGACATTTCTAGACTAATGACTATTACTTGGATAGTAAATACAGGTCTAGGGAGGGCCCCTCACGTGGTGAGGACATTCCCTCCACCCACCAACAGGGACCAGTGGGCAGAAGAAAGGCCCAAAGTACGGAGGTCGAGATTTGTTAATGTGTTTTTATATAAATATGTGTTATTTTTGTTGTTAAAGGGGCTAGGAGCACAAGTTAAAAAAACGGAAAAACATAAATATGGGTAAAAATCTTAAGATAATGACACTAAACGTGAATGGTCTGAACTCACCTGTTAAAAGGGAAAGAATAATAAGAAAATTCAAGAAGGAAAAAGCCGAAATTATATTTATGCAAGAGACACATTTGAGCAAGACAGAACATGTGAAACTAAAGAGATTTGGCTATAAGAACTCCTACTACAGTTCATTCAAGGGAGGAACTAAAAGGGGGGTTATGATACTAATTTCAAATAAAATACAATTTGAATGTGAACAAGAAATCCAGGATAAAGAAGGCAGGTATGTAATAATAAAGGGTAGCATAGATGGAATGCAGATCACATTAGTGAGCATCTATGCCCCACCAGAAAGTGACAAGGGTTTTTTTCAACATCTGTTTGATCTCATAGCAACACACAGTGAAGGAGTCCTAATTTGTGGAGGAGACTTAAATGCTGTCATGGATCATGAAGTTGACACAACAAGTGTTAAGAAGACAAAAAAGCATGTAACAAAGTTCATAAGAACTTCACTGGCAGAAATGGGTATGGTAGGCATATGGAGGGACCTGCACCCACTCGAAAAAGACTATACACATTATTCAGCAGTCCATAAAGTACACTCTAGAATAGATTACTTCCTTATGAATGAAGGTGACAGACACAGGGTGAGAAATTGTCGGATTGGAGGGGCAGAAATATCAGATCATAATCCTATATACATGGAAATATATTTAAACAATAGAAAACGACAAACAACATGGAAACTTAATGTAGGACTGTTAAATGATGATAAAATGAAAGAAAGAATAAAAGTAAACATAAACGAGTATATCCAAGAGAATGACAATGAAGAAGTGGACCCAACAATACTATGGGATGCACTAAAAGCCGTGTTAAGAGGTAAATTAATTGTTGAAACAGGAAAAGCAAATAAGTCTAAACTGGAAACATGTGAACAAAGATGTGAGAGACTGAGGGAATTAGAAAGTAAACATCAAAGCACAAATGACCCAAAAATATACCAAGAAATTAAAGAAGAAAAAATAAAGATAAAAGAAACACAAATAGATGAAACTGAAAGGAAAAATAGATATCTAAAGCAAAAATATTATGAAACGGGGCCAAAAGCCACAAAACTGCTGGCAAAACGGTTAAGAAAACAACAAACAGTGAATAATGTATATAAGATTAAAGACCCCATCACAAATAAAACCACAGTTAACCCAGAAAACATCGAAGAAATATTCCATAATTTCTATCAAGAACTATACTCGCAACCTGAAGAAACAAATACTAAGGATATTAAAAAATTTCTATGCACATTGGACTTGCCATCAATAGGAAATCAACAAAATGAAAAGCTAACAGCAGAAATAACAACACAAGAGATTAGAGATGTGATTAAGTCACTTAAAAACAGTAAATCACCAGGTAGTGATGGGTACCCATCTGAGTTTTATAAACTGTTTATAGAAGAACTCACGCCACAGCTCCTAAAGTCATTTAATTTGGACGTTGAACAACAACAAAATACCTCCATCATGGAACGAAGCCATTATTTCAGTTATTTGAAAGCCAGGGAAAGATAGAGAACAATGCGGAAACTATAGACCAATCTCTTTATTAAATGTGGATTATAAAATATATACAACAATTATATGTAAACGAATAAAGACATTCTTGACGGAATTGATAGAAGATGATCAAACTGGTTTCATAGAGGGACGCCAAACACATGACAATATCAGGAGAACAATACATATAATTAATCAAATACATAAAGAAAAGAAAAGCGCAGTAATAATGAGTTTAGACGCAGAAAAAGCATTTGACAGGGTTAACTGGAAATTCCTATATAGTGTGCTGGAACGCTTTGGATTTAACGAAAAATCAGTACAATGCATAAGGACGCTGTATCAAGAACCTGTGGCAAGAATCAAGATAAACGGTAGCTTAACAGACAAAGTAAATATACAAAGATCAACCAGGCAGGGATGCTGCTTATCGCCCACCTTGTTTGCTCTGTTCATAGAGCCTCTGGCTCAAGTGATACGACAAAATAAGAAATTAAAAGGTGTAACAATAAAGGAAGCGGAACACAAGATTGGGCTATTTGCAGACGATATTATAGTTTACCTTGAACAACCAGATGAATCAATAATGGAAATGATGACCTTGATAGAAAATTTTGGAAAATTATCAGGATACAAGATAAGCATAACAAAAACACAAATACTGACATTCCACTATAACCCTCTAAACCAGATAACTGATAAGATCAAACTAAACTGGAAACAAAAAGAAATAAAATACCTTGGAGTGAACATACCTAAAGATCTAAGCAAAATCTATAAAGCAAACTATGATAGGTTGGAACAAGAAATAAAAAAGATATTGATAGATGGTCAATCTTAAATATGGATCTAAATTCAAAAATTGAGACAGTCAAAATCAGCATACAACCTAGATTACTTTACCTCTTCCAGGCTCTACCAACAGAGATTCCAGGTGCCCAGTTCTCAAAGTGGGACAGGATGATATCAAGATTTGTTTGGGGAGGTAAAAAGCCAAGAGTGAAATATAAAACTCTCCAGTTACCAAAAGAGAAAGGAGGCATGGGCCTACCGAGTCTAAAGGAATATTACTACTCAGCACAAATAAGATATATCATATGTTGGTGCGACGAAGGATATGAGGCAAAATGGAAAGAAATGGAAAAGGAAATTGAGGGACTCCCAGTACAAAGCATAATAGGAGATAAAGATGCATATAAGCAAATCAAACAAATAGACCCAATCACTAAATTTACTTTGGAACTGTGGTATAAAATAGTACAAAAGTATAATATAAAGGAAGACATAAAACTATTGAAATGGGTAGCATTTGACAGTCAGTTTGAACCGGCAAAGCAAGATAGGGGATACAAAAATCTGGTGAACAAGGGAATCACAGCATGGGGCAATATCGGAAAAAAAGATCTCGGGAGCTTTGTAAACATCAGAAGAAAATTTAAACTAGAAAGATTGGAATTCTTCAGATATCTGCAGATGAGAGACTATTATATGAAGAAGATTAGGCATAACCTCCAAACAGGTGTGAGCGAGATTATACAAAATGCAGGAAATAAAATAAGAATTATTACAAAGCTATATCAGAAACTTATGACAAACAAACATTCAAGTAACTATATAAAGGAGAAATGGGAGAAAGAGCTAAATTTAAACATAACAGAAGAAAGCTGGCAGGAGATATGGAAAACACAACACACATCAACAAATTCAAGGACATGGAGGGAATTTGGATGGAAAAACCTGATTCGCTTTTTCATTACACCACAGATTCAAGGAAAATATACAAATACCCAATCTTTATGCTGGAGGGGATGTGGGGCTCAAAATGCAGACCACTCACATATGTTTTGGAAATGCAGCAAAATCTCATCATTCTGGAAATCCATACATGTGACAATACAGAGGATATTAGGATATAATATACCAATGAACTGTAACCTGATGTACTTATGTGATCTTAAAAGAGACAATGTAATACAGGCTGAGGATAGATATCTAGTTAAAATCTTGTTGATTGCATGTAAAAAAACAATCACAAAAAAATGGCGATCAGAAGTTCTTCCTGACCAAGAGCAATGGACTGACATTGTTGAGGATATACGTTTAATGGAAAAACTAACATATCGACAAAGAATGCAAGAAGGACTATATGAAAAAAAATGGCGGAAATGGACACACTACAAAGTGCAACAACGAGACAGAAATTGAAAGAATAACCAAAGACACTGGAAAAACCAGAAGAATTAAGAGATGGAAACTAAAAACTTGATGCTCCAACATTTGTCCCCCCCTCTTTTTTTCCCTTTTTTTTTCTTTCTTACTCTAGCCCCTTTGTTTTTTAAATGTAGACTGTGATCTGAATGCAATATATATGATGAAAAATTAATAAAAATCTAAGTTACAAAAAAAAAAAAAAATCACTTAAATAGGACCTGCCTGACAACGTGAAGTAGAGCAAAAGATCCTCAAAAGCTAGAGATCATGCTGCGATCTAAAGAAATTCAGGAACAAATGAGAAACAAAGTAATTGAGAACGAGCCATTATCCACAATTGGCGAAAACATGAAACAGTGGTGAAGTGAGGTGGTGAGTGGCCGGCCTACTAAAATTACCCCAAGAGTGCAGCGACGACTCATCCAAGAGGCCACAAAAAAAACCCACAACAACATTCAAAGAACTGCAGGTCTCATTTGCCTCAGTTAAGATCAGTGTTCATGACTTCACCATAAGAAAGAGACTGGGCAATAATGGCCCGCATGGCAGAGTTCCACGACAAAAACCACTGCTGAACAAAAAAACATAAAAGGCTCATCTCAGTTTTACCAGAAAACATCTTGATGATCCCCAAGACTTTTGGGAAAATACTGTGGACTGGCGAGACAAAAATTGAAGTTTTTGGAAGGTGTGTGTCCCATTACATCTGGCGTAAAAGAAACACAGCATTTCAGAAAAGGAATATCACATCAACAGTAAAATATGGTGTGATGGTCTGGGGCTGTTTTGCTGCTTCAGGACCTGGAAGACTTTCTTTGGTAACTGGAACCATGGATTCTTCTGTCTACCAAAAATTCCTGAAGGAGAATGTCTAGCCATCTGTTCGTGGCCTCAAACTGAAGCACACTTGGGTTCTGCAGCAGGACAGTGATCCAAAACACACCAGCAAGTCCACATCTGAATGGCTTAAGAAAAACAAAATGAAGACTTGGAAGTGGCCTATTCAAAGTCCTGACCTGAATCCGATTGAGATGCTGTGGCATGACCTTAAAAAGGGGGTTCATGCTCAAAAACCCTCCAGTGTAGCTGAATTACAACAATTCTGCAAAGATGAGTGGGCCAAAATTCCTCCACAGCACTGTAAAAGATTCATTGCCAGTTATCGCAAATGCTTGATTGCAGTTGTTGCTGCTGAGCATGGCCCAACCAGTTATTAGGTTCAGGGGTGATCATTTTTTCACACAGGGCCATGTAGGTTTGGATTTTTTTACTCTTAATGATAAACACCTTCATTTAAAAACTGCGTTTTGTGTTTACTTGTGTTGTCTTTGTCTAATATTTAAATTTGTTTGATGATCTGAAACATTTAAGTGTGGCAAACATCACTCTATTAAAGCAAGAAATCTCTGTGTGTCTGTGTGTCTATGTGTCTGTCATGTTTATAGGACATCATAGGATGGCCTATGATCTCTGCCTTAGGATTCGCGATGCCGTCATAAAGATATGATGTCTATATGACGGCACATAGACAAATGTGTCTTTATGATGTTTCTTGATTTCTACGGGCATGCAGGGCCTTCCTGAACAGGCTTGAAAGCCACTTTTTGCTCAGATCTATTTTCATGATCCTGCCCATGAACTGGAATTACGACGCACCTATCTTTCAACCAGTAGTCTGAACGAAGAAGAAGAAGACCCACCAGATGGAGAGCAATAGAATGAGGAGAACTGCTGCACGTCAGAAAAGATGCCGTGAAAATGAAACACCTCAGGTTCCAGCAGTACGCCGCAGGCATGACTGTGAACAACACAGCCGTCTGAGACAGGAGGAGACCCTTCAAAGAAGACCCACCAGATGGAGAGCAATAGAAGGAGGAGAACTGCTGCACATCAGAAAAGATGCCGTGACCATGAAACGCCTCAGGTTCCAGCAGTACGCCGCAGGCATGACTGTGAACAACACAGCCGTCTGAGACAGGAGGAGACCCTTCAGCAATGGGCATGCAGAATGTGTAAAATGCCAAGCAAAGCGCTGATTTTCTCGGGTGCTCCGGTTTCTTGGTTTCTACGGGCATTCACGGGCCTTCCTGGACAGGGTGGAAAGCCACTTTTTGCTCAGATCTATTTTCATGATCCTGCCCATGAACTGGAATTACGATGCACCTATCCCTCAACTGCAGCAGTTCTCCTCATTCTATTGCTCTCCATCTGGTGGGTCTTCTTCTTCTTCGTTCAGACCCCTGGTTGAGGGATAGGTGCGTCGTAATTCCAGTTCATGGGCAGGATCATGAAAATAGATCTGAGCAAAAAGTGGCTTTCCACCCTGTTCAGGAAGGCCCGTGCATGCTCATTGAAACCAAGGAACCGGAGCACCCGGAGAAAATCAACACTTTGCTTGGCATTTTACACATTTGTAGTGTAGGCTGGCATTCGTCAAGGTTACACATTTTTACTGTGTCAGCACCTCTTTAAAAATGACATTGCTGAGAAAGCAACGCTTTTTCTTAGTTTCTTCATCTTGAGCAAGAATACAAAGACTGCTTGATCTGGCATCTCTGCTCGTGGCAATGTAAAATTGGCCATGGCTGCAGAAATCTGTTGTGCAGAAAACACCAACGCGCTGTAAAGACTGGCCCTGTGACTTATTCACCTTGCCAATTTTGAGCCATATGACATCATAAAGACACATTAGTCTAGGCATCGTGACTGATGGTTTATATGATGACATCATAAAGACACATTAGTCTATCAGCCATTTGACATTTTCTGCACAACAGATTTCTGCAGCCATGGCCAATTCTACATTGCCGCAAGCAGAGTTGCCAGATTAAGAAGTCTTTGTATTGTTGCTCAAGATGAAGAAACTAAGCAAAAGCGTCGCTTTCTCAACAGTGTCGTTTTTAAAGAGGTGCTGTCACAGTAAAAATGTGTAACCTTGAAGAATGCCAGTCTACTCTACAAATGTGTAAAATGCCAAACAAAGCGCTGATTTTCTCCGGGTGCTCCAGTTTCTTGGTTTCTACGGGCATGCACGGGCCTTCCTGAACAGGGTGGAAAGCCACTTTTTGCTCAGATCTATTTTCATGATCCTGCCCATGAACTGGAATTACGATGCACCTATCCCTCAACCAGTGGTCTGAACGAAGAAGAAGAAGACCCACCAGATGGAGAGCAATAGAATGAGGAGAACTGCTGCATGTCAGAAAAGATGCCGTGAACAAGAAACACCTCAGGTTCCAGCAGTACGCCGCAGGCATGACTGTGAACAACAAAAAAATGAGAAATCAGGAAGGGGCAAACACTTTTTCACACCACTGTATATATGTGTTCGCCGCAGAGCAACCAGTAGTTATGGGTACAGTTATGGTTGTTTAAAAGCCAATTGGCTAGGCTAGGCCACTCCAGGACCTTGAAATGCTTCTTACAAAGCCACTCCTTCGTTGCCCGGGTGGTGTGTTTGGGATCATTGTCATGCTGAAAGACCCAGCCACGTTTCATCTGCAATGCCCTTGCTAATGGAAGGAGATTTTCACTCAAAATCTCACGATACATGGCCCCATTCATTCTTTCCTTTACACGGATCAGTCGTCCTGGTCCCTTTGCAGAAAAACAGCCCCAAAGTATGATGTTTCCACCTCCATGCTTCACAGTAGGTATGGTTTTCTTTCTCCTCCAAACACGACAAGTTGAGTTTTTACCAAAAAGTTCTATTTTGGTTTCATCTGACCATATGACATTCTCCCAATCCTCTTCTGGATCATCCAAATGCTCTCTAGCAAACTTCAGACGGGCCTGGACATGTACTGACTTAAGCAGAGGGACACGTCTGGCACTGCAGGATTTGAGTCCCTGGCGGCATAGTGTGTTATTGATGTAGCCTTTGTTACTTTGGTCCCAGCTCTCTGCAGATCATTCACTAGGTCCCCCATGTGGTTCTGGGATTTTTGCTCACCGTTCTCGTGATCATTTTGACCTCATGGGGTGAGATCTTGCGTGGAGCCCCAGATCAAGGGAGATTATCAGTGGTCTTGTATGCCTTCCATTTTCTAGTAATTGCTCCCACAGTTGATTTCTTCACACCAAGCTGCTTACCTATTGCAGATTCAGTCTTCCCAGCCTGGTGCAGGTCTACAATTTTGTTTCTGGTGTCCTTTGACAGCTCTTTGGTCTTGGCCATAGTGGAGTTTGGAGTCTGACTGTTTGAGGTTGTGGACAGGTGTCTTTTATACTGATAATGAGTTCAAACAGGTGCCATTAATACAGGTAATGAGTGGATGACAGAGGAGCCTCTTAAAGAAGAAGTTACAAGTCTGTGAGAGCCAGAAATCTTGCTTGTTTGTAGGTGACCAAATGCTTATTTTACTGAGGAATTTACCAATTAATTCATTAAAAATCCTTCAATGTGATTTTCTGGATTTTTTTTTTCTCATTTTGTCTCCCATAGTTGAGGTATACCTATGATGAAAATTGGAGACCTCTCTCATCTTTTAAGTGGGAGAACTTGCACAATTGGTGGCTGACTAAATACTTTTTTGCCCCACTGTACAACTAGGACATTATCGGTCGCTACGGAGGGTGACAATATGTATGGATACATATTCATACTATGTAGGATAACTAAGTAGACGGTTATGCTGTTTATTCCATCTTGCTACAATGCTCTGCACTTTGTATATATATTTATATATTTATGTACTGTATATGTATGTATATCCACTGCTCTTATTTATATCTTCCGTATCTTCTTAATTATTGCTTTGAGTGTTGCTATCGCTGTGCTGTTGCAATCCTGGAATTTCCCCATTGTGGGACTAATAAAGGCTTATCTTATCTTATCTTAATTATTGACACTTACAAAAACATAAAGGGGTAGATTTACTTATGTGTTGCGCCATCGCATAACCCTGTTTTGGTGTTAAAAAGCTACTGTTGAGATTTACTAAAGGACGCAGGGCAAAGTTAGCAATGGAAAGATGTGGACAATGTTAATTTTGTGCCTGGCGTCAAAAAACTCATATTATGCTCCTCCGAACTGGCTGTGCTTGTGTTGATGACCCGCTTCCTCAGGTGTGCCTGTGCGCAATTTTGTGGTGCTCTTGGTAGATGGGTGGTCTTTATTGAAATGAAGTGACTGCTTCTGTATTCATAATTTTGTGTGTTGTTAGTAGATCACTGGCAAAAATTGGCCACTCCCTTAGGCGCTCAGTCTAATTTGTGCACTCGCTAATTTACGCTGCCTTAGTAAATCTGCCCCAAAATGTAGTGTTAGGCTGTAAAAGTGTCAGATTGAAATGGGTTGTTTAAACATTTGTTTCATCAGCTGATTGTAGCTCATTAGCAACAGCAATATTAGCATGCTTGCCAGTTTACTAATGGCTGTAGTGACTTTAAATCTAGTTTTATCAGACAACTAATGTAACTACATTCTCTACTTATATTAGTGACTCAGTGAAGGTAGAAGCTTTCATTCTCACATTTTCACAAGTGAATTTGTTCCATTATTTGCTTTTTGTTCTTATTAAAGTCTTTAATAAGAACAGCTAACGTTAGCTCCTTTAGTTACCTTCATTAGTCCGCCTGGGCTTAGCCAAACGTCACAGAGTAGAATCGTCTCTTTCACCAAAAAGCATGCAGTTCTTCAAACATAGATTATGCAGGAAAAGTCCACATTGATGTTCTGACAGCAGAACCATGGTTAGCAGCAATGATCCACACCCTAGTCTCCACACACCTGAATGAAGGAGGTGGCTGCTGTAAAACCTCCAGCCTCCTGCTATTCTCCTAACTGGTCCTCACTGGTTTAAAGACACGGGGCATCGAATGTTTCTAAAACTCCTCACCATATTTTTAACATAGTCTGCCTTCATAATTTAACTCTAAATATTAAAACTAACTCTCCTCTTGATGGGTTTAGCTAATAGACACAGCTGCTGCTGTCTGCAGCAACCAACCCAGTGACGTCATGACCAATATGGCCATTTTCAATTCTGAAAAATGTAATTTCAGTTATGAATGAATGAAGAAAACTTTATTTCAAACATGTGAGAGTAGAAAAGGATAAATAAAAATAACACACAATCAAAACAAAGCAACACAAAATAATATTTTCTTAACATGCTCAAAAAGTTAGATTTTATTCCAATACTGTTAAATTTACAGAGTCAAACTAATAAAATATTTTTAGACTAAGTGTCAATGTTTTGAATTATGATCATTACATGGAGCATTTCATATCCTCTTTACGAACTATTGATTACCAGGTGGTGACTTTTTTGGCCAGTCAGTGTATTTATTCTTTCTGTTTTTTCTATTACCAGCATTTTCTGTTTCTCTTTGTCCCTCCAGATGCTCCACATTTACATGACTGTAAGGGGGAGGAGGTTCTCACTGTCCAGCAGCTCTGTAACCAGGAGAGGAACTCCAGTCTGGACCAGGAGGAACAAGATGCTGCACAGGTTAAAGAGGAAGAAGAAGAACCCTGTAGCAGTCAGGAGGAAGAAGACTTTGGACTGAAACAAGAGACTGATACCTTCATGGTGACTCCTACTGACAATGTCAACAGCAAAACTGAACCAAACAGTGAGCGGCTCCTCTCTCTCAACTCTCCTGACTCTGAGAGCCAAGACCAGGGAGCAGGTAAGAATGTAAACCCAGGATCAAGTAAAGATGAAGAGCCAAAGCCAAAGAAGAGACTTCACAGAAACAGAAGTGACCGTAACAATGTAGACAACTCCTCCATGCCAGAGAATCAGTGTGATACTGACACAGGTGAAAAGTCTGTAAAATGTTCTGATAATGACAAAGACTGTAAAAATAAGTCCCAAAAGAAACATCACACAGTTAAGTCACATGTTTGCAACACATGTGGGAAAAGATTCAGGTACAAGTGTTATTTATCACGGCATGAGAGAATTCACACAGGTGAGAAGCCATTTTCTTGTGAAGCATGTGGGCAAAATTTTATTCAACGTGTTCATTTGAAAACTCACATGAGAATTCACACAGGTGAGAAGCCATTTTCTTGTGAAACCTGTGGGCAAAGATTTAATCGACTTGATCGTTTGAAAACTCACATGAGAATTCACACAGGTGAGAAACCATTTTCTTGTGAAACATGTGGGCAAAGTTTTATTCAACGTATTTCTTTGAAAACTCACATGAGAATTCACACAGGTGAGAAGCCATTTTCTCATGAAACACGTGGGCAAATGTTTAACCAACGTGGTACTTTAAAAACTCTCATGAGAAGGCACTCTAAGAAGCTTTTTTTTTGTAAAATGTGTGGGAAGAGTTTCTGTGTACATGCTGTTTTGAAAAAACACATGAGAATTCACACAGGGGAAAAGCCATTTACTTGTGACATATGTGGGCAAAGTTTTAAACTACGTGGTAATTTGAAATCTCACATGAGAACTCACACAGGAGAGAAGCCATTTTCTTGTGAAACATGTGGGCAAAGATTTAATCAACATGGCACTTTGAAAAGTCACATGAGAATTCACACAGGTGAGAAGCCATTTTCTTGTGAAACATGTGGGCAGAGATTTACTCACTGTGGTCATTTAAAATCTCACATGAGAATTCACACAGGTGAGAAGCCATTTTCTTGTGAAACATGTGGGCAGAGTTTTAATCAACAATGTAATTTGAAAACTCACATGAGAATTCACACAGGTGAGAAGCCATTTTCTTGTGAAACATGTGGGCAGAGTTTTAATCACCGTGGTACTTTGAAAAATCACATGAGAATCCACACAGGTGAGAAGCCATTTTCTTGCGGATCATGTGGACAAAGCTTTAGGCATCGTGTTCAGTTGAAAACCCACATGAGAATTCATACTGGTGAGAAGCAATAGTCCTGTAAAATATGTTGGAAATGCTTCAGTCAGTGTTCTAGCTTAATCTACCACATGAAAATTTACAGATAAGCTACTGTAGTCCAGCAACATTTGTAGATTTTTATTTTCTGTTTTCAGTCTCTTGTGTGAATGAAAAATTCTTTAAACTGTTTAAGCTGTAATGTAAATATAAATCTGTAAAGTCATGTAATCATACTGCTTTATTGATAATTAAAGCGTACCTGTGGTGGTCATCTAAACGCATTCAACTTGAAAACATTAGGCAAAGTATTCGTTATTTGGTTATATAATTATTGCCAACCATATACCACCAGAGAAATATGCAAATACGACCGCAGGCATGGCCAGCCAATGAAAACTCTGCGCGCAGCCATGACACATGCGGATGTGACGTCACTACGTTGCCACTGAAAAGTCAATACTCCGCCTGTATGAGCGACTAGGGTCCTTTTGTGAGTGTTTTTATTCTATTATGGCTGAATTGACAATTTAAAAAAAAAAAAAAAAAATTGTCGGACTCTGAGGAAGAATTCGTCCAACATGGCTACAGGTTTGAGCCAGAAAGGTCTTCTGAGGGTGAAAGTGATGAAGTGGTCCTCACACACAACGCAATTTCGTCTTAAAGGAAACGTCTGCCCTGTTCCGAGATTGCGCAATCACTTATCCGCTACGATCTTCTGACAAGGTGAGCTGGGTTTGGGTACACAAAAGAAGTGTTTATCTTTGTTTTTTCGCTTATTATTGAGACATCCAAAGGCTTTCCATTCCGCCATGTTGCGATATCCATATCGCATTGTATGTTTTTGTTGTTACAAGAGCGCCGAGTGTCTGCTGCTCTGTATATAGTTTTAGCGGCGAAGGAGGAGCCCAGCGTCGAATCATCGGCTGTCTGGCGGCCGTTACGACCTCAGATCAGACGAGACGACCCGCTGAATTTAAGCATTTATTTATTTATTTTCTACTCGTTTTAGTTCTGCATTTAATATGAACCCTGAGTTTGAAATGAACGTTTGAATTTGAATATCCTGAAAGCCACTGCTCATCCGGGCACTCCAGGCTCAGCCAATATTGATCCAGATCGCGGTATCCACGACACTACGTCACAGGAAGCGTCCTGGCAGGCCATGTAGCTGCCAGTATGGCTGCTCGCATGTTTTGCTGACATAGCTGAACCAGCACATCAGCAATGGATTTATATCACATTGCTTTGAACTTGAACTTGAACTTAAACTTGAACTAGAACGTGAGACAGGGGCTCAATATAATATCTTTTTTTTCACGACCACCACAGGTACGCTTTAAGCTATTTAGTCAATATTGGTATACATAGAGTACATACTGCACATATACTGTATGCATACATAACCATCCACACGCACATAAATCCATGATATAATACAAAATTCACAACCCAACACAGCAGTCTGCTTTATTGAGGATTTGCAGCAATGTTGTCAAATCACGTGACATTCTATCTACGTCTCCATATTGGTAGGCAAGCTGAAAATGGGCACTTAGTAAGTAGTAAGTAAGTAAATTTTATTTGTATAGCACCTTTCACAGATATAAAATCACAAAGTGCTTCAAAAAACAGTAAAAATAAAATAAAATACAGACAGGGTAAATTAAAAAAAACACAGCAAAATACAATAAATTACAATAAATACAACCCTTAAAACCCTAATAGCCTGTTTAAAAAGAAAAGTCTTTAGCTGCTTTTTAAATACATCCATACTATCTAGGCAAGGAAGAGAGAAGGGAAGAGCATTCCACAGCCTAGGTGCAACTACTTTAAAGGCATCATCGCCTCGTGTCTTGAAATGGGTTTTTGGGACCACAAGTAACATTTGACCTGCTGACCTCAGACTAGGGGTAGGGGTATAGGGCTGTAGCTGGTCTGAGATATAAGGAGAAGCTTGCCCATGCAAGACTCTGGAAGTTAAGGTCAAGATTTTAAAATGTATTCTAAATGTATTGGTGCTACCAATGTGTTAGTGCTAGCTTAGAGTGGCAGACATTTCAATTCTGACCTTGGTCGTGACAGGTGTCTAGGTAGGATGTCATAACAAGCAACAGAAAGCCACAGGAAAGTAATTTTTCATTTTCCATCGGATCCAGTTCTGAGAGCCAATTGGGTAGTGGTAGTCAGATGGGAGGGTTGGTAGGCCTTCCTCCACAAGTCAGATCTGCAGTGATTATTTCATCAAGGGTAAATACATGTAGGAACACATGAATGATGACCTGGTGTAACAGGCCGCAGTATATCCCCAGTCCAGACTATATCCGGGGTTAAAGCGGCCTAGGCTAGATTATACCTCAGATGTATTATGGCCTAGGCCAATTCATATGAATTGGGTATGAATTGGGCCAATTTACCCCCCCCCCCCCCATGATTTAGCAGTCTTAAATGATATACACAAGAATTAATATTTTTATCCCCTGCCGGTCGTAAAGGGAGGTAGATTGTAGATCCACAGGGGGTACTTTTGTTGTGTTGCAGTGTAGAATGTCAAAAGCTGGTTATACAGTTGGTCTTTTATGGTTGTGAAAAGTCCCACCAGCACATCCAAATCACGTGACTGCTTTATGACGAGGTAGAAGCAAAACTCAGCCTTGCAGCATCGCCATTTCAACTTGTGTTGAAAATGTATATTTGAATAGTTAAAAAATATGATGGAATAGTTTCCATCATATTTTTCTGAATACTTTAGTCACGTTTGGCGTACGTTTGGAGTGGCAAAAAACTTTAATAATGGAAAGTGAAACTGAATGTGCAGATTCTAAATGCTATGTTTGTTTGACGTTGATAGACAATGTAAACACTGTGATATGGTTTTAATATTATAGTAGAAAGATATTTACCTGTGCGTAAAAGTGGGATGGGCAGGCGTGTCATTTATTTCAATATATATGTCATTTTACAAAATGGAAAAAAGTGGTCAGATCAACTGATAATAACATAAGGTAATGTAATGTGGTGACGTGTTGTGTTGTAAATGTTTTGTGTAAATACAATCAAAACCTCTTTACACAAGAGGGGTATAGTCTGGCCTAGGCTCTTTTACACCCTCTGGATATAGTTTGGCTTAGGCCAGTTTATCCCCCAGGGGGATAAATGCCTGAACAATGCCTGTGCCTAGTTTTCCTATACAGGAGGTGTCTGGAAGCTGTTATTACCAATGAAGGCTTTTCTTCTAAATATTAAATGAATTTCACCAACTGTGTTCAATTCTTATTCCCTGTGTCATTCCACTTTATTAAATATAACTTGTTTTGTGAACACAGTTGCCTTGATTTCTTTAAATGTATAAATTAATTGGGTTGTTACTGATATCTGGTGAAAATCTCAGGTTAATGGCTCCATCAGAAATATGTTTAATGAGAAAAATTTTGACGTGTTCACTACTTATTTTTCCCGCTGTTTATGTACTGGCAACACTGCTGACAAGTTCAATACTTATTTCCTCTATTGTATCTTTTGTGGGTTTCATGTTATATTAATATTGTTTTTAAAAATATTATAAATGGTTCCTGCTGCTCACAGCTATGGCAACATTAAATAAATGATTATCACTATCAATCATTTATCAATACCTGCATGTATTCATCCCTGTATCAGAGGCCATGGTCTTGTACTGTAACACAGGTTCACTTTCTGTTGATTCTCTTTCTAACCTTACCTGTGTTATTGGCAGATATCACAGCCACAATGCTAGAGTGCTGTAAGTTGAATCTAAAATTCACCTGTTCTGTCCTGAACTTGAGTATCTGTATGACTTTATCAAAGATGACAACGAACAAGTGTTTCATCCCTTTTCTGTAATGATAAGTCATACATTCATACTGTCATGATCCGCTCTGTGTGCCTGCTGCCCTAATTATCTCCACAGCTGTGCACACACCTGTTCATTCTATCTGGTGGCCTATTTAAGCAGCACTGCCCTCTGGTCTGCACGGAGACATCAATGCTCCCATGATCTGGCAAGACCTTTTCGCCTATGCTACTCATCCTGCTCTGGAGGTCCGCCTCCTCTGCTTCGTCCTACTCAGCGCATCTCCTGGGAGTCTGAACTCCCCACCGGCAAGTAAGCCTTCATCTTTTCCTGCACTCTCCGTTCTTCTCCATCTCCCCTGTGCACAGGTGGAAGCCTCCTGGCAGCGGACTTCCTCCTCCTGGCGGCGGACCTGAGCACAGCCTGCACCTCCCCTATACAGTACAACCTGCACCTCACCTACGCTACAAACCTGCACCTCTTCACCTCGTTGGCAGCAGCGGCCTTGACACGGAGCCACTGGACTGGAGCCTCGGGAGTTCTTCAGCACCTCAGCTCTCCTGCCTTCTCGTAAGACAGCACATTCTCTGATACGATCCTCCATACCTCAAACACTCATCCGTCTGTCTGCGTTTTCTCCTAGGGTTGCCAGTCGGAACGGTGCTCTACTCGCCCTGCTGCTACACTCCTACACGCACACGCATATCCACACTCACACTTCTTATAATAAAAGACAATTGTGTTTATTCTGAGTCCACGTCTGTTCCTGGGTCACCCAATCATGTCACATACTGTATGTATTCTTTGTTTTAATTATTTAATCTTTATTCATGTTGTTATTGTATTCTTATTACAATGTTTAAACATTTCTGTGTTTCTCTGGAGTTGAGAATTTTTTTTCTGATGTTTTGGGATTAATAAAGGTTTAATTATGTTGTGTGAACATGTTATTCGTTATATGGTGTTTATGAGGTTTTGACATTGATGTTGGGTTTTTTTTCATCCTAAATGTTTCATAAATTTCTTGTCACCCCTCATGGTTATTTTAATGTTTATTATGTTGCATCTAAACAGTCAAAAGACTTAATAAATCAACAAACACAAGAAGAAGACAGCTGCTAGGTGCTGCTAGTTACAATTACATCAGTTCTACTTACAGATAAACATTTTATGCTTTTGACTTTTACTTTGAAACGCCAACCTGATGTGACTGTTTGCTAGCTATACGATGCTACCGTTAAGTCCATTTCATAGTGGCAAAAATGCACTGGTACGTGAGCGAACACAGTCAATGCATTCGTGCACAAACCCTACGCAGAGGGTGAGCGCTGACCAAGTGCATGCAGGCGTACAAGAACACAGTGGCCACAGTGAACTGCACATGTGCCAGGAAACTGCTGCCATCCCGGAATGGGAAGTATTGATTAACTGGTGAGGGTAAACTGATGTGCAGGTGTTTCGCTATTAAAATGTGTTTTTCACATAACCTCAACATAAATTTTGTGCATTCTTCTACTGTGAAGTGGCTCATCTGTCAATTTTTCACCCAGAACACTAAAACAGTAAATTACTACATTTCGACCTGTTTCATTGCTTTGTGCTTCTCCGTAGCGTATGACAGCAGCTACTACAGGTGTGGTGAGGGGTTGGGGAAAATTGTTTCAGTCACTTTATGGTAAATATACACTACTCACAAAAAGTTAGAGATATTTGGCTTTTGGGTAAAATTTATGGAAAAAAGTTCATGCTACAGGGATATAATATCATGAAAGTAGGGTATTTGAGTAGAAGCATGCAATGGTGATTTCCTCATCTCAAGCAATTTATTGAAACAAAAGCCAACAACAGTGGTGGGTATACCACAACAAAAATGTTAATGTCTCAATAGATGGTATGTGTATGATGTCACTAAACGGAACTCATGTCAGTTAAAAACATCGAGTGGCAGCATTAGGGTGTATGCAGTAAAACACAAAAAATACACAGAGTACCTGATTGTATTGTGGAGAGCTAATCGTATCATTCCATCTTGATAAATTGGCAAAAATTTAAATAATTACAGGTTCTGATTCAATTCTTCACTTACCATATGCTCCTTGGTCTTTACCCACACATCATTACAGTCAAGTAAATGGTGTGGTATTGACATCTAAAGTTAAAAAAAAAAAAAAAGTACTCTGCACTCTTGTGACTAAATACTTTGTGTGAGTTTTATGTTTTGCTGCATACAAAATGGAGCTGTCACATGTGATTGCCACTCAGTGTCGTGTTGCTATGGTAACTGTCCTGTAACTGCCAAGAACTCTGGTCCAATACATCCCCTCAATAACTTGTCATGTACCCTTGAGCATCAATTACAGCTTGACATGCTGTTCACAAGTTGACTTAGTGTCTGCTGAGGCATGGCATTCCACTCTTCTTGAAGGGCAGCCCTCAGGTCATTGAGGTTGTAGGGTGCAGGGTTATGAGCCTCTACACGGTGACTCAGTTGATCCCATAGGTTTTCTATGGGATTCAGGTCTGGAGAAAGTGCAGACCACTCCATTTGAGGCACCCCAGCCTCCAGCAGCCGTTCCCTAATTATGCGACCTCGAAGAGCCTGAGCATTGCCGTCCATGAAGATGAAATTAGGCCTGTGTTGTTCATGCAGGGGCACAATGACTGGATTAATGATGTTATTCAGGTAGTATTGGCTTGTCACTGTACCATTCACAAGGTGTAGGGCAGTTCTGTATTGACTAGACACACCTGCCCAGACTAACACCACCACCCACCACGACCAAAGGCAGATGCATAGCGCTCTATTTGACGTCTCCAACATCATTGGTGGCCATCATTTCTGCTCAATGTGAATCGACTCATCAGAGAACAGCACTGAAGCCCACTGGCTACTTGTCCAGCATGAATGCTCCCTGGCCCATACACGACAATGACCCCTGTGCCTGGTGATGTGGTCAGGTACCCTTGAAGGTCGTCTAGCACGCAGACCACGCTGATGTAAATGGTTTCGAATGGTCTGACGTGAGACTTGGGTGCCTTTCACCTCCCTTAAATGTGCCTGGAGTTGAGTGGCATTCATCATTCGGTTCCACAGGGCACTGTTTACAATGAAGCGGTCATCAGCGTGGGATGTGGCCAAAGGACGTCCACGTCTATGCCTTTCTGTGACTCTTCCAGTCTCTCTGTATCTCTTTTGCAACCTGCTGATGACACTGTGACACCCTAAGCTCAGTGGCCACTTCCCTCTGAGAACATTCTCTTTGAAGCCTTGCAGGGGTGAGGTACTGTTGATCAATTGTTAGGTGTTGTCTTGGTCTCATGATGTCAAAATGTGAACAGCACGATGAAGATGACTGTTTGAAAACCAATCCTAATTGAACCAGAGCATTTATTGGTCGATTCATGGATCAAACACGTGTTGTGAATTTTGCTGTTAAGCACCTTGTTAGAGAACAGCAATCTATGCAAAAGGTACTGAAGCATTGAACAGTTGGAAATGTGCATTCAAAAGGTTCCAAAAAGTCAAATTAAGTTCACCTGCAAAGGTTATAGTGCATTTTAGGTTCATCCTGAAATTTCACCCTAACATTTGTGAGTAGTGTGCACATATATATATATATATATATATATATACAGTATATACTGTATATATATATATATATATATATATATGCGGAGTGGTTAGCACTGCAGCAGCACAGCAACTCACCCTTGGCCGGGGGATCCTGGGTTCGATCCCAGCCCCCGACCAACAGTGATCTGTGTGGAGTTTGCATGTTCTCCCCATGTCTGCGTGGGTTTACTCTGGGATTTCTCCGGTTTCCTCCCACATGCCAAAAACATGCAAGTTAGGTTAATTGGCATCAAAACTGGGGATTCTAAATTGTCCTTAGGTATGACTGTGAGAGTGAATGGTTGTCTGTCTCTCTGTGTTGGCCCTGTGATGGACTGGCGATCTGTCCAGGGTGTACCCTGCCTCTCGCCCAAAGATGCTGGGATAGGCTCCAGCCCCCCCACGACCCGAACAGGATTAAGCGGAAGAAGGTGAATGAATGAATGAATGAATATATATAAATGCAGATATCAGTCCCTCCAGGATGTTGCGGGATGTTTTTATAATTGTTGCGGGCCAAAAAGCCTGAATATGCGGGAGCTTTTTTAAAAAGTTGTGATAAAAGTTGCAGTATTTTAAAGTGTTCTTTGCACTAAAAGTTGTGGGAAGAATTCCAAATTTTAAAGCAAATGCTTTTTTCCAGTTTACTGCAGGGATATTCTACAGGTACATCTCAAAAAATTAGCGTATCATGAAAAAGTTCAATATTTTTTGTCACTCATTTCAGAAAGTTAAACCCATATATCATATAAATTCATTACACAGAGAGTGAAATATTTCAAGTGTTTATTTTAATTTTGATGATTATGACTTACAGCCCATGAAAACCCCAAATTCAGTTTCTCAAAAAATTAGAATATTACATAAAATTCATTTAAAAAAATAGTTTTTAAATAGAAATATTGACCAACAGAAAAGTATGTCCATGTACACACTCAATACTTGGTCGGGGCTCCTTTTGGATTAATTACTGTATCAATGTGGCATGGAGGTGATCAGCCTGTGGCACTGCTGAGGTGTTATGAAGGTCCAGATTGCTTTGATCGTGACCTTCAGCTCATCTGCATTGTTGGGTCTGGTGTCTCTCATCTTCCTCTTGACAATACTCCATAGATTCTCTATGGGGTTTAGATCAGGAGAGTTTGCTGGCCAATCAAACACAGTGATGCCATGGTCATTAAACCAGGTTTTGACACTTTTGGCAGTGTGTGTGGTGGTGGTGGTGGTGGGGGGGGGGGGGGGTGCCAAGTCCTGTTGGAAAATGAAATTAGTTTCTCCATAAAGCTTGTCAGCAGAGGGAAGCATGATGTGCTCTAAAATTTCCTGGCAGACGACTGCGGTGACTTTGGTCTTGATAAAACACAGTGGACCAACACCAGTAGATGACATGGTTTCTCAAATCATCACTGACTGTGGAAACTTCACACTAAACCTCAAGCAGCTTAGATTCTGTGCTTCTCCACTCTTTCTCCAGACTCTGGGACTTTGATGTACAAATGAAATGCAAAATTTACTTTTATCTGAACAGAGGTCATCTGCTGGTGTTGGTCCACTGTGTTTTGTCAAGACCAAAGTCACCTGATACCCTACTCTGAACTCACAGCTAGGGACTACTGAATAAATATTTTAAACTTCATTATGGCTGTGTTGTGAGACATGTATATGTTGGACACTGCATATGTGATTTAACCTCACGATGAAGGAGAGCCAGCCCCCTGCGGTGCGGAGCCACAGAGCCTGGACCCCCTGCGGAGGACAGGGGACAGAAGACTTCCTGACCACTGAGGCTCGAGAGGAGAGAAGGGGGAGTTATGTAAATAAAAGGCTAATGAATGTGAATAAAGAGACTTTGATATAGATGTGTGATTTCCCCCGCGAGGGAAAGGGTTTGATGTGAGAATGTTTAAATGAGAGAACTTTGGTGTGTTCACTCTCTTTGTTCGCTGCTCAAGAATAAGAGCAGACAGTGGAATGATTTCTTGAATAAACTGAAATGGAAGACAATTCGGTTTCGTTATTCAAGTCTCCCCACATTGGTGACTGACGACGTTGAGAATGAACGAAGAAATTCTCAGGGTCCCGGACTCACAGCGCTCAGAGCTGGCGAGCGCAGTGGCCGTTAAGCTGCCTGATTTCTGGCAGGATAACCCACGGTCGTGGTTTCTGCAAGCAGAGTCGCAGTTCGCGCTCGCAGGAGTAACGGTGGATGACACTAAGTTCCACCATGTCATCGCTAAACTGGACAACAGCACAGCTCGGTGCGTGCAAAGCTTGGTGGAGCAGCCACCCGCGACCGACAGGTACGGCAAGCTGAAATCCACCCTCATCAAGTTTTTCACCCCCTCGGCCGAAGTGAGGGCGAGGAGGATCCTGTCTTTGCTAGACCAAGGTGGACACAGGCCGAGCGCCCTGATGGAGGAGATGATACAGCTGAGAGGTTTGGACAACGATGATTTCATTTTTCAGTTCATCTTCCTCTCCAACCTCCCGGCGCATGCGAGAAGCACGCTGGCCGGCAAAAAGTGTCACACCCTGGAGGAGTTCCGGGAGCTGGCCCAGGAGGCAGATGGGATCCTGGACGCCTGCGGCGGGCAAGCAACCACAGCAGCGACCCGAGACAGCGGGGAGCCAGAGGCGGCAGAACCAGACTGGCCGACGACGGCGGCAACACGACCGCGACGAGGGGGAGCCAATAGCCCGGCGACAGAGGCGCGGGCACGACACAGCGGAGGAGAAGATCTCTGCTTTTACCATCGGAGGTTCGCAGAGAAGGCACGCAGGTGTGTGCCGCCCTGCATCTTCAGGAGTTCGGGAAACGGCAAGACCGGGGGTCGCTAGCAGCTTCGACCCTCGGAGAACGCAACAAGCTGCTCTACATCACGGATGCGCGCTCCGGACGAGTGTTCCTCATTGACACCGGAGCACAAGTGAGCTTCATCACCCCAACATACGCGGACCGGGTGGCTGGACCCCACGGTGACGGAGCTACAGCGGCAAATGGCTCGAACATCAACACCTACGGGAGAAGGACCTTGCCTTTATGCTTACATGGCCGCACATATGAATGGACTTTTGTAATAGCGGCGGTGAGTTTCAACATGTTGGGCGCGGATTTTTTGTGTTCACACAATCTGTTAGTTGATCTTGCTAATAGACGGCTGGTAAATGCACTCTCTTTTTACTCTCTCCCCTGTTCAGCTCGAGTGTCCCCGCCACCAGTACAGACCCACGTCGCTACAGCAGGTGGTAAGTTTCACACACTCCTCACCCAATTTCCAGCGCTCACTGTGCCCACTTTTTCAGCGACGGTCGCGAAGCACGGGGTGAAACACTTTATCCCCACTTCTGGTCCTCCCGTGTTTGCAAAAGCTCGGCGCTTGGATGCAGTTAAGCTCGCCATTGCGCGCGAGGAGTTCGCCAGCCTGGAGAGGCTGGGCATCGTTCGTAGGTCGAAGAGCCCGTGGGCTTCGCCGCTGCACATGGTACCGAAAGCCGATGGCTCCTGGAGACCGTGCGGGGATTACCGCAGGCTAAACAACGCTACGGCACACGATCGTTATCCCATCCCGCACATTCAGGATTTTTCGGTGCACCTGGCGGGGGCGCGCATTTTTTCAAAGATTGATCTAGTTCGCGGCTATCACCAAGTCCCGGTCCAACCGGAGGACATTCCTAAAACAGCGGTAATAACCCCGTTCGGACTTTTCGAATTTTTACGCATGCCGTTTGGTCTCAAAGGGGCGGCGCAAACATTTCAGCGGATGATGGATGCCGTGTTACGCGATCTCCCTTTCGTGTTTGTGTACCTCGACGACATTTTGGTCGCGAGTACTTCAGAGGACGAACACGAAACGCACCTCACAGCAGTTTTTAGGAGGCTGGGAGAGCACGGCTTAATAGTTAACCCAGCCAAGTGCCAGTTCGGCGTTGAGCGGATTGATTTTTTGGGTCACCGCGTCTCCCCGGAGGGAGCGGTTCCGTTACCAGAGAAAGTACGCGCGGTAGCGGATTTTCCCCGTCCACAAACGGTCAAATCACTACAGGAATTCTTGGGGATGGTGAATTTTTATAACCGGTTCCTGCCCCACGCAGCTCAAATCATGCAACCGTTATATGCCGCGCTCAAAAAACAAAAGCCGACCCAGGCGGTCGAATGGTCCCCGGAGCGGGAGCGCGCGTTCACAGAGGTTAAAAAAGCCTTGGCTGACGCTGCGCTCCTGGCCCACCCAGACCCTGCAGCACGTATCGCGCTGACGACAGACGCTTCAGATTTAGCCATAGGGGCCGTTATTGAGCAACAGGTAGCCGGAGTTTGGCAGCCTTTGGCTTTCTTTAGCAAATCTTTAAGCGCGGCTGAACGAAAATACAGCGCGTTTGACAGAGAACTGTTGGCGCTGCATTTGGCTATTCGTCATTTCCAGTTCTGGCTGGAAGGACGGTGCTTCACCGCTTATGTGGACCACAAGCCGCTCACATACGCCATGGCCAAAATTTCAGATCCGTGGTCCGGCAGGCAGCAGAGGCAGCTGGCCGCAATCTCGGAATTTACCACTGACATTAGGCACGTCGCGGGCAAATTCAATGTAGTAGCGGATTGTCTCTCACGCGCGTTCACGACCCCAACACGCGTAGAGGCAGAACGGGCCACCGTGACCGCGCCGCAGGAGAGCGGCACGGTGGCGCGCGCAGCCCCGGTGCACGTGGGTATAGATTACGCAGCCATGGCAGCGGACCAGGGGGCGGACGCAGACGTGCGCTCGCTCCAGTCTGGACCAACAGGGTTGAGGCTGGAGAGCAAGTGTTTACAAACCGGTATGCCCCCCCTGATCTGCGACATGTCGACGGGGCGCCCGCGTCCGGTGGTTCCGGCCACGTGGCGCCGCCGTGTTTTTGACTCGGTCCACTCACTGGCGCACCCGGGGGTGCGCGCGTCGGTGAAACTAGTGGCGGAAAAGTTTGTTTGGCCGTGCCTGCGCAAGCACGTGAAGGAATGGGCAAAAACCTGCATTTCCTGTCAACGGGCCAAAATTCACAGGCACACAAGAGCCCCGTTAGAACCGTTCCGCATTCCGGCCAGAAGGTTCGACCATGTGCACGTCGACCTTGTGGGCCCCCTACCGGCATCACAGGGGTTCACGTATCTTTTGACAATGGTGGACCGCACCACACGTTGGCCGGAAGTGGTCCCACTTGCGACGACCACGGCCGCGGAGGTGGCTCGCGTTTTTTTAACGGCTTGGGTGGCGCGCTTCGGGGTTCCGTCGGACATTACGTCCGATAGAGGACCGCAATTCATCTCTGAGCTGTGGTCAGCGATGGCCAACGGCTTAGGAGCCAAAATTCACCGCACTACGGCTTACCACCCTCAGGCTAATGGTTTATGCGAGCGTTTTCATAGGTCTTTGAAGGCAGCACTCAGAGCGTCGCTCACGGATGCAGATTGGGTAAATAAACTTCCATGGGTTTTATTAGGGTTGCGTTCTGCGCCTAAAGAGGACTTAGACACCTCCCCAGCGGAGCTGGTATTCGCACAAACTCTGAGGCTGCCGGGCGAGTTTTTACCAGAGCACCCAGAGCCCCCACCTCTCTCTGCTCTGGGACCGTTAGTCGGCACGGGGGCAGACACGCTCCCGGGTCCGGTTCATCACGCTTTTCCACGAGTTTTCGTCCCCAAGACTTTGAAAAATGCCGATTTCGTTTTTGTCAGGCGCGAAGCCCTTAAAGCAACGCTCAAACCACCTTACGAAGGGCCATTTCGAGTGCTGGAGGCAGGTGATAAGCAATTTGTGCTAGATTTTGGAGACAGAAAAGAGACAGTCAGCATTGACAGACTGAAACCTGCTTTTGTCATGAAGGACGTTTCTGTACCGGTCGCGGTGGCGCCTCGACGAGGCAGGCCCCCGCAGAGGGCAATTAACCACTCTCTTCCTCAGTCAACAGACCCGAAGCAGAACAGCACCGCAGGCAAGGCGGGGCCAACGCACAGCAGATTCGGCAGACGGCTGAAGCCCAAGCGGCACACAGACTGAATGTTGGTGTTGATTATTCAGTAGTGAGTAAGGTGCTATTAAATTTTGGGAATTAGTCTGTTCTTCATCGTTTGGGGGGGGTTATATGGCTGTGTTGTGAGACATGTATATGTTGGACACTGCATATGTGATTTAACCTCACGATGAAGGAGAGCCAGCCCCCTGCGGTGCGGAGCCACAGAGCCTGGACCCCCTGCGGAGGACAGGGGACAGAAGACTTCCTGACCACTGAGGCTCGAGAGGAGAGAAGGGGGAGTTATGTAAATAAAAGGCTAATGAATGTGAATAAAGAGACTTTGATATAGATGTGTGATTTCCCCCGCGAGGGAAAGGGTTTGATGTGAGAATGTTTAAATGAGAGAACTTTGGTGTGTTCACTCTCTTTGTTCGCTGCTCAAGAATAAGAGCAGACAGTGGAATGATTTCTTGAATAAACTGAAATGGAAGACAATTCGGTTTCGTTATTCAAGTCTCCCCACATCATTCCATTAAAGACTTTCAGCAAGAGACTTTTTAATTGTTTCCCTATACAAGTGTTGACTGACGACGCCCTGTGAGGTATCCGATATCGGCTTGGGATAGGGACGCAAGTGGTTGATCATCATGGAGAGACGAGAAGTGCAAGAAAGACGTTCGATCGTTAAAGGGTGTATTTGTTGTTTCATCCTAGGGGTGACGTTATTACTTTGGTTTCTTTTAGCTGCACCACAAACCATACATCGTAGTGCTAGGGACCTTGCACATATTCAGCATAATTGGCTAGAGCTACATGAGCATCACGATCATGAATATGCTTCCAATATGTGGTGGAGGTATGCTAATTATATGACCAGGGCAGCTAATCGTTCCAATTTGTCACGCGGTGACCCTCGCGGGCCACCATAAGACGCCAAAAGTCGCCAGTGAGTTTTGCATTGATGTTTATTAACACGAACACAAGACACAAATACAACACAATGAGCCGCTGAGGGCAAAAACACACTATACCAGAGACATAGGACTGTAAGGCTAAACCCAGCTACTTACGGTCTTGATCACAAACAAGGAAAGGTGACGTCTGAGGCGAGAACCCCTCGCTCAATGTCTGGCACCAGGTAATGTTAGACGATACTGCTGCATTAGGCTGCCACCAGCGCCTGCCATAAAAAGCTGTCAGTTAACAAGTCGTAATGCAGAACAGCTGATCGGCTTTGACAGCAGGAAGCCCCACCGAGCGCTGTCACAATAAGAGCCCGGGGAGTCAGAAGATAATCCACTGCTGTCAAAGCCGGCAGAGATGATGTGTGGCCCGAGCGCGGACGAGATCGGCGCTCGGGTCATAACAGTACCTCCCCTCTGAGGGCGGGCTCCTGAATGCCCATTGACACCCCCCCCCCCCCCAGGGTGGGCAGACGGGGGCAGGTCCGGCGGCAGAGAATCAATACGGGAACCAAAAACCACAAACCAAAAGCTCAGAGGCAATCGGGGGGGGGGGGGGACAAAGCCCCCAAAAATACATGTCACACAGGCACGAATAACAGAAAAATATAACACTCCCTAAGGCACAGATCGTGATCAAGACGAGGCAAAAGAAAGCAATACAAGGCACGATGACAAAAACACCACGCTCCCAAATGTACAAATCAACTACAACACAGGACAGCAAAAAAAATAAATAAACCAGAAACAATTACAGGGCCAAAATGCCACCACAAATGACCTCTACCCCCAACAGTTCATGACGATGATGACCGGTGGGGACCATACGCCACAGGAACAGTTCTGGCGGTCTCCCTGCGTCCAACGGCCAACAGGTGGTCATGGGGGGCGGAACATGACTGGGCTGCCTACCCCAGTCCCAAGCCCGGAAAGTCCACTCCTCCGGTGGCCGAACCAGGTTGCCCAGTAGTACATACAAAAGGTCAGGTGGCCGACCCAAGGCGCCGAACCGGCGAAGAAGTTCCTCGGGTGGCTGACCCACGTCCCTCAGCCACCAGAACTGTGGGAAAACAGCCCGCGGCGGCCTCCCTGGTGGGGAGAAAACATGGGAGAGCAGGGGGAGAGCAAAGAAGGACCCCAACGGCCCCCGGCGATGATGAGCAGGGGCGATGACTCCGAAGAGGGGAATAATGGCGCACATGAGCCCGTACCACGTCAGGCAGTGAAGGGTCTGCAGCTCCTCCACCGTCCTTGACCCACACCGATGCTGTGGCTGTGGCTGCATCCGCGTTGGACCCCCACAGGGTCTCGCCGGACCCCGACTGAGTCTCGGCTGCACCCGCGTCGGACCCCGATTGGGTCTCGGCTGCACCTGCGTCGGACCCCAATTGGGTCTTGGCTGCACCCGCTTCGGACCCCCACTGGACCTCGTCGGACCCCGACTGGGTTTTGGCTGCACCCGCATCGAGCCCCGATTGGGCCTCAGCTGCACCCGCGTCAGACCCCGATTGGGCCTCGTCGAACCCCGACTGGACCTCAGATGCACCCACGTCGGACCCCCACTGGGTCTCGGCTGCACCCGCGTCTGACCCCGATTGGGTCAGCGCAGCGCCAGCGATGACCTCCGCCCCCGAACCTGGAACCTCCAACACAGCGACCACGACTGGCTCCACGCCGGTGACACTGCAGCAAAGCTCAGAGGACAGAGAAGAACCGGGATCAGCATCACCGGCAGCGACAGAACCCAGTGAGACGAGCTCGGGCACAGCAGACGGCTGCCCCTGACTTGCCTCCCCGAGAGGCAGGCAAAAGTGCTCTAGGACAGGGGAAAGAGACACAAGAGAGAGCACTTGCCTGCACTCGGGTTCTGTCGCCATCCAGGACTTCGTCGATCCAGGTTCAAAGAAGTTCGTCTGCAGGCTCCCACTCAGCTGCGTTGGGCTCCACAGCTGGCATGATGGTTTCAGCAGCCTGAGGTTCCTCAGACGCTGACGTCCACGCCGATGACCCGCATGGCGTGGGGGCAGGGGACCCTCGACCCACTGGCTCGGACCGCATTGGCAAGGAGACCTGGGGACGCTTCACTGTCGGCGCAGGTCCTAGGCCGCAGACTGCTCTTCTCCTCCGTCCACAGCGTGGCTGCGGGGCTGGATCCAGGCTTTCCAGAACCGCAGGCCCCCTCTCTGTTTTTTACAGAAGGCTATGAAAAGGGACTATACAGAAAAGATTATTTTGAATCACCCTTGTAAAATCTTTTGTCACTCTACCAATCAGAGAACTTATGGTACCCCTTACTCTGTAAGAGCAAGGTTAGTTTCATCAGGGACTTTTTCTTTTTGTCTGAAGGGAAGTGGTAACAACCCTCTGGGCAACCTACCCCTTTCTCAGTGTGAGGCAGTGTACAGTATACACTGCACCTGTGATGCTAATACCCTGACCAATCAGATGGGCAGGTGGTGTCCACAGGCTAACTGTTGTTATTACGGACCTATCACCATGCTGGAGCTCTGCAGTGCTGCTATCTGCAACTTCCATATGTATGGCGCACATATGGTGACGGGTGGTTGGTGGCTGTGTGGTCGTAAGGCGTATTCCCATCTGCCTATGAATTGGGCAGGAACCTGTGCCCCCGTCTTTGTGACTGACAACACCCTGATTATGCCAACGGGTCAGGCGAGCAGAGGGAAGAGAGACCTATCACAGGATGCCATTTTCACACCACATGATTCCATCTGGGGTAGGGACGTGCCAGAGCAGTTCAAGATACTTACTACAGGTCAAAAGGTACTTCAGTTGCTATTCCCTTGGGTGGGAGTGGCAAAAAACACCTTATGGATTGAGACTCTTAATTATAGACTACAGTCTTTTGTGAATTTTTCCTTAGCTGCCTGGAAAGGTGAAAGGGAGGAAATGACTGCTATAAGACTTGTAGCAACACTGAATAGAATGGTACTTGATCAATTGACTGCCGCCCGTGGGGGTATGTGCGCAATTGTAGGTCAATACTGTTGCACCTTTATACCTGCACATGGTGCAGATGGAGATGTCATTGCTTCAGCCATACATAATCTGACTGCTTTGCAGACTGCTGGAGCTAAGGATAATGTTAATGACTCATCACACTGGATAAACTGGTTGTTTTCCTCATGGAGGAGTCTTGTCATAAACTTGGTGGTGATTATTGTAGTGATACTTTTGATCTTTTCATGTTTCATTCCTTGCATTCATGATATGATGCTGAAACTTGTTCATGTGAATTTAATGTTATATCATGAGGCCACCACTGGAGATGATGGGGAAACAACACCAGCTTAATGTTTTTTGAGTACAGAGTAAAAGTATGACTGACATGCAGAAAACCGAAAGGAGATGTATGTTCATGATGTGAATTTGAAATGTGCTGAGTTGTAAGAGTAATCAAATATGTCTTGAAGTTCAGAGAAGTTGTGTTATCCTTATTTGAGACTTTATCCTGTTTATGTTCTGTTTTAATATATGTTGTATTTGAAACCATTATGTTACTAATCACTATTTAGCCAGTATACAGTTTTACTGCATTGATTGTTGTTTGATTGTTGATACCTTGTTGCAGTTTCACATTAAGGTACTAATACACATAGGTCAGCATGCTAGCACACATAGATCTCTAATACAAACATACACATATGTCTTTTACACATAATACTGCAGGTTTTTAGTCATTTTTATTGTTCTTTATTGAAGTTACATTTACATATAAGTGTTAACTTTTTATTAAATCACTGCTAATCTATTGACACATAGAAGGACAAATACGCTATTTCATCTCAATTTAGGGTTAATCACCATCACTGGTTCAATTTTCCCTTTTATGACTTAATTAGATGATTGATTTCTTTTTTGAAATAAAAGGTATTATCCTCACATGCTCCCCAGGAAATGAAACATTCCAGCGGCGCTTGGGAGTGGCAGCGGGGCCGATGGTGGACTTTCCTCATTAAAAAGCGAGTTAGGGTCTTTTGCAATAAAATGCATTAGCATAAAATGCACCGGAACTTTGCAAGCTGCCCAGTGAGGTTTTAGAAGCCATAGTGTTTCATCTCTGATGCTTTTTAAGCATCAAAGGGGGGAATGATAGGATATTTTCAGGTTTCACTGATTATTCTATATGATTTTAATGCTGTATTATTCTCTTTTGTATTATAACTGTATCTGGTGCATATAATGAGCCAATGTCTGATACTCTGTATTTTCCATTGTCTCAGAGCTTGAAAAGAATGTTTGTTTCTCAGTGTAAGATTAGGCTGAGCAAGATTGTAAATAATGACGAGGGTTTTTGTTTTATCATACCAAGCTGTTCTGATTAGAATGCCCGAAGTTAGGATGACTTAGGGTGACCAGGCCATGTAAAAATCATAGCAGAATGTTCAGTGCTGACCATAGATTAGAAGCAGTCTCTTGGAGAGATGGCTCCAGCCATCTTTAGGTTTAGATAAGGTCAGGGACCCTGCCCAGGGTATAAGAAGCAACATCCTTGAACACATGTTAGGGAGTTGCTGTGAGCATGCTCTGAGGCACGTTATGCTATGGCCGATTACCTCCTTTTTCTGATGAGAAAGAGAATAAATGGCTCAGAACTTGGAAAACCACCTATTGATTATTGATTCAGTCTCAATCAATTCATTTTTGATTTAACATCACTGCAGTCGTCCACCAGGAAATTTTAGAGCACTTCATGCGTTCCTCTGCTGACAAGCTTTATGGAGAAGCTGATTTCATTTTCCAGCAGGACTTGGCACCCCCCCCCCCCCCACACACACACACTGCCAAAAGTATGAAAACCTGGTTTAATGACCATGGCATCACTGTGTTTCACTGGCCAGCAAACTCTCCTGCCCTAAACCCCATAGAGAATCTATGGAGTATTGTCAAGAGGAAGACGAGAGACACCAGACCCAACAATGCAGACGAGCTGAAGGTCACTATCAAAGCAACCTGGACCTTCATAACGCCTCAGCAGCACCACAGGCTGATCACCTCCATGCCACACCACATTGATACAGTAATTAATCCAAAAGGAGCCCCGACCAAGTATTGAGTGTGTACATGGACACACTTTTCAGTTGGCCAACATTTCTATTAAAAAAACTATTTTTTAAAATGAATTTTATGTAATATTCTAATTTTTTGAGAAACTGAATTTGGGGTTTTCATGGGCTGTAAGCCATAATCATCAATATTAAAATAAACAAACACTTGAAATATATCACTCTCTGTGTAATGAATCTATATAATATACAGTACCTGCATAAAACAATACAAGAAATGCTCAGGATTGTCAAAAATTTCCTATTATAGTGATTTGTAAATTAATCAGAAACTTCTGCTATACAGAAAAACTCTTGTGCAACAGCAAATACAAACATAAACACAATATCCATTACAACAGCGAAATTGCATTGAATGCATGTTAAAGAGTAGAGATTTGGAAATTTTGGCAGCACCTTTATTTGAAAACTCCCTATGGTTCCCAACCCCTCAGTACTGAGCGGAGGAAAAAATAATTTATTCTGTTGCACTGTATTGGCTATTGGAGTCTGTTTTTCTGGAAAAAATACAGAATATTCTCTCTCTGTCCATGCCTACCTGTCTGTCTGCTGCACGTTGGTCTTCTCACACACACACACCTTTCATTTACAGTGGGACAGCGGGGGGGGGGGGGGGGTAGAGATGGGTGGGTGTGTTTGTCTGTCCACACCAGAGATTAACAGTTTTAAAGCTCATTGACCAGATGTAGTAATGATTTTACCTCTAAATATGTATAAAATGTTCAAACACTCGCTGTAGTGCAGTGCACTCTCCTCATGTGTGCTCCCGCGACAGTGTGCTTTTGGACAAGCACATTTTTTTCAACACAAACCCAGCACTTCGTACACGCAGTCAGGACGGAGATGTGGCGAGGTGTCCACGGGCAGGCTGGGGGAGACGGAGGAAGGGACAGTGTTGAAAAAAAAAACCTTTCCAAATCAAACTCTTAGTTTGGATGTGGTTACTCTTTCTCTGAATAGTTCTGTCAGAAACCTTGGAGGTCTTTTTGATCAAGATCTGTTTTTCAATTCACATATTAAATTCGTTTCTAAGACTGCCTTCTATCATTTGTGTAATATTGCCAAGATTAGGAGCATCTTGTCTCAGAGTGATGCTGAGAAACTGATCCACGCTTTTGTTAGCTCGAGATTAGATTATTGTAACTCTTTATTATCAGGTTGTCCTAAAACATTTCTAAAAAGTCTTCAGTTGATCCAAAATGCTGCAGCAAGCATTTTAACAGGTACTAGAACGAGAGATCATATCTGTCCGGTTCTGGCCTCCCTTCATTGGCTTCCCATAGAGTTTAGAATTAAGTTTAAAATCCTTCTTCTGGACTTCCGGTCTGGACGCCATGGCGACTGCAGCTTAACACTGAAGCTCTCAGACCCAATCCAGGATAACACCTTGAAAATCAAACTTAACGGATTTTTGGAGGAGTGAAAATCAAAAGACAAAATCATCATGTCTAAAGGAAAACAGAAGAAACTGAAATTCTCCAGGCCAGGACACGTATCGGCCGGAGAATCTGAACTGGAAGATCTCCGTTCAGAAGACGAGGAACTGGTGATAGCTAACAAAAGGGTTAGCCTGAAATCACTATTTGAGGAGCTACGACGATTTCGCCGAGATGTTACGGCCGAATTTCGGGAATTCAGAGAAGAATTGAAAAGGACAAACAGCAGAGTGGACCAGGCCGAGAACCGAATCTTGGAAACAGAGGATCGAATAAAAGTGCTCGAAGATTCTGTGCTAGACCTACGCAAAAGACAAGCAGCTATAGAGGCTAAGCTAACCGACCAAGAAGGAAAACAAAGAAGAGACAACATAAGAATTCATGGTCTGATAGAAGGAACCGAAAATGGTTTTAACTCAATGGCAGAATGCGTGGAATCCTTACTAAGAGAGAAATTGGATATTCCACAAACCACCGACTTGAAGATAGAAAAGGCACATCGTTCATTAGCCGCTAGGCCGGCGGCGGAAGCGCCCCCACGTTCGGTGTTGGTAAGATTTTCCAATTTCAAAATAAAACAAGAGGTTGTAAGACTGGCCTGGCAGAAAAAAGGATTTATGCACCAGGAGAGAAAAGTCTACGTGGAACACGATTACGCCCCGGAGGTCCTTAAAAAGCGCAGGGAATACAATGACGCGAAAAAGGTGTTAAGAGAGAAGAAATTGCGCTTTCAGACACCATTTCCTGCGAAGTTAAGGGTCTTCTACGGCGATGAAACGTGTCTCTATAATTCGGCGGAAGAAGCAACAGCTGACATGGCGAAAAGAGGGCTCCCAGTAACGGTATTTAAACCCGCAGCAGACCCGAGTCAGAAGATCAAAGCGCAAACATGGACAACACAAAGACCCTCAAAATCCACGGACCAGCAGCGGGAAACCCAGCACCAGAGCGTCGCGGATAAACTATCCGTTTTCAGGTTGGAATAGCGACCTTTTTTTTTTTTTTTTTCTTTTCTCTTGAATCAATCCGCACATCCAACCCCCCTCATACAAGGTAACAAACATTAAAGGAGATGCATATTCAGCATGTGGTAAAACATTTCATGGAACAATCATATTATTTGAAACAAATAAGTCTTTGTAATAAAAAAAAAAAAAAACTTGTTAAAATAGAAATGTGACAATAATCCACATGTTCTCCTCATACTAACAAATACTGTTTTTGCGTGAATGTTTGATGTGATGGGGGTGGGAGGGTGCACACAATTTCACAGGGTTTAGGCATAAAAGGAAAAAAAAAATCATTACAAGTTTGGATTGGGTTCTGAAACTCACGTTAAAAGCATGGGACTACTTTCAGTGGTAAGAGAGGGCCCTCAACACGTAACAGAGTTTGAGGAATTTCCCTCAGGGCCTTCACTCCATCAAGGCTCTTACAGGGTCTTTAAAAAGACCTCAGCTCAGGAAGTTCTTATGACAGCTTTTTGTTTTAAAGTTTTTTACACTATGTTCTTAATGTTTTTCTTGTTTTTAATGTTCTTTCAGTTTCTGAGTAGCACAAAAGAGGGCCACCACACAGTTATACTAAACAAAACAACACAATGGAGAAACAGGGTGTAACCAAAATAATTTCATATAATGTAAAAGGAATCCTGAATCCAGTTAAAAGATCCAAGATTCTAGGCAAAATGAAAAAAGACAAAGCAGGAATAATACTTTTACAAGAAACCCACCTAACAGATGTGGAACACAATAAACTCAGTAGACAAGGGTTTAAAATGATCTCTTCATCTTCATATAAATCAGGGAGGAGGAGGGGAGTAGCGACATTGATATCAACCAAAATTACATTTGAAAAAAAATCAGAACACAAAGATAAAGAAGGGAGATACAGTTTGGTAACTGGGCGGCTAGAGGGAGAAGATATCACCCTGCTGAATGTGTATGCTCCCCCAGGGGCTAACTGGAAATTTTATAAAAATGTATTCGACCTAATGATAACTAAAGCTCAAGGTTTAGTGATATGTGGTGGGGACTTCAATCTTAGACTGAATCCATACTGGGATGCTTCTGGTAATTCCCCACATCAAAATAACACCCAAAACAGGAAGACTCGGATGCTACTAAAAGAATTGGGAATCTGTGACGTGTGGAGGGAACTCAACCCCAGTGTAAAAGACTATACATTTTACTCAACTCCACATTCATCTTACTCAAGGATTGACTATTTTTTTATGTTTAATAGAGACATTGAAAGAGTAAAAACATGTAAAATAGGACTGATGGATCTCTCCGACCACAGTCCGATCTACATGGACTTAAATATCCAAAAATACACAAATAATACATTTTCTTGGAGGTTAAATTCAAATGTCCTGAAAGGACCATTGAAAGATGAATTGGAATCAGATATTCTCAGATATTTGGAAGATAACGATAATGGAGAAGTATCCCCTTTAATACTGTGGGATGCATGTAAAGCTGTAATAAGAGGAAAGATTATTGCAAAACTGGCAACCCAAAAGAAACTAAGACAAGAAAAACTATCCACATTAGAGTCAGAACTTAGGAACCTAGAAAAAGAACACAAAGGCAACACTCATTCTACTGACTCGCTCAAGATTAAGGAAATTAAAAACCAAATAAATGAGATCTACACAATAGAAATCCAGAAGAAACTTACATTTCTGAAACAAAAATACTATGAAGCAGGCAGTAAATCGGCAAAATTGCTAGCCTATAAATTGAGGAAACATCAAACAGAAAGAGCAATCTACAAAATCAGAGACCCAGTATCAAAGGAAATAAAATTCAGAATTCAGGATATTCTTAAAAACTTCGAGAATTACTATAAGAACTTATACTCCCACAAAAAACATAAAAACGCATCCGAGGCATTCCTAAACACATTAAACCTTCCCCAACTTACGGAGTCACAAAATAAAACACTACTGTCAGAAATACATCCTAAAGAATTGGAAAAAGCAATTATGAAACTTAAAGCTAACAAATCCCCAGGAGCTGATGGCTATACAGCAGAGTGGTACAAAACCTTTAAACAGCAACTATCTCCTCTCCTCCTGAAAACATTTAATTATGTCCTCCACACAGGGGAAATCCCCCCCTCCTGGAGAGAAGGGGTCATTGCAGTTATACCTAAACCTGAAACATTTAAACTGGTTCACATTTTATTAAGTTAGCAGTGAAATAAACCACTCATCAAAAAAGCCCAGCAGAGGATGTTCTTCCTGCGGCAGCTGAGGAAGCTCAAGCTACCCACCAAGATGTTAGTGCAGTTCTACACAGCCATCATCGAGTCCATCCTCACCACCTCCATAACCGTGTGGTACGCAGGAGCCACTGCCAGGGACAGACTAAGGCTGCAGCGCGTCGTGCGCACTGCTGAGAAGGTGATCGGCTGCAAGCTCCCATCTCTCCAGGATCTGTACATCTCCAGGACCCGGAGGCGTGCTGGCCGGATCATAGCCGATCCCTCACACCCTGGTCATGTACTGTTTGCCCCCCTCCCCTCTGGTAGAAGACTTCGGTCCATCCAGACTAAAACCTCCCGTCACATAAACAGCTTCTTCCCCTCTGCCATTAGACTGCTGAACACTAAGTGACTCTCGTGCACCATGTACAGCAGCTCAACCAGACTCATGTCAATCATCACTGTTTTCTTCCTGCATTACCGACTGCACTATATAGTTCTCCACAGTATCTGCTGCTGGCTAATATATATTTTAACTGTTGACCAGTATCACTTAATCTTATCCTACACTTTATTACATGTATAGTTTATTTCTCTTATCTTATCATGTTTAATGTTGCAGCATTGTACCGAGACAAATTCCTAGTTTGTGTACTACATGAACAATGGCAATAAACCTGATTCTGATTCTGATTCTGATTCTGAAAAGGATAAACTAGAGTGCTCCAACTACAGACCAATCAGTGTACTAAATCAGGACTATAAGCTTTTTACCATTATCCTTGCCAAAAGGTTAGAAAATATACTGACAGACTTAATTCATTTAGACCAAACAGGTTTTATAAGACAAAGACAGACACAAGACAACATTCGACGCACTTTACACATAATTCATCATATAAAAAAATATAACTTAAATGCAGTCATATTGGGATTAGATGCTGAAAAAGCATTCGATTTGGTTGACTGGTCTTTTCTATATAGAATCTTATCCAGTTTCAATTTTCATAACAACTTCATTAGAACTATACAGGCATTATATAAAAAACCAACAGCTAAAATAAGGATTAACGGTAATTTATCATCATCTTTTGAACTGGAAAGAGGATGTCGTCAGGGCTGCCCCCTGTCTCCACTGCTCTTTGCAATCTTCATAGAACCTCTGAGCCAATGGATAAGACAAAACCAAAAAATTCAAGGTATTACACTTGGTCAGAAGGAACATAAAATAGCACTCTTTGCTGATGACATTTTAATATACCTAGGGCAGCCGGACACTTCTTTACCAGAACTAACCTCAGTTTTTTCAGAGTATGGAGATTTATCGGGGTACAAATTAAATATGCATAAAACCCAAGTTTTAACATTCAACTATGACCCAAATCATTATTCACTAAGCAAACTCAAAACTAACTGGGAGTCGGAATCTATGAAATATCTGGGGGTCAATATCCCGAAACAACTCAACAAAATTATATCACTAAACTATGATCCACTGGTGACAAAAATAAAATCTGACCTAGCAAGATGGAATATGATACCATTCTTGGGTACTGCACAAAGAATTGAAGCAGTCAAAATGAATATACTTCCACGTCTTCTATACCTTTTCCAAACAATACCGGTAGAACCTCCCAAAAAAACATGGCAGGAGCTGGACAGAAGGATCTCAAGATTCATATGGCAGGGCAAGAGACCTAGAATCAGATATAGAACCCTACAGCTAAACAAAGACAAAGGTGGGCTCGCGCTGCCAAATATCAGGGACTACTTTAAAGCCGCACAAATTAAAACTTTAGTAGAGATATGTAACCCAATCTACACTGCACAATGGAAGGAGATCGAATGCCAAATAACAAGTGACATCCCCCTACAGGCGATAATAGGGAACAGTGCCTTACCTAAGCTTTTGAATAACACTAACCCGTGGATAGAGACCCCGCTAAAAATTTGGTTTAAGATAGTCAGAGAGAATCAAACTAAAGAGCCCTATCGACTTCTGCAATGGATCGCCTATGATCAGGACTTTACTCCTAATAAAACAGACACCAGATTTAAAAAGTGGAAGGAGAAAGGGCTGATAAAATATTACGATTTTTTTAAAGGGCAAATCTTAAGAAGTTTTGAAGATTTGAAAAAACAAGGCCTAATAAATCAAGACCTTTACAGGTTCTTCCAGCTTAGACACCACATAAACAATATACTTAAAAAGGAGGTTTTGGAAAGGGCCCAGTCAGGTGTTCTGAAGGTCTTCTTAATGGCATATAAAGGGATCCCAGGGATCAGATACATTTCTAAAATATACCAAGGTCTTCAAGACTTAAAAGGAGACAACACATCTTATATAAAAGAGAGATGGGAAAAAGAGGGGAATTTCACTTTACAACTGGAAATATGGGAAAAGCTAAATAAACAGCAATGGAAAAGTACCTCATCCCTGCAGTGGAGAGAATTTGGATGGAAAAACTTGGCAAGATTTTTCAGAACACCTGCACAAAACAAATTTACCCATAAGGGATTGAACTGTTGGCGCTTGTGTGGTGAAAAGACTGCAAATCATTTTCATGTGTTTTGGTCATGCCCAGTTATCCACCAATATTGGACCAAGGTACAGACAATATTGGGGAAAATATTCAAAATTACAGTTCCCTTTTCTTTTGTAACTTTGTATTTGGGTTTACTACCGGACTCACTGGAAAGACGAGGAGAAAAATACTTATTCAATGTTTTAATATTGGCAAGTAAAAAAGCTCTAACTAAAAAATGGATGTTGAAGGACTGTCCTACACCTGAAGATTGGACTAACGTGATCCAAGACATTTACTCGATGGAAAAGTTGACATTCGCACTGAGACAGGACATGGATGGGTTCATGAACTTTTGGCAACCCTGAACCGCATATGTGTCTTCCATTAGATCTAATCTTTGACAAATACCATTTCAATAATGGTTCCGCTCTTTGTTCCAATGCTACTCAGATGCTCTTTTATCTTTATTTACTTACTTTTTCTTTTTGTTTGTTTTTTACTGGTTTGTTTGGTTTTTTTTGTTATTTGTTTTTTGTTTTTTTTTCTCTTTAATTTCACTTTTTCTTTCACTTTAAAAAAAAAAAAAAAGGGGTGTTGTAAGAATTAATCTTCCAATGTTGTCAGATATCAGAAAATAAGGGAACATGTGATGAAAATGTAAACACTGCATTGCTGTAACGACCTGTATACCCTTTACAAAAACTTAAATAAAAAAAAAAAAATCCTTCTTCTCACTTACAAAGCTCTTAACAATCAGGCCCCTTTTTATTTAAAAGATCTGATACTACCCTATCATCCTAACAGAGCACTATGCTCCCAAAATGCAGGATTACTTGTAATACCTAGAATCTCCAAAAGTACAATGGGAGGCAGAGCCTTCAGTTATCAAGCTCCTCTCCTGTGGAACCAGCTGCCAATCTGGATTTGGGAGTCAGACTCGATCTCTGTTTTTAAGAATAGTGTTAAAACATTCCTTTTTGATATAGCCTACAGTTAGGGAGGGATCATGTGTCTCTGAACCCTCCCTTAGTTATGCTGCTAATGGGTTTCGACAGCCAGGGGACCTCCAATAATGCACTGGGCTTCACTCCTTTCTTCACTCTCAATGAAATATTTTTGCTGGTCATTAACATGTGTTTGTTCTCTCCCATTGACATGGTTCAGGTGACCAACAGACAGACACGACTCAGGATTAATACAATTAACGTTCTTTATTTGTTAACGTGAGTGTGTGGAAGCGTGAGTGTGGTTATGAGGTGCAATGTAGTGAGTGCAATCCGTGTATTCCCGCTGGGCCGGCAGAGCACCGTACAGACTGGCAACCTGTCAACAGATGTAGGTGAGTCTTCAGATCGCACCGAAGCTGCAGCCAGGGAGACGGTGTCTGCGGGTTGCCTAGCAGGAAAGGGATAAGTCCGCCGCCTGGAGGGAGAAGGAGATCCGCTGAGGCGGGGTCCGCTGAGGCGGGCTCCGCCTGTGCACAGGGGAAATGGACAGGTTAGAAGCTAGAGAGCTTACTTGGTTGTTGGTCCGGGCAAATAGATCTGGACGTCGTTCTGCTGGGCTTGGAAGCCGAAGGCAGGAGAATTCAGTGCAGGGAAGCACAGAGGCAGATAGTGGCGTGATTCACCAAAGGAATCAGACGACTCCGCACCCAGCACTGTTCCTGATGGGAATAAATAGGCCGCAGGCAATAACCAGCAGGTGCGCACACAGGTGCCGTGATTGGCGGCCATGACATCCATAGATTGAGTCCCCATCATGCTGTGTGCTCTCTACATGTCTGTTCTTTTCATCTTCTCTATCCCCCCACCCCCCAGCCAGTCGCAGCAGATGACTGCCCCTCTCTGATCCTGGTTCTGCTGGAGGTTTCTTCCTGTTAAAAGGGAGTTTTTCCTCTCCACTGTCACCAAGCGCTTGCTCACAGGGGATCGCCTGATTGCTGGGGTCTTTCTGCAATTGTGGGGGTTTCCCCTACAGTTGAAAGTGCTATGAGATGACTGTTGTTGTGAAATGGTGCTATATAAATAAAGTTGAATTGAATTGAATTGAACTGAATTGAATTGAATTGAAAACCTTGCGGTTGAGTGTTTTTTTAAATCACACACTCTGTTTGCTGATGTGTTCCGTTACTCATCGTAAACTATAAACTCACTACTCACTGTAAACACGGAAGTGAACGCTGTGTAGCGATGCATTTGATTGGTTAGACTGAGCATTTCAGCACATTTGAGACAAATTTGATTGGTGAAATTGGCGGAAGATGATGAAGATTGGCCAGAATTGCAAACCCATTGTTTATTATGAAGTGGAAAAAAATCCAAACCTACATGGTCCTGTGTGAAAAAGTGATTGCCTCCTAAACCTAATAACTGTTTGGGCCACCCTTAGCAGCAACAACTGCAATCAAGCATTTGCAATAACTGGCAATGAGTCTTTTACAGCGCTGTGGAGGAATTTTGGCCCACTCATCTTTGCAAAATTGTTGTAATTCAGCAACATTGGAGGGTTTTCGAGCATGCACCGCCTTTTTAAGGTCATGCCACATCATCTCAATCGGATTCAGGTCAGGACTTTGACTAGGCCACTTCAAAGTCTTCATTTTGTTTTTCTTAAGCCATTTAGAGGTGGACTTGCTGGTGTGTTTTGGATTATTGTCCTGCTGCAGAACCCAGGTGCGCTTCAGTTTGAGGTCACAAACAGATGGCCGGACATTCTCCTTCAGGATTTTTTGGTAGACAGGAGAATTCATGGTTCCATTTACCACAGAAAGTCTTCCAGATCCTTAAGCAACAAAACAGCCCCAGATCATCACACTACCACCATTGTATTTTATTGTTGGTATGATGTTCCTTTTCTGAAATGCTCTGTTACTTTTACACCAGATGTAATGGAACACACACCTTTCAAAAAGTTCAGCTTTTGTCTCATCAGTCCACAGAGTATTTTCCCAAAAGTCTTGGGGATCATCAAGATGTTTTCTGGCAAAACTGAGATGAGCCTTTATGTTCTTTTTACTCAGCAATGGTTTTTGTTGTGGAACTCTGCAATGCAGGCCATTGTTACCCAGTCTCTTTCTTATGGTGGAGTCATGAACACTGACCTTAACTGAGGCAAGTGAGGCCTGCAGTTCTTTGGGTTTTGTTGTGGAGTCTTTTGTGACCTCTTGAATGAGTTTTTGCTGCGCTCTTGGGGTAATTTTGGTCGGCCGGCCACTCCTGGGAAGATTCACCACTGTTCCATGTTCTCACTATTTGTGTACTTTAAACATGCTTTATAACCTTTTCCAGACTGATAGATCTCAATTATTTTGTTCCTGAATTTCTTTGGATCGCAGCATGATGTCTAGCTTTTGAGGATCTTTTGGTCTTCTTCACTTTGTCAGGCAGGTCCTATTTAAGTGATTTCTTGATTGAAAACAGGTGTGGCAATAATTAGGCCTGAGTGTGGCTGGAGAAATTGAACTCAGCTTTCCAAAGATGTGATAAACCACAGTTAATTTATGTTTTAACGGTGGTGGTGGTGGGGCAATCACCCTAGGACTTAATCAGTCAGATGTCCCTTTCAAACTTAGCCCTTCTGGGTTTAAATACCTTTGGATCAATGTGACTCGTGCTCTGCAGGCTCTTTAGTCTGCTAATTTTGTTCCCCTACTTGCCCAGGTTAAGGCTGGTTTACAGAAGTGGAGCTCTCCCCCCTGTCATTAATGGGTAAAATCAATGCAATCAAGATGAACATTTTTCCTGAATTTCTCTCTGTTTCAGTGCATTGCTTTACTTTTATCAAAGCTTTTTTTAACCTTTAGACCAGATTATAGCTTCCTTTCTGTGGGGCAGTAAAGTTCCCAAAATAAGAGTCAGTATTGCAAAAGTTTTCTTCAAATGGTTTTCTTGCCTTGCCTAATTTTCTTTTATATTATTGGTCTGCACACATATATAAATTGATTTACTGGCTTCGTTCTCCTGACCTTTTATGGGGTACACTTGAGATTCAATCCTGTTCTTTTTCCTCCTCACCTGCCACCTTAATCACTTCTCCATTGCCTACTAACCTTTCCAATTTCACAAAAGATCATATTATATTGTCTGCCCTTAAAATTTGGTTTCAGTTTAGGCATCATTTTAAGTTTTTATCCCCCTCTAGTATGATGCCTATTGTCATGATTAGCTGACAGCTCATGCGCACGATGCTAGCACAAGACGGAACCACACAAGGGGGGAACGTTCAATGGTTTATTAAATGTAGAAAACAGCGCTACATTAGAGAAACAGTCACTCGCCAGAAGATTCAATCCACCTGTGGAGAGAAAAGTGAGAGCTGTCAGCAGAGAAGCAGAGAAGGGGAATATGGGTGAGCCAAATCACCACTTACTTGGGACTCCGAGGGAGGACCGGCAGGACTCCAGCAGGGAGTAGGCGAACCAGTAGGGAAGGGGGAATGAGCTTGAAGTGCCTGACCTGGGTGAAGATCTGTTGCTGGGAATGAAGGTGATGAGGTGGCAGGAGAGTGCACACAGTCTCGAGACACACCCGCATGATGGCAGCAACCTGTAACAATAGGAGAGAGAACAGTTAGACAATGTGTCTAAGCTAAGTTCATATGACCTGCTTGCATGAATCAGGGCAGTTTACCCAGACGTGCCAGCGTTGACTGCGTGGAGGAGGCCTCCTTAAGTACGCTGGCTGATGAGTGGGCGCAGGTGTGTCCTCTGCCTCAGGTGCAGTGATGAATTGGTGAACGTGCGGCAGAAGGGGAGGGGCGCGCTCTTGCTGCCCATGACACCTATAGTTAAAAATCATCTGTTTTTACCCTCACTCACCACTTCTTTTCTTCAATGGCATAATCATGGTCCTAAAACTTTCAGAGATCTTTACAACGACAGTTTCTTTGCCAGCTTTTCAGAGTTAGCTTCCAATTTCAGCTTTCCAACGTCCAATTTATTTCTCTATTTCCAAATCAGACATTGTGCCTCCTCTCTTTTTTCTTACTATCCCCATCTCCCTGCCAGCCAACCTTGGGATGACCTGTTGGCTCTTGAACTTAATCAAAAATCCCCTATTTCCAAAATATATGACATACTCATGTCATTTGATCCTTAGTTTGTCAAAAATAAAACTGCGTGGGAGTATGAGCTTGGTATTGTTTTGACTGATCAATGGTGGAATAAAGCTGTACTTACCATCCGCTCAAGTACACCTTGTGCTAGGCCACTTATACAGTTTAAAATATTGAAGAGAGTCCACCTCTGTAAGTCTCGGCTCTCAAGGATTTATCCCGATGTAAGGAGCCAGTGTGACAGATGTCAAGCCTCTTCTTGTAATTTAAGTCACATGTTCTTTTTTAGTCCCAAATTGTATAAATATTGGAGTGACTTCTTCTTGATCTTGTCTAAAGTTTTATCAACCAAAATTAAGATTGATGCCATTATTGCAATATTCAGAGTTCCACATATTCCACTTTACAATCAGTTACTGTCCTTTACCTCCCTTCTAGCTAGACGTCTTTTACTCCTTTGGAAGTCTCCTAATCCCCCATTCATTTCCACATGGCTCAAAGACATTATTTTCTTCCTCAGATTAGAAAAGATAAGCCTGACAGTTAAAGGCTCCTCAGCTAAGTTTTTTTTCAACATGGAACCCCTTCATCAATTATCTTCACTCTTTACAAACACTGTCTGTAGATTAAACTCTACTCACAAACTCTCCACTATTCGTCCCCCCTTTATCTCTCTGCTCTTTATTTAAAAACAGCTGATAAATGACACTTCACAGTGATCAGCTGACACTGCTGAGGAAGACTGCAGATGCCAGTTGAAACATGTGGCAACATGTTTCAACTGGCATTTTAAACATAAAGGTAAAAACATCTCATTCTTATCCCTGTCTGAAATAAGAAAAACAAAAAACTAAGGATTTGATATCAGATAAGACTTTTTATCCTTTTACCCAACTTTTGCACTCACAGTAGGTGTGATGAGCAGGCGAGCGTGCTCCCCCTCCACTCCTGTTCCTGTCTTCCCGTTTCTGGAGGATTACCTGCACCTGCGTGATTACACACCTGCTGCTTCCTAATGAACCAGTGTATTTAAGAGCCAGCGTGTGAAGAACTCATCGCTGCATCGTTAGGTTTGCCACCAAGGACTCTAAGCCACATTGCATTATTTTCTCTCAGTTGATCTGTGTCTTCATTCCCCGTGTCGTCCTCTCTTTTCAGGTTTGCTGCCACTTTGGCGGTGTGCACTCAGGGGCTGATCACGCTTGCCTGGCCAGAAGACAGTGGACATCCACCCAGGTCAACTGTCTTCCCCCGTTTCCCTGGACCTGCGCAGGAGTTCCACGCTGGGCTCCTCTGCTCACAGCAATAAGAGTGTTCTCCCTATCTTACTCTCCTCTTGTGGAGATTCTTTCCCTAATCATCTCTTTCTGCTCTTTTCCCCTAGGCTGCGTGCGCTCCAGTGTCACTGATTTTTGTATTAAATTTAATTGTGTTTTTGTTTTGCGCTTTTATTTATGCACTTTTATTTAGATTTGTGTGTTAGGTTTTATTTTTACAATAAACTGCTGAATTTTTACATCTGTGTCTGAGTGTTCTGGCAGCTCTGCGTTTGAGCCTCACTTGCTGAATCCTGACAGCAGGTGTGCGTATTTATGTATTAATGTTAAGGTAATTCTGTTTATATATGTGTATGTTGACATTTATAGTTTTTTTTTTGGTCTTTTCCTCTTCTCCTGCTCTTGTGTCTGTGGCCATTCCTTTTCACAGAGACACTGTGCCTGTTCTGTTTCTAAAATTCAGGAAAACAAGTGAACCTGGCTGTATACTACTTTGTATCGTTCCTTAATTGTTTCGTATATTAAAAAAATCATTAAAAAAGTAGCAAATTTTTGCAAAAATTATTAAAATTTAGGAGGAATACATAAAAATAGCATGAAAAGAGAAAAGGCATAGATTTGTGAGAAAAACCTTCCTATTTGGGCAGGAGTCATTAAGTATTAAGGCACAGTGATGTGTTTTTTTTCTGTCATTCCTCTGCAGCTGATAGAGGATCACTGGAGACTGAAGCAGAGATCACCTGGCTGGTGGAGTCTTCACTACTGTGAGCAGTGATATTGTAGAGAGAGGAATGAGCAGGCGAGGCAGTGGGCAGAGCAGACTTTATTAATCTCTCTCTCTAACATCAGTTAACAAGAAGAATAAACCCAGGTCACTGGCATTGCTCCTTTATACCAAACAAACTCGCCTCACGACCTGGTGGGTTCACATTACAACACATAGACTTACAATAACAATTCCCTTTGTCACTCAGCCTGTCAGCGCATTATTATGCAACCCGGAGGAGAACGCATATTATCATGCATTCTTATGGAGAAAACCACAGGCTGTCTTGCATATCTAATTAACAGCATTTGAACGTCTCCTCCTGTGCTATTCAGTCTGAATGGAGAATTGCATTATCTAGGTCCCCTACACCCCCCCCCCCCCGAAAACTGAGACTGAGCCTTAACCCTCATGTCCGTTGGGCTTCAGCCTATGTCCATAGTGGCTGTAACAGGGGGTCGCCAGCTCCGAGATGCTGCTGTGCCAGTGGGGCGCTTTCGGAGGCGCGTCCATCTGTGAGGGGACATTGGGGGGGGGGGGCACATCTTCACCATGCCATTGTGAATGAGCTGACGAGTCATTTACCTGGGGAGTTCTCAGTGGGGGTCGTCTGCACTGAGGAGCTCGGGCCAACACCACCTGGTCGTCTGCTAATACGAAGGCGGGCTTAAGCCTGTCTATACAGATTGTTTCTCTGCGTCCCCCCCAAGTCTAACACAAAATGTTTATCCCCAGGTTCCAACAATCTGAACGGGCTGTTGTAGGGCGGGTGCAATGGGGTCCGGTGGGCATCGTGCCTGACAAACACGAACATCCTTCAAGGTCCTTGGCATGAAAACGAGGGGGAAACAGTGGTGGGCCATACCGGGTACCATCCCTGCCTCTGCGCTATGTAGTGAAGGCGGGGATAGGTCGGTGTTCAGCACAGGGTTGTCAGGCAAAAATTCTCTGGGGAGTCGCAGCGGCTGAGAAAAAACAAGCTCTGCTGGGGAGGCAGCCAAATTGTCATGACCCGAACACTATGTCTACCGCATCCCTGCAGCAGTGTCAGTCTCTCTCCGTCAGAGCTACGGATACTTTGGACTACTTTCTACCTCGTTTGTCTATGGTTTGACCGTCGCTTCCCGTGGACCAGTAAGTGAGCTGTTTAGCCTTACCCCTCCCGGTGTTAGTAGACCTCTGTGTGTCACTGCCTCAGCAGCCTGTGTATTATTACTTTACCAACCTAGCCTGTCTGGGAATGACCGTCTCCTCCTATGGACCTGTAAGAGAGCTGTTAGCCTTACGCCTCCTGTTGTGTGAAGACTGGTATGTGTCATGGTCTCAGCAGCTTGTGTTGTACTGTTTTCACCGTAATAAAAACTCTCACTGAACTCTCTGGTGACTGTGTGGCGTCTTATGGTGGCTCGCAAGAGCCACCGCTTGACAGTTCACTGCTGCCAAAACGGCGTTTACGGTGACGCCAACCCGAGACGCAATTCACCAGTGAGTTCGAGTTTTTTGGACAGTTGCTTTTCCCATCTGGGTACTGTGTGTGGGGGGAATGCCGTCGCGGAGGGGCTGCGCTTGGAGCCCGAGCCACGAGCTGGCAGGTGTTCTGGAAGTCGTGGATGAGATGCTCATCTCCGCTTCCCTGCTGGACTACCATCACGGCATACACTGGTACCTGGACGCTGCTGAAGACGTTCTTCGTCATCTCTCTCCCCGCTGCGCCAACCACCCGGAAGTCGACGCGAGGAGGGTGGATATCGCCGCGCAACACGAGATATTCCTGATGCTGGAGGAGGAGCGTGGCGTAAAGCAGGAGAGGAGGCACTCTTGCTCTTTGCCTACGGATCCTGATCCCGTCCGCGATCCAGTCCTGGAGTTCACACCATCTGGGGGCCGGCGGAGGCGTCGGCGCCGCGGCCGAGCACATCTTCAGCAAGCTCCGGTTCCGGATCCAGTTCCGGGCCGCCGGAATGACCCACTCAACCAGTCAGCTGTTTCTTCGGCGTCATCTCTAGAGGGAATTTCTGCAGTCCCTTTTGTCGGGCCATCACCCCCTGTTGTATGGTAAGCATGCTGTGCTCGGCCCGCTGCGGCTGCCGTTCCCTCGTCCTTGACGTTTCTTCCAGCTGCTGAGAGTGATCAGAGTCCTGGGCCGGCAAGCTCCGTTCATGGGTCCTGTCCTACCATCCAGCGAGAGAGGGAAGGAGCAACGTCACCTACAGCTGGCACCATCTTCCCTCCGGGAGACAGGCAAGTTCAATTTCACTTTCCTACTTATCATAGTGATCTGTCTTGTCTGACTCCTGGGGGTGATGCTCGGGGTTCGCAGCTCCCCGAGTTTCCTTCTCCAGCTGTAGCCAATTGTACTGAACCTGCTGCCTCTGTGTTTCCTCCTGCTGAGCGGTCCTCGGTGTCAGATCCATGCCGTCGAACGAGGGGGAGGCCTGCGGCTCTGGAAGATATCCCAGCCCTGCAGCCTTGTGTTGGACAGAGGAGGAGAACGGACTGCGGTGAGGAGCCAGAGCCGACGAGCAAGCGTCCCCAGGTTTCCACAGAGATGCAGCCCGAGTCAGCAGGTCGAGGGTCCCCTGCCCCCACGCCGTGCAGGTTATCGGTGTGGACATCGACGCGAGGGGATCCAGCTGCAGAAACCATCAGGCCGGCTGTGGCACCCGACGCAGCCGAGTGGGAGCCCGACGACGAGTGTCTACCTGAACCCGGATCGACGAAGTCCTGGACAGCTCCAGAGCCCGAGTGCAGGCAAGTGCTCTTCTTTGTTTTCCTTTGTGGTGTGTTAGAGCATTTTTGCCTGCCTCGTGGGGAGGCGAGCGAGGGGCAGCCGTCTGCTGCACCCGAGCTCGTCTCAGTGGGCTCTGGCGCTGCCGGTGAGACTGATCCCGGTCCTCTCCTGTTCTCTGAGCCTCTCCACAGTGTTACCGGTCTGGAGTCTGTCGAGGTCACGGGACTGGAGGTCCCAGGTTCGGGGATGGAGGTCGTCGCCGGTGCAGTACCGACCCAGTCGGGGTCCGACGCGTGGGCCGAGGTGACCCAGTCGGGGTCCGACACGTGGGCCGAGGTGACCCAGTCGGGGTCCGACGTGGGTGCAGCGGTGACCCAATCGGGGTCCAACGCGGGTGCAGCTATGACCCAATCGGGGTCCGACGAGGTCCAGTGGGGGTCCAGCGCAGGTGCAGCTGCGACCCAATCAGGGTCCGACGAGGTCCAATCAGGGTCCGACGAGGTCCAGTGGGGGTCCAGCGCAGGTGCGGCTGCGACCCAATCAGGGTTCGAGGAGGTCCAATCGGGGTCCGACGTTAGCGCTGCTGTGACCCAATCGGGGTCCGACGCGGGTACAGCTGTGAACCAGCCAGGATCTGATACAGGTGGAGCTGCAACGATTGCACCGGTCTGGACTGAGATTGGTGGAGGAACCGCAGACCCGTTGCCGCAGACCCGTTGCCGCCTGATGTCAGGTGGACCCATTTTTCTGATTGTTCCCCTCTCAGGAGCCACCAGCTGGGGTTGTCAGCGCTGGAGGCTGTTGGAGGTTTTCTTCTGGCAGGCTGGCGCTCTCATGTCTTGTCTTCATTAGGCGGGCGGCCGCATGCTATTCCTCCACTGTCCTGGTGGTTGTGGGATGCGGGTCGGCCACCCGAGGAACTGCTTTGTGCGTTCGGCGTCTTGGGTTGGTCACCCGATAAACTGTGTTTGCTACTGGGTGGCCTGGTTCGGCCACTGGAGGACTTGTTTCTTGGGGCCTGGGACTGGGGCAGGCCGCCTGATCATGTACTGTTTTGTGGGACTATCCGTGGGCCATCGGAGGCAGGGAGGTCGCCAGAGCTCTGCCTGGGGGGCGTTGGATCTCCGCCGATCATCTTTTGTTTGGGCCCATACGGTGTCAGGGTTATGTCAAGGTTATGTAAAGCAATTTAGATTGCCTCATGTGTGTTTGCAATCCATAGTCTGGTTTGTTAAGGTTATGTAGAGCAATTTAGATTGCCTCATGTGTGTTTGCAATCCATAGTCTGGTTTGTTATGTAGAGCAATTTAGTTTGCCTCATGTGTATTTTGCAATCCATAGTCTGGTTTGTTATGTAGAGCAATTTTGATTGCCTCACGTGTGTTTGCAGTCCATAGTCTGGTTTTGGTTTTTTTTGTTTTGTCCTCCCTTCTTCCTTTTGAGGGGCTATGGTCATGTTTTGCTTTTTTTTTTTGTCCTCCCCTCTTTCTTTTGAGGGGCTATGGTCATGTTTTGCTTTTTGTTTTGTCCTCCCCTCTTTCTTTTGAGGGGCTATAGTATGGTGTTCTTTGTCCATAGTTTCCGGGTGCTTGCATGTATTTCTTGTTTTGTTTGTGGGTTTTTTTGTCTTTCCATAGTCACCATGTGTTAGCACGTATTTCTTGTTGCCTTTTCATAGTTACCATGTGTTTGCATTTCTTTTTTTTTTCCATTGTTACCGTGTGTTAGCATATATTTCTGGTTTTCCTTTTCCATAGTCATCATGTGTTTGCATTTATTTCTTGTTTCTGTTTCCATAGTTACCGTCACGTATTTCTTGTTTCCTTTTCCATAGTTATCATGTGCTTGCATTTATTTCTTGTTTCTGTTTCCATAGTTACCATGTGTTTGCATTCATGTCTTGGTTTTGTTTCCATAGTTACCATGTGTTTGCATTTATGTCTTGGTTTTGTTTCCATAGCTACCGTGTGTTTGAGGTTGTTTGGGTTTATTTTTGGCTGGGTTATGTATTCTGGAGTTAGACGGGTTGTCTGTGGTCTCGGTGGGAAACTTTCAGGGTCAGGTGTTTATGTCTTGTATGATTGTGTTTCCCTTGTATTGTAGTCATGTTTTGTTTTGTTTTTGTTCTTTCTCTGGTTTTTTTTTCCTCTCGTCATTGTTCTGGGGAAAATGGGATGGATATGTTGTTTGATGTATTCTTTTTCCCTTTCTGTTTGGGGTCTTGTTAGGTTTTGTTTGGCTCCCTCCTTGCCTGTTCCTCAATCCACTCACCCTGTGGTTGGGGGGGGGGGGTCTAGGTGTTACTAGACGTTCAGAGCCTGTCAGGTGAGGGGGGGCTACTGTCATGACCCGAGCACTATGTCTTTGTGCTCGGGTTATTCTTGTCAGGGTTTGACAGCGGCGTTGTTATTCTAGCTCTCCGAGCTCTTATTGTGATAGTGCTTGGGGAGGCTTCCGCTCAGCTGTCAAGCCCTGAACAGCTGTGCTGCATTGTGGTCGTTAGTGATGGACTACTTTAACCCACACTGGCGACCGCATCCCTGCAGCAGTGTCAAGTCTCTCTCCGTCAGAGCTACGGATACTTTGGACTACTTTCTACCTCATCTGTCTCAGAATCAGAATCAGGTTTATTGCCATTGTTCATGTAGTACACAAACTAGGAATTTGTCTCGGTACAATGCTGCAACATTAAACATGATAAGATAAGAGAAATAAACTATATATGTAATAAAGTGTAGGATAAGATTAAGTGATACTGGTCAACAGTTAAAATATATATTAGCCAGCAGCAGATACTGTGGAGAACTATATAGTGCAGTCGGTAATGCAGGAAGAAAACAGTGATGATTGACATGAGTCTGGTTGAGCTGCTGTACATGGTGCACGAGAGTCACTTAGTGTTCAGCAGTCTAATGGCAGAGGGGAAGAAGCTGTTCATGTGACGGGAGGTTTTAGTCTGGATGGACCGAAGTCTTCTACCAGAGGGGAGGGGGGCAAACAGTACATGACCAGGGTGTGAGGGATCAGCTATGATCCGGCCAGCACGCCTCCGGGTCCTGGAGATGTACAGATCCTGGAGAGATGGGAGCTTGCAGCCGATCACCTTCTCAGCAGTGCGCACGACGCGCTGCAGCCTTAGTCTGTCCCTGGCAGTGGCTCCTGCGTACCACACGGTTATGGAGGTGGTGAGGATGGACTCGATGATGGCTGTGTAGAACTGCACTAACATCTTGGTGGGTAGCTTGAGCTTCCTCAGCTGCCGCAGGAAGAACATCCTCTGCTGGGCTTTTTTGATGAGTGAGCTGATGGTCAGCTCCCATTTGAGGTCCCTGGTGATGGTAGTGCCTAGGAAGCGGAAGGAATCAGTAGTGGTGATGGGAGAGCCTGAGAGGGTGAGGGGGGGGCAGAGGAGTAGTGACTTTCCTGAAGTCTACAATCATCTCCACTGTCTTCAGAGCGTTCAGCTGCAGGTTGTTATTGCTGCACCAGGACGCCAGCTGGGCCACCTCTCTCCTGTAGGCGGACTCGTCGCCGTTGGAGATGAGCCCGATGAGGGTGGTGTCGTCCGCAAACTTGATCAACTTGACAGACTGGTGGCTGGAGGTGCAGGAGTTGGTGTAAAGGGAGAAGAGTAGGGGGGAAAGTACACAGCCCTGGGGTGATCCGGTGCTGATGCTAGTATAGTCTGAGACAGTCTTTCCCAGCCGCACATGCTGCCTCCGGTCCGTCAGGAAGTCGATGATCCACCTGCAGAGGGAGTCAGGCACGTTGAGCAGGGACAGCTTGTCCCGGAGCAGAGCGGGGCGGATGGTGTTGAATGCGGAGCTGAAGTCCACAAACAGGATCCTGGCGTAGGTTCCCGGGGAGTCCAGGTGCTGCAGGATGGAGTGGAGGGCCAGGTTGACTGCATCGTCTACAGACCTGTTGGCTCGGTAGGCAAACTGCAGCGGGTCCAGGAGAGGGGTGGTGATGGACCTGAGGTGGGACAGGACCAGGCGCTCAAAGGACTTCATGACTACAGAGGTGAGCGCTACAGGTCTGTAGTCATTAAGTCCAGTGATCCGTGGCTTCTTGGGGACAGGGATGATGGTGGAGGATTTGAGGCAGGACGGCACGTGGCATAACTTAAGGGAGGTGTTAAAAATGTCTGTGAATACAGGAGCCAGCTGTTTCGCACAGAGTCTCAGGGTGGAGGGAGACACGCCGTCTGGGCCGGGGGCCTTGCGCGGGTTCAGTCTGGAGAACTGTTTGAGCACATCCTGCTCACTGATGATAAGGGGAGGGGGGGAGGTGGGGGGGGGTGCCTTAAATGAAGTAGGGAATGTGGAGGCTGTGGAGCTGGAGGGAGGGGGGGAGTTGGACACAGATGACGAGGTGTCAAAACGGGCATAGTGTTGGGACAGTCTCTGACAAAGGGCTTTGTCATCCTGACCTTTAGGAGCCTGAGGCCGATAGTTGGTGATCTGCCTCAGTCCTCTCCACACGGAAGCCGAATCATTAGCAGTGAACTGCTGCTGGAGTCTCTCTGAGTATAGAGATTTAGCCCTCTTCAGGGCGGTCTATGATTTGACCATCACTTCCCGTGGACCAGTAAGTGAGCTGTTAAGCCTTACCCCTCCCGGTGTTAGTAGACCTCTGTGTGTCACTGCCTCAGCAGCCTGTGTATTATTACTTTACCAACCTAGCCTGTCTGGGAATGACCGTCTCCTCCTACAGACCTGTAAGAGAGCTGTTAGCCTTACGCCTCCTGTTGTGTGAAGACTGGTATGTGTCATGGTCTCAGCAGCTTGTGTTGTACTGTTTTCACCGTAATAAAAACTCTCACTGAACTCTCTGGTGACTGTGTGGCGTCTTATGGTGGCTCGTGAGAGCCACCGCATGACACAAATCCTCCTTCGGTGCTGAACGGAACACAACCCTAATAGAACCCATGGCAACCGGTCCACCCAATTTGCATCCATAAGCGAAGCCCTGAGCGCTGCTTTAAGCAACCTATGGAAACGCTTGCATAACCCATTGGTCTGGGGGTTGTACACGGTCGTGTGATGAATTGTGATGCCCAGGCTCTGGGCCATCGTGGACCAGAGGTCGGAAACGAACTGCGGGTCCCGGTCGGATGTAATATCCGAAGAGGCGCCAAAGCGTGCCACCCATGTCGTCAAAAAAGCACTTGCAACTTCTGCGGACACGGTGGAAGCTAGTGGCACCACCTCAGGCCAGCGTGTGGTGCGGTCCATAACTGTCAGGAGGTGCGTGAACCCCTGCAATGGTGGGAGGGGAGCCACGAGGTCCACATGAATGTGGTCGAACCTCTTAGCCAGGATATGGAACAGCTCCAAGGGGGCCTTTGTGTGCCTGTGCACCTTGGCTCATTGGCACGCTATGCAGGCTGCAGCCCACACTCTTTCACTTGTTTGTGCAGGCTCAGCCAGACGAACTTTGCTCCCACCATTTTGACTGACACGCGCACTCCTGGGTGTGCCAGGGAGTGAACCGACTCGAAAACGCGGCGGTGCCAAGCGCATGGGACCACCAGGTGCAGGCGGCCTGTGGAGACATCACAGATTGGGGGGGGCCCCATCTTGCAGTACTCTGCTCTCCAGCCTTAACCCTGTTGGTCCAGACTGGAGCACGCAAACGTCCGCATCGGTGATCTGCTCAGTGGCCATGGCCGTGTAATCTATCCCTACGTAGACTGGGGCCACTATTGCACGCGAGAGGCAGTCTGCCACCATGTTGAGTTTACTGGCCGCATGCTGAATGTCGGTCGTAAACTCCGAGATCGCGGCCAGCTGTCTCTGCTGCTGGGCCGACCATGGTTCCGAAACCTTGGCCATAGCGTACATTAACGGCTTGTGGTCCACAAATGCAGTGAAGCTGCGCCCTTCCAGCCAGAACTGGAAGGGGTATATGGCCAGGTGGAGAGCCAGTAACTCCCTGTCAAACGCACTGTATTTACGCTCATTGTCCTGCAAAAGACCTGCTAAAAAAGGCGAGCGCCTGCCAAGAACCGGCAATGCGCTGCTCCATGACGGCCCCTATGACCACGTCCAATGTGTCGGCAGTGAGCACTATCCGAACCGCCAGGTCCTGGTGCGCCAGTAGTGCGGAGTTCGCTAGAGCTGTTTTTGCCTCGGAAAGCGCCTGCTCTCGTTCAGAAGTCCAGTCGACTCTGTCTGCCGGTTTCTGTTTCTTAAGCACGGCGTACAACTGCTGCATGAGCTGGGCTGCGCGGGGGAGGAAACGGTTGTAGAAGTTAACCATCCCCAAAAGCTCTTTCAGCACCCTGACCGTCTGAGGCCGGGGAAAATCTACCACTGCGCGCACTTTGTCCGGTTAGGGTATCACGCCCCCCAGTGAGATGTGGTGGCCCAAAAAATCAATTACCGTAACCCCGAACTGGCACTTCGCCAGGTTGATGATTAACCTGTGCTCCTCCAACCTCTGGAAAAACCATCCTGAGGTGGGCTATGTGTTCATCCTCGGACGCGCTGGCTACCAGGATATCGTCCAGGTAGACAAACACAAACAACAGCTCGTGCAGCACCGCATCCATCATGCGTTGGAATGTCTGTGCCATGCCTTTTAACCCGAAAGGCATGCGTAAGAACTCAAAAAGACCAAACGGGGTTATTACTGCCGTTTTGGGTATGTCTTCCGTGCGCACCGGGACCTGGTGGTAACCGCAGACCAGGTCCACCTTGGAAAAAAATGCGTGCCCTGGTGAGGTGGACAGAAAAATCCTGAATATGGGGGATTGGGTAGCGATCGTGCGTTGTAGCGTTGTTTAATCTGCGGAAATCTCTGCATGGTCGCCACGATCCCTCGGCTTTAGGCACCATATGTAGCCAGGATGGCCATGGGCTGTTTGAGCACCTGATGATGCCCAGCCTTTCCAAGTTGGCGAACTCCTCACGTGCACTGGCCAGTTTAGCTGCATCCAGGCGCTGAGGTCGTGCGAAAACGGGTGGCCCTGTGATGATAATGAAGTGTTCCACCCCGTGTTTAGTGACGGCCGCCAAAAACATTGGGACCGTGAATGCTGGGAACTGGGTGAGTAGTGTGTGGAACTTACCCCCAGGAGCTGTGACGTTGGCTAATGTTGTGGACCCGGCTCCTCTAGCTGTACAGGGCAGAGAATCAAAAGACATTGCGTTAATCAGGTATCTGTTAGCCACATCGAATAATAGTCCATGTGCACACAAAAAATCTGCACCCAAAATGGGGAAGCTACATGCCGCTATGACGAATGTCCACTGGTATGTACGGCCGTGCAAGGATATAGTCAGTATCCTCTCACCAAAAGTCTTAATGTCTGAGCCATTTGCGGCCGCCAGCTCAGGGCCACTATTCCCTGCCAGTCGGACTGTGTAGGATGGCAGGATGAGGCTGTTTTGGGAGCCAGAGTCCATGAGGAACCGTCTCCCCGAGCGTGAGTCTGTCACATAGAGCAGCTTGTTTGTGTCACCAGTGGTCGCAGCTGCTACTGACTGCTGGCCCTGGCGTTTCCCGAGTGCTTGAACTGGCACGGTGGCACGCATCGGTGTGCGTCTTCTCCATAACGGCGGTGGTAGAAGCAGAGCGGGTCCCTCCGGTGCTTCTTGGCCTCCACTGTGGCCACCATCGCTGGCTCCTCGTCCCTGCTGGCCGTCTTGCTGGGTTCCGACACCGCTGGATTCACAGCAAAGGTTCTGGTCACCAGGATAATCTGATCTGCCTCTTGAGCTAGTGCCCGGTAGTTGCACGTGGCCAGCAGCGCAAATTGGCAAAGACCACTCTGGCCACTGTCGGGAGGTTCCGGTGGAAAAGGTGGGCAAAGAGGAAATGCCCGTCATCTGTGCCCATCAACACCAACATCTTCTCCATTAATTCGACCGCTGACCCGTCTCCCAACTCGGAGCGCATCAGGAGCCTTTCCGCTCTCTCTCCATCCAAGAGTGTGTAGCGCCGGGTCAGCGCAGTCTTGAGAGTGTCATATTTGTTGTGGGCTGAGGGCTGTTGGAGCAGGCTCGCCACCTGCTGTGTTGTGCATGCGTCCAGCGCTGCAACCACGTAGTAGTATTTGGTGTCATCCGCTGTCACTCCACGGAGCGCGAACTGCACCTCGGTGTGGAGGAACCAAGACTTTGGGTCATGTAGCCAAAAGTCTGGGAGCTTGACCAAAATGGCGCATGTGGTACTGGCGCCTGCAGACTGGGTCGTGTCCGGGGTGTTTGTGTCGAGTTCCATTAAGGGTCACCAGTGTAGAGAGAGGAATGAGCAGGTGAGGCAGTGGGCAGAGCAGACTTTATTAATCTCTGTCTCTAACATCAGTTAACAAGAAGAATAAACCCAGGTCGCTGGCATCTCTCTTTTATACCAAACAAACTCTCCTCATAACCTGGTGGGTTCACATTATAACACATAGACTTACAATAACAATTCCCTTTGTCACCCAGCCTGTCAGCGCATTATTATGCAACCCAGAGGAGAACGCGTATTATCATGCATTCTTATGGAGGAAACCACAGGCTGTCTTGCATATCTAATTAACAGCTTTTGAGCGTCTCCTCCTGTGCTATTCAGTCTGAGTGGGGAATTGCATTATCTAGGTCCCCTACAATATCACAGTAAGGGTTTGTGGGGCAGCTGGAACAGTGGAATGATGAAGGAGCTGTGGTTTGATGATGACAAAGCTGTCAAAGTAAAATGGAACACAATATTGTGTAGAAATAGTTAAATGACTCTGACACTAAACTAAATTAATTCTGCACAAGTTTTGAAATGACAACATGGACGTGTTAGTGTTACAGGACAGGTGGGTATGACATATTGATAGAATTCAGATATTTTGGTTATATTTGTAACTCATATTCATACCAAAGTTATTCTGAGAACAGTACATGTGGTCTCTCATCACATGCAGTAGAGGTTCTGGTACATACATCACTGACCCTGGTTACATGGTCACAATAAACCGATTACTGGGAATAAACTGATAATGGCAATCAATTTTGTTGTGTTTACATGCACCGATTAAATGGATTACTGGAGGATTAAAAACTTGAGTTAATGACCAAAGCTACATGGCCACTTGAAAAATCAGATAACTCCAGAAATCCAATCTTAACCGGATGGTCACTGTTGGACTCTTCCTGGTCTTGTGTTTGGGTGACAACATCAGTCCTTGGCCTGGGCTAGTCATTATGGGCTGCACGGTGGCGCAGTGGTTAGCACTGCGGCAGCACAGTTTACCCTTGGCCGGGGGATTGTGGGGATCGTGGGATCGTGGGTTCGATCCCAGCCCCCGACCAACAGTGATCTGTGTGGAGTTTGCATGTTCTCCCCGTGTTGCGTGGGTTTACTCCGGGATTTCTCCGGTTTCCTCCCACATGCCAAAAACATGCATGTTAGGTTAATTGGCTGTTCTAAATTGTCCCTAGATATCTGTTTCCTATAGGCCCTTAGAATAGAGGGTTAGTATTAATGAAAGCGCTTTGAGTGGTCTTTGTGACTAGAAAAGCGCTATATAAGTGCAGGTTAGTTAGTTAGTTAGTTTTGGTTCTTGTGAATTATTCCCACCTAGGGCACCAAAACAACTAGGGCCAGCCCTGCACTGAGGATGGTTACCTAATAAATCCACAACACAAAGAAGGTGGCTCTCTGCAGATGTGGAGGTGACAATTAGAATAGAATAGGCTTTATTGTCATTGTATAGTTGTAAAGTACAATGAAAGTGTATGATGTGGAGCCTCCAGACCTAATTGTTGCAGTGTTAGGGTGCCACAGTGACAGCTAAGGGACTTGTCATATTTTGCTGTAGATTTGAAGGGGAGTGCAATCTTGATTCATTATAGGTATTGCTGGACACGAACTCCTTTTGTTGAACAATTTTGTTATTGTGTGATTCACATATACAGTGGATATAAAAAGTCTACACACCCTTGTTCAAATGCCAGGTTTTTGTGATGTAAAAAAATGAGACCAAGATAAATCATTTCAAAACTTTTTCCACTATCAATGTGACCTATAACCTCCACAACCCAACTGAAAACAAACTGAAATCTTTAAAGGGGAAAAATAAAAAAATAAAAACTTACAATAACCTGGTTGCATAAATATGCACACCTTGTTATAATGGGATGTGGCTGTGTTCAGAATTAACCCATCACATTCAAACTCATGTTAAATGGGAGTCATCACACACCTCCCTCCATTTAAAGTGCCTCTGATTAGCCCCAAATAAAGTTCAGCTGTTCTAGTAGGCTTTTCCTGACATTTTTGTAGTCACATCTTACAGCAAAAGCCATGGTCCGCAGAAAGCTTCAAAAACATCAGAGGGATCTCATTGTTCAAAGGTATCAGTCAGGAGAAGGGTACAAAAGAATTTCCAAGGCATTAAATATACTATGGAACACAGTGAAAACAGTCATCATCAAGAGGAGAAAATATAGCAGAACAGTGACATTGCCAAGAACTGGCTGTCCCTCCAAAACTGATGAAAAGACAAACAAAAAAAACTGGTCACGGAGGCTGCCAGGAGGCCAACAGCAACATTGAAGGAGCTACAGGAATTTCTAGCAAGTACTGGTTGTTTAGCAGATGTGACAACAGTTTCCCGTCTTCTTCATATCTCTGGGCTATGGTGTAGGGTGGCAAAACAGAAGCCTTATCTTACGAAGAAAAACATCCAAGCCTGGCTACATTTTGCAAAAACACATTTGAAATCTCCCAAACACATGTGGGAAAATGTGTTATGGCCTGAAGAAACCAAGGTTGAACTTTTTGGCCATAATTCCAAAAGGTATATTTGGCACAAACACAATACTGCTCATCACCAAAAGAACACCATACTTACAGTGAAGCATGGTGGTCGCAGCATCATGCTTTGGGGCTGTTTTTCTTCAGCTGGAACTGGGGCCTTAGTCAAGGTGGAGGGAATTATGAACAGTTCCAAATACCAGGCTGACATAATGTACAGACCCAGGGAACAGACACAGGCTTGGGAATAGATTCAATTATCTTTATTGTAAAGTGTAGGTGTGTGTGTGTGTGTGTGTGCATGTATGTATGTATGTATATCTGTGATGACGTTGTAGCAGGAGGTGAGCAGAGCGCCGTACGACCTGGCAACCCTATGGACAGAGTAGAGACACAAATGTTAGTACAGCCCTCCCGAAGGAATGAATTGTGAATGACTGGGGCTTACTGTCTGCAGAGGAGGAGATGCGCTCAGGTCGGCCCGAAGGCTACAGCCAGGACAGCGCTTGACGTCACGGTGCCACTGGTGCAGAGAAGGACTCGCTGGAAGCAACGTGGCTGGGTCCACCGCCAGGAGGAACAATTCTGCAGCCACCGAACTCTGCCTGTGCACAGGGGACCAGTGTAGAGAAAAGGTGAGTAAAGAATGGTTTACTTGGAGTGTAGGAGATGATCTTTCCAGAGGATCAGGCTGAGACAAGAGATGACTTAGGAATGCCGGCAATGGCAGGATGATACTCAGGTGGAGGCGAAGACAAGAGCAGGACTCTTCGGTCCAAGGAGACAGACGGCTTTGCGCCGATCTAAAGGCAGAGTGGCTTAAGTAGCCCAAGTGTGATGGAGAGCCGGTGTGCGCACAGCTGCGGGAGATAATGATGCAGAGCGAGCCATCACACAGTCAGTGTTGGCACAAAAGATTCATGCTTCTGCTAAAAGCCTGAAGCAGCTGAAGATGAAGAGGACAACTTCCTGTCACATGGTCTGGAAATTCATTTTGGTCTTCTGAACAAATAATGAGGAAGGTTCGAGGCTTGCATCATTCATGTATGAATGCCAGAACAAAAGTGAGTGAGACCAGTCAGCCGTATTTCATGAGTTTGTTCAAAAGTGAAAGAGGAGAGAACAAATTGGCAAGAACAAAAAAACAGAGCAGATTTGACTGCATTTTCAATGTTTTATTTGAAAGAAAACAATAAATTTTGGAAACAAAATAGCAAACTCGTTTTTCCTTGTTTATATGGTTCAAAAAACAGATTATCCAGAGGTACCCAGACCCAGAAGGCCAGGCAGTATAATTACTTCTCGTATATGGCTATTGTTGAAGTACCTCACGACGTGGCTGGGACAACCAGAGATGATGCAGGGAAAACCGGCCGGCTCACGAATTCCACCCACAGGAGAAAACTTTAGAATTCTTCTGCTGCAAAATAACTCACACTCAAGGAGGAACCTGAGGGATGGCCTAGTTGGTAGACCATCCGCCCCACGACTGGGAGGCTGTGGGTTCAAATCCCAGCCGGGTCATATAAAAGACCATATAAAAATGGTGCTCAGCATAATAGAATGGAGAAAGGAAGTTAACGGAAAGAGCTACCAGAGGACTGTCCCCCCACTGTAGCTTTCACGACTCACAGTAGCTATGTGGCCTAAGGTCAGTGCAATGGAGATAGGCACCGCCACATACTCCATATGGTATCCCACATGCTGTGGAAGGGATTAACTTAACTCAAGGAGGAGAAGAGGAAACGAGGTGTGCTGTGATGCACCTCGGGGGGGGGGAGTTCATCACCTGCTGTGATGAACCCCCCCCCCCCTTAGCTGGGGGGGGGTGAGGATGCTTGCTGGCAATTTTACCATCTTTCTCTTCAACAGGCTTCCAGATATTTATCCACAAATTCACAAGGAGATTTTTATGATTCATTTATACTGAGGTACACTACCGTTCAAAAGTTTGGGGTCACCCAGACAATTATTTTGTGTTTTCCATGAAAAGTCACACTTATTTACCACCATGAGTTGTAAAATGAATAGAAAATATAGTCAAGACATTGACAAGGTTAGAAATAATGATTTGTATTTGAAATAATAATTTTTTCCATCAAACTTTGCTTTCGTCAAAGAATCCTCCATTTGCAGCAATTACAGCATTGCAGACCTAACATGATTGCACAAGGGTTTTCTAATCATCCATTAGCCTTCTGACGCAATGAGCAAACACATTGTACCATTAGAACACTGGAGTGATAGTTGCTGGAACTGGGCCTCTATACGCCTATGTAGATATTGCACCAAAAACCAGACATTTGCAGCTAGAATAGTCATTTACCACATTAGCAATGTATAGAGTGTATTTCTGATTAGTTTAAAGTTATCTTCATTGAAAAAAAGTGTTTTTCTTTCAAAAATAAGGAAATTTCTAAGTGACCCCAAACTTTTGAACGGTAGTGTATATTACAGATGCTACTTGATTCAAGGTTGATTGATTTTTGAGTATATTTCTACTGTGTTTTGCAAGTTTTAATAAAGTCTACAGTATATTAAAAGACAAGAAGAGGAGTTTGTGGTCTCTGATTCAGAGTCCTTTTTATGGTCACAAGAGAGTATTTTTAAGAGGTGTAACAGTTTTTAAGAGTTTTTAACGGTTACTATGTTAAAGGTTATTTAAATAGGTCTCCTATAGATCAATTTTCCTGGTCTTAAACAACTACCCAGATTACCAAGAGCAATTAGACCATGAAAGAGCTGTTGTCAATACAAGGGGGGTTGTTGTGAAGCCTCAGCTTACAACAGACTGTAAAAATGTGACAGTAGATGTACGGGTGATATCATCACGCTGTGCCTACTTTAAGGGACCATTGGGGGGAGCTGGGGTCTTTTGGCACTCCTTCTTAGTCACAGCAAGAGCCTTTAATGGTTTGGTATTAGCTTATAGCTATATGACAACACACATGTAATATCTTGTGTGTTTTGTAATAAAGTTTGTGTTTCGTACAACTCCTGCCTCCCTTCTCCCATTTCCAGACATAACAGGGGTCTGGTGTGTCTGGCTGGATAGGCCACTTGGCCAGAGCTCCGAACTCAGGTAAGTGGAGATCGCCTTGTAGATGGAAACAGTGGAGCTGGGTTAATCCTTCAACTGTCAGCCACAACTGTGTCAGAAATCTCTATGAAGTGAATCCTCTAGGGACTGCAGCTGATAAACTTGACTCCAAACTTGGGGTACAAGGTCAGGGTCTTACACTGTATAATCCCCTTATTAAGCCTTTTATTGGAATATAACTTAAGGAATTCTTGTTCCCACTACAGTCAGCAGAGGGCAATCTTTTTTTAAGATTCATTATGAATTTTTTTTATTTTGGATAGTACAGTACAGGTTAAAAGAAACTGTATAATATAACAACAAGGTCAAATTAGACAAAGACTCCTTCTACTATACAATTCCACTTGAGTTATCTGAAATGGGTGATGGCTGAAGCCGCAGCTTATATTGCCCACCCATATTCCATCCAAGAATTCAAAAGAGAAAAAAGAGAAAACAAGACAAGAGCGATTACAATTTAAAACAAAGCTAAGACAAAATGTGACTGAGAGAAAAAAAAAAGAAAACTAAGCTAGGCTAAGTTAAGCGGTTACTATTCAAAAACAAATCTAAGACAAAATGTCACAGAGAAAAAAAAAAAAACTAAGCTACAACACAACACAGGCGGGATATGTCAATCCTTATGTGAGTTTACATGTCGTCTTGAAAATATGTTTGGAGTATTTCTTCCTTTAGTTTTTGTTTAAATTGTCCAAGCGTTGTACATGATTTTAATTCAGGTCCAAAATCGTTCCATAATCTGACTCCTTGCACTGAAATACAGTGTTGCTTGGTGGTTGTTCTCACTGTAGGCTTTTGAAATATACATGTTCCTCTGAAGTGATATCGTTTCTCCCTTATTTGGAACAACTTTTGGATATTTGCGGGCAGTGATAAATTCTTCACTTTGAACATTATTATTGCGGTTTTAAAGTCAACCAGATCTTTCAACTTGAGAGTTTTTTGTTTAAGAAAAAGTGGGTTTGTTGGTTCCCTGTAAGCTGCTTTGTTTGTTATTCTAATAGCTCTCTTTTGAAGCATAAAGAGTGGATGTATGTTTGTTTTATATGTATTTCCCCATACTTCATTACAATATGTCATGTATGGGAGTATTAATGAATGATACAAGGTGTATAGTGTGGGTTGATTCAGCAAATATTTCACTCTGTGTAATATTGCAATTGATTTGGATACTTTACCTTTAATATAATTAATGTGTGACTTCCAACACAGTTTGTTATCAATTATTACTCCAAGGAATTTAGTTTCAGATACCCTTTCAATCTCTACACCATTTACACTGAGTTTGGGTACTGGGTTGTTGTGATGGTTGTTAAAGACTATAAATTTTGTCTTACTTAAATTGAGCGTTAATTTGTTTGAATCAAACCACAGTTTAAGAAGTTGTTCCAAATTGTTTCCACTGCATAGCAGATTAGTGTCATCGGCAAACAATATTAAGTCCATTTTTTCTGAAACTTTACATATATCGTTTATATACATATTGAATAATAATGGTCCCAAAACTGAACCCTGTGGGACTCCACAGGTGACCTTCAGTAACTCTGAGTTTTTGTTGCTAACACATACATACTGATATCTATTCTTTAAGTAACTACTTAACCAGGACAGTGCTACCCCTCTAATACCACAATTTTGGAGTTTCTTTAATAGTTTCTTTAATAATAAATTGTGATCTACTGTATCAAATGCTTTTTTAAGATCTAGGAATACTCCAACTGAATACTCTTTATTTTCAATGGCTGTTGATATTTTTTCTGTAAATTCCATTAGGGCATATGCAGTTGTCCTCTTGTGTCTGAACCCATATTGCTGCTCACACAATAAATCATTCATCAGTATGAAGTTGTCAATTCTCTCATAGAATATTTTTTCAAGTATCTTGGAAAATTGCGGTAATAGTGAAATTGGTCTATAGTTTGAGAGTTCCCCTCTGTCGCCCGTCTTGTATATCGGAATTACTTTAGCTATTTTCATTGCATTGGGAAATATACCTGATTGGAGAGACAGGTTACAGATATACGTCAGTGGTTTTACTATGCATTCAATAACAGTTTTGACTAGTAGCATGTCAATACCATCACAGTCAGTAGATGTTTTACTTTTGAACGATTTAACAATTTCAATGACCTCTCTTTCGTCTGTGTTCTTTATGAAGATGGAGTCTTTTACAGCAGTGTTATTGCATATTGTATCACCTGTAGGCACCGTAGTGGGTATTTCTCGGGCCAGTTTAGGTCCAATGTTAACAAAAAAATTATTAAATTCATCTGCAGGTGAAGCTATATTCACACTCTGAGTCATTTTATTATTTTTTGGAATATTAGTTGGGTAGCTTGTATTTCTGCTTTTATTTCCAAGGATACTGTTGAGTATTGTCCATGTATTTTTAATATTGTCTTTGTTTTGCGCCAGTTCTTTACTGTAATAGTCTCTTTTACTACATCTTATTATATATGTTAACTTATTTTTGTATGTTTTATACCGCTGCTCTGCTTCTTTTGTCCTTTTCTTTAGGAAAGCTTTATATAATAAATTTTTCTTTTTACACGCCTTTTGTAGTCCTTTGGTTAACCATGGCTTATCAGCAAATTTGTGTTTAAGCTTTTTTTTTTTTACTAATGGGCAGTTTTTTTCATAAAGAGTGGTTACAATGTTTATAAATGTGTCATAGGCTTCATTTACATCTGATACATAGACTTCTGTCCAGTCTTGCTTCAGCAAGTCCTCTTTAAGAGAACTGATTGCATTTGGTGATTTGTGTCTGAACGATTTTGAAATTTTTTCTGCGTTGGGCCCCGTGTGGCCATGGATAAGTGCAAAGGTTGGCAAGTGGTCCCTTATATCATTTATCAATAATCCACTTTCTATTTTCTTATCGAAAACATTGACAAACAGGTTGTCAATAAGTGTAGCAGAGTGAACTGTGATTCTACTGGGATGTGTTATTGTGGGATACAGACTCATGCTGTACATAGAGTTCATGAACTCTGTAACTACATTTTGTTGATGTGGATTCAGTAAATCAATATTGAAATCTCCACAAATTGCTACCATTTTCTTACTAGTAATATTATTGTACAGCTCGACTAATTTATCTCTGAATGTCTCAATGTAAGTTCCCGGCGTTCTATATATGCAGCTTATGATTAGATTTTTTGTTTTGTCTAGGTCAAAAGGTTATCTTGTGATTTGCAGACAGCAGCCACTTGAACAAGATTATTTCTTACTTAAGGATATTTTGATATTTCCAGGCACCTACAAGGTCTAGTTCAAGATCTTATTCTTTTGACTGCATCATCAATCAATTCTTAATCACACCAATCTGAACAGGGCAGTAAAGTTGGCAAGATATTCACAGATTTCACCTACAACATGGATTTATTCTCCTTTCTCGCACTGCTGCTTTCTGTGCTGTGGCTCTTTGTCCCTGAAGTAAACGCGTTCGGCTCCATGGCGGGCAGAATAGCGGGCAGAATACAATATTCCAGGGACGTGTTGCTGCATTTAAATACGGCTTATTCAACGGCTGTGATTGAGCCTAAGCTGCAACTGCCGGACTTTATTTTGAGAGACGGACACAGCGGTGAAAAGAGAGACGTGAGAGGCAGCAAAAGGAAGTGTGGAAGGCGTGGAGGTGTGAAATTGCGCCTTAGGAGACGTCAGTTTGGTAACATTCCTCTTCCTTCGATAATTTTTGGGAATGCACAGTCTGTGAGAAACAAGGTGGATGAAATTCAAGGGAACGTACGCTACCAGAAGGATTTTAAGAACTGCTGCGTCATGGCTTTCACTGAATCTTGGCTTAGTGCGCATGATTGAGATGCAGACCTGTGGATTGACGGCTTTGGAGCCCCGCTGCGCTCGGATCGGCAGGAAGAGGTAACGGGGAAGCGTCAGGGGGGCGGAGTATGTTTATACATTAATAAGCAGTACTGCACATCTGTCACGGTCAGAGAGCGCATCTGTACACCCGATGTCGAGCTGCTGTCTGTGTCACTACGCCCCTTTTATTTGCCTCGCGAGTTTCCCCAACTTTTCATCACGACTTTGTACATTCACCCGAGGGCAGACGCTGACTCCGCCTCCAGAACCGTCTTTGATGTGGTACAGCGGCTGCAGTCAATTTCTCCAGAGGCGCCAAACTTCATTCTTGGGGATTTTAACCATGTTTCTTTAAAGAAGACACTTAAAAACTTTTAGCAGTATGTCTCCTGCCTAACCAGGCGAAAAAAGACATTGGACCTGTGCTATGGATCCATAGAGAGGGCCTATAAATCACTCCCCTTTCCTCCTTTAGGATCCTCAGATCACAACTGTGTACATTTGCTGCCCACATATAAAACTGCTCTCAGAAGAGGCAAGGTGGAGATGAGAGACATAGATGTGTGGACAGAAGATTCAGAGCACAGCCTCCAGGAATGCTTTGACTGTACAGACTGGGAGATGTTCATAATGGCCTGCGGGGATGATTTGGACTCTCTGGCTGAGCTCACATGCTCATACATGGCTTACTGTCAAAATAAGATTGTCCCACGTAAACGTGTCAAAATATATCCCAACAACAAGCCATGGGTTACTAAATCAGTTAAATCCTGCTTACAGAGGAAAGCACTTGCCTTTAAACAGGGGTCTGTTTCTGAGCTACAGGTTGCCACTAAGGAGCTGAAGTCCGAAATTTTAAGAGCAAAACAGAATTATAAATCAGAATTGGAAAGCAAGATGGCAGCAAATAAACTTGGTTCGGCCTGGGCCAGTATGAAAACTATTGCAGGCCTTCAGAGCACAGAGCGCAGTAATCATGTGTTTTTAGATGGTTTTAATTCAGACACAGACCTGGCTAATGCTCTTAATTGTTTCTATGGTCGTTTTGACTCCTTTGATTTCAGTACAGAAATCCAAGATTTGAAACAGAAACTCAAAGACAATCAGCACTTTAATATTGAGGTGCAGGATGTTAAAAGGGAGTTCTGCGCTGTAAAAGTGAACAAAAGTCAGGGCCCTGATAATATATGTGGGCGCTTGGTAAAGTCCTGCGCACATGAACTGAGTCCTATATTTCATTACATTTTCAATAAGTCCTTACAGACACAACATGTGCCTAAGATCTGGAAAGACGCTGTGGTTGTTCCCGTTCCAAAATCCAGCTGTCCTAAAACGGTAAACGACTTTAGACCAGTTGCTTTGACTTCAATTTTAATGAAAATTTTTGAAAAACTGGTCAGACGTGAGGTCCTAAAGCAGACTGAGCATGCATTGGATCCTCTGCAGTTTGCCTATAGGCCTCACAGAGAAGTGGAGGATGCCACTGTCACTATGTTTAACATGCTTTTTAAACATCTGGATTTTAATGGGACACACGCCAGGCTTTTATTTGTGGACTTTTCCTCCGCCTTTAATACAATCCAACCTCATATTTTAGTTGAAAGGCTCCTGCAACAATTTGATTTGAGCAATAATCTGGTGGGTTGGATTCTGGACTTCTTAACCAACAGGATGCAGAGAGTAAGGGTCAATGGTACATTGTCTGACCTAAAGTGCTCTTCTACTGGCTCTCCTCAGGGGTGTGTGTTGTCACCACTACTCTTCATCCTGTACACAAACATGTGCCGGAGCAGTCATGACAACAGACACATTATAAAGTATGCTGATGACTCAGTCATTGTCAGTCTCCTCCAGGATGGTGAGAGTGGCCACGGCCCAGTAGTTGATGATTTTGTTCACTGGTGTGAGGATTCCTACCTGCAGCTGAATACAACAAAAACGAAAGATATGATTATTGACTTTAGGAGGAAAACTCCCAGGCACAAAGTCACCATACTAAAAGGCCAGACCACCGAATGTGTACAATCGTACAAATATCTTGGGACAATTATTGATAGTAATTTAAACTTTGACGTGAACTGTGAAAGGGTGTGCAAAAAGGGTCAGCAAAATTTGCATTGTTTGAGGAAACTTGCACGCTTCCAAATTGACCGAACCATAATGACAATGTTTTATCGGGCTTTTATTGAATCTGTTTTATCCTTTTCTTTAGTGTCATGGTTTGGTCAGATAAAACTGAAACAGAGGAAATCCTTGGATCAGGTAGTTAGATGGTCCAGTCGTTGGCTTGGTGAGTCACAGCTGAGTCTGACATCCCTGTACACCAGACAAGTACAGAGGATGGCTGCCTCCATTTTAAATGACGACTCCCACCCTTTGCACTGCAACTTTCAGCTTCTTCCCTCCAGACGGAGGTTTGCTGTCCCAAAAAGTAAAACCCAGCGCTACAAAACCAGCTTTGTCCCTGCTGCTGTCAAAGAGTTGAACAAGCTATAAAAATATATTGTACATATTTTATATTTACTTATTTTGTATGATGTCACTTGGGTTCTAAATACTTTATTGGGTTTTAGACCTTTGAGTTTTTTAACCTCTGACTAGTTTTTAACTTTTAACTTCAATATGACCCCTCTCTCTTACCTCTGGTTTCTCCCTCATCTCTTTCTTTTTATACCCTGTTTGATGGAGCCTTGAGTATTTTTATCATGTTTATAGTCAGCTTCATGTGTGCCTGTGTTTGTGTCTATGTTGAATGTAATCAGTGGCTTGTAAATATAGTTGTCACCAGACTGCAAAACAAATCTACCTACGGGTACAAATAAAGTAACCTGAACCTGAACCTGATTTGGACTTCTTGGATCAATAACTCCTGAACAAAATGTTAAAACACAAACCACACCAATCTAATACATTGGCAAAGTGGACAACGAGCTACAACCTCATTTTCATTAAAAAAAAGAGCCATCCTCAGAGCTCCAGCAATTACATTGGTGTCTATGAGCTTTCACATTCTAATTTACTGAGATGCACCAGTAGACTGTTTTAACAGGAAAATAAACTTTGAGCTGTTTCATCTGTTGCATGTTAAACATTATCACAGTGCCCTGGCAATCCAAGGAAACCCAGTCCGATTAGGACTCCCTCTGTTGTCTGTTTCCTCAGTGGTAACTTGCGCCTGGTCTGTTTTCCCATCTAGCAGCAGGTTGAAGGCAGCAGGGATGGTTTTTGTGCTCATGTAATCGTTTTTCTTGATCCAGTCAGTTTTTCCACCCTGTTGATTTGTAGGTGGTGGGTGGATCTTCAAGCTCACGTGCCACTGGAACTTGCTGTGGCACTCCAACGAAACCTGGAAGGGTGACTTTTTTCACTCTGCACAGCGCATGCACTCTGGGGGCTTGGTGGCGTCTTCTGCTTTTTCGGTTAAAATGTGGCAGTGGGGGACCACGTGTGCCCCCGCATGGACAGCGATGCCACTACATTTATTAGAATAAGCTCCCATTGAAAAGGACTGCTGAGTAATCAGTTAATTGACAACTAATTTAATTTAGTCAACTTATCGACAATTAATCAAAAGTCAATTAATTATTAAGATCCCTAATTTAGAGCAAACTGGTCTACATCATCAGCCTTAACAGAACTCAAAAGAAATCTCTAACTCCATAGATAAAAAAGACATTTACAGTTGGACTATTTCTTGATCAAAAAAACTTGACCTAAAAGAAAATCTGATACAAGCACACATTTGCTGTGTGTACGTATAAAAGGCATTCCAGTGTCTTTTTCCTTTGTTCATCAGTCCACAATGAACTTTTGTTGTTTACCATTTTAATGGATTATTCACATGTTCAACATAAAGTATTCAATCAATTCGTCGGATCATCGTCGGCCTCCGTCGGTCTATGATGACCATGGAAGAGAATCCTAAACGTCTACTCTGCTGGAACAGCACCACCTGTGGCTGAACAGGCCAATGCGCGAATGGCAGTCCCTGTCACACAGGTCGCACTTGTGGGTGATCTCCGTGCTGCTGGGTCTGTGGTGGTTCTTCCTGCGGGTCCTTTTTTCATCTGCTGCAGCAGTCAGTCTCTCTTCACCCGCCTTGAGCTGTCTGGTCAGGGTGCCTCTCCATTTGGAGCGGTCCATTGCAAGGTCCTCCCAGCGCTCTGTGTTGATCTCCAGGGCCTTCATGTCTCTCTTGCAGACGTCTCTAAAGCGCAGCTGTGGGCGGCCAACGTCTCTCCCGCCAGTCGCCAATTCTCCGTAGAGGACGTCTTTGGGGATTCTGCCATCCTCCATACGGTGAATGTGGCCTAGCCAGCGGAGCCTGCTCTGCCTGAGTAGAGTGAATATGGAGGGAAGGCCAGCGCGGGACAGAACTTCTGTGTTGGGCATTTTGTCCTGCCAGGATATGTCCAGGATGTGGCGAATGCAGTGCAAGTGGAAGGAGTTCAGTCTCTTTTCCTGCCGGGCGTATGTTGTCCACGTCTCACTCCCATAGAACAGTGTGCTGATGACGCAGGCGTTGTGCCATCTTCATCTTGACAGAGAGTTTGGGATTCTCCCACACTCGTGTGGTGAGGCGAGCGAGTGTGAAGGCTGATTTTCCAATCCTCTTGTCGATCTCTGTATCAAGGGAGAGGTTGTTGCTGATCGTGGACCCCAGGTACGTGAACTGATTCACGACCTCCAGCTCGTAGTTGTCGATGGTGATGGTTGGTGGTGCTTCCGTGCCTTGTGCCAAGACGTTAGTCTTCTTCAGGCTGATGGTAAGCCCGAAGTCCTTGCATGCCTGGGAGAAGCGGTCCATCAGGGTCTGAAGCTCCTGCTGTGTGTGGGTTGCGACTGCAGCGTCGTCTGCGAACAGCATGTCTCTGATTAGAGCTTTGGTACTTTGGTTCTGGCTTTTAGGCGGGCGAGGTTGAAAAGCCTGCCGTCAGATCTTGTGTGCAGGTAGATTCCCTCTGTTGTTGTGCTGAAGGCATGCCTCAGGAGCATAGCAAAGAAAATCCCAAAGAGGGTTGGTGCAAGTACACAGCCTTGTTTCACTCCGCTGCGTATGTTGAATGGCTCTGAGACGTTGCCGTCGTGCTGCACTATCCCCTGCATGTTGGTGTGAAAGTATTCAATCAATTAATGAGCGACTAAATACACAAATGGAGGAAATGGCTTCTACTACATTTAATTTGTATGGTGGAGAGGACAGAGAAGCACGGTGGAACAGTGGCAGCACAGCAAGAAGGTCACGGGACTGATTCCCCCCAGACCATCAGTGAGTCTTCTATGTGGAGTCTGCATGTTCTCCCCGTGTCTGCGTGGGTTTACTCTGGGTGCTCCGGTTTCCTCCTACAGGCCAAAGACATGAAGGTTAGGTTAATTGACATCAAATGGGGATTCTAAATTGTCCTTAGGTATGGATGTGAGAGTGAATGGTTGACTGTCAATCTGTGTTGCCCCTGTGATGGGTTGGCGATTTCTCGGGGGTGTACCCTGCCTCTTGCCCAAAGATGCTAGGATAGGCTCCAGCCCTCCACAACCCGAAAAGGATTAAGTGGTAGAAAATGGATGGATAGATGGATGGTGGGGAGGACACTCCAGACTCTGACAATGCTGCCCTCATCAAAAATGCTCATGATGTCCATATATCGAGCACATTAAAGATTAGAGGTCTGAGGGTCCAAAGCAGAGTGAATAAACAGATGATCTGATAATAGACTTTTTTTTTTACAAAAAATTATATTTAGATTAAAGCCTCAGAAATTTAAAGAACAATTCATTCACACAAAAGAAACTTAATCCTGAAAATAAAGATCGACAGACCTTACTGGACTACAGCACATCAACTGTGAGTTCTCATGTGATAAACCACAACACTGAATGATGTGTTTCCCACATATTTTACAAGACTATAGCTTCTCCCTTATGTGAATTCTCATGTGAGTTTTCAAAGAACTGTTGTGATTAAATCTTTGCCCACATGTTTCACAAGAAAATGGCTTCTCACTGTTTTATTTATTTACATCTCATTTCCCCCCTCATGGATCGTCACCTTATCGTGGTGGGGGGGGGGGTTTGTGTGCCCCAGTGATCCCAGGAGCTATGTTGTCCGGGGCAATTTGCCTCTGATAGGGTCTCCCAAGACAAACTGGTCCTGGGTGAAGGGCCAGACTAAGAACGATCCAACAGACTCTCATGATAAATTGCATATCAAGGATTCAGTGTACCCCGCCCGGTATGGGGTTACCGGGGCCCCACCCTGGAGCCAGGCCTGGGGGAGGGGCTCGAAGGCTAGCGTCTGGTGGCCAGGTTTCCACCCATGGGACCCGGCCGGGCTCAGCCCGAAGGAGTTACATGGGTCCGCCCTCCAGTGGGCTCACCACCTGCAGGAGGGATCATGGGGGTCTGGTGCTATGTGGATCAGGTGGCGGTCAAAGGCGGAGACCTTGGCGGACTGATCCCAAGCTTTCTAAACTGGCTTTTGGTACATGGAATGTCACCTCTCTGGTGGAGAAGGAGCCTGAGTTGGTGTACGAGGTTGAGAGATACCAGCTAGATATAGTCGGCCTCACCTCAACACACAGCTCCGGTTCCGGAACCAGTCTCCTGGAGAGGGGCTGGAGCTTGGCCTTTTCTGGAGTTGCCCCGGGCGAGAGGCGACAAGCAGGGGTGGGTATTCTTGTATCGCCCCACCTTGCTGCCTCTATATTGAAGTTTTCCCCGGTGGATGAAAGGGTTGCTTCCCTGCGCCTTTGGGTTGGGAAACGGGTCCTGACCATCATTTGTGCCTATGCACCAAATGATGTTTCAGAGTACCCACCCTTTTTGGAGTCTGTGACTGGGGTGCTGGAGGGTGCTCCTCTTGGAGACTCCATTGTCCTACTGGGGGACTTCAATGTGCAAGTGGGCAACAACAGTGAAACCTGGAGGGGGGTGATTGGGAGGAACGGCCTGCCCGATCTGAACCCGAGTGGTGTTCAGTTATTGGACTTCTGTGCTAACCACAGTCTGTCCATAACGGACACCATGTTCAAGCATAAGGGTGTCCATATGTGCACCTGGCACCAGGACACCCTAGGTCGCAGGTCGATGATCGATTTTGTTATCGTATCATCAGACCTGCGACCGTATGTCTTGGACACCCAAGTAAAGAGAGGTGCAGAGCTGTCAACTGATCACCACCTGGTGGTGAGTTGGATCCGATGGCAGGGGAGGAAGCCATTCAGACCTGGTAGACCCAAACGTATAGTGAGGGTGTGCTGGGAGCGTCTGGCTGAGGCCCCTGTCTGGGAGGTCTTCAACTCCCACCTCCGGAAGAACTTCAACCACATTCCGAGGGAGTCTAGAGACATGGAGTCTCAATGGGCCATGTTCTCCACCTCTGTTGTTGAAGCGGCGGCCCAGAGCTGCGGCCGCAAGGTGGTCGGTGCATCTCGTGGTGGCAACCCCCGAACCAAGTGGTGGACACCAGTGGTGGTGGGGGGGGGGGCATTAAGCTGAAGAAGGAGTCCTATCAAGCTTGGTTGGCTTGTGGGACTCCCGAAGCAGCTGAGGTGTACCGGCAGGCCAAGCGGAGTGCAGTTCGGGTGGTTGCTGAAGCAAGAACCCGGGTATGGGAGGAGTTCGGTGAGGCCATGGAACAAGACTTTCGGTCGGTCTCAAAGAGATTCTGGCAAACTGTCCGGCGGCTCAGGAGGGGAAAGCAGGTCCCCGTCCACACTGTGTATGGTGCGGATGGGACACTGTTGACTTCGACTGGGGATATCGTCGGGCGGTGGAAGGAATACTTCAAGGATCTCCTCAATCCCACTGATACGCCTTCCACAGAGGAAGCAGGGTTTGGGGACGAGGGGGATGACTCACCTATCACAGGGGCTGAGGTCGCCAAGGTGGTTAAAAATCTCCTTGGTGGCCGGGCCCCGGGGGTGGATGAGATTTGCCCTGAGTACCTCAAGGCCCTGGATGTTGTTGGGTTGTCATGGTTGACACGCCTCTGCAACATTGTGTGGAGGTCGGGGGCAGTGCCTTTGGCATGGCAAACCGGGGTGGTGGTTCTTCTCTTTAAAAAAGGGGACCGGAGGGTGTGCTCCAACTTTAGAGGGATCACACTCCTCAGCCTCCCTGGGAAGGTACTGGAGAGGAGAGTCCGGCCATTGGTCGAACCTCAGATTCAGGAGGAGCAATGTGGTTTTCGTCCTGGCCGTGGCACATCGGACCAGCTCTTTACCCTCTTGAGAATTCTCGAGGGTTCGTGGGAGTTTGCCCAACCAGTTTACATGTGTTTTGTGGACTTAGAGAAGGCATTTGACTGCGTCCCTCGTGGATTTTTGTGGGGGGTGCTTCGGGAGTATGGGGTATCGGGCTTGTTGTTACGAGCTATTCGGTCTCTGTACGACCGTTGTGAGAGTTTGGTTCATATTGCCAACACTTCATCGGAGTCGTTCCCAGTGAGAGTTGGACTCCGCCAGGGCTGCCCTTTGTCACCGATCCTGTTCATAATTTTTATGGACAGGATTTCTAGGCGCAGCCAGGGAATGGAGGGTGTCATGCTTGGTGACCACAGGATCTCATCTCTGTTGTTTGCAGATGATGTTGTCCTGTTGGCTTCATCCAGCAATGACCTACATCTCTTGCTGGGATGGTTTGCTGCTGAGTGTGAAGCGGCTGGGATGAGAATCAGCACCTCCAAGTCCGAGTCCATGGTCCTCAGCCAGAAAAAGGTGGATTGTCCTCTCCAGGTTGGGGACAGGCTCCTGCCCCAAGTGGAGGAGTTTAAGTATCTTGGGGTCTTGTTCACGAGTGAGGGGAGAATGGAGCGAGAGATTGACAGACGGATTGGAGCAGCATCTGCAGTGATGCGGACGTTGTACCGGTCTGTTGTGGTGAAGAGGGAGCTTAGCTCTAAGGCAAAGCTGTCGATTTACCAGTCAATCTACGTTCCTACTCTCACCTATGGTCACGAGCTTTGGGTAATGACCGAAAGAACGAGATCGCGGATACAAGCGGCTGAAATGAGCTTTCTCCGTAGGATTGCTGGACTCACCCTCAGAGATAGGGTGAGGAGCTCAGTCATCCGGGAGAGGCTTAGAATAGAACCGCTGCTCCTCCACATTGAAAGGAGTCAGTTGAGGTGGTATGGGCATCTGATTAGGATGCCTCCTGGACGCCTCCCACTTGAGGTGTTTCAGGCACGTCCCACTGGGAGGAGACCCCGGGGCAGACCCAGGACTTGGTGGAGAGACTATGTCTCCCAGCTGGTCTGGGAACGCCTTGGTATCCCCTCTGAAGAGCTGGAGCAGGTGGCTGGGGAGAGGGAAGTCTGGGCTTCTCTGCTTGAACTGCTGCCTCCGCGACCCGGACCTCCGGAAAAGTGGTAGAAGATGGATGGATAGACATCTCATTTCATCACAAGTGCAATGGGCCCCAGCCAGGGATCTATGGTTACACTTCAAATCAAAAAGCTTTGTATCCGAGGGCTCTCTTCAAGATGGAGACTGTTCCCCTGATTGCTGAGATCTATATTTCACAGATGCTAGGGCAGCCGGGGATCACCTGTAGATATTTTTTCAGGTTCTTCTTCACCATTCCAGTTGCTCCCACCACCACAAGTATAATATCTGCTTCCTGCAGTTTCCAGGTACTCCCTAGGTCATTTTTGAGGTCTTGATATTTTGTTATTTTTCTCTTTCTGCTCTATTGAGGCCATAGTCATTTGGTATGGTTACATTTATTAATTTGGTAGTTTTGTCCTTTTTGTTCAAAATAACAATGTCCGGTTTTATTGCTCCTCCTCCTATGTGTCTACCAATTGGAATTTCCTTGTCATAAAAGATGGTAATATCTCCGTTGGAGCTGACTGGCTCTGGATCATGCTCCCATACTGGTCCTTTGACTTCTATTTTAAATTCTTTGCATATTTTCCAGTGTATATAACGGTAGATCTTGTTGTGGCAAGCAGTGTAGTGTCCATTGGCCATTAGGATCTGGCAGCCGGAGAGTAGGTGGCTTGCGCTCTCCACCACTGCATGACAGAATCGACATTTGTCACTCTGTGACAGTCCTGCCATTTTTTTTTAAAGCCGTTAGTCAAAAGTCCCTGGTCTTCTGCTCCAACCACTAGTCTCTCCTTGTCGTACCCCAGATCTCTGTTTCTGATCCAGGGCAGTGTCTCTTCCCTATCAATACAATCCCAATGGAGTTCCTCCTGAAAGTGCCCTGCTCGCTTATGCTGTTTCCATCTTTCTTTTCTTTCCTTCTGTGTCCTTTTGCTGTATTTTTCCCATGTCTTTCTAGCTATTTTTGTTGCTGGGTTTTGTTGACTGTTTTTTATGTTGTCTAAAATGTCTCCTGCAAAGGCCTTGGCTTGTTTAGTTATGGATGTGTAGTGACTAAGGGTTTTATGGTGTTGAGTGACTTTTTCCATTTTCTCATCGTTTGAGCTTTTTCGGTATTGACCAGTACTTGTTATTGTCACCCTGTAGGCCTGGTTTATTTCAATTAGGCCCAGCCCTCCCTCTTTACGGGGTACAGACATGGACAAAATTGTTGGTAACCCTCTGTTAATGAAAGAAAAACCCACAATGGTCACAGAAATAACTTGAATCTGACAAAAGTGGTAATAAATAAAAATTCTATGAAAATTAACCAATGAAAATCAGACAATGCTTTTGAATTGTGGTTCAACAGAATTATTTTAAAAAACAAACTCATCAAACAGGCCTGGACAAAAATGATGGTACCCTTAACTTAATATTTTGTTGCACAACCTTTTGAAGCAATCATTGCAATCAAACAATTTCTGTAACTGTCAGAGACTTCTGCACCTCTCAGCAGGTATTTTGGCCTACTCCTTATGAGCAAACTGCTCCAGTTGTCTCAGGTTTGAAGGGTGCCTTCTCCAGATGGCATGTTTCAGCTCCTTCCACAGATGTTCAATAGGATTTAGATCAGGGCTCATAGAAGGCCACTTTAGAATAGTCCAGTATTTGGCTCTTAGCCATTCTTGGGTGTTTTTAGCTGTGTGTTTTGGGTCATTATCCTGTTGCAAGACCCATGACCTGCGATTGAGACCAACCTGTCTGACACTGGGCAGCACATTTCTCTCTAGAATACCTTGATAGTCTTGAGATTTCATTGTACCCTGCACAGATTCAAGACACCCTGTGCTAGATGCAGCAAAGAAGCCCCAGAACATAACAGAACCTCCTCCATGTTTCACAGTAGGGACAGTGTTCTTTTCTTGGTATGCTTCATTTTTGCATCTGTGAACACAGAGCTGATGTGCCTTGCCAAAAACCTCCAGTTTTGTCTCGTCTGTCCATAGGACATTCTCCCAGAAGCTTTGTGGCTTGTCAACATGCAGTTTGGCAAATTTCAGTCTGGCTTTTTTATGATTTGTTTTCAACAGTGGTGTCCTCCTTGGCCGTCTCCCATGAAATCCACTTTGGCTCAAACAACGACGGATGGTGCGATCTGACACTGATGTACCTTGACCTTGGAGTTCACTATGAATGCGTTTAGAGGTTGTTCTGTGCTCTTTTGTTACCATTCGTATTATCTGTCTCCTCCTGCGGCCACGTCCAGGGAGGTTGGCTACAGTCCCGTGGATCTTAAATTTCTGAATAATATGTGCAACTGTAGTCACAGGAACATCAAGCTGCTTGGAGATGGTCTTATAGCCTTTACCTTTAACATGCTTGTCTATCATTTTCTTTCTAATCTCCTGAGACAACTCTCTCCTTTTCTTCCTCTAGTCCATGTTTAGTGTGGTACACACCATGTCAACAAACAGTACAGTGACTACTTGTCACCCTTTAAATAGGCCGACTGACTGATTCCAAGTTTGTAGACACCTGTGATGTTAATTAGAGGACACATCTTGGTTGAACATGTCCCTATGGTCACATTATTTTCAACCTTTTCTAGGGGTACCATCATTTTTGTCCAGGCCTGTTTCATGAGTTTGTTGTTTAAAATAATTCTGTTGAGCCACAATTCAAAAGCATTGTCTGATTTTCACTGGTTAATTTTCATAGAATTTTTATTTATTACCACTTTTGTCAGATTCAAGTTATTTCTGTGACCATTGTGGAGTTTTCTTTCATTAACAGAGGGGTACCAACAATTTTGTTCACTTCTGTACAAGACCGACCTACAGTCAATATGCACATTACAAAAAAAAGCTATAAGAATAATAAATAATGTAGGATATAGAGACCATACCAACTCGTTGTTTTTAAAGTCACATGCCATAAAGTTCATGGATTTAGTTAAATATAAGACAGCACAAGTAATGTACATTAATTACAATTAATAATCAACTCTCAACTAATATACAAAAAAATATATAAAAAAAAGAGACAATGATTATAATTTGAGAGGAGACTTAAACTTTACAAAACCTAACGTACAAACAACTAAGAAAAGAATGTGCATATCTGTCTGTAGGGTGGATTTATGGAACAGTCTGGAGCTGGAACTGAAACTATGTACAAACAGAAATCAATTCAAAAATAGGTATAAACATTATTTGTTAAATATATGTTAGAGGGGTAGTATTAATATGTGCGATTCACTATGCTCACTCTGGGACACTATGGTAGAGTAGGTGGGACAGTACTGTGCATATCTGTGTTGTTTGGGGCTGGGTATAGATGTATGGACCGCATGTATGTAGGGATAGATGGGTGTCAATGTTGATATGTATAAAATATAGTTAATTGTCTACTTTGGCCTTAATTGAGGTAATATGTATATATTTCACATGGGTTGTATTTAGGGAAAAGAGAAGTTGGAGTAAATAAGTGTTAACTTCTTCCTTCTCCCTTTCGAGGACTGTACACTGTCACTTTTATTGCACTTGTCATTTGTTTTGTCACCTGTGTTGGAGCAGCACCTGTGTTGATTAACACTGGTGTCTGTTAAACTGTTAAAGTCTTGTCGTGTCATCTTGTCCGCTTTTGTTTGTTTTTATTGATTTCGTTTTTAATTTTTTATCTCTTTTTGCTGATATTAGTTTTTGCTTGGTGTTAGCTTAGTATTGGCCTAGCAGAAAAAGCCCGATCGGATGCGCGGGTGGGTCGGACCCCCTGGCTGGGCTGTTGTACCGGGCTAGGCTAACCTGCTAACCTGTTTTTAAGCCTTTTTCGCTGTTTTTAGCTAACCTGTTTTTAGCTGCTTTTGGCTGGCTGGCTATCCACCTATTGCCTGGAACGTCATGGTTCCATCCCCGACGTGTGTCAGCCGTGTGTCCCTCCTTAGGAAGGTTTCTGAGTTGGAAGTTAGACTCTCCAACCTCTATAAGATTCAGGAGGCCGAAGACCATCTTGACACCATAATTCTAGGGCGAACAACGCCCCTGGCAACCGACTCGCAGCTGGCAGAGACGGCTACTTACCTGGGTGAGTTCAGCGCATCTCTGCCTACTTCCATCCCTTCTCCGGTTTCTTCTGACATCCAGGACCACAGCAATAGACACTGGCTTCGACTCGGGGCTAAACCCAAAGCCCTGGTTGGTTCTTCTCATCCTCAATGCGCGCCCTGGACCTTGGTGAGACTTGCAGGCAATCATCGTCGATCGACCAGACAGGGCCGTGCCTCTTCTCTTCTCCTGCTACTGGAAAATAGATTCGACATCCTTTCTCTGGAGGATTTTCCCCACCTGGAGACTGGCTGTCTGCCCGTGGCCACACCTCCTCCTCCCTCTCCTTCAACTTCAGCTGCGGCTCAAACCCACAAACCCCGGATTAAGACTACTTTAGGTGTGCCAAATTACACACCAGCTCCAAAATGCATTGCCCCGCCATCACAACAACACCTTCAACAAGATTGTTCACCACCTCAGAAACCACCGACAAAGCCCCCCCAAGACAACACTGGTAATTGGTGACTCAAATATGAGGAATGTCAAAAGCAGGTACTGTGTGACTAAATTTTTTCTTGGGGCTAGAGTGTCTGACATTGAGACTCTTACCCCTGACTTATTAAATGAATTACCCCACGCTAAAATTGTCATAGTACATGTTGGATGCAACAACATCCCAGATGAAGCATCAGAGATCTTAAAGAGTGACTTCAGGAGTCTTCTGTCCACTCTTATGAACTGTGGCAGACATGCGTTTATCTCTGGGCCTTTGGCACCTTTTGGACGAGGTTGCAATTATTTTAACAGAACTCTCAGTCTTAATACTTGGTTGTGTTTTACATGTCCTACTTTTAACATTGACAATTTTAACCTGTTTTGGAACCGCCCATCACTTATGAGACCTGTTGGCATCCATCCGAATAGACTTGGTGCACGTGTTTTAAGGGACAGTCTGTTCTATTCTATTCAGCGTTTTTTAATGCAGTGACTGGGATTTGATGTGTTAACTCACTCCGAAGTTCCTGGGTCTGACAACCAGCCCTTTTTTGTTTCCACTTCTCATATTAATCCCATTAATCCAGATAATCCTCAATGTTTGGTTCAGTCTTCGATTTATAACCTTACAGAGGTTGTGTCTGTCTCCCGTTACCCAAAACATTATAACCCAAGACAAATACAACACAACTTGATAAATACACGTCTTTCTGCAGCTCCTCTGCATCCGCCACCCCTCAACTTTGCCCCTGTCTTCTCCCTTAGAGAACCTTTGTCTATTCACCCCAAAGTTAATAAAAATATAATGCATAAACATCCCAAAGTGATTAAACAAAATGTTGGTAAAACTCAAATCAAACCTCAAGTCTCTGAATTTATTAATTTAGCCTCTGTTCCTCCTCATAATTTAAAAATTAAATGTGGTTTATTAAATATTAGGTCTCTAACTCCCAAGTCTCTACTAGTTCCTGATCTATTAATTGATCATCAGATTGATTTAATATCCCTCACAGAGACTTGGCTAGGGCAAGATGATTGTGTTGGTTTGAATGAATCAACTCCATCTGGTTATCTAAACTGTCATAATCCCAGAGGTTCTGGTCGTGGAGGTGGAGTAGCGGCAATTTTCCATTCTAATTTACTAGTTAATGTAAAGCAAAAATCATGTTTTAATTCCTTTGAGGGCCTGGTCCTCAGTGTGGGGCATGTTGACTATCTTGGCTTGAACCCAGTTTTCTTTGCCATAGTTTACCACCCTCCCTCGGCCTACTCAGAGTTTTTATCTGAATTTGCTGAATTTTTAGCTGATTTAGTGCTGAAATCAAATAATTATTGTAGGGGATTTTAATATACATGTTGATGTAGATAGTGACTGTCTTAATAAGGCATTCAATTCAATTTTAGACTCAATGGGATTTTCCCAGAAAGTAGAAAATTCTACCCATTATCTCCACCATACATTTGACCTTGTTCTGACATATGGTATAGATATAGAAAATCTGGCAGTGTCTCCTCATAATCCTGTACTGTCAGACCATTGTCTGTTAACCTTTGATTTCACTATTTCTGATTATTTTGTCATAGCCAGGAGCGGCACTGGGGTTAAGCTCCCAGTGCTCATAAAATGCTCCTTATGGCGTGCGTCTCGAAAAGCCTCTGACAACTAAGTCCAACTCCTAGCCTGCCCGTGTGGTTTAGTCTCTAAGCCCGGTGGAACTGCTTTTACTAATAGGAGAAGGGGCGAGGGCGGATCTCTGGCGCCTTAAAACCAGATGCTTCGGGTAGATGGTGGCTCGTCAATCTGGGAAGGTAGCCCATCTAGGGGAAGGTAAACCCTGATTTCAAACCTCCGCTGCCTTGCGGCATACCCGGTCATGGGAAAGGCTTCGGGAGTCAACCCTGAGGAAAAATCCGGAGTCGGAGCCCCTAAGGCAGTTCTATGTTGTGCTCAACATCGTTCTGGCAGCTCCTGCAACGGCGCTGGTGCCAAACTGTAGCAGCCCTGCTGTTCCTTTGGATTCATCAGTGACGTGGAGAGGGGGGACATGCTGCATGGGCAACATCTTGTCCTCCATATCTTCCTGCCCGGGCTTGAATCCTACCAACGCCCAACGCTGGAAGGTAGAACACAGACCCAGCAGCACGGAGACCACCCACAAGTGTGACCTGTGTGACAGGGACTGTCATTCGCGCATCGGCCTGTTCAGCCACAGGCGGTGCTGTTCCAGCAGAGTAGACGTTTAGGATTCCCTTCCATGGTCATCATAGATTGACGGAGGCCGACGACAGTGATTATTTGACTCCTAAAGAAAAATATTACTACAGCAGATGTCTTCCAGATGATGCCGTTACCAAATTTTTGCAGATTGTCTCCTCTATACCTTGGGTCAACACAACAGAAATAAAAAATAGAGAGCTTGCTCCTTCCGTAATTGATAGCATGGTAGATAGTGTTACAGCCTCTCTGCATCAGACTCTAGATTTGGTGGCCCCTTTAAAAAAGAAAAAGTCTAACCAGAGATTTCTAGCCCCTTGGTTTAACACAGAAACTCGTAGCTTAAAACAGAATACTTGTCAATTAGAAAGAAAATGGTGTTCTACTAATTTAGATTAATTCTATTTAGCGTGGAGAAATCATCTCTTAATTTATAAAAAATCTCTTAGAAAAGCTAGAACATCTTATTACTCTGCGTTAATAGAAGAGAATAAGAATAACCCCAGGTTTCTTTTCAACACTATAGCTAGGCTGACAAAGAGACAGGACTCAGTCATTCCTCGCAATCCCTTGAGCTTTCTAGTCAGGACTTTTTGAACTTTTTAATCATAAAATTTTATCTATTAGAGATAAAATCAGTCAGATTCTTCCCACCATAAACTTAAGTACATTAACTACTACAACTCCTTCAATTGATATCTGTTTAGATAAATTTACTCCAATTGACCTTTTAGAGTTAGATAAAATCTCCTCATCTTTTGGTGTACAAGGAGTGCTCTTGAAGACATTCTACAACACGGTTGTGGTATCAGCCATCACTTTTGGAGTGGTCTGCTGGGGCAACGGCATTACAGCAGCCGATAGGAAGAGACTGAACAAACTGATCAAGAAAACTAGCTCTGTCCTGGGGCAACGCCTTGACCCAGTGGAAGAGATAGGAGAGAGAGGGATGGTAGCTAAACTGTCATCTCTGCTGAAGTCCGAGTCCACCCTATGCAGGACATACTGGACGCACTGAGGAGCTCATTTAGCAGTAGACTACATCATCCTAGGTGCGCGACCGAGAGGCTTCGCAGGTCCTTCCTACCTACGGCTGTCAGACTGTATGACCTAAGCAGGGCTGCTCACAGAGATAGCAAAAAAAAAAAAAACATGACGACCTAATAGTATTGACTGCAAAAGACGCAACAGGCTTACACAAATGGTCCCCTCCAGTATACAACCAGGACAATATCAGTCGCTATGGAGGGTGACAATATGTATGGGTACATATTCATACTATGTAGGGTAACTAAATAGATGGTTATGCTGTTTATTCCATCTAGCTACAATGCTCTGCACTGTGTATATATATTTATATATTTATGTGTACATATGTATATTCACTGCTCTTATTTCTTATCTTCTAAATTATTGCTCTGAGTGTTGCTATCCCTGTGCTGTTGCAATCCTGTGGGTTCAGAGTTCATCACAGCACTGAAACAGCCTTAGTGAAGGTCACTAATGACCTCCTTATCGCATCTGATAATGGACTTGTTGCTGTACTTGTCCTTTTAGATCTTAGTGCAGCCTTTGATACTACTGATCATGACATTCTACTTGATAGATTAGAACACTATGTTGGACTAAATGGAACTTCGATGCAGTGGTTTAGATCTTATTTGTCTGATAGACTTCAGTTTGTTCACATCAATGATGAGTTTTCTTCCAACTCTAAGCTCAGTCACGGAGTTCCACAGGGATCTGTGTTAGGCCCTACTCTTTTTAGTTTATATATGCTTCCGTTAGGCAATATCATTAGAAAGCACTGTATACATTTTCATTGTTACACAGACGACACACAATTATACCTGTCAATAAAGCCCAATGATTGTAATCAATTCACCAAATTAGATGCCTGTCTTAAGGAAATCAAAGCCTGGATGACTTGTAATTTTCTACTATTAAACCCAGATAAGACTGAAGTCATTCTTGTTGGTCCAAAAAACCTTAGAAATTCCTTTCCAAATCAAACTCTTAATTTGGATGCCGCTACTCTCACTCTGAATAGTTCTGTGAGGAACCTTGGAGTTATTTTTGATCAAGATCTGTTCTTTAATTCACATATTAAATTTGTTTCTAAGACTGCCTTCTATTATCTGCGCAATATTGCCAAGATTAGGAGCATCTTGTCTCTGAATGATGCTGAGAAACTGATCCACGCCTTTGTCAGCTCAAGAGTCGATTATTGTAACTCGTTATTGTCAGGTTGTCCTAAAATATCTTTAAAAAGTCTTCAGTTGATCCAAAATGCTGCTGCAAGAGTTTTAACTGGTTCTAGAAAGAGAGAGCATATCTCTCCGGTTCTAGCCTCCCTTCATTGGCTTCCCATAGAGTTCAGAATTAAGTTTAAAATCCTTCTTCTCACTTACAAAGCTCTTAATAATCAGGCCCCTTTATATATAAAAGATCTGATATTACCCTATCATTCTAACAGAGCACTACGCTCCCAAAATGCTGGATTACTTGTAATACCCAGAATCTCCAAAAGTACAATGGGAGGCAGAGCCTTCTGCTATCAAGCTCCTTTTCTGTGGAACCAGTTACCACTCTGGGTCTGGGAGTCAGACTCGATCTCTGTTTTTAAGAACAGGGTAAAATCCTTCCTTTTCAATATAACCTATGATTAGGGAGGGATCTTGTGTCTCTTAATCCCCCCTTTGTTTTGCTGTTAATAGAATCAGACTGTCGGGTGACCTCCAATAATGTACTTGGCTTCTCATTGTTCCTGTTCTTTATGTCTGTTCTCTTCATCCTCTCTATCTCCTCACCCCCAGCCAGTTGCAGCAGATGACTGCCCCTCTGAGCCTGGTTCTGCTAGAAGTTTCTTCCTGTTAAATGGGAGTTTTTCCTCTCTACCATCGCTAAGTGCTTGCTCACAGGGGATCATCTGATTGCTGGGTCTTTCTGCAATTGTGGGGTTTTCCCTGCATTTGGTAGTGCTATGAGATGACTTTTGTTGTGATATGGCGCTATATAAATAAAGCTGAATTGAATTGAATTGAATTGTTTTGTTTTTTGGGGGGGCTTTTTTGTTCAAAATAAAGTATCTATCTATCTATCTATTTTTCACCTACTTGTTTTTGGGTAAATACAAGGTGGAATACTTTTAACGTTCTAAATGATGACAAAGCTCTGCTTAGGTGGAAATATAATGATCATTGCATTCTACCCCCTGGTAAAACTAATAACATCTTTATAGCCACCTTGACCACAGCCCATGTGCATCTGAAGCTGTACGGTTATCTGGAGAAACTGCAAGAGAGGGTTCTTTACATTGACACGGATAGTTTAATTTACGTGGTAAAGAACGGTGAGATGCCTCTGGAGTTGGGTAATTATCTGGGGGATTTGACGGATGAGTTGGACGGGGATACCATTCAGGAAATTGTATCCACAGGCCCCAAGAGTTACGTCTACCAAATGGGGAACAAAAAGAAGGCCGTCATGAAGGTCAAAGGTATCACGCAAACCCAATCATATTGCGAGCGTTTCAATTTTGACAGCGTCAGAGATTTGGTGGAGGATTGCATGACAAATTCGGGAGACAGAGTGACTGAGACGCCACAATACAACATAGGATGTGATAAAAGGGGGTTTGTATTGAGAAACTTGTCATTTCAGAAAAAGTTCAGAGTTGTGTACGATAAAAGACATCTCTTTAGGGACGGGACCACTCTGCCTTTTGGTTATTCAATTTTTTTGAGGAAAAAAAATGTCACATCATACCCAGGATATAGAGGACATTGATTTTGATCCTCGGTTCACCTTTCCATTTTCATGTTTGGTGGTGGGACCGAGCAGCTGTGGCAAGACTTATTTTGTTTCAAAGGTGCTGGAAGACTGTAAACATATTGTAAATGTTGTACATGAAAACATTGTATGGATTTATACGTGTCATCAACCTATGTACAGTGAACTGCAGAAGATGAATAAAAGAATAAAATTTGTTGAAGGACTCCCTTATTCTTTTGAAGATGAAAATCTGTTCCCTCCCGATCAGAAACACTTGATTATTCTGTATGATGCTATTTTTCAAGCCTCCAATCATCCTGAAGAAGCAAGAATTTTTACCCAGTACAGACATCATAGAAACATGAGCATCATAATGCTGACTCAAAATGTGTTTCATCAGGGTAAATGCAGTTGCATCATTAGTCTGAACAGCAATTATCTGGTGATGTTTAAAAACCCATGGGATAAACTACAGATAGATATACACTACCGTTCAAAAGTTTGGGGCCACCCAGACAATTATTTTGTGTTTTCCATGAAAAGTCACACTTATTTACCACCATGAGTTGTAAAATGAATAGAAAATATAGTCAAGACATTGACAAGGTTAGAAATAATGATTTGTATTTGAAATAATAATTTTTTCCTTCAAACTTTGCTTTCGTCAAAGAATCCTCCATTTGCAGCAATTACAGCATTGCAGACCTAACATGATGGCACAAAGGTTTTCTAATCATCCTTTAGCCTTCTGACGCAATGAGCAAACACATTGTACCATTAGAACACTGGAGTGATAGTTGCTGGAAATGGGCCTCTATACACCTATCTAGATATTGCACCAAAAACCAGACATTTGCAGCTAGAATAGTCATTTACCACATTAGCAATGTATAGAGTGTATTTCTGATTAGTTTAAAGTTATCATCATTGAAAAAAAGTGCTTTTCTTTCAAAAATAAGGAAATTTCTAAGTGACCCCAAACTTTAGAACGGTAGTGTATTAGCATGTCAAATCTTCCCATCACAAAAGGCCTTCTTCCTTGAGAGGTTTGAAGATGCCACCAGAGCTATTTAATAGTAGACCTCACACCCTCCTGTCCAGAACAATACAGGCTGAGGACGGGTATACTTCCTTGTGAGAGGTTGACCGTCTATGTGCCCAAAACATCAGCCTAGTTTATCATGTCTGCATGTATGAAGAAGAATGCGATTTTACTCATGGCGCTGTACCATGCCTTGCCCAAAAAGCGCAGGGATATTCTCATCCACAGTTCTCTGGACTTTACTCAGACATTGTGTGAGATCGCTCTGAATCTTTTAAAAGGGAACATTCCATTGTCCGATTGTAAGTTCAAGAAACTACAAAGGCAGAAAAAAATTATCAGACTGTTGGCGGATAAGAAAACACAAACACCAGGTTCTGAAAAAACAGTTGGGCAGTTTTCTATTGCCTCTGCTATCCGCCTTGGTGCCCATGATCAATTCAATTTTCAATTCAATTCAGCTTTATTTATATAGCTTGGCTGCACGGTGGCGCAGTGGTTAGCACTGCGGCAGCACAGTTTACCCTTGGCCGGGGGATTGTGGGGATCATGGGATCGTGGGTTCGATCCCAGCCCCCGACCGACAGTGATCTGTGTGGAGTTTGTATGTTCTCCCCGTGTTGCGTGGGTTTACTCCGGGATTTCTCCGGTTTCCTCCCACATGCCAAAAACATGCATGTTAGGTTAATTGGCTGTTCTAAATTGTCCCTAGATATCTGTTTCCTATAGGCCCTTAGAATAGAGGGTTAGTATTAATGAAAGCGCTTTGAGTGGTCTTTGTGACTAGAAAAGCGCTATATAAGTGCAGGTTAGTTAGTTAGTTAGATATAGCGCCACATCACAACAGAAGTCATCTCATAGCGCTACAAAATGCAGAGAAAACCCCACAATTTCAGAAAGACCCAGCAATCAGACAATCCCCTGTGAGCAAGCACTTAGCAACGGTGGAGAGGAAAAACTCCCATTTAACAGGAAGAAACCTCTAGCAGAACCAGGCTCAGGGAGGGGCAGTCATCTGCTGCGACTGGCTGGGGGTGAGGAGATAGAGAGAATGAAGAGGACAGACATAAAACAGAAGCGGGGTTCTGTTTTATCGGTCTTATTGGTGGACTGGTGAGAAGAAATTAAAAATAAAAAGATGACTTTGAAGAAGGCGCAGAAGACGTTTCTGCTCACACCCCAACAGTTAAACCGTATGACTGGGCCGATGACCGTCAGAGAAAATGCAGAAGATGATTTGGACTCCAGAATGAGAGCCGTATTAAATGAACCAGGCTTGAGTGCTTACAAAAAAAATTAAAAAGTATGACGCTTTACTGCAGAGATACCTCACGCTCATGAAACAAGATCATAATGAGTGACGGCGGGTAACGCTGACTCTGCAGCGGGAGGCTGACTGCCTATCCCTATCAGGTGTCAGCGTGGGTGGTGAGAGCGAACGGGCTCGTGCCTCATCTTTTGACGGTACCCGCGCATTATCCACCGCGGGTGCTCCCGCATCATCCTGCGCGGTTTAGATTTTGACGATACGGTTGAAGAAGTTCTGCAAAACCTCCCCACGCGTGATCTAAAAACGCCAAATACATCCTGAGGAAATTGCCCCAGAGTTATGGTGGGAGGAATTCAAAGGGAGAGTTTGTTTACAAGGGCAAGGCCTTGAAAGGGTCTCATATGATTGATTTATTCAAACACCTCTCACTCCCTTATAAAAAAAACACCAACCCCCTGTGCCTGCGGGGTGGTCAAAATTTTTAAACACTCTGTCTGAACTCAATATTCCTCTATCGGCTGTGAGCAACCCACAAGCGCGTGATCAATATCGAGTTCTTAAGATGAATGCGAGCGACGTCGCTGATGTGGGTTTTGAAAAACCTTGAGATGTACGCCGTGCCAGAGAGAAAAAAACAAAACTTCTGCTGTCCCCAACCTGGATCACACCCCGTGAGAAAGAAGAGTCTGAATTTGAGACTAGAACGCGGAGGAATAGAAGACAAAAGAAACTCTCCCCTCCATGGACCACTCCTTAAGAAGAGAAATTTGAGATTAGATATAATTGTAAACCATACAGTACATCTTTTTTCTGTTTTTTTTAACAATAAAACATTTATTCATCATACATTTCAAGCGTACAGTCTTTTTTTCTTTCATTTAAAATCACAAAAAGGGTAGTTATTCAGGGTATTAGTAACACAGTTGTCAAACATACTGTACGCTCTATACCATCACAGAGTGTATATATCATACACTCTTTATCCTATGTTTCTACACAAGACAGTTTTTAAACAGTTTGTAAAGAACAGCACCCCTGTTTATGGGGTGCACCAATTTATTTTTGGTACAATCTTGATATTTTCTCACAAAATTGTACACCATCAGGTCATTTTTCATCACATCTTCATCGTACAATGACAATATACATTCAAAAGATAATCTGCAGGTCCGATGTGCGAGGTAATAGATGCAGTGTTGACCACAAGTGGTTGATAGTTGATACTGTAACTGGGCGTTGTGGTACTGGATGTTTTGTGAATGCTTCTCCAACAACTTTAAGATGCTGTTTGGATAATAAAAAAAAATCAGGTGGAAACCCATATGAATCAAAAAAGGTGGCTTCGCCGTCCTTTTCCAGGGTGATGGCTAACCAGTGCTCTCCGGGCATGTGTGCGGGATGTGTGTTGATGACGAAGTAGGCGAGGGGTCTAAAGGCAGGGATCAACGATGGTAGCTGATCGGAGGGCCACACCTCACAAAACACATCTCCCAGCAGACGACGCAGAAGACTCTCCAGTTGACTATTATTCATGTTCCTAGTAATAGTCCACCAGCTCTTCTCTTTTAGAGTTAATTTCCAGAATAGAATTGCAACAGGCGTAGACTATCAGCGTTGCGGTGTGGGGCAGGGCCATTTTAAATCTCATCTCCAGTCTTAAATTACTGTTCGAGACGGTGGACAGGGCACCGTTGTCATCCCCCGGGGCGAGATTAAACACAAACAGGGTGTACCCATTGTTAAATTCCTCTCTGCTGATACTGAGAGGTAAATCTTTAAGATGTCTCCCCGTTGCCAGGAACATGTTGTAAAATTCCCTAACAGACAGTTGGTTATTAAACTGAAGTTGGAAAGCCTCGGCGGGGATCTGTCGACCGTCCTGACAGAGAGCCAGATATTCCACATCGTTGTGAATAAAACTAACAGTCAATAGGTCTCTTCTCCCCGTGAAAGCCTAGTGAGCCACCATACCCAGAACCACATAATTGGGAATGCCCCCCAGAAACAGATTCTCCTGGCTGCAAATCCTAGAATTTTGTGGGATGGAGTATGTTTTTACATTGACGTGTGAGAGGGGGTAGAGTGCATTGCCTTTCATTAGGGCCGCGGCGTGGCCTAATCTGACCGCGGGGGACACGGACACTTTTTTAACAAATAAGAGGCCCTCAATGTTTTCAAACGGAAAGTGGAATCACTGGCTCCCGTGAGACAGAAAGCATCATTGGCGCGGGTTAGTTTGATTCTCAAATCGACAAGAGTTCAGCATGAGTCTCTCGCAAAAAAATATGTCCCCATGAAGAGGACCGAGCAGGTGCACTTCGTGAGAATTGGCGGAAAAATAGGCTGTTTTATTTGAACCTGTATTAGGGTCGTTCATGGTCACGATAGAATCTACAGCTCTGGCGATATCTTTGTAAAAAAGACCGGCGCTAAATTTGCTCTTGAGCGTATCCTCGAAATAGTTCAGTATCGTCTCAATTAAGGCCTGGTAGGGGTGTGTGGCGCTGAATTGTGAAATCAATCTATCTCCCAGGATCACGTTGCATTGACTGAAAATTGTATTTAGAGGGTAATTGATGAGGCCCACCGCTGCCCCATCCGCCAAGTTTGTACCGTCCGCATTGGTAATTTTCTCAGGGAGGTGCAGCAGGGTATCGTTCATATCGAGGTACTTTTCCCCATCTCCGGGGATGAAAAATTCCCTAGGACCTCCATCAGTGATGGCCAACACAGGGGAAATTTCCGTGTAGATTTTATCCTCCACAGAGAGCTGCATCTTAGGCGCTGAAAATAAATCCAACTCAGCCAGGGTGCAGTCGGGAGATTTTTGATGTAACAGCACCATGGTTTTTATGGTTTAGTTTGTTAAAAAAACTTTTGCTTAAAATATATCCAAGCTCTGAGTTCTGGACTTCCTTGTCACCCGCTCACTTTTCCCAACTGATTTTGTCTTTTCAGGACCTGAGCATTTATGGGAGAGTGATGAGACATGCTCGCCGGGGGGGTTGCTTCCTCGAGCTTCATGACAAGATTATAATACCCCCCCCCCCGAGCCCTCTTGTCCCGAGTCTTTGTTCATCATTTTTCCCACCACTTGGTTGAACATGTCCGATGTGATACCACTGGCCGCCGTTTTAAGATGAGGTTTTGCGATGGTGAAACCTTTCTAAACCAGAGGGGCTACAAAACAGAACAGACTTGAAAACAGCAAGCCGATACCTCGCCCGTACATGATGGGTGCTCTGTAAAACCCCGGTAAAGCACCCCCTACTTGATTCTCATAATAATGTACAAAATGGTGGGGATTCTCCCTCAGACCTGCTAGAGTCATTTTGTTTGTTGAGACATTGTAACTTAGTGCGTCTCCGATATCCGCCGCGCAATGGCGGTTGTAGACCGAATGATGCGTGCGTGTGTGGATGGGCATGTTATATACGCTGTTTATTCGAGGTTTAGGTCTAAAGTGAAGCGTCACTATAGTCTTCCTGTAGGTAAATTCCACCGGTTTGTTTTGATCCGTTTTTATCTCCGCGTGGATGGTTTCAATGTGCTGTTTTGCTATGGGTAAATAATAAGGTGGGTTGAAATGCTTTGTGATAAAGTTGCCGTACGTTCCTTCAATACTGATCGTTCTCAGGAGTGGTGCGTAATAGTCCCCCACTAATTTCGGGTGCACCACGTCGCTGTAACAGTACATGTGATAAAATCTGGCCTTCAAATTGGCCGGATAGGGCGCCATCTTCCGATCAAACTTGAGCCATTCTCCCAGTTCAACACCCAGCATGTAAGCCACCGGCGCATCAAAGAGTACATGAGTTTGACCTCCGCTCTGGAAATCCATTCTTTTCTGAATGTTGCTGTAGACCGTATCAATATCGGAATTAATTTTTCTTAAGAAGCCCTCCAGCTCAGCCTTGAACTGATTTATATTGTCGTAATTACCACCTGTAATCTTTTGATAATGCGCTTTACTCTCTGTTTCTGGTTCTCGTGGTTTTGCTCTCCAATAAAAGTAGGTATCTTTTTGAGGTAGGTTATACCAAGTGTGTGGGTATGAAATTTCCATCAAAGCAACCTCCCATAGTCCTTCTAAATTGATTTGTTGCGCTAAATCCATCCGAAAACTGGAACTTGTGTTGTCTTTAAAAACATCAAAACTGGCGTTGGAAGGTAGGGTGATGAAAAAACCCTCATCTTTAGATCCGTACATGATGGAATGACCGTAAGTACTGCGCTCGGCGGGGGGGGGGGGGGGGGGGGTGCATGCAAATGTCTATATGTTTTTTAAATCGGAGGACTTGACCCAAGTTAAATTTCTCGGGCCAATTTTTCCACCGAACCAGCACCTGCTTTTCACCTTTGACGGTACGATGTTTTAGAATCTTCTCCATACAGTAGACTCTGTCATGACCTAGCATTATTTTTTTCAGCTCCGCCTCATAAAACAAACCTTGAATTGGTTCGCTGTCAAAATCTTTCAGTTTGTAGACGGGGGGTTGCGGGGGATAAACTCGGACACCGTGAACACTTCATCCGCAAAACTCTGTTCATATTTCTTATCAAACACTCCCCTCAACTTTGATATCCTGATGGAGTCCCCCTTTTTAAAATTCATCTTTAATCGGTCACTCTGTCGAGCTCGGGGTGTGCCGAGGTTTTAAAACACTTGGTTTGTGTTCTTGGTGGTCACCTGCGTAGGTGCCATTTTAATACTGCTGTGATAACCTCGATTGTACCCCGCCACAAAGTCTTGTAAGATGTCGAGGTACCACAGTGTGTTGTTGGCTGTAATATACCTCCACATTCTGCCTTTTAACGTGCGATTAAACCTTTCGATAACAGAGGCTTTGAGATTGCTGGCCGTGGAAAAATGTGTTATACCATGTTTTTCCATTAAAGCCTCAAAACTTTTGTTGAAGAATTCTTTTCCCGCATTGCTTTGTAGTTTGGCGGGTGTTTGACTTTCTTCAAAAATGGATTCAAGGGCTTGCACCACCTCGGTGGCTGTCTTTCTCTTCAGAGCCTGTTCATACGCCTTCTTGGAAAATACATCTATAACCATTAATAAATAATTGTATCCATCGTTATATTCTGCTAAAGCCTTCATATCGCATAGATCGACTTGAAATTGGTTTAACGGTCATGGAACAAAAACTTTGTTTCTAGGGAAATGTACTCTGGCTGGTTTGTGTAAAGTGTAAGCATCCTGTTCAGATAAAAATTTTTTTGATGCTTTCGACCCCAAGCTTCTATCCCATTTCATCTTGCACGCCCCTGTGGAGTCGCTCTACACCTCCAAAGCTACCTGGGTGTGCAGGGTTGTAATACACCGTTTTCATGAAGCGTGTCTCTGACATGGTGAAATCTGAATGAGAAAAAAAGATAGGACAGAGGTTCTTTATTTAGCTTCTTTTAATTAAATGCCTTTATACCATCGTTACAACGCAGCGATGGATGTGCGAAAAACACTTTTGATCAAAGATTTAAAAACAATTTCTTAAAAATAACCTAAAACTAACATCTACACACGATAAAATGTGTGACAAGTAAAAAAATAACAAAAGAAATCTAACGTTACAAAATGCATCAGAAACTTAGCATCCGCCTTTTATAATAGCTAAAGTTTGAGTTAGGACAGAATAATCTACAGCATTACGAATGACGCCGTGTATTTTCAGGAGTTCACCAAAGATGTCGATATGGTGTCTGGCTTGCAAAAGTTCTGTGGTAACATCAACAAACAAAGCATAGAATGCGAGCAGATGACTAGGCCCGAGAGGGTCGTTTCCCATTTCTTTAATGATCTCTCTAAAACTGTGGGAGAAGTTTGAGTTGCACTCAGTCACACAGACTCGTACCAGTCTTTTCCACGGTGTATCGATGGATAAAGTCTGTACTTTTTCTAGCAGGTTCTCCAATCTCTCACACTCCACATTGCCCCTTACACCTGCTGCATTTTTATTTACTCTGCTATCAATAACACAATACAAGAGATTTGCTAAGTGAAGAGAGTTAAGATGGGTCTCAAACTTGCTCCAAAGTTTCTCGATGAAACTCCCCATTCTTGACATTTTTTTTCTTTTTAGACATCCCGAAACAAAGGATTCATCCACAGCTCCGAGGCTTTCTGAAGATGCACCTGATCAATCTTATTTTTTCCAACCAGCTTCTCATACATATCATAGATGGGCTTGTGGATGACTCTGGTTGATTGTCGCTCCAACAGAAGAGTCTGGACCATAGTTTTGATTCACTTACGCCTCCCTTTCCTTTCACTTCTGCCTCCCAAAGAGAGCAGACGCCTTTTTCTTCTCTCCTGCTCTGACTTATCTCCTTCCTCCTCTAACTAACTGGATCCCAGCTTGCTATCGTCTGTCTGCGTGTCTCTACTGCTGATTATCGAACGAAACTATGGATTTAATAAGCTGGGCTTTGAACGCAATTGACACTATTTTTTCAACGAGGAAAAGTGCCCCGGGGGAGGTTGTTTGCCCCGCAGGAACGGCTGCTGTGGGCTATTTGAGGGGCACAAGTAATTGGAAACTCTTGTGCCTGTCTGATCTTTCCATCGAAGATGTCGAAGATTTGTACGTCTTCGTAGTAATGGTCATCGGGATCGTTCTGATTGGATCTGGGATTGTCCTGGTGTACCGTAAATTGATGAAGATGGACATAGCCTATCAAAATGCTGGCCAAGCAAGGTTTAACCATCAAATTGAAAAAATGGAGAGGACTCTGACAGCGGCAAATGGAGAACTGTCTAGGAAAATGGATTACATCATGATCACGCTGAGAGCCGTCCATGAAGGATTCAACGTCCAGCAATGAAGGATTAAGTACTGAATCTGTAAGAGGATATAAAGTTTCTTCTCTCTGGGATCAGTACTATTCGACTAATCTGACCCCCCTCACACAAGTCCTCCAGATTATCTGCAGTTTTTTGTTTTCAAAACATCTGAGCTGCACTGACTCCACGGACAGCCAGCTGCATGGCCCAAGGACAAATGCCAGCAGCTAAGACAAAACATCTCCTGCCAAAGAGACTTTGTTGTTCTTAACTGATACAAACACCTACACTCAACACTACACCCACACTGACTCAAAAACTGATGAAAAAGATCACTCACTCACTGCTCTCTTTGTGTCCTTGTGTACATTCTTGTTTGCTAACTGTGCATTGAGGGCTTTTTTTCTTGTAATCATAATATTGATCATATATGACCGGTATTCTGACAATCAATGGTTTTTTGCTCTTTCCTATTGTGTTATCCTTTTCTTCCCTATGCATCCTGTACCCATCTGATGACAGGCGCGTTCTCAGATGCTGCCGCGTCACCGGAAATGCAGGTCGTTTTCTGTGTCAAGTCAAATCCCTTGTATGTTATCAGTCCCTGTTAATGTACTTGGCAATAAATCCTTTCTGAGTCTGAGTCTAAGTCTGATTCATTGATCATCAGCCTGAATGTTGTGGAGTTGTAAGAGGAGTCGGATGGCTGGAATAAACCTCGGTGTATAGAGTCTCCCCATCAACTAGTGAAAGTTTTCCTGGTAGAAACCCTCGGTGATCACATCCAAGCATTGCTGCTGCCTCTGACTGGGGTGATTAATACGGCATCCCAGATATTTCTCATGCTGGTATTTCTCTAGAGTTCTGCTGAGAAGATGAAGCATGGCTGATTTTACAACTCTGAAGAACAAGTCGCTCATCCACCAATCAGGTTGATCTTCTGGCAATGTTACTGGCGTTGATGGTGAGTTGGGGCCCCATAATGTATGTAAAGGGTGTGGGATCAGACACCCCCCCACAGTAACACCCGATGTCTGTGGGACTCGGGGTTTTAGGACGGTCTATATCATTGGTGTTTGGAAGATCTATGGGTGGTAGAGGGTATTGGCTCCCTGGGATCTCCATGGACAGTGGAGGCTCCAGGGTCTCTGCGCATTGTACTTGTCCCTGAGCCTCTAGGGTCTGCTCGGGCTGTAGGATCTCTGGGGTCTGCAAGGGCTGTTGAGATTGCAGGGTTGGAGCGAGCTGTTTCCCCACCGGTTCGACAGCTAAAGTTTCAATTTTAGATTCAGGACCCCGAAACTTTGAAAGATCCAGACCTGACTTTGCAGAGGTAAGCGTGATACATCTGGTGGTGTAGTTTCTCTTTGGGTTGCTCATGGTGATGCAGGGTTTTTGCTGATGGCAGTTTGATGTCTGCCGTGGTGTCTGTGCTTTTTAAAGCTTTTTAGTGTGTGTGTGTGTGTGTGTGTGTGTGTGTGTGTGTGTGTGTGTGTGTGTGTGTGTGTAAAACATAATTAACATTCCATTCTCATGCTGAACCACATATGGTCAGAGATCAATTGACATTCTATACCTGGCACTAATCTCACGGGTGAAATGTCTTGTTTTCAAACACAAGCTGTCAGTTTGACAACAAGTTTCGGGTCAAAGGTCATGTTTTAAAGCAATTATAATTGACATTCTATACCTACACTAATCCCCATTTAATTAAAGATAATCCCCTTTTAATTACGTAGGTCAGGGGTCAGGTCAGGGGGCGGGGTCAGGGCCAGGTCAGGGGGCGTGGCACCTGTCTAACTGAGAAAGGGGGTGTTAACTAGTACTACCCTCCCTCTCTGCTGCAACCTCAATATACAGAGCTATGTTCACCACCACAGCTACAGCACTTTAATTTGGCTCCTCTTTCACACTTACCATATTCATATTCACCGGAGCATCTGGCACATCGTTATCTACCTTTGCATATCACTGCTACATGACCAAACTTTTGACATTTGAAACATCTGAGTGGAGGAGGAACGTAAAGTCTGACTTCATAGCTCATGTAGCCAATATACACCTTACTTGGCAGCCTTGTTTCATCAGATTTTAACATTACCAACAGACTATCACATTTTTCACCATTTCTATTAGTTTTCAATCTTTGTACCCGTTGAAATGCCTGATATCATCCTCTCATTGCTTTATTTCCTTCCAATGCTGAACATTGCCCATTTTTCCCCTCCATCTTATTGACTGTTATTGCTTTTCCTTGTTGAACACTATCTTTACATGTAACTAGTAACAAACAACTACAAAGAATTCTTGCATTTAAAAGTTCTCCAAGAAACTTATTAATTGCATTTGTGAGCATAATTGGGTTCCACTCACGAAAAGATGCCCATTCATGAGTAAGTTTAATGATTACTTTACACTCCTTCTATTCTGGGATTGTTCATCTTCTGATTCATCAGCACTTGATGACGCTCTTGATTGATTTTGTTTACGTTTCCTTCTTTTTAGACTCCACCAAACTCCAAACTTCCTCTTTCCTGCTTCCTACATCCATTCCTCCTAGATCACTCCCTGTTTTATCACCTTCTGCTGCGTGCTCTGCCATCTCCTGTCCATTCACAATCTGGTTGTGCCAAACCGGTTCAAAGTTCCAGCCTCTCGTTGCCATCATATATCGCTCTCGTTGTTTTACTGCCACTAACTGCTACTGCAACCAATTCAAGAAATCTCTGTCTGTACACGTCTATACATAATTCAAGAAATCTCACACAATATTAATCTGAAAGGAATCTCAAGAAATCTCTGTGTGTCTGTGTGTCACATTTATAGGACATCATAGGACAGCCTGTGATGTCTGGCTGATGTCCTATGATGATCCTATGATCTCAGGCATCATAGGACTCACGATGCCATCATAAAGCTATGATGTCTATATGACAGCACATAGCACATAATATAGACAGGCATCATAGGACTTGCAATGCCGTTATAAAGATATGATGTCTATATGACGGCACATAGACAGAGCACATGATATAGACATAGCACATCATACAACGCCCTATGAGTACTCGCAATGCTGTCATAAAGATACAGTATATGGCTCAAAATTGGCAAGGTGAATAAGTCACAGGGCCACTCTTTACAGCACGTTCGTGTTTTCTGCACAACAGACGTTTATAGGACATCATAGGACGGCCTGTGATGTCTTCCTGATGTCCTATGATGATCCTATGATCTCAGGCATCATAGGACTCGCAATGCCATCATAAAGACATGATGTCTATATGACGGCACATAGAAAGAGCACATGATATAGACATAGCACATCATACAATGCCCTATGAGGACTTGCGATGCCATAAAGATATATGGCTCAAAACTGGCAAGGTAAATAAGTCACAGGGCCAGTCTTTACAGCGTGTTCGTGTTTTCTGCACAACAGATTTCTGCAGCCATGACCAATTCTACGTTGCCGCAAACAGAGTTGCCAGATCAAGCAATCTTCATATTTTTACTCAAGATGAAGAAACTAAGCAAAAGCATCACTTTCTCAGCAATGTTGTTTTTAAAGAGGTGCTGACACAGTAAAAATGTGTAACCTTGAAGAATGCCAGTCTACACTACAAATGTGTAAAATGCCAAGCAAAGTGTTGATTTTCTCCAGGTGCTCTGGTTTCTTGGTTTCTACGGGCATGCACGGGCCTTCCTAAACAGGGTCAAAAGCCACTTTTTGCTCAGATCTATTTTCATGATCCTGCCCATGAACTGGAATTACGACGCACCTATCTCTCAACCAGTGGTCTGAAGGAACAAGAACACCCACCAGATGGAGAGCAATAGAATGAGGAGAACTGCTGCATGTCAGAAAAGATGCTGTGAACATGAAACACCTCAGGTTCCAGCAGTATGCCGCAGGCATGACTGTGAACAACACAGCCATCTGAGACAGGAGGAGACCCTTCAGCAATGGGCATGCAGAAATACTTGCTTATACTTGGTTTCTACAGGCATGGACGGGTATGCACGGTATGTACTAGTCTATCTATAAATTCAAGAAATCTGTGTGTCTGTCTGTGTGTCACGATCATAGGACATCAAAGGACAGCCTATGATGCACCTATGCTCGCCCTATGAAGTCTGCATCATAGACAGCCTATAGGACACACTAATTTAAACCGGGATCAAATGCAGGCATCATAGGAATCGCGATGCTATCATCAAAGATCATAGGACAAAGGACACCTTCAAAGATTAAACACAGGCACGACTCACGCTCATAGGACTCGCTATGACATCATCACAGATCATAGGACACACCATGACACCATCAAAAATCAAAGGCACGCATCACTGAACGAGTGCTGACATGGTTGCTTACACCCTTGCTTACACCTGCTTTCTATGGCCATGCAGAAATACTTGATTATACTTGGTTTCTACGGGCATGCACGGGCCTTCCTAAACAGGGTCAAAAACCACTTTTTGCTCAGATCTATTTTCATGATCCTGCCCATGAACTGGAATTACGACGCACCTATCTCTCAACCAGTGGTCTGAAGGAACAAGAACACCCACCAGATGGAGAGCAATAGAATGAGGAGAACTGCTGCATGTCAGAAAAGATGCCGTGAACATGAAACACCTCAGGTTCCAGCAGTATGCCGCAGGCATGACTGTGAACAACACAGCCATCTGAGACAGGAGGAGACCCTTCAGCAATGGGCATGCAGAAATACTTGCTTATACTTGGTTTCTACAGGCATGGACGGGTATGCACGGGTATGTACTAGTCTATCTATAAATTCAAGAAATCTGTGTGTCTGTCTGTGTGTCACGATCATAGGACATCAAAGGACAGCCTATGATGCACCTATGCTCGCCCTATGAAGTCTGCATCATAGGACAGCCTATAGGACACACTAATTTAAACCGGGATCAAATGCAGGCATCATAGGAATCGCGATGCTATCATCAAAGATCATAGGACAAAGGACACCTTCAAAGATTAAACACAGGCACGACTCACGCTCATAGGACTCGCTATGACATCATCACAGATCATAGGACACACCATGACACCATCAAAAATCAAAGGCACGCATCACTGAACGAGTGCTGACATGGTTGCTTACACCCTTGCTTACACCTGCTTTCTATGGCCATGCAGAAATACTTGATTATACTTGGTTTCTACGGGCATGCACGGGTATGTACTAGTTACATTAAATCCACCTTATTCCTAGGCCCCATGATGCCTTTCATGAATTATGGTAGCAACTTCTAGTACTAGTTTAGAACATCAGAATCAGAATCAGCATCAACTTTATTGCCAAGTATGCCTACACACACAAGGAATTTTACTTATCACTAAGGTGCGCTCTGTAAGCGCTCCCTAATGACGCGGCAGCCAACATATGGTTGCCACTGAAACGGGACACTTTTCCTTGTTAAAAACAATGACTTCGGCATCAGAAATGCAGGAATACGGCCCCTTGCACCTCAAAACAGTAATATAATCATACCACTTCCCACGACTATCAAGGGATGGGAAGATGACCTTAAAAAGTAGCCTCGTACACAGTAGCTCCATTAGTTAGTGCCACTGCTAAGATGCTAACGCTGTAAACAAACGACCCGTGCTGGCAAAATGAGTCACTTTGAGGACATTTTCAAAACTGATGTGACATTATTTCCATATTCTGTATTGAAAGACCTTCAAAATGATATTTAATTTATAGGAAGTGTGCAAAAACTGACCCAGAAAAAGACAATTTCTTTATATTTTAGCTAGGTTGAGAACTTGCATTCGATCAGTCGGGAGTTATGTCTTGCCGCACGAAAAATTCGCCTGTTCGCATCTGGTGTGAATGCACTTTAAGGCTCCGTGTCCGCCAAACGTGTGTTTTCCTCTGTGGGTGACTATTTTCTATTCATTCTCCATGTAATCCAGCGCTGAGCGCCCTCGGTGCTGAAACGCTCTCTGCATTGGTTGCTTTTTGTCACGGCCCTCAGAGCTGAAAAAAGTTAAACTTTTCAGACTACAGCTGAGCTCGTCAATGTCAGACCTTTCTAAGCAGTCAATCAGAATTAAGGAAGGACGGGACAAAGGACTTGGCTTGGCTGCATGGTGGCGCAGTGGTTTAGCACTGCGGCAGCACAGTTTACCCTCGGCCGGGGGATCGCAGGGATCATGAGATCGTGGGTTCGATCCCAGCCCCCGACCAACAGTGAGCTGTGTGGAGTTTGCATGTTCTCCCCGTGTTGCGTGGGTTTACTCCGGGATTTCTCCGGTTTCCTCCCGCATACCAAAAACATGTAGGTTTAGGGCGCTCGCGCACGCAGCGACCGGCAGCCGGTGGCTTGTCACCAGACTGCAAACCAAATCTACCTACGGGTACAAATAAGTAACAAAAAAAAAAAAAAAAAAAAAAAGGACGCCGGTACAGTCTGTACCCAGACTCCCGTTTGCCGAGTCATCATATTTTTCATGCAGAACTGCCACCAATGCTAGAATTTGTTTCCTGTCCATTGCTATTTAGAGACCGCTATTAAAAAATAAGTAGAAAGTCTGACCATAGGAAAAGCCCAAGTGCTGAGCTGTGAGTGACAAGCTGTTGTTGGCATACAGGGCACAGACTTTTTTTTCTAGAGCACAGTGCACAAGCGCTGAAAAAAAGACGTTCAAGGTGGTCCGGCAACAAAAAACATGTTTGGTGACACGCAGCCTAAAGCTATTAGAAGCTGTGAACATGGCTTCATGTCCACTATAAACAATCTCTTTAAGCAACACTGTGGAAGTTTTTCACCTTAAAATAATGTTTCCTAAATGACTTTGATGGAACATCAACCTTTGACAATGTGAGTGTCACTTCCCCCCACAGCCTGAATGGTCCACGCTGCTGCAACAGCTCTGTTCTTCAAGGATGTGCACAGGTTCGGGCTGTTGTTGCCCGGGCAACAGCCCATTTGCCATCTTTGTTTGAGCTGCCCCTCTGGAGGGAAACTAAAAGAAAAAAGCTGTCCTGTTAACATTAGAAATAGGTTAGTTTTTTTTTTTTGTTGTTGTTGTTCCTTTTAGATATTAAAGTTTTCCTTGTAAAATGTGGAGTATTTTCTTTCTAAAATAAGTGACTTTTTCCTGTAAATGTGCCACTTTATTCTATAAATTTGCATTTTTAAATTTCTCTTGTTTGTTCATGTCATTTTGAGACTGTGTTCTTGACGTTGTAATCATGGTGACCCACCACAATCTACATGGACATTCAGCCTTCACACCCAGCTAGGCAGCAAGAAGCAGAACAATTTGCATATGGACAGAGAGCCCCTAGGAGACAATCAGAACAATGGCTATTGTTATACATCCCTGGATTAAGGAGAGGAAGTTCGGGCCCAGTTAATCACGCGATTGATATGTATTGACTAATATGTATATCAATATGCAAATGTGCCATGCAATCTCTCATCTGTATGAAAGAGCTTACTATACCACAGACACGCACACACACACAGCACAGACACACAGGACACACAGCCACAGCGCACAGCACTACAGTGTGTCTCATGATAGAGGAAATAAAACTCTGAAACCTTCCAGCTCGCTCATCTCGCCTGAACTTAGTTGTTCCTCCACAATGTGATTTTTTTTTCCTCTGAAATGCGTTTTTTTTTTTTAAATATATATTTTTTCTTTTAAATGTAGAAATTTTCAAACGGGACTTTGGAAGATTCTTATAAATTTTCCACTTTTTTAATCCTAGTGTGAAATAATTTTCCTTCTTTCTTTGTTTTTCTTGTAATTAAAGATTTTTTTGCAAAATTTTTAAACTTGAAAATTTGAGGTTTTTCACTCATGAGTTTTCTTCTACGTTTTTCTTTGACTTTCATGTCATAAATTCATTTTTTTCTGCCAACTTCAAAAGTTTTGTAAGTAAATTTCCCTGTTTTTCCACTGATGTTTTGCCACCCAAAAAGACTTTTTCTTGTAAATATTTTTCTTCTGTAACTTTCAAAAATATTGAACATTTTCTCACAAAATTCCTGCGTCTTTTTAATCCATTTTCTCTGTTTTCCTTTACATTTTCAGTGATTGTTATTGTACATATCTGACTTATTTTCTCATCAGTGTGAAACTTTTCTCATGAATTCATGACTTGTCTTATAAATTCATGTTTCTTTCTTGTAGTTTTGCCCTTGTTTCAGGTTAAAGCAGCAGCCCCTCTAAATGTCTGTACACGTTGCTGCTGTTGTTGGGAGGAAAACTGAAAAGACGACAATTATGATTGTGATTGGCTGTTGTTACCTGATGCTGCGTTCACTTGCATTAATTAATTTGAATTAATGGTGAGAGTTTAGGCTTCAAATCAGCTGAAAGTGCTCCGCGGTAACTAGGGATACAAGTTATCAATTAATTCATTAATCAAGAGTTGATTCACCTTCTCGATCGATTAACAATTAATTGATAAGCAGCAGTTTTCCTGAGAATCTGAATTCCCCTCGGTACAATACGATCTTCCTGTCTATAACGTAAACAGCTAAACACTGTTTTTGATATACTGAATAAAACATGAACATCACATTTGTCAATAATTTATTGTCACATTTACAGATTTTTTTTAGTGTGTCCTATGTGCTGGTGCATCTCGATAAATTAAAATGTCATGATTCATCATTTCTGCAGGTACCCATGCACAACAATGGAAAATTATTTGCTTTTTTTTTTTTTTTTTTTTACCAATAAAGAAGTGAAAATTAGATAATTTTCCCACAAAAACCTGAACGTACCAGGGCACCCTGGTTGAAAAACACTGACCTAAGCTGCGTTACAGGTCAAGGTCAACGGTCAGGAGATCTGAACACTGTGATGTCATCAGGCCAGAATGAGCTACTTCGTCATTGATGGTCTGGTTTTTAAAGTTCTACCTGAAAATATATCTGGGTGGTGGGGCAGCGGCTGGCTGGTGTTCTGGTGGGTCTGTCCTCTGATGTCCCTCCCTGTGGGGAGAATGCTGCTGGAGGGCTTTCCTCTGGCTCTTTCTTCCTGTGTCCCACTGGGGGCGGCCCTGCCAGAGCCGGGCCGACTGGGGGGTTTGGTCACCTCAGTCTTTGCAGGGGCTCCCTTGGCCGTGCGTCCCGAGGTGGTGGGTGGTTTGCTGGTTGCCACTGGGAGGGCCGGGGCTGGTTTCTCCAGGATAGGGCCGATGGCGTGGGGGCCGTACTTCCCTGGTGGGGTGATGGGGATTTGTGGGTGATGTATTTGGTTGTGAGTTGGGATAGTCTGCTGGTTTCCCCCTGTGTTCTCCTCACATGGATTCACACATGCACACACAAGCTGGGGAAGTCGAATGAGCTTGGTAGTATAATGAAGATTCAACTGAGACTCTCTGCCATGGCAGAGAAGAGAGAACTTATCTGTTACTAGGAAGTATGATGTAATCTGTGTGTGTTTAACCCTCAGAATGACCCCAGAAGAACATGAGGATCAACTCAAAAAACAGGGTAGATCTTTATGTAAACAAGGTCTGTTGGTCCTGAATTCTAAAACAAAGGGAAAAATTGTGGTAACCAGTTGGACTGAAGTAAGACTAAAGGTTTAACACAGAATTGATTGACAATTTATACTCTATGCTTTAAACCAAACCAGGTGGGTCATTTTGGACCCCAGAGGACAAAGGTGTGAAACAATCAGGAGACATTATGAGGGTTAAATGCTGGTGTGCCGCTCTGTTAGGGGAGCTCCTCTCCATGACTGTGTTATGTCAGACATGTCGTCTGACATGTTCAGAAGTAGAAGTTGGACTGACTAGAAGAGACGTATAAAACAGAATTACTAATAAATAGTCCAGTTTATACTACTATTGATGTGCTGGGAATGGGTTCACCGTCACATCACAACCGGTGACATATCAGAAATGTTAGTGAGATCACGCTAGTGAGATCATGATGGACCCTAACAAAGCAACAGGGTTGTTTTTTGGAATATTTTTACTGATAGCCACTCCAGATAGACAAATTAATGTGTAAAAACACTTGTGAGCATGTGGAAAAATAATTTCATCCCCTTTAAATTACTTGTTGAATCTGAAACAAATTCATCACTGCTGTAATTATCACACGCACGGACAAGAACTATTGGTTACCAGGTGGTGACTTTTTGGCGAGTCAGTGTCTTTATTCTTTCTGGTCTTTCTACTACGAGCATTTTCTGTGTCTCTTTGTCCCTCCAGATGCTCCACAGCTACATGACTGTAAGGAGGAGGAGGTTCTCACTGTCCAGCAGCTCTGTAACCAGGAGAGGAACTCCAGTCTGGACCATGAGGAACAAGATGCTGCACAGGTTAAAGAGGAAGAAGAAGAACTCTGTAGCAGCCAGGAGGAAGAAGACTTTGGACTGAAGCAAGAGACTGATACCTTCATGGTGACTCCTACTGATGAGGACAATGACAAGAGTGAAACTGAACCAAACAGTGAGCAGCTCCTCTCTCACAACTCTCCTGACACTTAGAGCCAAGACCAGGGACCAGGTAAGAATGTACAGTAAACCCAGGATCAAGTAAACATGAAGAGCCAAAAAAGAGACTTCACAGAAACAGAAGTGACCGAAACAATGTAGACACCTCCTCCATGTCAGAGAATCAGTGTGACACTGACACAGGTGAAAAGTATGTAAAATGTTCTGATAATGACAAAGACTGTAAAAATGAGGGGCGGTGCGGTGGAGGAGTGGTTAGCACTGTGGCAGCACAGCAACTCATCCTTGGCCGGGGGATCCTGGGTTCGATCCCAGCCCCCGACCAACAGTGATCTGTGTGGAGTTTGCATGTTCTCCCCGTGTCTGCGTGGGTTTACTCCGGGATTTCTCCGGTTTCCTCCCACATGCCAAAAACATGCAAGTTAGGTTAATTGGCATCAAACTGGGGATTCTAAATTGTCCTTAGGTATGACTGTGAGAGTAAATGGTTGTCTGTCTTTCTGTGTCAGCCCTGCGATGGACTGGCGATCTGTCCAGGGTGTACCCTGCCTCTCGCCCAAAGATGCTGGCATAGGCTCCAGCCCCCCCATGACCTGAAAAGGATTAAGCAGAACAAGATGAATATAAAAATGAGTTCCAGAAGGAGAAACATCACACAGTTAAGTCACATATTTGCAACACGTGTGGGAAAAGATTCAGGAAGAAGCACAATTTATCATTTACCTTTTGTTCTTATTAAAGATAAAAAATAGAAAGATGTTTTTACCTTCTTTACATGTTTCGACTGTTCACTGCAACCTTTGTCAGAAGTGTCAGCTGATTGCTGCGAGGTGTCATTTTATCAGCTGACTTTCATAGGCGGGGCTAGCCCAGCAGACCTGTCAGATCCACCAAGCCGGCCCTGCTTTCCGCTGTCAGAAGGTCTCTGGAGAATGTGATCCCAGGTGTGTGAAAGCATAAAGGTCCCCTCATCTCGGTTCATGCTATCTTTTCCCCGCTTCCTAATTTCTATGGCCTCCTTGATCCAGCGTTTGTGTCTATTGCTCTCTGATCCAACAATTTTTGCGTTGGCTCAGTCCATGATGTGATTATTTCTTTTGCAATGATCTGATATTGCTGATTTTAATGTTTCTTCTGCCTTTTCTTTTTGTGATCTTGTGAGCTGTCCTTGTGTTTCCTTTTCACATTGTTTCTGGTGTTCTTTATTCCTTGTGGTGAATGATCTTCCGGTTTCTCCAATGTAAGTTTTGCTGCATGATCTGCATGATATTTCATATATTACATTGCATTTTTTATCTTGTTCTATTTTGTCCTTGGGGTGTACCAATAACTGTCCTAATTGTTTGTGTGGTTTTACTGCTGTGTTTATTTTGTATTTTTTCAAGATCCTTTGAATTGGTTCTGTTATCCCTCGGATGTATGGTATAGTTATGGTGTCCTTGTTTTTGATTTCGTCTTTTGTTCTGTGTCTTGCTTCCTGATTGTTTTCTTTTGTTTTTGACTTGCTGTTTCCCTTTGTTTATGGCCCATACTGGATATTGGCAGCTTATGAGGGCATGTTTTATGTGGTTTTCCTCCTCCTGTCTGTCTTCTTGGTCTGTGATGATGGTGGCTTGTTCATATAACGTCCTGCCAACTGATAGTTTGTGTGCTGCGGGGTGTTCTGATGTCCATAGTAGGTATAGATCTGTGTGGGTTGGTTTCCTGTACACTGTGATTTTTATACTGCCGTCATCGTTGTGATGGATTTTCATGTCCAGAAAAGCTATGGTGCCATTTTCTTCCTCTTTGTGTGTGAATTTTATATTCCCAGTGCTGTCCATGCTGTTCAGATGGTCAGTGAGTTCTTGTGTGTGTCCTTTCCTTATTTTCTCCAAAATGTTGTCCACGTATCTCTTTCAGAGGTTGGGTTTACATTGTGTGGGTGCTGTGTTAATGGCTTTGTTTTCCAGATCCTTTGCTGCCAGATTGCTGCTAGGTGTCATTCAGTAAAATGACACCTGGCAGCAATCAGCTGACACTTCTGACAAAGGCTGCAGTGAACAGTCGAAACATGTAAAGGAGGTAAAAACATCACCTTTCTATTTTTATCTTTAATAAGAACAAAAGGTAAATAATTAAAAGAAGACAAAATGACCTTACTTGAGCTACAATTTATCATGTCATGAGAGAATTCACAGAGGTGAGAAGCCATTTTCTTGTGAAACATGTGAGCAGAGATTTAATCAACGTGTTCATTTGAAAAAACACATGAGAATTCACAGAGGTGAGAAGCCATTTTCTTGTAAAACATGTGGGCAGAGATTTAATGTACGTGGTACTTTGACAACTTAAATGAGAATTTACAAAGGTGAGAACCTATTTTTGTCATGGGCGGCGAGAGCACGCCCCCTCCTTCCCGTTCATCTCTCCACTGCTCATCAGCACACCTGAGGGAGAGGACACACCTGCGCCCTCTAATCAGCCAGTGTACTTAAGGAGGCATCCTTCCATGACCCAACGCTGGCTCGTCTGGGTTGCTGCCATCGTGTGGGTGTGTCACTAAGGGCTGCGCATGCTCTCCTGCCACAACTTTTCCCACGACAGAAACCTCTGCCCGGTCAGACTCCACCAGCAGTTCCTTGCCCTGCCGGTTCGTCTATTCCCCGCTGGGATTCTGCCGACGCTCCATCAGAGCCCACATAAGTGGTAATTTGGCTTGCCCTATTTCCCGATCTGGTTCCAAGGTTGTCATAGCCAGGAGCGGCACTGGGGTTAAGCTCCCAGTGCTCATAAAATGCTCCTTATGGCGTGCGTCTCAAAAAGCCTCTGACAACTAAGTCCAACTCCTAGCCTGCCCATGTGGTTTAGTCTCCAAGCCCGGCGGAACTGCTTTTACTAATAGGAGAAGGGGCGAGGGCGGATCTCTGCCGCCTTAAAACCAGATGCTTCGGGTAAATGGTGGCTCGTCAACCTGGAAAGGTAGCACATCTAGTGGAAGGTAAACCCTGATTTCAAACCTCCGCTGCCTTGCGGCACACCCAGTCATGGGAAAGGCTTCGGGAGTCAACCCTGAGGAAAAATCCGGAGTCTGAGTCCTTAAGGCAGTTCTCTGTTGTGCTCAACATCGTTCTGGCAGCTCATGCGATGGCGCTGGTGCTAAACTGTAGCAGCCCTGCTGTTCCTTTGGATTCATCAGTGATGTGGAGAGGGGGGGCATACTGCATGGGCAACATCTTGTCCTCCATATCTTCCTGCCCAGGCTTGAATCCTACCAACGCCCAACGCTGGAAGGTAGAACACCGGATCACTGGAGAGGACACTCCAGCTTCGCCTTTGGCGTAGACAAAACACGGGGAATGACAGTTACCAGTTATAAGCCACCGCTCAATTGGCGTAGAGTGCGGTGCCAGGGGTTGTTCCCGATGGTGGGAGGGATCATCGGATCTCACTGGACAGCTATCGCCCGCCTCAAGCTGGGCAGTCCCCAGCCAATAAGGTGTTGTCCCGCCACAGCTTGCTTTCCTCATTGGGTGCATGGGGATGAGGAGAAGTCTGAACAGCAGGCTGAGAACCTTCGCACCAGGCAAGACAAAAAAACAAAAGAGACCAACTCTAAAACTGGGAACTTGGAACGTCCGCACTATGATGACAGGACTCGCTGCTAACCTCAAGGACATCAACGACACCACGAAGACTGCCATCATCAATAATAAGCTGAAGAGACTGGAAGTGGATATCGCCACTCTCCAGGAAACACGGTTGGCTGATGCAGGCACACTGAGAGAGAAGGACTACATGTTCTACTGGCAGGGAAAGGGCAGTGACAAACACAGGGAACACAGAGTGGGCTTCGCAGTGAAGAACACCTTGCTGAAGATGGTGGAACCGGGCAGCAATGGCTCTGCACGACTCCTCACCCTCCACCTCAACACCACTCAAGGCCCAGTCACCCTCATCAGTGTGTATGCCCCAACACTGACAGCCACACCAGAGGCAAAAGACGAGTTCTACGAGAATCTCGCAACAACTGTCAGGATCATCCCCAACTCTGAAGAACTCATTCTCTTTGGAGACTTTAATGCCAGAGTGGGTGCTGACCACGACTCCTGGTCCTCCTGTCTTGGACCATTTGGCGTGGGCAGAATGAACGACAACGGACAGCGGCTGCTCGAGTTCTGCACATATCACGATCTGTGCATCACAAACTTGTTCTTCAAGACCAAGCCCCAACACAAGGCTTCCTGGCGACATCCGCGCTCAAAGCACTGGCGCCAGCTGGACTTGATCCTGATCAGGCGCACCTCACTGAAGAATGTGCTAATCACCCATTCGTTCCAGAGTGCAGATTGCAACACAGACCATTCATTGGTGTGTTGCAAGGTCAAGCTGCAGCTGAAGAAATTCCATCGTGCTAGACAGCCTGGAAAGGCACGGATTGACACCAGCAAGATGGCCCAACCAGAACTTGTTGAGCGGTTTGCCTCCACCTTTGAGAAGGAACTTGGTGTACCACAAGAAGGAGAATCTGCAAAGCAGAAGTGGGAAGAGCTGCGAAACACCATCCACCGCACAGCCTTGGCTACCTTTGGGAGGAAGACCTCGAAGTCACAGGACTGGTTTGATGCCAAGTTGACCAAGATGACCCTCGTCATTGAAGCCAAGCGCTCAGCACCTGCTGAGTACAAGAAGTACCCAAACAATTCAATTCAACTTTATTTCAATTCAACTTTATTTATATAGCACCATTTCACAACAACAGTCATCTCATAGCACTATCAACTGTAGGGGGGACCCCCACAGTTGCAGAAAGACCCCAGCAATCAGGCGATCCCCTGTGAGCAAGCACTTGGCGATGGTGGAGAGGAAAAACTCCCTTTTAACAGGAAGAAACCTCCAGCAGAACCAGGCTCAGGGAGGGGCAGTCATCTGCTGCGACTGGCTGGGGGGTGAGGGGATAGAGAAGAAGAAAAGAACAGACATGTAGAGAGCAAACAGCACGATGGGGACTCAATCTATGGGAATCTCAATCATTCCCACATACAGACAGAGATTGAAGCTCACTAAACCTGTTGTGAGCACTACGAAGATACGGACCAGTGAAGCTGAGGAGAAGCTGGAAACGTGCATGGAAATATCTGACTGGGGCATGCTTAAAGGAGCCACGCATGATCTGGATGAGTACACGGACACTGTGAACTCATATATCCACTTTTGTGAAGAGAACATTCTTCCATCACGCACCAGGGTGAGTTACTCTAATGACAAACCCTGGTTCACAGCTAAGCTCAGACAGATCAGGAAGGAGAAGGAAGCAGCGCTGAAAAGTGGAGACAGGGACTGCTACAGGGAGGTTAAATACCGGTTTAACAGAGAGCTGAAGAGGGCTAAATCTCTATACTCAGAGAGACTCCAGCAGCAGTTCACTGCTAATGATTCGGCTTCCGTGTGGAGAGGACTGAGGCAGATCACCAACTATCGGCCTCAGGCTCCTAAAGGTCAGGATGACAAAGCCCTTTGTCAGAGACTGTCCCAACACTATGCCCGTTTTGACACCTCGTCATCTGTGTCCAACTCCCCCCCTCCCTCCAGCTCCACAGCCTCCACATTCCCTACTTCATTTAAGGCACCCCCCCCTCCTCCCCCCCTCCCCTTATCATCAGTGAGCAGGATGTGCTCAAACAGTTCTCCAGACTGAACCCGCGCAAGGCCCCCGGCCCAGACGGCGTGTCTCCCTCCACCCTGAGACTCTGTGCGAAACAGCTGGCTCCTGTATTCACAGACATTTTTAACACCTCCCTTAAGTTATGCCACGTGCCGTCCTGCCTCAAATCCTCCACCATCATCCCTGTCCCCAAGAAGCCACGGATCACTGGACTTAATGACTACAGACCTGTAGCGCTCACCTCTGTAGTCATGAAGTCCTTTGAGCGCCTGGTCCTGTCCCACCTCAAGTCCATCACCACCCCTCTCCTGGACCCGCTGCAGTTTGCCTACCGAGCCAACAGGTCTGTAGACGATGCAGTCAACCTGGCCCTCCACTCCATCCTGCAGCACCTGGACTCCCCGGGAACCTATGCCAGGATCCTGTTTGTGGACTTCAGCTCCGCATTCAACACCATCCGCCCCGCTCTGCTCCGGGACAAGCTGTCCCTGCTCAACGTGCCTGACTCCCTCTGCAGGTGGATCATCGACTTCCTGACGGACCGGAGGCAGCATGTGCGGCTGGGAAAGACTGTCTCAGACTATACTAGCATCAGCACCGGATCACCCCAGGGCTGTGTACTTTCCCCCCTACTCTTCTCCCTTTACACCAACTCCTGCACCTCCAGCCACCAGTCTGTCAAGTTGATCAAGTTTGCGGACGACACCACCCTCATCGGGTTCATCTCCAACGGCGACGAGTCCGCCTACAGGAGAGAGGTGGCCCAGCTGGCGTCCTGGTGCAGCAATAACAACCTGCAGCTGAACGCTCTGAAGACAGTGGAGATGATTGTAGACTTCAGGAAAGTCACTACTCCTCTGCCCCCCCTCACCCTCTCAGGCTCTCCCATCACCACTGCTGATTCCTTCCGCTTCCTAGGCACTACCATCACCAGGGACCTCAAATGGGAGCTGACCATCAGCTCACTCATCAAAAAAGCCCAGCAGAGGATGTTCTTCCTGCGGCAGCTGAGGAAGCTCAAGCTACCCACCAAGATGTTAGTGCAGTTCTACACAGCCATCATCGAGCCCATCCTCACCACCTCCATAACCGTGTGGTACGCAGGAGCCACTGCCAGGGACAGACTAAGGCTGCAGCGCGTCGTGCGCACTGCTGAGAAGGTGATCGGCTGCAAGCTCCCATCTCTCCAGGATCTGTACATCTCCAGGACCCGGAGGCGTGCTGGCCGGATCATAGCCGATCCCTCACACCCTGGTCACGTACTGTTTGCCCCCCTCCCCTCTGGTAGAAGACTTCGGTCCATCCAGACTAAAACCTCCCGTCACATGAACAGCTTCTTCCCCTCTGCCATTAGACTGCTGAACACTAAGTGACTCTCGTGCACCATGTACAGCAGCTCAACCAGACTCATGTCAATCATCACTGTTTTCTTCCTGCATTACCGACTGCACTATATAGTTCTCCACAGTATCTGCTGCTGGCTAATATATATTTTAACTGTTGACCAGTATCACTTAATCTTATCCTACACTTTATTACATGTATAGTTTATTTCTCTTATCTTATCATGTTTAATGTTGCAGCATTGTACCGAGACAAATTCCTAGTTTGTGTACTACATGAACAATGGCAATAAACCTGATTCTGATTCTGATTCTGATTCTGATTCTGAGAACAAACAAATGTTAATGACCAGCAAAAAAAATATTTCATTGAGAGTGAGGAAAGGAGTGAGGCCCAGTGCATTACTGGAGGTCCCCCGGCTGACTAAACCTATTAGCAGCATAACTAAGGGAGGGTTCAGAAACACATGAGCCCTCCCTAATTGTAGGCTATATCAAAAAGGTAGGTTTTAGCCCTATTCTTAAAAACAGAGATCGAGTCTGACTCCCGAATCCAGATTGGCAGCTGATTCCACAGGAGAGGAGCTCGATAACTGAAGGCTCTGCCTTCCATTGTACTTTTGGAGATTCTAGGTATGACAAGTAATCCTGCATTTTGGGAGCGTAGTGCTCTGTTAGGATAATACGGTAGTATCAGATCTTTTAAATAAAAAGGAGCCTGATTGTTTAGAGCTTTGTAAGTAAGAAGAAGGATTTTAAACTTAGTTCTAAACTCTATGGGAAGCCATTGAAGGGAGGCCAGAACCGGAGAGATATGATCTGTCTTTCTAGTACCTGTTAAAACTCTTGCTGCAGCATTTTGGATCAGCTGAAGACTTTTTAAAGATGTTTTAGGACAGCCTGATAATAAAGAATTACAATAATCTAATCTCGAGCTAACAAAAGCATGGGTCAGTTTCTCAGCATCACTCTGAGACAAGATGCTCCTAATCTTGGCAATATTACGCAAATGATAGAAGGCAGTCTTAGAAACAAATTTAATATGTGAATTGAAGGACAAATCCTGATCAAAAATAACTCCAAGGTTCCTCACAGAGCTATTAAGAGAAAGAGTAACCGCATCCAAACTGAAAGTTTGATTTGGAAAGGAATTTCTAAGGTTTTTTGGACCAACAAGAATGACTTCAGTCTTATCTGAATTTAATAGCAGGAAATTACAAGTCATCCAAGCTTTGATTTCCTTAAGACAGGCTTCTAACTTGGCTAATTGATTACTATCATCTGGCTTCATTGACAGGTATAATTGTGTGTCATCTGCATAACAATGAAAATGTATACAGTGCTTTCTAATAATGTTGCCTAACGGAAGCAAATATAAACTAAAAAGAGTAGGGCCTAGCACAGATCCCTGTGGAACTCCATGACTAAGCTTTGAGTTGAAAGAAAACTCATTATTTACATGAACAAACTGGAACCTATCAGATAAATAAGATCTAAACCACTGCAACGAAGTTCCATTAAGTCCAACATAGTGTTCTAATCTATCAAGTAGAATATTATGATCGATAGTATCAAAAGCTGCACTAAGGTCTAAAAGGACAAGTACAGAAACCAGTCCATTATCAGATGCAATGAGGTGGTCGTTAGTGACCTTCGCTAAGGCTGTTTCAGTACTATGATGGATTCTAAACCCAGATTGAAACTCTTCAAGTAGACCATTTCCCTGCAGGTGGTCAAATAATTGCGTAGCAGCAACTCTTTCTAAGATTTTTGAAATGAAAGGGAGATTAGAGAAGAATCGAGAAGAATCTCCACATTCTTAGGGCTGCAAGAAGCAAAGTTCAGCAGACTGCTCGGTGCTGTGCCAACGAGTACTGGACTCAGCTCAGCCAAGACATTCAAACTGCTGCCCTAACAGGGAACATCTGTGGTATGTACAATGGCATCAAGAAAGCACTTGGTCCGGCTCAGAGCAAGACGGCCCCCCTCAAATCCTCCACTGGGGAGATGATCACAGAAAAGAACAAGCAGATGGAGAGACGCGTGGAACACTACTCCGACCTCTACTCCAGATAGAACACCGTGACACCGTCAGCCCTTGATGCCATCAACTGCCTGCCATCCATGGACGAACCTGACGCCGAGCCAACCATCGACGAACTCAGCAAGGCCATTGATAGCTTGGCCGCTGGCAAGGCACCCGGCGACGACGGCATACCCACCAACCTCATCAAGCACTGCAAGACCGCCCTACTGCTGCCATTGCATGATGTCCTCTGCCAGTGCTGGAAGGAAGGTGTCGTACCACAGGACATGAGGGACGCCAAGATCATCACCCTCTACAAAAAAAAAAAGGGGAGAGAAGCGACTGCAACAACTACAGGGGCATCTCCCTCCTCAGCGTTGTTGGCAAAGACTACGCACGAGTTGTTCTCGTTCGTCTACAGAAGCTTGCCGACCGTGTCTACCCCGAGTCTCAGTGTGGCTTCCGCGCTGAGCGATCGACGGAAGACATGAAATTCTCCATCCGCCAACTCCAGGAGAAATGCAGAGAACAGAACATGCCCCTGTACGTCGCCTTCATCGACCTCACCAAAGCGTTCGATCTGGTCAGCAGAGAGGGCCTTTTCAAGATCCTGCCAAAGATAGGATGCCCACCAAAGTTGCAAAGCCTCATCGAATCGTTTCACACCAACATGCAGGAGATAGTGCAGCACGATGGCAACGTCTCAGAGCCATTCAACATACGCAGCGGAGTCAAACAGGGCTGTGTACTTGCGCCAACCCTCTTTGGGATTTTCTTTGCTATGCTCCTGAGGCATGCCTTCAGCACAGCAACAGAGGGAATCTACCTGCACACAAGATCAGACGGCAGGCTTTTCAACCTCACCTGCCTGAAAGCCAGAACCAAAGTACGCGAGGCTCTAATCAGAGACATGCTGTTCGCAGACAACGCTGCAGTCGCAACCCACACACAGCAGGAGCTTCAGACCCTGATGGACCGCTTCTCCCAGGCATGCAAGGACTTCGGGCTTACCATCAGCCTGAAGAAGACTAACGTCTTGGCGCAAGCACGGAAGCACCACCAACCATCACCATCGACGACTACGAGCTGGAGGTCGTGAATCAGTTCACGTACCTGGGGTCCACGATCAGCAACAACCTCTCCCTTGATACAGAGATCGACAAGAGGATTGGAAAATCAGCCTTCACACTCGCTCGCCTCACCACACGAGTGTGGGAGAATCCCAAACTCTCTGTCAAGACGAAGATGGCAGTGTACAACGCCTACGTCATCAGCACACTGCTCTATGGGAGTGAGACGTGGACTACATACGCCCGGCAGAAAAAGAGACTGAACTCCTTCCACTTGCGCTGCATTCGCCACATCCTGGACATATCCTGGCAGGACAGAGTGCCCAACACAGAAGTTCTGTCTCGCGCTGGCCTTCCCTCCATGTTCACTCTACTCAGGCAGTGCAGGCTCCACTGGCTAGGCCACGTTCACCGTATGGAGGATGGCAGAATCCCCAAAGACGTCCTCTACGGAGAACTGGCGACTGGCAGGAGAGACGTTGGCCGCCCACAGCTGCACTTTAGAGACGTCTGCAAGAGAGACATGAAGGCCGTGGAGATCAACACAGAGCGCTGGGAGGACCTTGCAACGGACCACTCCAAATGGAGAGGCACCCTGATCAGACAGCTCAAGGCGGATGAAGAGAGACTGACTGCTGCAGCAGATGAAAATAGGACCCGCAGGAAGAACCGCCACAGACCCTGCAGCACAGAGACCACCCACAAGTGCGACCTGTGTGACAGGGACTGCCATTCGCGCATCGGCCTGTTCAGCCACAGGCGGTGCTGTTCCAGCAGAGTAGACGTTTAGGATTCTCTTCCATGGTCATCATAGACCGACGGAGGCCGACCGATTTCCCGATCTCCATTCCTCTGCTCACAGCTCTCACTTTCTCTCCACAGGCCCATTCCTCTGGCGAGAGACTGTTCTGTAGCAGTGTGAGTTTTGATATTTAATAAAACATTCAAACGTGTATACTGTTTGTCTCTTTGTTGCTGCACCTTGCACGTGGGCTGAATATTCTAATCAGTCATGACAATTTTCTTGTGAAACGTGGGCAGAAATTTATTACACAATCATTTGAAAACATGAGAATTCACACAGATGAGAAGTTCATCTGCAGGTTCGCAGCAGCAATGCTTACATCCTCTTCTATGAACTCTCGCCCTCCTCACACAGCAAGTACCAGATGTGTCGGCTTTAGACGCTGCTGAGCAAGAGCCACAAGGCACTGAACTTCAGACTGAACAAAAGGGAGTCAGACTATCTGAAGGGAGAGTTCTCCACCTGGTGGATAGTTGTGTCACTGCAAACTGTGAAAGCAGAGCGGCAAGGCATGGTGTCGAGGAAAATCGCAGCTTTTCACCTTTACCTTATTGAGATAAACATGTGTGGGAAAAGCCAAGAAGAAATTCAGCTGTCAGTTGAAGCAATACCTAGCAAGGGTATCCAACATTTGTGTAAAACAGTGGTGCCCAACCTTTTTTGAACCAAGATCTACTTTTAAAAGTTGTGAGCCTGTTGAGATCTACCAGTTCACATAGGCCATATCCATTGTCCATCTACACATTTAATATGCACACAACAAACAGAAAACCATTCAGATATAATAAAAGGCAGTGTGCGAGTTGCAAAGCAGTTGCAATAAATGTATTTCCTATTCTAAATAGGAATAATAATAAATAAACACCCCAATAATAAAAATAATAATAAAAATAAACACCCCAGTGTGGGAATCATCACTACCATAAGCCTCTTTTCATAGTTTGATAAAGTAACAGTAACCTGTAGATGACAAGACTAGAAAGCGTGACGTTCCTTAGCACACAAGGAGGAAAGGAGCAGGAAAGCCAATAAACAAGAAGAAGAAAAAGTAGAAGAAGAAGAAGAAGGAAAAAGAAGAAGAGTTAGTTTAGCTTGTGTTGGTTCGGTTTAAACCATGCAGGGAGTCAGATCAGCATTTTATTTAGTAAAGCAACAATGTGTTCCTATTATCAGAGACAGAAACTGATGCTGAAGATGAACAAAATATCAAGATCTCAAAAACGACCTAAGGAGTACCTGGAAGCTGCAGGAAGCAGATATTATACCTGTGGTGGTGGGAGCAACTGGGATGGTAAGGAAGAACCTGAAAAAATATCTACAGGTGATCCTCGGCTGCCCTAGCATGTGTGAAATTCAGATCTCAGCAATCAAAGGAACAGTCTCCATCTTGAAGAGAGCCCTCGGATACAAAGCTTTTTGATTTAAAGTGTAACCATAGACCCCTGGTTGGGGCCCATTGCACTTGTAATGAAATGAGATGCAAATACAATGAGAAGTCATTTTCTTGTAAAACATGTGGGAAAAGATTTAATCGACGTGTTCATTTGAAAACTCACATGAGAATTCACACAGGTGAGTCACTACACATCCATAACTAAACAAGCCGAGGTCTTTGCAGGAGACCTATTTGACAACATAAAAGCCAGTCAATAAAACCCAGCAACAAAAAAATAGATCGAAGGACACAGGAAAAATACAGCAAAAGGACACAGGAGGAAAGAAAAGAAAGATGGAAACAGCATAAGCGAGCAGGGCGCTTTCAGGAGGAACTCAGTAGGGACTATATTGATAGGGAAGAGACACTGTGCTGGATCAGGAACGGAGATCTGGGGTACGACGAGAAGAGACTAGTGGTTGGAGCACAAGACCAGGGACTTCTGACTAATGTAGGTGTGCAAAAAGGGTCAGCAACATTTGCATTGTTTAAGGAAACTCACACACTTCCAGATTGACCGAACCATAATGACAATGTTTTATCGGGCTTTTACTGAATCTGTTTTATCCTTTTCTTTAGTGTCATGGTTTGGTCAGATAAAACTGAAACAGGAAATCCTTAGAGCAGGTAGTTAGATGGTCCAGTCGTTTGCTTGGTGAGTCACAGCTGAGCCTGACATCCCTGTACACCAGACAGGTACAGAGGATGGCTACCTCCATTTTAAATGATGAATCCCACCCTTTGCACTGCCACTTTCAGCTTCTTCCCTCCAGACGGAGGTTTGTTGTCCAAAAATGTAAAACCCAGTGCTACAAAAACAGCTTTGTTCCTGCTGCTGTCAAAGGGTTGAACCAGATGTAGCAATATATTGCACATAATTTAGTTATCTACTTATGAATTTTATATTATATTTATTTATTTTTGTAGGTTTTTTTATTTGGGTTTTAAATCTTTTATTGGGTTTTAAACTTTTGAGTTTTTAATCTCTTTGACTTAGTTTTTAACTTTTTAATATGACCCTTCTCTCTTATCTTTGTTTTTCTCTTATCTCTTTGTCTTATGTCCTGATTGATGGAGCCTTGAGTACTTTCATTGTGTTTATAGTCAGCTTCATCTGTGCCTGTGTTTGTGTTCATATTGAATGTAATTGTGGTTTGTAAATATGTGTCTAAAAGGATGTCACCTGACTGCAAAACAAATCTACAGTACCTACGGGTACAAATAAAGTAACCTGAACCTGAACCTAATGGCTTTAAAAAAAATGGCAGGACTGTCACAGAGTGACAAATATCGATTTTGTCATACAGCGGGGGACAGTGCAAGCCACCTACTCTCCGGCTGCCAGATCCTAATGGCTGATGGACACTACACTGCTCACCACAACAAGCTCTGCCGTTATATTCACTGGAAATGTGGAAATATGCAAAGAATTTAAAATAGAAGTAAAGGGGCCAGTATGGGAGCCCAAGTTAGAGCCAGTCAGCTCCAACAGAGATATAACCATCTTTTATGATAAGGAAATCCCAACTGGATTTCAACACAGAAGGAGGAGCAATAAAACCGGACATTGTTATCTTGAACAAAAAGGACAAAACTGCCAATTAATAGATGTAACCATACCAAACGACAACAGCCTCAATAGAGCAGAAAGAGGAAAAAGTAACAAAATACCAAGACCTCAAAAATGACCTAAGGAGCGCCTGGAAACTGCAGGAAGCAGATATTACACCTGTGGTGGTGGGAGCAACTGGGATGGTAAAGAAGAACCTGAAAAAATATCTACAGGCGATCCTCCGCTCCCCTAGTATCTGTGAAACACAGATCTCAGCAATCAGAAGAACAGTCTCCATCTTGAAGAGAGCCCTCGGATACAAAGCTTTTTGATTTAAAGTGTAACCATAGACCCCTGGCTGGGGCCCATTGTACTTGTAATGAAATGTGATGCAAATAAATAAAACAGTGAGAATCCATTTTCTTGTGAAACATGTGGGCAGAGATTTAATCAACATGCTAATTTGAAAACACATGAGAATTCACACAATTGAGAAGCTACAGTCTTGTAAAATATGTGGGAAACACTTCATTCAGTGTTTTGGTTTATCACATGAGAACTCACAGCTGAGGTGCTGTAGTCCAGTAAAGTTTGTACATCTTTATTTTCAGGATTAAGTTTCTTCTGTGTGAATCAGAATCAGAATCAGAATCAGATTTATTGCCATTGTTCATGTAGTACACAAACTAGGAATTTGTCTCGGTGCAATGCTGCAACATTAAACATGATAAAATAAAAGAAATAAACTATACATGCAATAAAGTGTAGAATAAGAGTGAGTAATACTGGTCAGCAGTTAAATATATTAGCGAGCAGCAGATAATGTGGAGAACCATATAGTGCAGTCGGTAATGCAGGAAGAAAACAGTGATGATTGACATGAGTCTGGTTGAGCTGCTGTACATAGTGCACGAGAGTCAATAAGTCACTTAGTGTTCAGCAGTCTGATGGCAGAGGGGAAGAAGCTGTTCATGTGATGGGAGGTTTTAGTCTGGATGGACCGAAGTCTTCTACCTGAGGGGAGGGGGGCAAACAGTACGTGACCAGGGTGTGAGGGATCGGCTATGATCCGGCCAGCACGCCTCCGGGTCCTGGAGATGTAAAGATCCTGGAGAGATGGGAGCTTGCAGCCGATCACCTTCTCAGCAGTGCGCACGACGCGCTGCAGCCTTAGTCTGTCCCTGGCAGTGGCTCCTGCGTACCACACGGTTATGGAGGTGGTGATGATGGCTGTGTAGAACTGCACTAACATCTTGGTGGGTAGCTTGAGCTTCCTCAGCTGCCGCAGGAAGAACATCCTCTGCTGGGCCTTTTTGATGAGGGAGCTGATGGTCGGCTCCCACTTGAGGTCCCTGGTGATGGTGGTGCCTAGGAAGCGGAAGGAATCAGCAGTGGTGATGGGAGAGCCTGTGAGGGTGAGGGGGGGCAGAGGGGTTGTGACTTTCCTGAAGTCCACAATCATCTCCACTGTCTTCAGAGCGTTCAGCTGCAGGTTGTTGTTGTTGCACCAGGACGCCAGCTGGGCCACTTCTCTCCTGTAGGCGGACTCGTCGCCATTGGAGATGAGCCCGATGAGGGTGGTGTCGTCTGCAAACTTGATCAATTTGACAGACTGGTGGCTGGAGGTGCAGGAGTTGGTATAAAGGGAGAAGAGTAGGGGGAAAAATACACAGCCCTGGGGTGATCCGGTGCTGATGCTAGCAGAGTCTGAGACAGTCTTTCCCAGCTGCACATGCTGCCTCCGGTCTGTCAGGAAGTCGGTGATCCACCTGCAGAGGGAGTCAGGCACGTTGAGCAGGGACAGCTTGTCCCGGAGCAGAGCGGGGCGGATGGTGTTGAATGCGGAGCTGAAGTCCACAAACAGGATCCTGGCGTAGGTTCCCGGGGAGTCCAGGTGCTGCAGGATGGAGTGGAGGGCCAGGTTGACTGTGTCGTCTACAGACCTGTTGGCTTGGTAGGCAAACTGCAGCGGGTCCAGGAGAGGGGTGGTGATGGACTTGAGGTGGGACAGGACCGGGCGCTCAAAGGACTTCATGACTACAGAGGTGAGCGCTACAGGTCTGTAGTCATTAAGTCCAGTGATCCGTGGCTTCTTGGGGACAGGGATGATGGTGGAGGATTTGAGGCAGAGCGGCACGTGGCATAGTTTAAGGGAGGTGTTAAAAATGTCTGTGAAGACAGGAGCCAGCTGTTTCGCACAGTGTCTCAGGGTGGAGGGAGACACGCCGTCCGGACCGGGGGCCTTGCGCGGGTTCAGTCTGGAGAACTGTTTGAGCACGTCCTGCTCACTGATGATAAGGGCAGGGGGGGAGGAGGGGGGGCGCCTTTGATGAAGTAGGGATCGTGGAGGCTGTGGAGCTGGAGAGAGGGGGGGAGTTGGACACAGATGACGAGGTGTCAAAACGGGCATAGTGTTGGGACAGTCTTTGACAAAGGGCTTTGTCATCCTGACCTTTAGGAGCCTGAGGCCGATAGTTGGTGATTTGCCTCAGTCCTCTCCACACAGAAGCCAAGTCATTAGCAGTGAACTGCTGCTGGAGTCTCTCAGAATACACAGATTTAGCTCTCCTCAGCTCTCTGTTAAACCGATATTTAACCTCCCTGTAGCAGTCCCTGTCTCCACTTTTCAGCGCTGCTTCCTTCTCCTTCCTGATCTGTCTGAGTTTAGCTGTGAACCAGGGCTTGTCATTAGAGAACCTCACCCTGGTGCGCGTTGGAAGAATGTCCTCCTCACAAAAGTGGATATATGAGTTCACAGTGTCCGTGTACTCATCCAGATCATGCGTGGCTCCTTTAAACATGCCCCAGTCAGTTATTTCCATGCACGTTTCCAGCTTCTCCTCAGCTTCACTGGTCCATTTCTTCGTAGTGCTCACAACAGGTTTAGTGAGCTTCAACCTCTGTCTGTATGTGGGAATGAGGTGGACCATCACGTGATCAGATAATCCCAGCGCAGCGCGGGGAACAGCGCGATATGCGTCTTTCATTGTGGTGTAACAGTGATCCAGCGTGTTTATTCCTCTGGTGGGGCATTTAATAAACTGTTTGTGGCGGGGGAGATCGTGGCTCAGATTGCTCTGGTTAAAGTCGCCAACCACAATAACCAGAGAGTCTGGAAAAATCCGCTCCGTGTGTTGGATGTGATCCGCGAGCACGCGCTGAGCTTCGCACGTGTCCGCGTCGGGAAGGACGTACACAGCGGCGAGGATGAATGAGGCAAACTCCCGCGGGGAATAAAATGGCTTGCAGTTAATAAAAAGAAATTCCAGGGCGGGAGAACAGTGTTTGGAAATTGCCGTTACATCAGAGCACCAGCTGCTGTTGATGTAAAAGCAGACTCCGCCTCCTGTGGTCTTGCCGGAGAGCTCTGTGTCACGATCAGCACGAAACAGCTGAAATCCCTCGAGGCGCAGCGCGCTGTCCGGTGTGTTTTCCCTGAGCCAGGTCTCGGTAAAACAGAGGGCAGCCGAGGAAGAGAGGTCCTTAAAACGCATCAGCAGTCTCAGTTCATCTACCTTGTTAGAGAGAGAGTTGGTATTGGACAGAAATATGCCAGGCAACGCCGTGCGCGTGCCTCTCCTGCGAAGCCGGACGAGAGCGCCCGCTCGTCTTCCTCTCTTTCGCTGTCTCACTTTTCGAACCAAGCAATGAACCAGATCGGCGGCAGGAGCTAAAAAAAACTGGGAGTAGATCCGTGGGAGTGAAAGTCCTGATATTTAGAAGTTCTTCACGGGTATAAGAGCAAGCAGACACACAATTGACAAACAAAAACAAACAAAGGGCGCAGCGAAGCACCATGGCGACCACTGTGGGCGCCATCTTGGAACTTTGAATGAATTGTTCTTTAAATTTCTGAGGCTTTAATGGCAAATATAAATTTTGTATAACAGTCTATTATCAGATCATCTACTTATTCACTCTGCTTTGGACCCTCAGACCTCTAATCTTTAATATGCTGGATGCATGGACATCATGAGCATTTTTAATGAGGGGGGCATTGTTGTCAGGGTCTGGAATGTCCTCCCCACCATAAAAATTAAATGTAGTAGATGCCATTTCCTCCATTTGTGTATTTTAGTAGCTCATTAATTGATTGAATACTTTATTCTGAACATGTGAATAATCCATTAAAATGGGAAACAACAAAAGTTCATTGTGAACTGATGAACAAAGGAAAAAAAGACACTGAAATACCTTTTTTTCCGTGGAATTAAGGATTTTTTCTCTGAGTTCTGTTAATGCTAATGATGGAGACCAGTTTGCTTTAAATCCATACTGACTGTCAGACAGTAGTTTGTGTTGGCCTATAAACTTTTCTCATCCCTCACAGAAGTTTTTCTAGAATTTTTGACAACTGTCAGAAGAGCAGCTCATCACGGGATCCATCCCACCCCCTGACCATCATGACCCTTCTGTGGGGAGTTTGCATGTTTTCCCCGTGTCTGCGTGGGTTTACCCCGGGTACTCCGGTTTCCTCCCACAGGCCAAAAACATGCAAGTTAGGTTAATTGGAGACTCTAAAGTGGCCCTAGGTGTGAATGTGTGAATGAATGGTGAAGGGATTGGTGCTGCACCATGGCTGCCTCATCCATCCAGGTGGATGCCCTCTAATTTCCCTCTGGGATTAATACAGTATACCAAAAGAAGAGAGAAAACTGTGAAGTGCTACTTGTCACCAGATCTATATCATGGAATGACTTTTGCATTGGGGTGTAACGGTACACCTAAAATCACGGTTCGGTACGTACCTTGGTTTTAAGGTCATGGTTTGGTTCATTTTTGGTACAGTAAGGAAACAAAATGCAAAACATAAAACTGCTTATCTTTTGTATACATGAGAACAGCTTTACTGAAAAAAAAAAACAAAACTGCAAACTGTCAGCAGTAAATTCTCCATTACAAAAAAAAACCCCTCAAATAAATAAAATTAAAATGTGTACAGTAAATAAATTCTCTTTTTAGGAAATGAACGACGCAGACAAGTGCAACAATAGAAGTTTGAACAGCGTGAGGGTCTACTTCTGTGGCCTGCGCCGGTGGTCTCCCCAGTCACTGCCGGGCACTGGTGTGCGTTCAGGCTCGCTGCATCTGCGTTGCAGCCGCCTTATGAAACAAAGATGAATGAGGGGTGAGTTTGAATGGGTACACGAGTGAGAGAGAATGGGTTGGTCCGGGTGAGTGAGAGGGGGAAAAAAAAAAAAAAAAAAGTTTGAACAGCCTGTTATAAAAAGTTCCCACAGCTAAATAAAATAATGACCCATGAAACATGAGTTGGAAACTTGATCTGAACAGCTTAATCAAAAGTGTTTGTAGCAACACAATTAAATAACCGACATTAAAGGTCTGATGACACGTTTTTGACTTTATCTAATTTTTCAACACATAATACAATATGACGAAATAGGTTGGTCTGTGCAGTTCTAAGTCAAACAGGCTTCTTTTCATGCGAATATCCAACATTTTCATGAGCGCCATGTCACCAATTGCGTCAGTGGCTGGAAAACCCCACGGCCATGTTGTAACGTCATCGACAGAACACAGAGCTTGGCTGCCCATTGTACACACAGGATGGAAGTGGTAGAAAACAACAATGGTTCCAGCACATGTAGTCTGGAATTGGTTTGTGTTGTCCACTCTTCAGACGATTATAGTTCCAAAGAATTGGATGACAATGAAGAATCTGGGGGCATCAGACTGTACAGGTTTGAGTCGTGCCAAGCTGGCATTGTGCCTAGCGAGTCAGACTCAGTGACAGTCAGCTGTTCATGTTTTGTGTGCATCATCTACCGTGCTGTCAGCCAGCCAATATTGCCAACACCATCACAACGTGTTAGCCACTCCACACAGCTGTGGTTCTGTTGTGCCCTTGTAGCGATGTCAGCTCTGGGGCGCAACCGTGGTTAACACATTTCCTCTCCATGTTCGCTGGGCGATGTCAGCCCCAAACGCCTACTGTTTGTGTTTCTGTGTATTTTTGTAAGTCTTCACCTTTTGGGATCAGTCTTTATATTCAATACGTGTGCTGTGGTGAATTCCGTGCGTAAATCCATTCATCATGACCCTCCATGCGCTCTTACGCAGGGCATGGAGAGGGAGGATGAAATAACGAGGATTTACGTGCAGGGCTCACCACAGCACATTTAATATAGAACAACAGACAATTCCCAACAAGGTGAAGACGTACAAAAAACACAGACACACTTACTGATGGTGTTCGGGGGCTGGCATTGCCCAGAGAACGAATGAGAGGAGATGTGTTAGCCACAGGTGCGCCCCAGAGCCAACATCGCTTCAAGGACGCACAAGAACCACGGCAAACATGGAGTGACTAACACGTCGTGAGAGTACTGACAATACAGGCAGACTAACAGCACATTTGACAATACTATTGACCAGCAGTGCGTTACTGGCAAACGGCCGTGAAGTATACACACTGTTGGTGATGGTGTGATGAGAAGCACCTGGGCGAAGACCAGGAAACATGATCAGCGGGAGGGGAATCAGCTGGTGATAATGAGAGAGGGGACGTGGCCGGACCGGCGAGAGTGAGCATGCGATCATAGAAAGTAGGACAAAGCTGTGCGTAAATCCATTAATCCTTCCCCTCCTCATGCGCTCCTCCTGTGTAAAAGCGCACGAGGCGGCTTATGACAGATGGAGCTGAAGCATGTGATGTGGTCTTTCACGGCCTGCTGTTTATCTAAGCCTGTGACACAACGCGAAGGCACAGCCGTAAAATTAAAACAAGAAACCAGAGAAACTGTGAGCTACAAAGCTGCTGTCATTCCAGTCAACAACACCGGAGTCCATTCTGTTGCTTACATCATGGGGTGCCGCCCTTAATTCGGTGGGCGGCACCACAGTCCAGTCAGCAGCTGCAGTTTTTTGATGATAACTAGTTTATGCAGGCGCAGTTGTAAATATTATATTGATCATTGACGACTTCTGGGTTTACACAACATGCTAAAAAATGTCAAAATCGTGTCATTAGCCCTTTAAAGTTTGGCGTTTTAACCAAAAAACTAAAGGAATAAAACTCAAATACCAGCTTCTACTGCACCATACAGGGCTGTTGTAACTCTACTGTCCAAAACAAACTGGAGTAATAGTATTCAACTCCATTAAAGTAAAAAAGAAAATAAACTTTTCCATTCTGTTTGAAACCTTGCTGAGTCTAGAAGTTTAAAAGTTTCATAGTTAGGCTTCAGATGAAAATTAAAAACTTTTTCCAGTCCAAAATAACAGTTTACAAATGCTTTAAGTGACAGAAGAGGAATATAAGCCTTCACTACACATACAGTGGTGTGAAAAAGTGTTTGGCCCCTTCCTGATTTCTCTCTTCTTTTTTTTTTTTGTATGTCACACTTTGTAGGGACACTAGACACAGCGGGTGGACATTCCTCTCACCCAGAAGCAGGAAGAGGGGCAGAACAATGGACTAAAGGGGGTAGCCCCCCCTCCAAGGAGTAACTTGACAGACAGTGAGGGCAGGGGGTGAATGTATGGTCAGGAAGGTAGCAAGTGTTATGTTAATGTGTCACACACAAGCATAATGCACTAGCCCACTAGCCCAGCTCTTTGTGCATACCACTGGGGATATTTAAGCAGAATGCAGAGAGAGTTGAGAGAACTGTCCTACCAGACACGCGGCCCCAGCAGGCAATGCTGGGATCCACAGGCTGTATTTATGTTAGAGGGTGAATAAAGAACCTGTGTCGACCTACGCCCGTGCCTCGCCTCCACATCCTTTTCCTTACACCCTCTACAACTTAAATGTTTCAGATCATCAAACACATTTAAATATTGGACAAAGAAAACACAAAATGCAGTTTTTAAATGAAGCTGTATGTGGAGAGCGTGAAATGAAGAGGCTGAATTTATTTCTCAATTCAGGTTTATTAACAATCACGTGTCTCCAACATCCTCTCAAACAGAAAAGAGAAAGAACTTCCCACATTTCCCCTTTTTATACCCGGGACATCAAAGTACAGAGTCACATTGTCATTCAATCCCCAGAGACAATACATCACCCTCCAGGTCTTCTCTTCTCCACCTAAAACCCTGGTGGTCAGGAAGTCTTCTCAGAACCATTTCTAAAGACAGATTTCACACCCTCCTGTTATCCCCAGGAGGTCCAGACTTATTGTTCCTTCTAAGACGTGAGGTAATAGTAATATACATATGCAGCCTAAGCATCTCAAATATGTGTACCACATGACCCCCCCCCCCCCAAACGTCGAAGATGAAACAATACAACATAGTCTACACCACATGATAAAATCACAAACATCAGTCCATAAGCTGTCTTGGGCTTCAACGGTCTTCCGAACTTGCTGTAAGCGGGCTTAGCCACTCCCGTGGCGCCATCCTGCAGTGGATCCGCTATCTGAGGATGAGAACTGTTAGTCAATCCTTGAGGGGGCTCTGGGGCATGCTCCCTGGGGGGTCTGCTGCGTCGAGGAGCCCTCGCCACTTGCACAGTTTCATCAGCCATCACAAAAGCAGGTTTAAGTCTGTCTATACCAATTGTTTCCCTCCTGTCCCCTAAATCTAGCAAAAAATGCTTATCACCTGTTTCCAGCACTCTATATGGGCCGTCATAAGGTGGTCGCAGGGTTGGGCACTGAGCCTCGTGCCTGACAAAAACAAACTCGGCATTTTTTAAAGATTTAGGTACAAAAACACACGGAAAAGTGTGATGAACGGGGCCCGGAAGCATGTCCGCTCCCGTGTCGTTCAGTGACTGCTGAGCAGGGGGACGCTCCGGTGCCGGATTATCAGGAAGAAACTCCCCTGGCAGCTGGAGTGGTTGCGCAAACACCAACTCAGCTGGGGAGGCTTTTAAGTCCTCCTTAGGTGCAGAACGCAACCCTAATAAAACCCATGGTAGTCTGTTTACCTAATTTGAGGGCTGCTTTCAATGACCTATGAAAACACTCGCATAAACCATTAGCCTGGGGGTGGTACGCGGTAGTGCGGTGGATTGTTATCCCCAGGCTGCGGGCCATCGCTGACCAAAGCTCGGAAACAAATTGAGGCCCCCTGTCGGACGTGATATCCGATGGGACCCCAAAACGCGCTACCCAAGCTGTTAAAAACGCGCGGGCCACCTCTGCGGCTGTGGTTGATGCCAGTGGGACCACTTCAGGCCAAAGCGTGGTGCGGTCCACCATTGTCAAAAGATGCGTGCACCCCTGCGACGACGGTAGGGGGCCTACGAGGTCGACATGCACATGATCGAACCTTTTGGCAGGGATGTGAAACGGCTCTAAGGGGGCTTTTGTGTGTTTGTGTATTTTGGCCCGCTGGCAAGCCATGCAGGCTTTTGCCCACTCCTTAACGTGCTTGCGCAGGCTAGGCCAAACAAACTTCTCTCCTACCATTTTTACCGACGCGCGCACCCCCGGGTGCGCCAGAGTGAATCGAGTCAAAAACACGGCGGCGCCACGCGGCCGGCACTACTAGACGCGGTCGTCCGGTAGAGACATCGCAGATTAGGGAGGGCATACCATTTTGCAGCCTCCTGCTCTCCAGCCTTAACCCTGTTGGTCCAGACTGGAGCGCGCACACGTCCGCGTCGCTACCCTGATCCGCAGCCATGGCTGCATAATCTATCCCCACGTGGACTAGGGCCGCGTACGCTTCCGCGCTGCTATTTTGCTCTGCGGCCGCGGTAGTATAATCTACCTCTGCGCGGGCTGGAGTGGTTACGGTGCAAGAGAGGCAGTCTGCCACCACATTAAGTTTACCCGCTACGTGTTGAATATCGGTAGTAAATTCTGAAATTGCAGCCAGCTGCCTCTGCTGCCGGCACGACCATGGTTCCGAAACTTTGGCCATTGCAAAAGTGAGCAGTTTGTGGTCGACAAACGCGGTGAAACGCCGACCTTCTAGCCAGAACTGGAAGTGACGAATGGCTAAGTGGAGCGCTAACAACTCCCTGTCGAACGCGCTGTATTTTCGCTCGGCCTCGCACAAGGTCCTGCTGAAAAACGCCAGTGGCTGTCAAGCCCCGGCAACATGTTGCTCCACTACCGCCCCTATGGCCACGTCTGACGCATCAGTGGTGAGCGCTATGCAGGCCGTTGGGTCTGGATGAGCCAACAACGCAGCGTCTGCAAGGGCATTTTTTACCTCCGAGAATGCGTGCTCCCGCTCCCATTCGATTGCATTTGAGGGTTTTTGTTTTTTAAGCGCGGCATACAATGGTTGCATGAGCTGCGCTGCGCGGGGGAGGAAACGGTTATAAAAATTCCCCATTCCCAAAAACTCCTGTAGTGCTTTGACTGTTTGTGGCTGGGGAAAATCTGCCACTAGGCGCACTTTGTCCGGCAGCGGAACTACTCCCTCTGGGGAGACGCGGTGCCCCAAAAAAATCAACCTGCGCCACCCCGAACTGGCACTTCGCTGGGTTGATTATTAACCCGTGCTCCCCCAACCTCCGGAAAACTGCCGTGAGGTGCTTTTCGTGTTCTTCTTCGGACGCGCTGGCTACCAAAATGTCGTCCAGGTAGATGAACACAAAACGGAGATCGCGTAACACCGCGTCCATCATGCACTGGAAGGTTTGCGCGGCGCCTTTAAGCCCAAACGGCATGCGCAAAAACTCAAAAAGTCCAAACAGAGTTATTACCGCTGTTTTGGGAATGTCCTCAGCGCGTACTGGGACTTGATGATAACCGCGGACCAAGTCTATTTTAGAAAAAATGCACGCCCCCGCCAGATGAACCGAAAAATCCTGAATATGGGGAATTGGGTAGCGGTCGTGCGCTGTGGCGTTATTCAACCTGTGGAAATCACCGCAAGGTTGCCACGAGCCATCAGCCTTAGGGACCATGTGAAGCGGGGAAGCCCATGGGCTATTCGAATGCCGGATGATGCCCAACCTTTCCAGGTTGGCGAACTCCTCGCGCGCTATGGTCAGTTTAGCTGCATCCAAGCGCCGAGCTTTTGCAAAAACGGGGGGACCAGCGGTAGTGATAAAGTGCTCCACCCCTTGTTTAGCAACGGCTGCTGAAAACGTGGGAACCGTGAGTGCTGGAAACTGAGTGAGGAGTGTGTGAACTTACCGCCTGCTGTGGCGACGTTGGCTTGTGCTGTGGGCGGGGACACTCGAGCTGCACAAGGGATAGAGTAAAAAGAGAGTGCATTAACCAAGCGTCTACTGGGAAGATCAACCAACAACCTATGTGAGCACAGAAAATCAGCACCTAACATGTTGAAACTCACCGCCGCTATAATAAAAGTCCACTCATATGTGCGGCCGTGCAGGGACAGAAGTAGAGTCCTTTCACCGAAGGTCTTAATGCTCGAGCCGTTCGCCGCTGATGCTCCGTGACTCCCGGGGCCAGCCAGCCGGTCAGCGTAGGCTGGCATGATGAAACTCACTTGGGAGCCTGTGTCCACGAGGAATTGCCTCCCAGAACGCACATCCGTCAGGTAGAGCAGCTTGTTCTCTTCACCGAGGGCCGCAGCTGCTAACGACTCCCGGTCCTGGAGTTTCCCGAGCTCTTTAACTGACACGGCGGTATACACTTGCGTGCCCTCTCTGCGAAACGACGATGGTAAAAACAGAGGTTGTCTCCTCCGCGATGTCGGGGCTTCGCCGCTGCCGTTGTTGGTGTGTCTGCCTCCGTCGCCTCTGGCCTTTTGCCGTTCCCGGTCATTGCGCCGAGATCTGCCGCTGCTGCGGTGGCCGTGTGCCATCCACTGGCGTTGAGGATCCGCTGCGCCTCCTGGGCCAGTGCGCGGAAGTCCCGCTGGGCCACAAACTGAGAGCCCGCCAGGGTCGCCCTCGTCTGCGATGGTAGAGTTCTCAGGAAGATGTGAGTAAAGAGGAAATCGTCATTGTCTGAGCCTCTCAGCTTCAGCATGTCTTCCATCAGGTCAACAGGCGTGCTTTCTCCCAAGTCGTGCAGGGCCAGGAGTCTCTCAGCTCTCTCCTGGGCTGAGGGAGTGAAACGCTGGATGAAGGCAGCTTTCAACCCGCCGTATTTGTCGCCAGCGGGTGGGCGCTGCACCAGGCTCCGCACATGTCGAGCTGTGCGGCTGTCGAGTTTGGCGATGACGTGGTAGAACTTTGTGTCATCTGCTGTTATTCCCCCAAGAGTGAACTGGGCTTTGGCCAGGAGGAACCATGAGTCCGGGTTGTCCTGCCAGAATTCTGGTAGCTTGACTGAGATTGCGCTTGCCCGGCTGGTCCCTGGTGAGTCTGGTTCGGGGGAATCGTCTCTGCCCATTATACGTCTTAAGGTCACCAGTGTGGAGAGCGTGAAATGAAGAGGCTGAATTTATTTCTCAATTCAGGTTTATTAACAATCACGTGTCTCCAACATCCTCTCAAACAGAAAAGAGAAAGAACTTCCCACAACTCCCCTTTTTATACCCGGGACATCAAAGTACAGAGTCACATTGTCTTTCAATCCCCAGAGACAATACATCACCCCCCAGGTCTTCTCTTCTCCACCTAAAACCCTGGTGGTCAGGGACTTCCGGTCTGGACGCCATGGCGACTGCAGCTTAACACTGAAGTTCTCAGACCCAATCCAGGATAACACCTTGAAAATCAAACTTAACGGATTTTTGGAGGAGTGAAAATCAAAAGACAAAATCATCATGTCTAAAGGAAAACAGAAGAAACTGAAATTCTCCAGGCCAGGACACGTATCGGCCGGAGAATCCGAACTGGAAGATCTCCGTTCAGAAGACGAGGAACTGGTGATAGCTAACAAAAGGGTTAGCCTGAAATCACTATTTGAGGAGCTACGACGATTTCGCCGAGATGTTACGGCCGAATTTCGGGAATTCAGAGAAGAATTGAAAAGGACAAACAGCAGAGTGGACCAGGCCGAGAACCGAATCTTGGAAACAGAGGATCGAATAAAAGTGCTCGAAGATTCTGTGCTAGACCTACGCAAAAGACAAGCAGCTATAGAGGCTAAGCTAACCGACCAAGAAGGAAAACAAAGAAGAGACAACATAAGAATTCATGGTCTGATAGAAGGAACCGAAAATGGTTTTAACTCAATGGCAGAATGCGTGGAATCCTTACTAAGAGAGAAATTGGATATTCCACAAACCACCGACTTGAAGATAGAAAAGGCACATTGTTCATTAGCCGCTAGGCCGGCGGCGGAAGCGCCCCCATGTTCGGTGTTGGTAAGATTTTCCAATTTCAAAATAAAACAAGAGGTTGTAAGACTGGCCTGGCAGAAAAAAGGATTTATGCACCAGGAGAGAAAAGTCTACGTGGAACACGATTACGCCCCGGAGGTCCTTAAAAAGCGCAGGGAATACAATGACGCGAAAAAGGTGTTAAGAGAGAAGAAATTGCGCTTTCAGACACCATTTCCTGCGAAGTTAAGGGTCTTCTACGGCGATGAAACGTGTCTCTATAATTCGGCGGAAGAAGCAACAGCTGACATGGCGAAAAGAGGCCTCCCGGTAACGGTATTTAAACCCACCGCAGACCCGAGTGAGAAGATCAAAACGCAAACATGGACAACACAAAGACCTTCAAAATCCACGGACCAGCAGCGGGAAACCCAGCACCAGAGCGTCGCGGATAAACTATCCGTTTTCAGGTTGGAATAGCGACCTTTTTTTTTTTTTTTTTTTTTTTTCTCTTGAATCAATCCGCACATCCAACCCCCCTCATACAAGGTAACAAACATTAAAGGAGATGCATATTCAGCATGTGGTAAAACATTTCATGGAACAATCATATTATTTGAATCAAATAAGTCTTTGTAATAAAAAAAAAAAAAACTTGTTAAAATAGAAATGTGACAATAATCCACATGTTCTCCTCATACTAACAAATACTGTTTTTGCGTGAATGTTTGATGTGATGGGGGTGGGAGGGTGCACACAATTTCACAGGGTTTAGGCATAAAAGGAAAAAAAAAAAAATCATTACAAGTTTGGATTGGGTTCTGAAACTCACGTTAAAAGCATGGGACTACTTTCAGTGGTAAGAGAGGGCCCTCAACACGTAACAGAGTTTGAGGAATTTCCCTCAGGGCCTTCACTCCATCAAGGCTCTTACAGGGTCTTTAAAAAGACCTCAGCTCAGGAAGTTCTTATGACAGCTTTTTGTTTTAAAGTTTTTTACACTATGTTCTTAATGTTTTTCTTGTTTTTAATGTTCTTTCAGTTTCTGAGTAGCACAAAAGAGGGCCACCACACAGTTATACTAAACAAAACAACACAATGGAGAAACAGGGTGTAACCAAAATAATTTCATATAATGTAAAAGGAATCCTGAATCCAGTTAAAAGATCCAAGATTCTAGGCAAAATGAAAAAAGACAAAGCAGGAATAATACTTTTACAAGAAACCCACCTAACAGACGTGGAACACAATAAACTCAGTAGACAAGGGTTTAAAATGATCTCTTCATCTTCATATAAATCAGGGAGGAGGAGGGGAGTAGCGACATTGATATCAACCAAAATTACATTTGAAAAAAAATCAGAACACAAAGATAAAGAAGGGAGATACAGTTTGGTAACTGGGCGGCTAGAGGGAGAAGATATCACCCTGCTGAATGTGTATGCTCCCCCAGGGGCTAACTGGAAATTTTATAAAAATGTATTCGACCTAATGATAACTAAAGCTCAAGGTTTAGTGATATGTGGTGGGGACTTCAATCTTAGACTGAATCCATACTGGGATGCTTCTGGTAATTCCCCACATCAAAATAACACCCAAAACAGGAAGACTCGGATGCTACTAAAAGAATTGGGAATCTGTGATGTGTGGAGGGAACTCAACCCCAGTGTAAAAGACTATACATTTTACTCAACTCCACATTCATCTTACTCAAGGATTGACTATTTTTTTATGTTTAATAGAGACATTGGAAGAGTAAAAACATGTAAAATAGGACTGATGGATCTCTCCGACCACAGTCCGATCTACATGGACTTAAATATCCAAAAATACACAAATAATACATTTTCTTGGAGGTTAAATTCAAATGTCCTGAAAGGACCATTGAAAGATGAATTGGAATCAGATATTCTCAGATATTTGGAAGATAACGATAATGGAGAAGTATCCCCTTTAATACTGTGGGATGCATGTAAAGCTGTAATAAGAGGAAAGATTATTGCAAAACTGGCAACCCAAAAGAAACTAAGACAAGAAAAACTATCCACATTAGAGTCAGAACTTAGGAACCTAGAAAAAGAACACAAAGGCAACACTCATTCTACTGACTCGCTCAAGATTAATGAAATTAAAAACCAAATAACTGAGATCTACACAATAGAAATCCAGAAGAAACTTACATTTCTGAAACAAAAATACTATGAAGCAGGCAGTAAATCGGCAAAATTGCTAGCCTATAAATTGAGGAAACATCAAACAGAAAGAGCAATCTACAAAATCAGAGACCCAGTATCAAAGGAAATAAAATTCAGAATTCAGGATATTCTTAAAAACTTCGAGAATTACTATAAGAACTTATACTCCCACAAAAAACATAAAAACGCATCCGAGGCATTCCTAAACACATTAAACCTTCCCCAACTTACGGAGTCACAAAATAAAACACTACTGTCAGAAATACATCCTAAAGAATTGGAAAAAGCAATTATGAAACTTAAAGCTAACAAATCCCCAGGAGCTGATGGCTATACAGCAGAGTGGTACAAAACCTTTAAACAGCAACTATCTCCTCTCCTCCTGAAAACATTTAATTATGTCCTCCACACAGGGGAAATCCCCCCTCCTGGAGAGAAGGGGTCATTGCAGTTATACCTAAACCTGAAAAGGATAAACTAGAGTGCTCCAACTACAGACCAATCAGTGTACTAAATCAGGACTATAAGCTTTTTACCATTATCCTTGCCAAAAGGTTAGAAAATATACTGACAGACCTAATTCATTTAGACCAAACAGGTTTTATAAGACAAAGACAGACACAAGACAACATTCAACGCACTTTACACATAATTCATCATATAAAAAAATATAACTTAAATGCAGTCATATTGGGATTAGATGCTGAAAAAGCATTCGATTCGGTTGACTGGTCTTTTCTATATAGAATCTTATCCAGTTTCAATTTTCATAACAACTTCATTAGAACTATACAGGCATTATATAAAAAACCAACAGCTAAAATAAGGATTAACGGTAATTTATCATCATCTTTTGAACTGGAAAGAGGATGTCGTCAGGGCTGCCCCCTGTCTCCACTGCTCTTTGCAATCTTCATAGAACCTCTGAGCCAATGGATAAGACAAAACCAAAAAATTCAAGGTATTACACTTGGTCAGAAGGAACATAAAATAGCACTCTTTGCTGATGACATTTTAATATACCTAGGGCAGCCGGACACTTCTTTACCAGAACTAACCTCAGTTTTTTCAGAGTATGGAGATTTATCGGGGTACAAATTAAATATGCATAAAACCCAAGTTTTAACATTCAACTATGACCCAAATCATTATTCACTAAGCAAACTCAAAACTAACTGGGAGTCGGAATCTATGAAATATCTGGGGGTCAATATCCCGAAACAACTCAACAAAATTATATCACTAAACTATGATCCACTGGTGACAAAAATAAAATCTGACCTAGCAAGATGGAATATGATACCATTCTTGGGTACTGCACAAAGAATTGAAGCAGTCAAAATGAATATACTTCCACGTCTTCTATACCTTTTCCAAACAATACCGGTAGAACCTCCCAAAAAAACATGGCAGGAGCTGGACAGAAGGATCTCAAGATTCATATGGCAGGGCAAGAGACCTAGAATCAGATATAGAACCCTACAGCTAAACAAAGACAAAGGTGGGCTCGCGCTGCCAAATATCAGGGACTACTTTAAAGCCGCACAAATTAAAACTTTAGTAGAGATATGTAACCCAGTCTACACTGCACAATGGAAGGAGATCGAATGCCAAATAACAAGTGACATCCCCCTACAGGCGATAATAGGGAACAATGTCTTACCTAAGCTTTTGAATAACACTAACCCGTGGATAGAGACCCCGCTAAAAATTTGGTTTAAGATAGTCAGAGAGAATCAAACTAAAGAGCCCTATCGACTTCTGCAATGGATCGCCTATGATCAGGACTTTACTCCTAATAAAACAGACACCAGATTTAAAAAGTGGAAGGAGAAAGGGCTGATAAAATATTACGATTTTTTTAAAGGGCAAATCTTAAGAAGTTTTGAAGATTTGAAAAAACAAGGCCTAATAAATCAAGACCTTTACAGGTTCTTCCAGCTTAGACACCACATAAACAATATACTTAAAAAGGAGGTTTTGGAAAGGGCCCAGTCAGGTGTTCTGAAGGTCTTCTTAATGGCATATAAAGGGATCCCAGGGATCAGATACATTTCTAAAATATACCAAGGTCTTCAAGACTTAAAAGGAGACAACACATCTTATATAAAAGAGAGATGGGAAAAAGAGGGGAATTTCACTTTACAACTGGAAATATGGGAAAAGCTAAATAAACAGCAATGGAAAAGTACCTCATCCCTGCAGTGGAGAGAATTTGGATGGAAAAACTTGGCAAGATTTTTCAGAACACCTGCACAAAACAAATTTACCCATAAGGGATTGAACTGTTGGCGCTTGTGTGGTGAAAAGACTGCAAATCATTTTCATGTGTTTTGGTCATGCCCAGTTATCCACCAATATTGGACCAAGGTACAGACAATATTGGGGAAAATATTCAAAATTACAGTTCCCTTTTCTTTTGTAACTTTGTATTTGGGTTTACTACCGGACTCACTGGAAAGACGAGGAGAAAAATACTTATTCAATGTTTTAATATTGGCAAGCAAAAAAGCTCTAACTAAAAAATGGATGTTGAAGGACTGTCCTACACCTGAAGATTGGACTAACGTGATCCAAGACATTTACTCGATGGAAAAGTTGACATTCGCACTGAGACAGGACATGGATGTGTTCATGAACTTTTGGCAACCCTGGACCGCATATGTGTCTTCCATTAGATCTAATCTTTGACAAATACCATTTCAATAATGGTTCCGCTCTTTGTTCCAACGCTACTCAGATGCTCTTTTATCTTTATTTACTTACTTTTTCTTTTTGTTTGTTTTTTACTGGTTTGTTTTTGTTTTTTTTTTGTTATTTGTTTCTTGTTTTTTTTTCTCTTTAATTTCACTTTTTCTTTCACTTTAAAAAAAAAAAAAAAAAAGGGGTGTTGTAAGAATTAATCTTCCAATGTTGTCAGATATCAGAAAATAAGGGAACATGTGATGAAAATGTAAACACTGCATTGCTGTAACGACCTGTATACCCTTTACAAAAACTTAAATAAAAAAAAAAAAAAAAAAAAAAAAACCCTGGTGGTCAGGAAGTCTTCTCAGAACCATTTCTAAAGACAGATTTCACACCCTCCTGTTATCCCCAGGAGGTCCAGACTTATTGTTCCTTCTAAGATGTGAGGTAATAGTAATATACATATGCAGCCTAAGCATCTCAAATATGTGTACCACACTGTATATATTAAGCATAAAAAAAATCCAAACCTACATGGCCCTGTGTGAAAAAGTGATTGCCCCCCTGATAAAACACAAATTAACTGTGGTTTATCACATCTTTGGAAAGCTGAGTTCAATTTCTCCAGCCACACCCAGGCCTGATTACTGCCACACCTGTTCTCAGTCAAGAAATCACTTAAATACAACCTGCCTGACAAAGTGAAGTAGACCAAAAGATTCTCAAAAGCTACACATCATGCTGTGATCCAGAGAAATTCAGGAACAAATGAGACACAAAATAAGTGAGATCCATCAGTCTGGAAAAGGTTATAAAGCAATTTCTAAAGCTTTTGGGACTCCAGCAGACCACAGTGAGAGCCATTATCCACAAATGGTGAAAACATGGAACAGTGGTGAACCTTTCCAGGAGTGGCCAGCCGGCCAAAATTACCCCAAGAGTGCAGCGACGACTCATCCAAAAAGTCACAAAAGACTCCACAAAAACATCCAAAGAATTGCAGGCCTCACTTGCCTCAGTTAAGGTCAGCGTTCATGACTCCATAAGTAAGAGACTGGGCAAAAAATGGCCTGCATGGCAGAGTTTCAAGATGAAAACCACTATGTTGATGATCCCCAAAACTTTTGGAAAAATACTCTGTGGACTGACGAGATAAAAGTTGAACTTTTTGGAAGATGTGTGTCCCATTACATCTGGCGTAAAAGTAACACAGCATTTCAGAAAAGGAACATTATACCAACAGCAAAATATGGTGGTGGTAGTGTGATGATCACAACACAACACACTGCCATCTACAGAGGTTCTCTGACGACTCTGCAATCGTTGGCCTCATCTCCAACGGAGATGAAGCTGAGTACAGAGGACTTATCCAGGACTTCGTGGACTGGCGCCATCGGAACTGCCTCCAGATCAACGTGAGGAAAACTAAGGTGCTGGTGGTGGACTGCCGCAGGCAAGGACAACCACTCACAGCACCAGTAAACATCCAGGGAACAGACATTGAGATGGTGACATCCTACAAGTACCTGGGTGTTCATCTGAACAATAAACTAGACTGGTCACACAATACCGATGCACTCTACAAGAAGGGACAGCGCAGGCTGTTCCTACTGAGGAGGCTCAGGTCTTTTGGTGTACAAGGGGTGCTCTTGAAGACGTACAACACGGTGGTGGCATCAGCCATCACTTTTGGAGTGGTCTGCTGGGGCAACGGCATTACAGCAGCCGATAGGAAGAGACTGAACAAACCAATCAAGAAAGCTAGCTCTGTCCTGGGGAAACGCCTTGACCCAGTGGAGGAGATAGGAGAGAGAAGTGATGGTGGCTAAACGGTCATCTCTGCTGGAGTCCGAGTCCCAGGCTAATTCGCTTGTCTAGGGAAATTTAAGATTATTCTTATTATTCTGCATGTACCTTTAATGTTGCAGTCTAAATGGGTTAGGACATGCTGGGGTTGAATGCAGAAATGAGCACCTACATTTCCACTGAAATACCCCACTCAAAACACATCGTCTCTCCAATAGCCTCTCCTAACCAAATCCTACTGTCTGGCTTCTCGTGCCGACCCTGTTTTCACTAAATGACAGAGGATGTCAGCGAGTCTCTGGCGTTATAACCAGGTTGCTCTGGGTAGGTGGGGTTTGTCAGACTTGGGTGTCAGTCCACCTAGGACAAGGACCACTCTGACTCCAAATTTGGGCAGGTGGTGCCCGTTAGCCTTGACCGGCAAACTACCTAGGAGAAGGTAAACTCTGATTCCAAACCTCCGCTGCCTTGTGGCTATAACTGATCACAGGAAAGACTTTGGGAGTAAACCTCGAGGATAAATCCGGAGTGGAGCCCTAAGGCAGTTGACAGATGCTCAGCACTACTTTTGGCAACTCCTTACTGTGGAACTGGTCCCAAACTGTATTGGATCATCCTTTCCTTTGGATTCAGCCAGTGATGCAGTGGGTGCTGCATCTGAACTCTCAAGGACATGTGACTGGCTCAGGAAATTTCCATCTGCCATGCCTCAAGGACATGCTTCCGAGTTTCAGACACCAAGACATAACATCTCGGCTGGGAGAGATTTGCTGCCTCCAGTAACTGATAAACACCCACCTGCATTCAATATACACAAACACATTGATTCATATATACTGAATTACACCCATCCATTCACTGATCCTCTCTGACTTTTGGTCTTTTGGTTTTTTTGTGGTTGATTGTTGCTCTGTGCTATTAAGAGATTTTTTTTCATTGTAATCATAATCTGCTTAAATATTCATAAGCTGTATTCTGATAACGATGTTTTTTTTCCTCTTCTCCCCCATTGTGTAGTTCCCTCCCCTCCCCTCCCTTTCTTATCTATCTCTGTTTGATGAGGCGCCTATTATGGCTGCCGTGTCGTCGTGTCGCGCTTGCACGCGCACCAATGTCAAGTCAAATTCCTTGTGTGTTTTTTACATGCTTGGCAATAAAGTTTATTCTGATTCTGATTCTGACACCGAGGGGGATACTGACGTATGGGCAGCCCAGTGTCTCCATACTACCCCACCCAGGCTTTTTAGCACAAACTGAGAACTGGAGAGGCCACTCCAGCGGCGTCGCAAGATTCCGGCACAATAAGGGACGAGGCAGTTACCGGTTATAAGCTCCAACCGACTGGCATAGGGAGGAGGGCCAGGGGTCTCATCCGACAGTGGGAGAAGCCTTCGCAGCTTCATTGGGCAGCTACCGCCCGCCTCAAGCTGGGCAGCCCCCAGCCAGTAAGGTGCCGCCCCACCATGGCTTGCCTGCTCTACTGGGTGCATAGAGCTTAGGGGTCTCTCCCGACAAGCAAGCATCAATATGCACCAGGCAGTCAAAAGGAGAAACATACGAAGTCTCCAGCTCTTCGATTTGCAAGCTGGAACGTTTGCACCATGTGCCCTGGACTTACCGCTGATCTCCAACAAATGGACAACGCTTGCAAGACCACCATCATCAATAAGGAACTGGCATGACTTAACATCGACTGACTGACAGTGGCTCTCTTAGAGAATCAGACTACACCTTTTATGGGCAGGGCCTCTCCCAGGATGAGTCCAGGCAGCATGGTGTAGGTTTTGCAGTGAGGAACTCACTGATTGCCACCACAGAAGCCCCTACAGGAGGGTCCGAAAGAATCCTCGCCCTCTGCATGAAGACATCATCAGGCTTTGTAAACATCCTTTCTGTGTATGCCCCAACCCTCATGTCCACTTCAGAAGCCAAAGATCAGTTCTACGAGGCTCTAGAGGAAGTGCTATCTAGAATTCCTCGCTCTGAAGGCTTACTTTTGCTAGGCAACCTCAACGCTCGTGTCGGAGCAGACTGGCAAGTGTGGCCATCCTGTCTTGGCCACTTTGGCATAGACAGGATGAATGAGAGCAGACAGAGGCTGTTGGAATTCTATTGTCATCAGAGCCTCTGCATTACAAACTCCTACTTCAAATGTTAAGAGCTGCAGAAAGTGTCTTGGAGACACCCCTGGTCCCGTCACTGGCACCAGCTAGATCTTGTCATCACTAGAAGAGCGGACCTTGGCAGTGTTCTTCACACGAAAAGCTATCACAGTGCTGACTGTGATATAGATCATTCCCTTGTTGCCAGTAAGGTCAGACTGAAGCCAAGGAAGATCCACCATGCTAAGACTAAGGGTCACCCCTGCATCAACACTTGAGGAACTTCCAATCTGATCAAGGCTCAGACCTTCGCTGACAGCTTTCTGAGAAAACTTGAAGCTCACCTCCAGTCCGATATCCCAGGTGACATGGACGCCAAATGGAACCACCTTCATAATGCCATCTACGACTCAGCCATGACCGCATTCGGAAAGAAAGAACACAAGAATGCTGACTGGTTCAAGGCTCACTGGGACAAAATGCAGCCAGTCACAGAGGCCAAAAGAGAAGCACTGCTGGCTCACAAGCAGAAACCTTGCCCTGGCACACGCGACACCCTTCGAGTAGCAAGGAGCAAGGCCAAGCAGATTGCCTGCCGTTGCGCCAATGAGTACTGGCAGAACCTGTGCGCCAACATCCAGGTAGCAGCCGATTGCGGATATGCCAAAGGAATGTATGAGGACATCAAAAGAGCTGTCAGCTTCACAAGCATCAAAACAACACTGCTCAAAGCTAAGACAGGCAAAGCCATCACAGACAAGAGCAGGCAACACCAGCGTTGGGTCGAGCATTATCTTAAATTGTACTAGACCCAGAACATCGTGACAGACGTTGCCCTCAATGCCTTGCTTGGCCTACCAGTCATGAAGGAGCTTGATGAAATGCCCACGCTGGAAGAGCTCAGCAAAGTCATAGACTGTCTCGCCTGTGGCAAGGCTCCAGGGAAAGACGGTATCCCCCAGAAGTTCTGAAACACGGGAAGAAACACGGGAAAACAGTCATCTTACAACCATTATATGATCTCCTCTGCCTTTTCTGGGAGCATGGTCACTTTCCCCAAGATATGAGAGGTGCCAACATAGTCACGCTGTATAAGAACAAAGGAGACCACAGTGACTGCAACAATTACTGCAGCATCTCTCTTCTGAGCATAGTTGGCAAAATCTTCGCTTGGGTCACCCTGTTCCGCCTGCAGAGCCTTGCTTCACAAGTCTATCCTAAGTCCCAGTGTGGCTTCAGAGCCGGAAGGTCCACAGTGGATATGATCCTCTCCCTCCGTCAGCTGCAGGAGAAGTGTCGAGAGCAGCAGCAGCCACTGTTCCTTGCATTTGTGGACCTGACCAAAGCCTTTGACTTAGTTAGTCGAAGCGGGCTCTTCCAGATCCTGCGAAAGATCGGTTGTCCCCCCAAAGCTCCTTGTAATCATCTCTTCCTTCCACATGGACATGCATAGTACTGTTTGCTTTGATGGAGCCACCTCAGATGCCTTCTCAGTCAGCAGTGGAGTGAAGCAGGGTTGCGTTCTAGCACTGACTCTCTTTGGGATTTTTTTCTCAATGCTTCACCACTACGCCTTCGCTGACTGCCCTGAAGGTGTCTACGTTTGCACACGATCAGACATAACTCCTCAACATCGCAAGACTAAATGCTAAAACCAAAGTCTACGAGGTCCTCATACATGAGCTGCTGTTTGCAGACGACGCTGTTCTAGCATCGCACAGCAAGGAGGGCCTGCAGCACCTGGTCGACAAACTGTCCCATGCCTGCAAGGAGTTTGGGCTCATGATCAGCCTTAAGAAAACCAACATCATGGCGCAAGATGCTGTCTCTTCTCCTGTCATTACCACTGATAACACACAGCTGGAAGTTGTGGACACCTTCACCTACCTAGGGTCCACTGTTTCAAACACGCTCTCGCTGGACACCGAGATCAGCTCCAGGACCGCCAAAGCAGCTGTTGTCATGGCCAAACTCAACAAATATGTGTGGAACAACAATCTGCTGAGTTTGAAGACCAAGCTACTCGTCTACCAAGCTTCATCCTGTCCCCTCTCCTGTACGACAGCAAGTCCTGGGCAGCCTACGCCAGGCAGGAGAAGCGGTTAAACGGGTTCCACCTCCACTGTCTTCAGCATAACTAAGGGACGGGGCACATCCCACTGGGAGGAGACCCCGGGGCAGACCCAGGACTCGGTGGAGAGACTATGTCTCCCAGCTGGTCTGGGAACGCCTTGGTATCCTCTCTGAAGAGCTGGAGCAGGTGGCTGGGGAGAGGGAAGTCTGGGCTTCTCTGCTTGAACTGCTGCCTCTGCGACCCGGACCTCTGGAAAAGCGGTAGAAGATGGATAGATGGATGGATGGATGGACTAAGGGAGGGTTCAGGGACGCATGATCCCACCCTAATTATAAGTTATATCAAAAAGGAAGGTTTTAACCCTATTCTTAAATTTTATTTTATTAAACTTTTTAACAATGATAGATTACTTCCTCTAGTCCACATAGCACCATCGTCTGCAAAAAAAAAAAAAAAAAGAGACACCAACAGAACTCTTAACTCTACAAAAATATCATTGATCATGACTGAAAACAAAATAGGACTAATTCAAATTCAAATTCAAATTCAAACGTTTATTTCAAACTCAGGGTTCATATTATAATACTGCCTTGTGGGATTCCATTTTCTATTACTTGACTTGTGCTGTACTGCCTCCCTATTCTTACCAAAATTTTCCTGTTGCTCAAAAAAAATTAATCCATCTTTTCATTGTCCCTCTAACGCCTAGCTTATGAAGTTTGATAATCCGTCCTTCATTCCACATCATGTCATACGCCTTCTCGACATCTAAAAATGCAGCAACTACACTTTCCCTATTAACTTGAGCCTTCCTAATTTCATGTTCCAAACAGCAGGATCGGTAGTACTTCTCCCTTTTCTAAAGCCACTTTGATAACCTTTAATGCCTCGCTAGACTCCAGATAATATATTGACCTCTCAATCATTTTTTCCATAGTTTTACCAATGTGGGATGTTAAAACGATGGACCTGTAACCCTCTCCTAAACCTGGATTTTTACCTGGCTTGCATATTGGAACAGTAACAGCTTCTTTCCATGGAGTAGGCAATATCTCTTCCTCCCAAACCTTGTTGTATAACTAATAGGATCTTTTTACCAGTATCACTCAGGTTTTTAATCATTTTATAAGTCACTTTATCTTTCCTTGGAGTTGTCTTAGACTTCTTAATGTATGATTTAACTCACTGAGAAACACCGATTTATCACATTCTCAAACTCTGCCTCATCTTTATTACATGTATAGTTTATTTCTCTTATCTTATCATGTTTAATGTTGCAGCATTGTACCGAGACAAATTCCTAGTTTGTGTACTACATGAACAATGGCAATAAACCTGATTCTGATTCTGATCTTGTAAAGCTCCTACATTATTTTTGTTTGTTCTCTCCCACTTTTTTCCACATTGCTCAAATTATCTACTTATTTTTACTGAAAATTCTAACTAAATATTCTGCCTTTTCATTATCATCTACTATCAAATTATTCCCGTTTTCCATTATTGGATAATTTAGGTCCTTTCTTATACCAGACATCCTTCTAATTGTTCCCCATAACTTCTCCAAGGGTGTACTTCTTCCTAATGAATGACAATATTTTCTCAAAAACTTTTTTGGTCTGTTTAACCCCTTGAACTCTGTGAATTCCGCGGGCGGTCACGTCTCTGCATCTTAGTGCGTCTCAGTGCGCACTGAAAAAAAAAGCTGCATTTCTGGTCTTCCAGTACAGACACAGCCTTGTTACAACCTGAGAAAAAAGCTGTGTAATATATTCATTTTTTGTGGTATTTTTACAAAATTTTGACCTGAGCTTGAAAACACTTGGTTCTACATTTCTGTTGTGTTTTCCAGCCAGTATCTGACAGCTGTATGTTATTTGCAAGCATTTGTATCTAAAAAAAACACCCAGGTGAACTTTCTTGTTACTCAGTGGCAGGAGCACTTAGATTATGACTGTTTTGCCAAAAAATTCAGAGTGTTTTCTTTTAAATGAGACTAACCCCATGAAGATGCTGCAAAGGGTTGAAGAACAGCTTCTGATTTACTTTGGGCATGTTATTTTTAGGCGTTTTTAGGGAAGTTGAACAGAGTTCAACAGGTTAATTATTCTCCGTACTTTTGCTTGCTCCTGCTTATAATTAATCAAATTATTCATATTCAATACATTTTTTAATACTTTAAAAGGTTTATTCCATCTCTTAATTGCTTCAGAACATTCTGGAGTCCACCAAGGAACTAATTTTTTCCTTTTTCCCCTCCCTCTTCTTGGGATGGCTTCCTTTGCTGCTTTAGTGATAGCTGTCATTATTCCTACATGTGTGAGGGGGGGGGGGGGGGTAATTCTCCTCATACAAGCAATAGCTTATGTTACACAGGAGCAGACCCTGTTGAAAAAAAGGCTTTGGAATGTGGTCTTATTGATAGCTGCATTTGCTACAGATACACAAATAAAAAGCACATGAAAAAACAAGTAGCCGATTGAAGCTGAGAACACAGACTATAAAGTCTAAAAGACTGTTTTAATATTCTCTGAAAAAATAAAGTATTGTGGAGAGTGTAAATAACGGGAGGCAGATTTATGCAGCAGACGACTTTGTTCACTCTCACATCAGTCATACACAGAAAAAGCATGTCTCAATACACCAGGGGCTCTCCTTTTATATCAACCGCCCATCTCACATCTGCATGACATCTCGCATCACAATACATTCATCCCTTCTCCCCCAACTCCTTCTTCCTGCTACCTCACCATAATCTCTCTCGTCTCCAAACCTATTGTCCTTCTCTGTTTACCCTCTGCATCCAGTCTGAAATGATTAACCCAGCCTCTACACCCCCCCCCCCCACCAGAATCTCAGACCGAGTTTCAGTCCTCACGTCCTTTTGGCTTCAGTCTCCTCCCATATCTGCTGTAATGGGGGTTTTCCACCTCCGCGGCACTGCTGGGCCGGTGGGGGGCTCCTGGGGGTGTGTCTGTCTGCGGGTGGGCCATGGCGAGGGGGGAGAAACCTTCGACTTGCCCATGTGGCTGCTCTGATGAATCGTTTACCTGGGGAGTTCTCAGGGGGGGTCTTCCACGCCGAGGGGCCCGAGCCAACAGCACTTGCTCGTCCGCCACCCCAAAGGCGGGCTTAAGTCTGTCTATGCATATTTTCTCCCGACGACCCCCCAAGTCTAACAAAAAATGTTTGTCCCCTGTTTCCAGCACTCTGAACGGGCCATCGTAGGGTGGGCGCAATGGAGGGTGGTGGGCGTCGTGCCTGACAAACATGAACGCCTCGTTCTTCAAAGTTTTTTGGGCCCACGAGGTCCACGTGAACATGGTCGAACCTCTTCGCCGGTATACAAAACGGCTCCAAAGGAACCTTCGTGTGTCTGTGTACTTTGGCTTGTTGGCACGCTACGCAGGCTGCAGCCCACTCTCACTTGTTTGCGCAGGCCTGGCCACACGAACTTCGCTCCCACCATTTTGACTGACACGCGCGCACTCCTGGGTGTGCCAGAGCGTGAACTGACTCAAACACGCGGCAGCACCAAGCAACTGGGACCACCGGGCGCGGGCGTCCCGTAGAGACGTCGCAGATTGGGGGGCTGCCGTCTTGCAGTACTCTGCTCTCCAGCATTAACCCCGTTGGTCCAGACTGGAGCGCGCACAGGTCTGTATCGCCAATCTGCTCTGCGGCCATGGCTGTATAATCTATCCCCATGCAGACCGAGGCCACTACTGGACGCGAGAGGCAGTCCGCCACCACATTCAGTTTACCCAACACATGCTAAATATCGGTCGTAAACTCCGAGATCGCGGCCAGCTGTCTCTGCTGCCAGCCCGACCATGGTTCCGAAACCTTGGCCATCGCGAATGTTAGTGGCTTGTGGTCCACGAACGCGGTGAAGCTGCGCCCTTCCAGCCAGAGCTGGAAGTGGCGTATGGCCAGGTGGAGAGTCAGCAAATCTCTGTAGAACGCGCTGTATTTACACTCACTGTCGCGCAAAGCCCTGCTGAAAAAAGCGAGTGGCTGCCAAGAACCGCCGACACATTGCTCCACGACGGCCCCTATGGCCACATCCGAGGCATCGGTAGTGAGCACTATCTGGGCCGCCGGGTCCGGATGCGCCAACAGTGCGGCGTTTGCCAGGGCTGTTTTAACCTCAGAGAATGCCTGCTCCCGCTCCGGAGTCCATTCGACTCTGTCCGCGGGTTTCCGTTTCTTTGAGCGCGGCGTACAATGACTGCATGAGTTGAGCTGCACGGGGGAGGAAACTGTTATAAAAGTTAACCATCCCCAAAAACTCTTGCAGTGCAAGAGTTTTTGGGGATGGTTAACAAAGTCCACGGCGCGCACTTTGTCGGGCAAGGGTATCGCTCCCTCCGGTGAGATGCGGTGCCCCAAAAAATCAATCTCCGTCACGCCGAACTGGCATTTCACCAGGTTGATTATTAACCTGTGCTCCTCCAACCTCCAGAAAACTGTCCTGAGGTGGGTTACGTGTTCCTCCTTGGACGCACTGGCTACCAGGATGTCATCCAGGTAGACGAACACAAACGGCAGCTCTCGCAACACCGCATCCATCATGCGTTGGAATGTCTGTGCTGCTCCTTTTAATCCGAAGGGCATGCATAAAAACTCAAACAAGCCAAACGGAGTTATTACCGCTGTTTTGGGTACGTTCTTCGCGTGCACTGGAACTGGTGGTAACCACGGACCAGGTCTATTTTAGAAAAAATGCGTGCCCCAGCGAGGTGAACAGAAAAATCCTGAATATGGGGAATCAGGTAGCGGTCGTGCGCTGTGGCGTTATTCAACCTGCGGAAATCTCTGCACGGTCGCCACGATCCCTCGGCCTTAGGGACCATGTGTAGCGGGGATGCCCATGGGCTGTTTGAGCACCTGATGATGCCCAACCTTTCCAAGTTGACAAACTCCTTGCGCGCTATGGCCAGTTTAGCTGCGTCCAGGCGCCGAGGTCGTGCAAAAATGGGCGGCCCAGTGGTGGTGATAAAGTGTTCCACCCCGTGTTTAGTGCTGGCCGCCGAAAACATCGGGACCGTGAGTGCTGGGAACTGAGTGAGCAGTGTGTGGAACTTACCGCCTGGAGCTGTGACGTTGGCTTGTGTTATTGGCCTGGCCCCTCGAGCTGTACTGGGGAGAGAATCAAAAAACATTGCATTAACCAGGCGTCTGTTAGCAACATCGACTAGCAACCCGGGTGCACACAGAAAATCAGCTCCCAGGATTGGGAAACTCAATGCCGCTATGACAAAAGTCCACTCATACATACGGCCGTGTAGGGATAAGGGTTTACTTTTTGAATATATATTTTGTGGCTAATATAGTTATTAACATGGCGATCAAGTTGTGTCAGCTGATCATTTTTTGCTATGACACCACCTCAGACTCAGTGCTGCAGAAGCAGGTACGTCCATGATGTCTCAACAGTCTCTCTATGATTTTCACGCAGATCAGAGCAATTTGTTGCACAGGAAATAAACGTTTCTACAGACATTCTTAAGCTCTATAACCACTGATCGTTTGTGAAGCTGTGTTGACATCAGTAATAGGCTGTGCTGAATGCCCAGACCGACCGTTTGAAGCGGTAATTTCCCCACAACAGAGCCATCTGAAACACACACAGCATACATATTTTAGTACCTAACAGCGATAACTTGCAGACGTTACAGTGTGGTACGACGTACTTATAGCAAACTAGCATTAGCAACATTAGCTTACCATCATATATGACCTAGTTTGTATCCTCACGTCTTTGGCTCTCCCAGAAGCTGCAGAACTATACCAGAGTGTTTCATCTCGCTGTCTGTACCCGTGTCTGGCGGTCCTTTTTGGCATTTATGGTGAAAAAAGCCACAGACCGAGGAGTCGCCTTGTACAGCCGCCATGATGCATGTGTTATGTTTTGCTTGGGTCGCGTATTTTACGTCACGGCAGTGTGGCGCCGCCTCACTGTTATAGAAATCCCACCCACCCCAGCTTAACACGGTTGTAATGGAGACACAACCGAGCCAAACCATGTCGAAGTGAATCGAGACGTGGCGAGGTGTGCTGGGCTAGTGGAAAAGGGCCATTAGTGTGTGTTTTTTTGCAAATTGAAGCGCTTCTAGTAAAAACATGTCACCTTTGAGCCCATCTGTTTTGGCTAAGACAATGGTGGTGACCATGTTTTTTAAAGTGTTTAGAGACACCCTGATTAATGCGTTTTGTAAATTGAACCCACTACAAAGCTGTCACTTGTGACAAGAAGTTTAGTTCATTAACATTCCATTCTCAATACAACTGTGATCTTGATGAAAAGTTATGGTCAAAGGTCATGTTTTCAAAAGACAAGCTGTCACTCTGACGAGAAGTTCCGGTCAAAGGTCATGCTTAAAAGCAATTATAATTGACATTCTATACCTACACTAATCCCCGTTTAAAGATAATCCCCATTTAATTCCATAGGTCAGGGATCAGGTCAGGGGGCATGGCACCTGTCAAAATTAGACAAGGGGTGTTAACAAGTAATACCATCCCTCTCTCATAATACACTGTTTGGAACAAAGACCTGTGTGGGACATTAACATAACTCCGGCACTGCTGCTCACATCCTTCTCTCTTCCAGCAGTTCCTCCTCTCCCTGGGGGGTGCAGAGTCCATACTGTCCCGTTTGAGACCCCCCAGTGGCACTTTCTCTTCCAGTCTATTGTTACCCCTTATTGCCTTCTCTGGGTGGGTGCCACCACAAAGGAAAC